>OW240917.1:168331422-168498153 GCA_933207985.1 Pelobates cultripes
ATAGGCACCAAAACAAATTTAGCTTAATGAAGCAATTTTGGTGTATAGGTCATGCCACTGCAGTCTCACTGTTCAATTCTCTGTCATTTGGGAATTAAATCACTTTGTTTATACAGCCTTAGTCACACCTCCCTGCATGTGAATTGCACTTCCTTTCTAAACACTTCCTGTAAGCATACATTTAATGATTAAACTTCCTTAATTGCACAGTCTGTTTAATTTAGAATTTTGTATCTCCTGCTCTGTTAGCAGCCTTCTAGACCCTAAAGAATCCTTTTACTTGTGATTAAAGTTCAATTTACAGAGCAGGATATAAAAACTTCTAAAGTAAGTTAACATCTGATTAAAATGAAACCTTTTTTTCATGCAGGCTTGTCAAGGAAGGTGAGGATAGGGTAGCGTAAACAGAAACAAAAGTGATTTAACTCCTAAATGGCAGAGAATTGAGCATTGAGACTGGAGGGGATGACCTATACAACCTAACTGCTTTATTAACCCCTTAAGGACACATGACGGAAATATCCCGTCATGATTCCCTTTTATTCCAGAAGTTGTGTCCTTAAGGGGTTAAGCAACAGTTGTTTTAATGCTTATAGTGTCCCTTTAAAATACTTTAAAATTGGTCCCGTACACAAATTGGTCCCGTATTCAGTTTTTACTTTAATAAAAATAAAGAAAATAGTACAATGATTTAAACAGTTGCAAACAAACTAATAATTTTTTATTAATGGTTTGTTTGCATTTCATATTTTACATGTCAGCCTTTGCACGCTATGAATATATATAACTAAGTGCTATATATTCTTAGAAGAAGATGACTCATGATAAGACATGTTTAACTTACACAGATTCGGCTTGTGAGTTTTTAGGTGACACGGAAACTTGTGACACACAATACGACAGCATTTCAATGTCAAGTAGAAAATGAATCAGACAGTTTAGTCATACAGCTTACCAGCAGAGAAGGAATTAGCAGATATTTGCAGTGTTCCTAATTCTTAGAATGTTCTGTGATTGCACTTTCTGACTTTTTTCATTTCAAAAAAGGCTTTATTCAAACATAAGCATTTCAGGGTATGCCCTGATCCGTGTACATTAGCAAGTATCAGTTGATTGAACAAGTAAATAACAAATAACGGACTCGCAGGTCCCAACATTAAGTGTGCAGACAACACTCAAACAATGTTACTTAGTATTTCTATATGACATTTGGTCACGTTTAACACGTTAAGACATACATATGAGTGATCGGAATGCGGCTTGAATAGAGGGATATTCATAAGTTTGTGCCTTGCGTCTGTTTTATGTGACCCTCTAGTATTACCTTATCACCCTTAAGCCTCATTCTCTTTGGGGTAGTGAGGTCTATTGGTCCGTCGTCATATGTCAGATGTCGTTCAGGGACTTGTCTTACTCGTGTCGTATAGTTGCGTGATGAGGATGTTTGCGTACATTTTGACGTGCAAATGTGAGTGAGTGACACAATTGTGGGCAATCTCAGATTAAGGCGGGCTACGTTTATCATATAACTTATAATGAAGCTATTGTTGGGGAGTTTTAAAGAGAAGATGAGTGTTAATTGAGGAAGAAGTAAGAGAAAAGGAGGGGGGGGAAGAGGAGGGGAGAGCTGGGTGAGGGGGGATAGGGGAGTATGAAGGGAGAGGTGGTCCCGTCATCCGTGACCACGGCGTAGTATGTATCGGACCAGGCATCAGTCCCCGTCTGTGGGTGGTCCTGGGGCTCCTTGGGGTTGCGAACGGCCGTTGCTATCTGTGTTTCGGTCTGCTATGTAGAGTAGCCACGGGCGCCACCTCTCCAAATGCTTGTCTTCTAGTCCTCGTAGTGTAGCCTGTATTAATTCCGCTCTATATATTTCTTCCACCAGTTCCAACCATTGTCTTATCGTCGGGGTAATCGTTTGTTTCCAGTATAATGGAATTAGTGCCTTGGCTGCGTTGATTAGGTGTCTACGAATGTTTTTCCTGTATGTGCTTATGGGATCCGATGTTGAGTGTAGGAGGACTGCCTCTGCGTTGAGGTTTCCTTCCGTCCCTGTGAGATCCCTTATTTTCTGTAGAACTTCGTCCCAGAATGGCTTAATGAGCGAGCATTCCCACCATATGTGCAGTGGCGAACCACGTTCATCTCCGCATCTCCAGCATATGTCAGGTACATTCGGGAAGATCCTGTGTAGACTGTCGGGTGTTCTGTACCAGAATGAGAGAAGTTTATAGTTGGTTTCTTGATATTGGGAGCTCGATGAGCATTTATGGTGTAATATGAGGATCTTTTCCCATTGGGATGTGGTGAAAGATGTATTTAGCATGCGTTCCCAGCGTCTGCGGAATTGGTCGTTGTTAGTGAGGTGCCCCACGAGTACGTGTTGGTATAGCAGGGATATCGCTTTACCTAGAGTAGTCTTGTGATCGCAGAGCGTTTCGAACCATGTCAAGTCCCTGTGTAACTTTTCCTTGTCTGGAAGTGTCCGGTAATATGTTCTGAGTTGTATATAACGGAGGGTCTGTAGGCTAGTGGGTTGGTCACCCTCTATTAGGTCCCTCAGGGGGATCATATCTGCGTTAGTCAACACCTTATGTATGGGGTGTGATTCCCTCTCTCCCAGGAAGGACCATGCTGTCCGTGGTAGTCCTCCCCCTATCTGGGGGTTGTATTGTATCTGGATCATCGGGCTCGGTGCTGGAGAGACATGAGTAGCTTTTCTGATATAGTCCCACGTTTTCAGTGTCTGTGCCACGGTAGAGGATGGTTCCAAATTCGTCTGCGGCATCTTCTTCGTATTCCACACTGATGTCAAGAAGGAGGGGCCTATATGTTGTTTGTCCAATTCGATCCATTGTTTATGTTCCGGTTGGGTATGCCATTCAAGGACGCGTTGTAGTACTGTCGCGTGGTGGTATTTGCGGAGGTCAGGGAGTGCCAATCCCCCCCATGCTCGGGGTAGGCAGAGGACTTCCTGTCGTAGTCTTGCCTGTTTCCCATGCCAGATGAACTTCACCATCGCGGAACGTAGTGACGCGAAATATGCCGTCGGTAAAGCTTGTGGAATCGTCTGGTATAAATATAACAGCCGTGGTAGAATATTCATCTTAAGTATTGCGATCCGGCCTAACCAGGAGATGTGTGGATATGTCCACGTTTTCAAATCTTGTTGGATTCGTTGTAGTAGTGGTAGGAAGTTTGTACGATACATGTCGCCCAGGTCTCTGGTTATTGCGATACCTAGATACCGCATATGGTTTGCGCACCATCTAAACGGAAATTGGTTCTTCAGTGTGGATGTTTGGGCCGTTGGGGTGGTAATGTTAAGCACTTCGCATTTATTCATGTTCAGTTTGAATCCTGAGATCTCCCCGTAATCCGTGATCATAGTGACTAAGTGTGGCATTGTTGCCTCCGGTTCCGTAATAAAAAATAAGAGGTCATCTGCGTATGCTGCTACTTTGTGTGTTGTGTCCCCGCTTTTGAAGCCTTTGATTGTATCCGATGTGCGCACCGCTTCCAGAAACGGTTCGAGAGCTAGGGCGAAGAGCATGGGGGAGAGTGGGCATCCCTGTCTTGTCCCATTGTGGATCTGGAAGGAGTCGGTAAGCGCTCCGTTCACTCTCACCTTCGCATTGGGGCAGTGGTAGATCGCATCAATCCATTTCATCATGTTCTCTCCGAAGCCCATTTCCCGTAGCGTGGTCATAAGGAATGTCCAGTCAACCCGGTCAAATGCTTTTTCCGCATCCGTTGACAATAGAAGGAGCTTATCTGTTGATTTCTTTGCCAGGTGATGGATGGCCTGCACTCTAAGAGTGCTGTCCCTGGCTTCTCTCCCTGGGATGAACCCCGTCTGGTCTGGGTGGACCAATCTCGGAAGCATTTTCCCTATTCTGGTGGATAGTATTTTAGTGAGGAGTTTCACGTCCACATTTAGCAGTGATATCGGTCTATAGCTACTGCAGAGTTCGGGATCCTTCCCAGGTTTCGGGAGAACCGTTATAGTTGCCGCTAATGATTCGGGTCCGAGTCGGGCGCCGTCTATCAAAGCGTTAAATGAGTTGGTGAGTCTCGGGAGCAGTAGGGTTCGGAACTTTTTATAGTAGTCCAAGGTAAAGCCATCAGGACCTGGGGCCCGTCCCGTTTTGGCGGTCTTGAGTGCCCCTGCAACTTCTGCCTCCGTAATCGGTATATCCAGGGACTCCGATTCCCCTTGCTGCAACCTCGTCTTCATGTGTGATTCGATATAACTCCTTATTCTATCCCGTCTGAGTGTTACCTCCTCCGGTAGTGTGGGTCCCGGGATGTTGTATAACGAGGCGTAAAATGTGCGAAACTCGGATGCTATTTTGTCCGGGAATTGTGTGATCGTGCCATCTGATGTCCGTAGTTTATGTACCTGGGTCATGCCTTGGGGGCCTCTAAGCATTCTGGCCAGCAGTCGCCCTCCTTTGTTGGCGTGTTGGTAAAAGAAGGCCTTCGATCGTTGTATGGAGCTATAGTGTCGTTTCGTCATGTGTGTATGTAGAGATCTTCGAGCTTCCAATAATTCTTTATACGTCCCCTCGAGTTGTGAACGTTTATGTTGCAGTTCAAGCGTAGTTATGCGCGTTAGCAGGTCTGTTATATGTTTCCGAGATTCTCTCTTCTTCTGAGAAGCTAGGTGCATCAGTGTCCCTCTGAGCACACTTTTGTGCGCTTCCCATATCGTGGTCGCGGGAAGATCACCTGTCTCATTCAGTGTGAAATAGGAGGTGAGTTCCTCGGAAACCTTTTCCTTCACTGATGGGTCCAAGAGTAATGAGTCCTGGAGTCGCCACGACCTAGTGGTTGGGCGTACCCTAGGGGAGTCCATTTGCAGGGTCACAGGACCATGATCCGACCAGCTTGCTGTTCCGATTTCTGCTGTTTGGATAGCGTCAAGATGTTCCTGTTGAAGGAAAATGTAGTCAATCCTTGCGTATCGCTTATGTATCACCGAGTAGTGAGTGTATTCCCTGTCTTCCGGGTGCATCGCTCGCCAGCAATCCACCAGCCTAAGGTTCTTTAGTGTTTTTTGAATGCTTCGGATGGCTCCTTGGGTGATGCTGCTATGTCCCGTGGATGAATCTATGAGAGGGATGAGGGGAACATTAATATCTCCTCCAACGATTAACGTGCCCTCCGTGAATGAGGAGAGGTTGGAGAGAGATTTACGTATGAAGTGTGATTGGTTGTTGTTTGGTGCGTATATCGTCACGAGGGTGTACCTACGGTTTTGTATGTCTCCCTTAATGAACAGGTATCTGCCATTAGGGTCAACCAGTCGCTCCACTTCCTGGAACTGTAGTTGAGCATGGGTGAGAACTGCTACACCAGCCTTACGTGCAGTCGGGTGGTTGCTGAGAGCCGCAGTGGGGTAGTGTTTGCTCTTCAACGGCGGAGCATGTCCTTCCTTAAAGTGTGTTTCCTGTAGGAAAGCAATCGATATGCGCTTAGAGGTAAGCTCTCGGAGAAGGTGCGATCTGCGCTCCGGGATATTTAGGCCCCTGCAGTTCATGGTTGTGATGCGTAGAGGGTCAGGTTTGTAGGCCATTTGCGATTGGTGGGGGTGGTTCGCCATGTCCTTTAACGTTTTGTTTACTCTTCTAGTCGGTGCCTGGTGTCGGGTGCTGCCCCGTCTCTTTTAGGAAATGCCGTGGGCACGGAGGTGGCAGGGGGGGGTGACGGTAGTGTAGAAGTTGGGTAGGGGCGGTTGGATCAGAGTCGTATGGGGAGGGATGAGGTAGGGTGGAGTTTGAGAAAAGATGTAGAGAGTCCCCTAGGCAGGGGTATGAAGGTAGAGGTAGGTTAGCCGTCCCCAGAGGGGGACAGTACGGCACCTAGAGGTAGGTGTCAAAAATCCCTCCTGTGAGGGTTGGTTCGCGTGACCACGGTAGCAGTCAGTAGTCGGGTCTGTCAGAGAATATCTAACGACCTCCAACTATCGACTCTCCGTGGTTCGAATTTGTTCACGCGGACTTGGCGGGGGTTAGTGGTCTAGTCTTTGCGCGTTCCCACCACGTACGGTGTATCTACTGTTTGTCGTTACAGGTATATAAGTCCGAGATTACCCAGTGGGTGTGCCACCAGTGTGGGAGCATTTGAGTGTCGTTAGCGTTAGTGTGAGTAATGGGTCTAGTCTGGTGGTATCAGCAGTTATTAGTATTGTCGCTTTTCGTATCCTTGGTTGATGTAGTGCTATCGAGTGGTGGAGTGTTTTTAGGCTGTATGGTCGGTGCCAGGGTCAGGGTCTATATCGGATCTGGGCAAATTCCTGTGTCTGGGGTAGGGCAGAGTCCTGGTGTGGCATGACTGTCACGTAATGTGCGGGATGTTTGGTTCGCTCTGGGGGTAAGTGGTGTCATCTCCCCCAATTTCAATGAGATAGCTGTCCCGGTCAATATTGTGGTGAACAATTCAAAATGTGCATCATATCTCACAGTACATTCCCTCCCCACCCAAACCGCAGAACAAAACATATATACATCAGTTGCAGCATTGGATCCCCTTCGTGTACCTCCTAGTTCCCATCTTCCTCTTGCAGCACCCTCGTCTCATGTTGGTGTACCTGTGTGTGACCGTATCTAGGCCTGGGGGGGACGGGGTGATATCGTGTATAGCGGTTCCTACCTAGATCTGCTGTGGTCATGAGCTATCTGCATCAGGTGTCCTACGCTAAGGGATTCTAAATTCCACCCTCCCATTCTCCCGTATCCTCCCCCACTCCACCAGTTTGAACTGTTGGCCTAGGAATACAACAATCAGTGTCTCGCTGGATCTAAACTACCCCCCATGCAGCCCAATACAGTCCCACAAATCCCTCCCCCCTGTCTGCACCCAGCGTAGGTCCGCAACATGCAGCCAGCCCAGCGTTCATCATTCCCCCCTGAACCTGTTAGCACGAGTCCTCCAGAGTGTCGTGTCTCTGCCAGTGCAGGTATCCAGTTCTGGATCATATTCTTTTGTCGGTTCCTTGTAGGTGCGGTGGCAAGTCCAGCCAAGGGATCCGACTCGTGATTCTTCAGCTTCCCTGGGTTCCCAATGTGGCTATCACAAGCCTTCCCCCCCTCCCAAGAGAGTCTCGTGATAGTGCCAACCCCGTGTGCCACAGGCTATGGAAAGGTGGGTATAAAGTGGGGAGTATCTTGGCCGGTGGGGCCTAGTAGAACTGGTACCAACAGTTCCATCTCCTGTGGTCAAGAGCCTGTTATGTCCCTCCTAGTCCCCATCTAGATTGTGTGGGTCGCTGGGTGTGCGCACACCAGAGGTAGCGTGCGGAGTTGGCTCCTTGGGTCAGTGGGTTGTGGGTAATGAGTTCTGTCTGCGGGGCGTCGGTTGCGTCTACATCTTTTCAGGTAACCTGATCATAGGTGTCACAGAGAGACGAGCCCGGTGCCATCGGTGCTTGGCTATTCTTCTGGGTTAGATGGGTGTGAAGGTGCTTCGTGTATGCGGTTTTCCCTTGGGCCTCTCCGTGAGTGCCTTGGTTGTCTTTGTGGTCTGGGTTCTCGGTCCAGTGGTTCCAGGATCCAGTCTGGGATAGCTATGGGCGGGAGGTCCAGCCGTTGGAGAAAGCGTGGTATTTCGTCCGGCCAGCGCGCCGCGACCCATTCGTTTTGGTGTCTCACTTGGATGCTAAATGGGAAGCCCCATTTGTACGGGATATTGCGTTCCCTTAGTGCTGTAGTGATAGGTCTAAGAGCGCGTCTAGCCTCCAACGTGGTAGGGGAGAGGTCATTATAGAGGGAGACTTCCGTTTCTTGATAACACCACGTGGGTCGAGCCCTAGCCCGTTGCATTATGCGATCTTTAAGGGGAAATGAGTGCAAGCAGCATATAATGTCTCTGGGGTCCCCATCTCTGATTCTGGGTCTCAGTGCCCTATGTGCACGCTCAAAGCGTATATTTGGTGGTGCGTCAGGTCCCAGGATTTGGAGGAAGAGCGCGGTGAGCAGCTCTTCTACATTTTCCTGCCCCTCACCCTCTGGAACCCCTCTTACCCGGATGTTTGAGCGGCGGCTCCGGTTATCTAGGTCCTCTATTTGCCTGCGCTGGGCCAGCAGCATGTTGCCCTGCCTTGTCAAGGCTGTGTCAGCAGCAGTTGCACGGCGTTGTGATTCTAGGGCCTGTGTTTCCAGCATTTGGATGCGTCCATCTTGTGCCTCCATATCTGTGCGCAGTGCTGAGACTGCTGACGTGAGGGAGGCCGTGAGGGTGGCTGTGAGGGACTGCAGGTCGGCTTTGGTTACCATATTGGCTGCCAGTCGTCTGATTTCAGCTCCTATGTCAGCCAGAGTAGGCTGGTCGGGTTCCGAGCAGGAGGAGGCTGGGGAGACGGGCGCCATCTTGGAGCCGTGTGCCTCGCGGCTCGGTCCCTGCGAGGTTTGCAGGAACCCGTCCATCGGTCCTGACGGCGGTGCCGGTGGAGCTGCCCTGGGGGTATGTTGGGGCTCTTGCCTTTTTGTGCGTCCCATTTAGGCAGGCTGGCGGTCGGTAAGTGGCTGATGGTAGCTAGGTGGCAGGGAGCTCGGGACTTACACGTCCATGTCTGTCGGACTTCAGGCCACGCCCCCGATTACCCATTTATTACTGTACCAGCAATAGTCCCAAAGGTTTCAGATGGCACGGAAACATCATTCTTGGCAATACTTAAATCAATCTAAAGTCACTTTTTTCAGGGTTCTACTTCTCAATTATTATTTTCATATATGCTGCACATACAGAGATTAACCTCTTTGCTGACAGAAAGGTAATTCCACCTCTGGCAGTCTAGAACAAGAGTTCGGGGTGGTTGATGTCAACTCTGTGCATATTAGACATCTGACCAGTGGTGGGACTACTGTCGGCTAGACACTACCCAGGCCTGCATGTCTTGAGGGCCCATCGGGTGACCCATGCACTTAGGGTCATCCGATGGGTATTATTTCTTTATTCTCGAACAGCGGCCTGGTTGCATGTCGCAGCCCTTTAAAAACCAGACCCAATGCTAGGAGGATGTAACAGTGGATCACGGTTATTCCTTGCACTGGATGATCCCTGTCAGTCCATTGATTAAAGAAGTTTTACATTTAGTATTAGAAAATAATATAATATGAGTTAACTATTAGAAAACCATTGCAAACATTAGATAGCCTCAAATACTATTGGGAAATGTGAGAGAAAGACATAAAACGGAAATATTCAATATGAGACTTACTTTGCCTATATATTGTTGATTTGGATGATCCAAGACCCAGCTCATTACCTTGTGCCCGCTGTACTGGACATTTTGTTCATATACATCTCCTTTCATTCTTTTGAGTTACTCTATCGATCACTGCTGTAATGTAAAGAGGACATCCTGGGCTTTCCAGTGATATGTCATGTGATAGGCTGCAATGCTGAGAACTTCCTTTTCATCAAAAATGGATGGCACATTGGAAGACAATTTTGTTTCTCAGTTCCCAGGAGGAGATGTATTTGTGTCAAACTGTTTATTTTAAAAGTTGTGTTTTACCAGGGCCACTACTTTTGTATCTGATGATTTTTGTTTTAATGTTAGTGCTTAACTATGTCTCAAAGGATGGATACCCTACCCTTTATCCCTTCCCTCAGTTTTATTTTGGATTTATTTTATTTGATAATTGACTTCTTGCACATGAAATATCATAACATGTACAAACTATGATTTTATTATGTTATTTGCAGTCATGTATCGTGTTATCCATTCAGTGAATGTTCTATTTATAACATTCTTCTTAAAACACTTTTCAAAAACAAAATATATATGAAAAAAATGTAAATAAAGGTGTGTGAAAAGAGGCTTTTTCATCCACATTAATGATAATCAATAATCTGTAATCGTGTTTAGAGTTGGAAATAAATCAAGTATTAAAATGCAGTGTAATGCTACTATGTTTTGCTGTAAACCATGAATTCCATAACTTTATATTTATACTCCGTGTGCACTTGGAAAGGAAAAAGGGTTGTCATGGTAACTGGAGGCTATATTTAGTTGGATGACATAATTTAATCTTCTTACTGAACAAAGAAATATCTGTTGGTACCAGGTATCGGCCTGTGCTGAAGTGACAAATGAATAAAGTCACGACAGGGTGGACTTAGTAAATGCAGATAATACTAGATTACTAGTATTCTAAATATAAAGGGAAAATAACAAAATTTGACATGGCCAGATTTATACAATGAAATGATTTATCCATTACAAGCGGTTAACCTTTACTGGTTAATAATAAATGTTATGTATACAAATATTTTTGCTTAGGCTACACAAGTGGATGTGAAAATAAAACTAGTGGTCAAAATTAGGCCCCTGAACATTGACAGGGCTATATGCTAAACTCTCGATTGCAACATATTGGACCTGAATGGAAAAACAGAGGCAAAAATAGCTGATCTGGAAAAATTCTCTAACTCTGCTAAAGTTAAGACAGGGATGCATTTGCCTCAGTATTACCATTTGGATTTACTTAGCAAAAATTCAGAGTTTTATAAATGTGTGTCTCACCCTGTGCACTCCCATAGTCTCTTCATTTGTCATAGTGCAGAAGCTGTGTGTCATGTGTGTGCAATGAGTATTGACTGTGCTTGGTGTGTTCTGACTGTGCGTAGTGTGATAGCTGCATGAACTGTGCGTGTGGGTTGTCCTGGCTGTATGGCTGTATGTAAAGTATGTGATGTGTGTGGTGTGCTGTTGTAAGTCCCATCTCTTTAGGAAAGCTTATGGCCTCCAAGACTAACCCCTACCTCACATACCTGTCTCTTGCCCTCTCCTAAAGGGCAGCCCACCTTAATTGATTGCAAATTCCTGTCCTACTGTGTTTTACACCCCACCTCCTATAGAATGTAAGCTCGATTGAGCAGGGTCCTCTTCAACCTATTGTTCCTGTAAGTTTATTTGTAATTGTCCTATTTATAGTTAAATCCCCTCTCATAATATTGTAAAGCGCTACGGAATCTGCTGGCGCTATATAAATGGCAATAATAATAATAAGTTATGTTTGTGCTGGCTGTATATGTGTATAAGGGTGTACTTGTGTGAAATGTGTGCTAGCTGTATGTGATGTGTGCTGGATTTATGTGATATGTATCAGGGTGTATTGGCTCTATCAAATGTGTGTGTGTGTATTGTCTGTATATGATGTGTATGGGGGACGTACTGGCTGTATGCAATGTATATAAAGGGTGTACTGGCTGTAATGTAATGCATGTTTGTGTGTGTGCATACTTCATGTGATATGTGTGGTGCTCTGTTTAGCCCTTCTCCTGCTTGAATTTCTTTAAGCCTATGGTCCCTGCTAGTTACATGGGGAAGGGGGGGAGACATACTCACATTCACTTTGCCAGGTTGCATAAGGTTTGCACCTCTGGTGGTTGCAAAGCTCGGTAATGGCTCCCTAATAGTTTGTCACTCAGATAGTCAGAGCTGGAAACACCACAAGGCTGCGCTCTAACTAACTAGAGATCACCAGACTGCAAGTAAGCCGTTACTGAGGTGTGCACCCACCTGAGCTGCAAAGTTAATGCTGCTAGCTCTGATCTTCCCTCACCAAGGTAGCCAACGGCAGGGCTAAAAAAAACAACAACAAAAAAAAAAACTGCCTGCCTGGCACCAGGAACTGTAGGTCAGCCAGTGAATGCACGCCGGGCTGCCAATCAAGCAGGCCATCCCACTGAGGGAAGGCCATGCAGGCAGAGTTTACTGCAGAGTCCAAGGGCACTGATAGTAGCATAAACTTGTCTGAGTGTTAATGTCGGTCATGTGACATGACCATTAAGTTCAAAATTTACATACCTGTTTAAGAAGCACAGGTCCACTTCCTATTGTAAAACACTGTGGATAATGCCAATTCCTGGTGAAAGGCAAGTGTACTAACATATTGTTTTATTAATTTTTAAACATTATTTTATTGTTGGTGGGGATAAGTACCTCCTGCGCCTATTGGACTGAGCAAACTGTACTTTGCCCTACCGCATGTGTGTAAGTTTTTAATTTGTTTTTACACTCTGCTTTTACAGTGTGCACTATTTTGTTTCATCTCTCTTTTATGTACACAGAGATCTGCAATATCTATATCTTAGAGTGGGAAACATACCATTCAACGCTATATTTTAGGAGCCATCACGGAGGCGTTGAAATATTTGAGTGTATATCTTTACACCTACTTACTTTTTTGAATTTTTGGTCTCATATACTGCACTATATTATTTTACTGAATTCTACAAGACCATCAATTACCATAAGGATTGTCTGCTGAATCAGTACAACACTATATCCCGAGATGAGGATCATTCTGCCAAGGCATTAAAGGTGGAGCTAGACTTAAAAGATCACTATAGTGTCAGGAAAACAAACCCGTTTTCCTGACACTATGTCATCCTTGGGGGCCCCTCACCCTCAGGGTCTCCCTCCCGTGGCGCTGAAGGGGTTAAAACCCCTTCAGCAGCTTACCTTAATCCAGGGCCGGGTTCCCTCCTCCCCCGCCGACGGCAGCTCCCGAGTGGAGCGGAAAGCGCATGGGCAGCAAGAGCCATGCGCACAAACAGTCCGTAGGAAAGTGCGCATCCAGCGGCTGTCAGGAAGACAGCCACTAGAGGTTGGATTAACCCTGCTATGTTTACATGTGAAGGGTTATTATTATTGCCATTTATATAGCGCCAACAGATTCCATAGTGCTTTATAATATTATTAGAGGGGGGATTTAACTATAAATAGGACAATTACAAGAAAACTTACAGAAACGATAGGTTGAAGAGGGCCCTGCTCACATGAGCTTACAGTCTATAGGAAATTGTAAAATTGAGACTGCCTTGCCAAAATAGAGATTGGTGAGAGGCACACATATATAATATACGTCCTCCCTCCCCCTTGTGTGGCATTTTCATTCCCCCTCCTCTTGTGTGGCTCTTTCTGTCCTGCCCACCATGTGTCACTTTCCATTGTTAACACTTTGTCTATCCCCTCACTTTCTCTATTATGGCTGGAGTTGCACGGTGATAACATTTGCTCTCCTTTCCTCACAGACTGGTCACTGTTGGAACACCGCTGCAGAGTAAAGTGAGGTACACTGGGTGTGTCAAGTGTGTGATTTGCTATAAATGCTGTGCTTCCGCCTCTCAGCTTTACTCACACTGCCCTTATGACGGTCCAACTAAATGTGCAGCAGTGTCACCTCTTCAGTGTGAGATCATACAGCTGGCCCTGATCACATATTCAAGATGAGGTTCTATTTATTGGATTTATTTAATGTAAGTGGTTGCGTGAGAATCTGATCCCATGCATAGGCGTGCGCACGGGGTGTGCCGGGTGTGCCTGGGCACACCCTAATCCCCGTGGCACGCCTATGGTTTGAGTCCTGCAGGAACAGCGTTCCTGTACTTTTTTTTGAGCAGGAACGCTGTTCCTGCAGGTACTCAGCGCCCCCTGTTTCACCTCTTGCCCCTGTCATGGGGGGGCAAGAGGTGATGAATTCCACCCCCTCCCCCCCCGCTCTCCAGCTCAGCCGCGGCGAGGGAGCTCTCTGCTCTCTGCTCCCTCTCGCCGCGCGCTGATGCCGGGAGCCGGAATATGACGTCATATTCCGGCTCCCAGCTACAGCAGACAGCCTGCGCGGCGAGAGGGAGCAGAGCGCCAACAGCAGACAGCTCCCTCGCCGCGGCTGAGCTGGAGAGAGGCGCCCGTCCCACTGGACCCCAGGGAAAAGTCCACGCCAGCACTCCAGGTAGGAGGCTGGATGGACATTGTTTTTTATTAAAATATAATAATTTGTTCGTGTGTGTGTGTCTGTGAGTGTGTGTCTGTGAGTGTGTGTGTGTGTGTCTGTGAGTGTGTGTGTGTGTGTCTGTGAGAATGTGTGTCTGTGTGTGTGTGTGTGTGTGTGTGTGAGTGTCTGTGAATGTGTGTCTGTGAATGTGTGTCTGTGAGTCTGTGTGTGTACGCATATAAATATATATATACACACACACACACAGGGCTCTGCTCTAAGCCTCCATGGGCAGGCGGGGAGACCAAAGATCTACCTCACCGGCCCACAGCAGCATGGAGGGAGGCAGGAGAGGACCCAGGGAGCTCTAGACAGAAGCTCCGCCAGGTTCCTCTCGCGATATCTGAGCATTGCTGCGGCAACGCTCAGATCTCGCGAGAGTTAACTCTAGCCCCGCAGGCTAGAGTTCACTCTCCACTGGACCACCAGGGATGGCACATGGCAGCAAGGATTTACTAATCTGCCAAATCCCTCCAAACATACAGCACACACACATACAGCATCTACACACATACAGCTCACACACACACAGTACACTAACCGCACCCTCACAAACACACACAGCACCTTTAAAAAAAAACACAACACCCTCACACACAGCACACTAACAGCACCCTCACAAACAGCACCCTCACAGGACAAACATACACACACAAACACCCTCACACACAAACAGCACAGTCACAAACACACACAAACACCCTCACATCACACTAACAGCACACAGCACACTAACAGCATACACAGCAGTGTATGTGTGTGTGTGTGTGTATATATATATATATATATATATATATATATATATAGATACATACACACACACACACGGCGGGTGTTTGTGCTTTAGGGTGCACACCCTAATGCAATAGGCTGCGCACGCCTATGATCCCATGCATTAATTCTCAATTTAACAAATTTTGTATGGAACATGCTATGCTAGAACTGACCAATTCTTTTTTCATGCACTATATAGAAAAAAACAACAATAAAAAAATAATATAACAAAAATAAAGATCCTGCATTTGCTACAAATCACCAGGATTTGGCAATTTGAGGTAAGCTCTCATCAAACCAGAAAGTGAAGAACTTCACAACACAATATAATCTACAAACGTAAAGTGCTCATGCAGAATAAGGTAAAATGCCATCTTAACCGCAAGATGTGTGGGACAAGTTAAAGTAAATAAACATATACAACCAAATCAATAATAAACAAAACAAGACAACCCTACATGTTTCGTCTGGAGAACCAGACTTCTTCAGGGGTAAACAGTCTTTAGGTAAGTGGATCATAAACATTCACAATCAAAAAGAGTATAAATATCCTTAAGAGTTCTCCTCCCGGATCACCTTGAGCCAATCCAGGAGGTGCAGCTGTATGGAATCTAGGTAATGATGTTTTGCGTCCGGTGTCTTAGGTGGAACACGTTGGGCGTCTTCCTTCCGTCCTTCATTGATGATGTTATACTGCGCTTCAGAGCATGTGTGCCTTCCGTCAAGCGTATTTATGATGTCACTGGAAGTTCTTCATAGTGGGTTCTACCTTCTGTCACTCCACTATTCTCTTCCAACCAAGTCCAAATAAGCCATAAGTTGGCCAAAATCCACAGGTTTTGAGTCTCAATATGAATAAAGATACATGAGGAAAACGAAGAAAAAAAAAACTCATATATTACACATCATAAAACAATAGAATAGCTCCTATAGAAATCTTTAAAAAAATAATAATAAAATGAATAAAAAGTTCTTGAAAGTAATTTAAAAGGGGGTAACAACAAAATACATACCTAAAAATGATTTATGAATTGTGAAGAAGACTGACTTGAAACACTTGGATGGCTCAGTGGGGAAGCTACACCCAAAGCCTTATCAGTGGGTGGAGGGAGAAAACAAGAACTTTCACAGTATCAATGAGCACCAAAGTCTCAGCAATGTGTGGTACACATGTACAATGGATGACACATCCCCATTATGGGTGGCTGCGCTGCCCATGACACTACCTGCTGGTCTGCTCCACATAAATAAAATTCCTACTTCAACATGTTTACGTCAGATGGTCTTGAAATCCATGTTCATATGCCAACAAACACTACTAGCCAACTTGTGCCCCACATGCTGCATGTGGCCCTGAACTGCTTATAATGCAGCCCAGGTGCTGTCCAGGCTGCCCATTACCGGGTACCCATTACTTAGTGTGCTCTTTCTGCACATTACCCTCGCGCACCCTGGCATTGGAATCACTACTGGGCACAAAAAGGACCTGTGCAGGAAGATCACAATGATCACAGCAGGGTCACCAGGGACAGGATCCACTCCATTCCTCCCAGTGCAAGGTAGTGAGGCTGAGTGAACCTTACTAGATGTGTGCGTATTAATGCGATTTTTCTATGTGTATGTCAGTAATTATGTGTGTATGCGATTGTGAATCTGTGATTGCATATATATAGGTCTGTGATTGTGTATGTCTGTGATTATGTTTATGTCTGTGGTTGTATGTGTCTATAGGTCTATGATTGTATTTGTATTTCTGTGAATATATGTATGTCTGTGATTGTGTGTGCATATGTGGGTCTGTGATTGTGTTTGTCTGTGATTATGTGTATGTCTGATTGTGTGTGTGTATAGATCTGTGATTTTAGATGTGTGTATATCTGTGGTTTTGTGTATATGTATATGCATGTGTTTAGTAGATAGCGCCCTAATTTGGTATCCTTAAATATGGCAATCCCAAAATAGGATAACAAATAAGGGAGTTATCTACTAGTAACGGAGCTCCCTGTACCCCTGGCTGGGTACCTCCGTCAAGGACCGCTTCATAGCTGGAACAGGGGACAAACCGCAGCACTTCTGCCCACAGTCGCTGTGGCTTAACTGGGGTCCTGGAACTACTCCCTCCTGGAGCCGAATGAGGAATTCGCTCTAGACACCCCCAGGCACTGGATGACACTCCTAGTCCTTAAAAGGACTTTCCCATGTTAAATCCTCCACACTGGAACAGTGAATAAAGAGTAGCCCTTTCCCCTTTCAGTAACCAGACGACACATAGTTCTGGGAGTACAAGCTGGAATACGTTTAATCTGACCAGATGGCCTGCTTTTATACAGTTTCTAATACAGTTCAGCACGCCCATGACACTCCCACAGAAAACAGGATAATCCCTCCCCTATGCCTGGGAGATAATTGAGTCAGTAACTATACAAAACTCAATTATCTTCAGGCACAAAAAACACACATTTCACAAACACTGCAAAAGTACCATAAAAATACATAAAAACCCCACAAAAGTTACATCCCCTGATAGCCCCAATCTGGGTGCCCAACATATCCAGAAATCACCCAGATCGGTTCAGGGGTTTCCTGGAAGTCATAATTTGATCGACTGCACGCATGATCCCATTCCCAAAACAGTTACAGAAAATCAGGGCTTGCGGTCGGTATAGCTCGGTAGTTTAAAAAGTGAACAAACTACCGAACGGAATCCATAGTTCTACCCTGGAGCTTGTTCACCTTATTCAGACAAACTATTCCACCGAACAGTGTCTTCCTAAGTGTTCTAAAACCGAGCACAGGCGATCATGGAAGTCCAGCGGTGTTCGTGAATTTCATTGTTTGAAAATAGTTCCATGAACTCGACGACCAAACACCACTGCCTGTGTTCATGTGAACAAGATGGCCGCCACCTCATGGTCATCCACTGGAAATGCGGCCACCCAGACGAACACTTAGAACACTGTGGTGGAATTTGTTACAAAGTAGCAATTAGGCTTAACAAGCTCCTGGGTGGTCTCTGGTTTGTGCGGCTGTTCGGTTCCTGCACCATACAGTCCAAAATAAACGAACGGAGACTTTTACATTACATTTAACAGAGTCCATAAACTGTGGGCAGGAGGCTGGAATGCAGGCTCCTCCAGGAGCTTGTGGCAAACTCACGTGGAAAGGGGAGTTTGTCACACTACTAAACAAATTAAATATCATAATTAATAATAAGGCCTTTTGAAGTTTTATTATATAAATTCATTATATTATACATTTTATGTGCGGCCCAAGACAATTCCTCCTTCGCTCAATGTGGCCTAAGAGCCAAAACGTTGGACAACCATGCTCTGAATTGTAAGCTTGTTTGAGCACAGTCATCCTTAGCTTATTGTTCCTGTCAATTTAGTTTGTTTCATTTGCTGTTAAATTATCCCCTTTATATTATTGTAAAGCGCTGCGGAACAAGTTGCTGCTATATAAATGCCAATAATAATAACAACAACGTAAACATGGAACATGCCTCCCAAAATGTTAAATTGTCAAAGAGGGACACTTACAGGGTTGTGAGGTGTCACTGGAGCACTGCAGGCAGGGTTGTTCTGAGAAATTTTAGGGGACTTACTAATAAGAGTTTATACAACTAAAATGCTAAACTAAAAAAAAGAGCAATTTATCTTATTTACATAGACTGATTTCTTTCATTGATTGCAATTAAAAATACGCATTACTATGAGTAGTATTACTGTGGAGCTCTGTTATGCACACCCATAATATGGAGCTAATGGTAAAGAGGGACGTTAAGACAGAAAAGAGGTCCCTCTTAACCCCTTAAGGACACATGACATATGTCATGATTCCCTTTTATTCCAGAAGTTTGGTCCTTAAGGGGTTAAATAAGAATACTTGGAAGATATGCACATAGTAAAAACATGGATGTATTCATTCACAAAAACACCTCTTCCTGATGTATTTTAACGAATGACACATTGCTCCCCAGAGCATGATTCTATGAAAGCGATTTAGGGATGAGGAAACTTCCATGTATTCTCACGGTGGAAGGAGATGTCGGAGAGTATAAAAGAGGCTGAGTGATAAAATGTGAGCATTATGCACATGGCAACTACTCATGAATACTAATGTAAAAGGGGAGGAATTCATTAAACTGAATGAAAACAGAATCCATTCTATTTTTGTGCTGTTTTCTTCCATGTGTGAATACGTGAGAATTATACATATATTCGTCAACGACATTAAACAATGCTATGGTTTAAGAATTTGGCAAGGAATAAAAATGACTGTGCTCAGGAGAAATAAAAAAAAACAAATCAATATTACCTTCTCTGGGTTATTTAATTGTACATCTTTTAAAAATTATAAAATGTTAATTTGGCAGGCTACCAGAACATTTTTCTTACTATAGGAGAACAGTGGACCTTTCAGTAGCACAGATTAAACACTGATTTATTTATTCATTTATTTTAAAGTTTCTACATAATCTACATTACCACAATTTTTAACAGGAAAAAGTAGGAGTTAGACCACAGAAAAGTAATTTTAAAGGAAACACCCTACTTATCTGTAGCCTTTTGTAGAGTGTATGTATAGGGTACAAGTGGGTGTGACTGATCAATGAGAAATCCTTTTTTTTTTTTTTTTAAACCACCTCATAGTAACCTGCTATATATTGGAGAATTCTTCGGAGATTCACAATAATATAACTCACAGTGTGGTGAATGTGAATATTAGGGATGCACTGAAATTTCGTCTGAAAATGAGCCTATCCCATTTAGTCCGAAAACGGGTCAAATCTCCCGAAAAAAAAATAAAATAGGTATTTCTAACATCCTCCCTCACGGTCAACCCCTCCCTCAGTCACTCCCACAGTCACTCTGCCAGCAGTCACCCCCTCCCTTAGTCACTCTGCCACCATTCACCCCCTCCCTCAGTCACTCTGCCACCATTCACCCCCTCCCTCAGTCACTGTCACCAGTCACCCCCTGCCTCAGTCACTCTGTCACCCCCTCTCTCCCTAACTCTGTCACAAGTCAGCCCCTCCCTCACTCATTCTGCAGCCAGTCACCCCCTCCCTCAGTCACTCTGTCATAAGTGACCTCCTCCCTCCCATACGTTAGGCACCCCCTCCCTTACTAATTCACCCCTTCACTCTGCCACCAGCCACCCTCTCACTCACTCTGCCACCCCCTCCTTCCCTCATTCTGCCACCCCCTCTCTCCCACGCTCTGTCACCTGTCACCCCCTCACTCTCCTATCCCTAACCCACCCCACACTATGTGTCCTACCCCTATTACATCACTATCACCCCACACTATGTGCCTTACACTCCTATCACACCCCACACTATGTGCCCTACACACACTACATCCCTAGCCCACCCCACATGCCTTATTCACTCTACATAACCTACAAACTGTATCCCTATCCCACACCGTGTTCCCTACACACACTACATAACCTACACATTACATCTCTATACTGCACCACACCATGTTCCCTACACACACTATATAACCTACACACATACACACAACATCCATTTCCCACACCTCACTATTTTCCCTACACACACACTATATAACCTACACACATACACACTACATCCCTTTACCACACCTCATTATATTCCATACACACACTATATAACCTACACAAATCATTTGGGGGGAAAAGTCATTTTCGGTTTCAGTTTTCAGCCAAGGGTATCCTGAATTTTCGGTTTCGGTTCATCCCTAGTGTATATGAATCACAAATCATAACAGATATTACATACATATATGGTGAGTTTTATAACTGAGGAGATTTGTTATTCAAATATCCACACAGCTCTATAGCAATAGATACTGAAATACACGGGCATATGTGGCAATAATTGTGAATTAGCCAGGACATTCTTATGTTTTGGGGTACTGTTCCGGCAAATTTAGTTACAGGAGACCCAGCATTTTGAAATCTACCGGTATATTTCAGGACCATCCATAGATTGCTTCAGCAGTGTTACAGGGTGTAAACACTCCCTAGAACAGGAGTAGGCAACCTTCTTCACTCCAGATGTTTTGGAATACATTTCTCTTGATGCTTTGCCAGCATTATGGCTGTAAAAGCATTATGGGAAATGCAGTCCAAAATATCTGGAGTGCCAAAGGTTGCCTACTCCTGCCCTAGAACATCCTCTCCTGCTCTCTTCCCTGACCACCACGGACCCGGAAGGTGGGCCGTATCAGCAGGTATGAAAGGATTATTTGGTAAATGAAGAATTGTTGAGAATTCAAAGTGAATTTCAAATGTAAAGCCAAAGTAACTAAATTGGAAGCATAGGTGAACTTTTTCCATGACACCTGACATAGCCTTCATTTGGAATTATTATAAGCTCCAATACATCTCCCAATGAGCAGTTTGCGCAATTCATCACAGAATTCCACATCAATAAAACTCATACATGGTTATTTACTAAAGTGATAATATTTGGGAATTTAAAGAATTTTTTTTTATTTAAGACCACAATAGCCAAACTAAAAGAATACTTGAATTGTAGAATTTTTCTACCTTTCCAGGACAATTTTGGCCTTCAATCTGAAATTCACTTTTAGTTCCCAACAATTCTCACGCATAACAATAATATTTCTGTTAGAAATATGCTTATCACAGAGCTTTACAACAATAAACTCACAGTAATATACGGTGAGTTTTATTGCGGTGGAAATGTGTGATTTATGTATCCCATGGCTATAAAACATTAAGTATATTACTGCAAATTTTAATCCTGTGGAGCTGTTTAATTGACCATAATACGCAAACTAATATATAGTGCACATATGTAAACTACAGAACTCCACAGCAATAAAACACACGGTAATGTGCAGCAGGCAAATTAATTTCTGAACTCCCAGATTAATGTGTTTCAAATGTAATAAATTATTGGCGCAAACATTGCACCTTCACGGCCCCATGGGTCTGGCTCCTCGAGCATATAACACACACATACTTCCCTATTGTAATCCGGCCCAGGGCAAATCACACCTAAGACGCTTGCAACACAACTAGAGTCACAGGTCACAGTCCCTTCTTTACTATTCCCTAACAACTGGCTACCACTCACTGCCATACCTGCCAACACCCAGCTAGTGAGGACTTCCCTCACACATTATTTTGATTTATCTAAAACTAGTTGCTACACAAACAAAGGCAGAGGCTCTATGAGCAGGGATACACTTCTAACAAATTATACGTCTGTCTTACCTTCTGCCCTTTTCAGCCACACACACTGCTAGACTGTAAATTTGCAAGTGGAGTGAACTCTAATCTCACAAGATCATATACATTGAACCACTAGGGAAGCCTTCATTGTGTATCTCCTTGTGGACCACCAGGGATAAGGATTCTCCCTGGTCCAAAGTAAGCCACAGGAAGGGGGGGGTGGGGGGGAGGACGACGACTTATTTAGGTTATTTGGATACAGCTCCTGTCTCCCCACTACAGCCCCTAACTACCTACAGCTTTTTTCATCACTGAAGCCCCTATTCCCCCTCACTATAGTCCCTAACCACCCCAATACAGCCCCAGTCTCCCACTACAAAATTGTACTCCCCACTACAGATGATAATTCTCCACAGCCTCCATCCCATTACAGTCTACGGACCAGACACTACATCCCCTACTCATAAAGAGAGCCCATATTCTCTCACTACAATTACTATACCCCAATTCTAGCCCGACGACACAGCATCTATTCTCTCTCACTACAGCCCCTATCCCCCACTATAAAACATTATATTCCCCACTACAACCCCTATTTCCCCATTACAGCCCCTAACTACAGCTCCTGTCTCCCCCTTTCTCCCCCACTACAACTCCTCTTAACACTATATTTAAAAGAAGAAAACTACCACAACAAGAGGACATAGTCTTAAAATTAGGGACAAAGGTTTAAAAATAATATCAGGAAGTATTACTTTACTGAGAGGGTAGTGGATGCATGGAATAGCCTTTCAGCTGAAGTGGTAGAGGTTAACACAGTAAAGGAGTTTAAGCATGCGTGGGATAGGCATAAGGCTATCCTAACTATAAGATAAGGCTAGGGACTAATGAAAGTATTTAGAAAATTGGGCAGACTAGATGGGCCAAATGGTTCTTATCTGCCGTCACATTCTATGTTTCTATGTATGCATGTAATATATATGTACATTTTCTGGTCTGCTCTTTGGGTGGATTGACACCTTTAGGGAGGGGCTATGCAGATCTGAATATCATGATAAATCAGCTGGGTACCAGAGACTGCAGTATTGGCTATGCAACTGACAGCATGACTGTCTTTGCTTAGAAAAGATGCTTAGAAAGATGTACAAGGGATTCTTTCGAGATGTATTTATTGTATTTATCTTTAGTATTTAGTATTTTAATCTGATATTTTAGGAGATGTTAAATCCCAAATCCCAAATCCCAAACTTGCCTCTGAATTGACAAATAACTATGCAACACCTTTACAAATATGTAAAAATATAACAGAAATGCAAGAATTCTCGTAAGCTAAATTCAGCTTATTTCTCAGCATTATAATACAAGCGATCCGAGAAAACAAACCAACTTCATACCGGACTGCCGAAACGTTGTCCAATAAATTGATTATTTTCAGGACTATAGGCTCCCTTTAAGCAAGAACATATCCTTGCGGCCAATTCCCAGCTTAAAGCTCCAACATTATTATTATTTATTTTTTTTTAAGCACCAACAAATTCAGCAGTGCTGTCTTTATATTATTGTACCCCTAGCAGATTTTTTTTTGAAGCTTTTTTTCTTTATTTCTCAACAAGCTTCAATTGTTGTAATTTAAATACGCAAAACAGTCAAAAATTAAATGCATTTCTGAAAATATGAAAACTTAAAAACATGAATTTAAAGGAGAACAACATATGGAAAATAGAAACGACTCCCATTATATATATAAATAAATTATATATACATATCATATTAATCATCAATAAAAGTAAAAATATACTCGGCCTTACATTTTCTAAACTTAAGAAGGGAGGATTCTAAAAAGAGAAGAGAAGGCTCCACCAAACTTGAATAGCTTATAATGTTTTTGTTATTTTTTTATCCACTACATTCTTGCAGAGCTACAGATCAATTCCTCATATAGGATGTGTACAGCTACTGAAAAAAATACAAATGTTATCACCAAATTCACATTTTGTTTACTGTGTACAGGGATCAGCTGAGAAGAAAATCACTGCAGTTATTAGCCACATTGGGGAAATCGGTGTACAGGGATTACCCGAGATGAAAATCACTGCAGTTATTAGCCACATTGGGGAAATCGGTTTACAAGGATTACCGGAGATGAAAACCACTGCAGTTATTAGCCACATTGGGAAAATCAGTGTACAGGGATTAGCTGAGATGAAAATCACTGCAGTTATTAGACACATTGGGGAAATCTGTGTACAGGGATTACTGGAGATGGAAACCACTGCAGTTATTAGCTACATTGGAAAAATCGGTGTACAGGGATTACCGGAGATGAAAACCATTGCAGTTATTAGCCACATTGGGAAAATCAGTGTACAGGGATTAGGTGAGATGAAAATCACTGCAGTTATTAGCCACATTGGAGAAATCAGTGTACAGGGATTACTGGAGATAAAAATCACTGCAGTTATTAGCCACATTGGGAAGGGAGAGGATGGAAGGAGGGTACTCATTGCACCATAACATTTGCAATAATGAAAAGTTCTTAGGTGTTAAAACAGACCAATTAATATATAGATTTTTTTTATTCAGCTCTGGCAATATATATTTGGATCATGGAAGATAATCCTCCAAGAAATAAGTATATTGGGACTACTCAATACATGTTCTTAGAAATCTTGTCTATATATAGGAGTATTCATGACGGATTAAATAATAGTAATACATTCATTATTTTATTGCCAGTGGCCATAAAATGATTACCTTATGTACTAATGAATGTCTGGCTGTTGCATCATATAGAGTTACACATGGCTCCAGGGTATTACTGGGAGACCAGGAGTGTGAATACTGTTGTGCAATTCAGCCAATTGTAGATATCAGCTCCAGCTCATAATGAGAGGAAAAATGATAAAACATGACCAACAGCTCCCAATGATATCAAGCTCCTTGCTAACCCTATTAATGAAAGACTGGACTTGGTTGCCATAGTGATTCACAAAAAGTCACATCAGCATCCTACAAATGTCACACTGCCCCAGGGAACTTCCTTACCCTTTGGTTCATTATGAAGATGAAACTTAATTCTCCTGGTTTCTTTGGCAGAAACAGGCAACAGACAAGACACTAGTAAAACTACATAGGCTCATTAACACTGTACCAGCAGAATTTCCAATGCTGATCTGCTCTCCCTAGAGGTGCACAGACAGAATAGGATCCTTGCTTTCCCATGTTGCTCACACAAATACAAACACACAATAGAATATTTAATATGATGGTTTAAATCGTATAGTTCTAAGCTACTACACAGAAAGAAACATGTACACAGCATTTTGAGACGGTTATCTAAAGGAATACTACAGTGTGGTGGAATTTCGGTGAATGTAAATTTAGTAGGCCAAGATTTCCATGTGACATATGTGTATGTTGTGTCAGTTGGTTAGCTACACATAGCTAGGATACTGTCATCAGTGTACTGAGCATGTGCAGGAATGGAGGAACTGAAATTGCACTTATTTCCTTTGTCTTGGATGGGCCATGTGGTTTGACTAGATGTACAAGTCTATATTCTGCTCATTGATTGGTTAAAGGTATATGTGGGTGTAGCTATTAATGGGAGGAGTTATAGTGCTATATAAGGAATGTACACTATGTGTTGGTCTCTCAGATCATTTGGAACAGGAGTTCATCTGAGACCCGATCGGTAATGTGAATAAAGGCCTCTTACTACCTGAAGATCTGTGTCCAAATCTCTGTGTTTGGCTTCTGCATGCTTACACGGTAACATCTCTGGTGCATTGGCAGCCGGGAACCTCATCGCACGGAAGCTGGCGCAGAGATTTGAGACGGTAAGCTTTTACCAAATCCTCTACGCTGCACTCCTAGACTTCTACTGCGTGGACATCCCTTCATCTCGGCGCCACTGGGCTGCTTCGCTCAGGAGATCATCGGCTTCTGCGCAGTGAGTCCCGGATTGTTCCGTCTATGAGTGAACCCAGGTCCAGGGACTAACAGGTAAGATTGATACCGTTAGAGCGGTAGACCCACAAGGGGTTTTATATTTGGAACCGGTTATTGGAATCTGCCTGTCCTAAGGGATGGAAGAAGCGAAAGCGCAACGCTTATCTGGACATTAGACGCTCTGTAGTCAGCCCGTCTAATATAGGTGGTTTGGGTCAGACTGAGTTCTGGTGTAAATAGCTCATGTCAGACACCGGTGTCCTGTCTTGACTAGCGTATCTAGGGTGTAAATTTTGTTCGCTAGGTCGGGGGGACCGGGAGACTAGCATACTCTGTTGTATATTATAGTTTGCTAGATTTCACCCTATCTTAACTAAGTGTGCTCTGTTGTAAATCCAGCCACTAGATTATTGATGGTTTCATAGACTAGCTGTGTACTGTGTAAATTCTGCCCTCTAGTTCGCTATACGTGGTGTCTGGGCAGCGAAGAACTTATCGAATCTCTGGTGTATAAATAGATCGAAAGCTCTCGAGGTGCTGGCCAGTTAGAATAGTTGGGATTATTGTAAATGTTGTTAAATTTATTTTAGTTGGTGAATTGGTTAACTTGTATGTCCTACCAGAAAGTTAGAGCTCTGCTGTCTAGTGGGAGTGTAAATTGTGTGTATAACTGTAAAATAGCGCACGGTACCATAACTACTGACATGTACCATAACTACTGACATGTACCATAACCACTGACATTGTGTAAAAATTACTAATAATTGCTGTTTTATGTTATATGTATAATACCATAACTGTTACTAACTGATCTGTGACTTTAAAACTGTATTATAACCACTTACTAACTGTACCATAACCACTGACTGTAAAGATGAGGTTACTAGAATGTGATATAGTTGGTTAGTCAAAAGTTGATTTATAGTACGGATAATTGTAGAGACGATTTATAGTTATAGAGGTAAGTAGCTAGTGTTTGGTAGATCTTTGTGAGTGGGACGCTGTGATATCATTGTATGAACGAGAATTCTCTGCGTGTTATCGTGTGTGTATGTTTGGCTTAGCAACCGTGCCACGTGGTACTGTTGCCGGGAAAACAAGTGTGATTGTTGGAAGTGTTTGAAGTATTGTGTATCTTTGTAATAGACGTTCCATTGCCAGTATGGGTGCGTCTGATTCAAAGATTGTTGATCCCTTGTCATGCATGTTGAAAAACTTTACAAAGGGATATAAAGCCTGTGATTATGGGGTAAAATTGTCCCCAAAACGTTTGACTACCTTATGTAGTAGAGAGTGGCCTATCCTGGTGACCGCATGGCCACCATGTGGTAGCCTTGATTTCATTTTGGTACAACGTGTGCATGCGGCTGTATCTAGTAGGCCTGAATTTTATGATCAGTTTCCGTATATTGATTGTTGGAAACAGATTGTAGAAGAATTGCCTAAATGGGTTAAGGTATGCCACGAGGAGCAATGTCGCCTCATGGTGGCCAGGACTCGCCTCTCCATCAGGGCCGCAACTCCACCCATTTTAGATTCCCCCTCTGAAACTGACCTTCCCTCCCCACCCCCTTACACTTCCTCTAAGGTTAGAGGTGGTGCTACTGGTGTTGCTACTCCCCCTTTTCCATTGTCCCTGCCCACTCATGCATCTAGTTCAGAGCCCAGCCCACTAGCTCTGAAACCCCCCCTTCTAGTACAGGCCTCCACTAGTTCCATATATCCGGAACTGACGTCACTTCTGGTTCCTGGTCAGGCTTCTCCCAGCCCGGCCCGTAATATCCTGTTAACCGAACTTCCGCCCAGTAAAATTAATCCGCCTCACTCCCCTTGCCTTACTACCCCTAGACCGGAACTCATTATGAAATCATCATATCGTAGTCCCATATTAACCCGACAGATGACTGGAAGCATCCAACCCCGAAATTACCAAATGCCCCTCAGACTTACACCAGGCCCAACTC
Source organism: Pelobates cultripes (assembly GCA_933207985.1). Classification (NCBI taxonomy): domain Eukaryota; kingdom Metazoa; phylum Chordata; class Amphibia; order Anura; family Pelobatidae; genus Pelobates; species Pelobates cultripes. The sequence goes on from OW240917.1 coordinate 168,359,093, forward strand.
ACGTGGATGAGAATGGCCAAATACAACGGGCAGATCCAGTGTTTGTATATGTCCCCTTTACTACGACTGATTTATTCAACTGGAAGACTCATAACTCTTCATATACTGACAAACCTCAAGTCATGACAGATTTGGTTACTTCTATTATCCAAACACATAATCCCAACTGGGCCGATTGCCAGCAATTATTATTAACTTTGTTTAATTGTGAGGAAAGGACCCGGATTAATCAAGCAGCTATTAAAGCGCTTTAGGAAACAGCCCGTACTCAAAATCAGGCCAATCCAGTTGCGTGGGCTGCAGCCCATTATCCAAATGTCGATCCAAATTGGGACGTGAATGGTGCTGACATGCCCCACATAAGGGCTTATCGGGAAGCCATAATTGCTGGCATGAAGGCAGGAGGGAAGAAGGCAATTAATTTGTCAAAGACGGCTGAGGTGTTGCAAAAGGTTGATGAGTCACCTAGTACCTTTTATGAGAGATTATTGGAGTCATATAGGTTGTATACTCCCTTTAATCCAGAGGCTCCTGAGAATTCTAGGATGATTAATTCAGCATTTGTCAGCCAGGCCCAAGGTGATATTAAAAGGAAATTACAAAAATTAGATGGATTTGTAGGGATGTCCATAATACAGCTAATGGAGATTGCAAATAAAGTATATATGAATAGGGAGACGGAGGTAAAGTGGGAGCAAGAACGTAAAATGAGGAAAAAGGCAGATATGCTAGCAGTAGCTATCTCAAGTGTAGAAAGACAGGGAAGGGAAGTAAGTAGAGGAGACGAGAATGGGCTGAGCAAGGGACCTCTACGTAGGAATCAATGTGCGTATTGTAGAAAGGAGGGACATTGGAAGAGTGAGTGTCCACAGAGAGAGCAGTATGAAGGTGATAGACAAGGAGTGAGAAGGGTACGAGGAGGTTATAGTGGTAGTTATAGAGGAAGAGGAAGTTTTAGAGGGAATGGTGGGAATAGTAGAGGAAGTGTTCAAGGAGACAGATACTATCCACCCACGCAGAGACCTAGAGAAAGAGAGGATAGAGATTTTGTGGGTCTGGCTGACACTATCATGGAAGACTATTGATACCGACCGGGCTCCATCCCCCTTGGTCAAGCGGAGCCTATGGTCGATGTGGCAATAGGGGGAAAGAGAAGTTCTTTCATGATCGACACAGGTGCTGAACATTCTGTGGTGACTAAGATGGTGGCTCCGCCTTCGGGAAAGACTATAACTGTGATAGGAGCTACTGGGAGAAGTGCAGCTAGACCGGTTCTTAAGAGTCGCACTTGTATTCTGGGAGGTCATGTGGTGAAGCATCAGTTCCTATATATGCCAGAGTGCCCGATTCAACTTTTAGGACGAGATCTATTATCGAAGCTTCAAGCCCAGATAACCTTTTTACCTAATGGATCAACATCTCTGAAGTTTAAGGGGTTACCAGGCATAATGGCGATATCGGTGCCAAGGGAAGAAGAATGGCGCTTCTATTCCATAGTGACAAGTGTTAACCCTAAGAGTGATGATTCCTTATTTGACATTCCAGGAGTATGGGCAGAGAATAATCCACCAGGACTTGCTCGTAATATCCCACCCATACATATTGAACTAAAACTTGGGGCCTATCCTGTGAGCCTACGTCAATATCACATACCCCAAAAGGCTAAGGAAAACATACAAACCTACTTGGATAAGTTCGTAAGGTATGGCATCCTAAAATTCTGTACTTCCCCCTGGAACACACCATTATTACCTGTTCAAAAACCAGGATCGGACGAATATCGTCCTGTACAGGATTTGAGAGCAGTTAATGATGCAGTAGTTAGTATACACCCAGTTGTACCCAATCCCTACAATCTGCTTGCCTTGATACCAGGTGGGGCAACCTACTTCACAGTGTTAGATCTTAAGGATGCTTTCTTTTGCCTTCGAATTGCTGCTGAGAGTCAACATATCTTTGCTTTCCAATGGGAAGATGCTGTTACAGGTTCAAAGCGTCAGATGACCTGGACCAGACTACCTCAAGGGTTCAAGAATTCACCTACCCTATTTGGATCTGCAAGATTTCAAGTCCATTCCAGGAGAATGTGTATTACTTCAATATGTGGATGATCTGTTGATAGCAGCTGTTACTAAAGAGATATGCCAACAAGCCACTTATGATTTGCTTCATATTCTATGGAAAGCAGGATACAAGGTATCAAGGAAGAAAGCACAATTGTGCCAGTCAACTGTTAAATATTTAGGATTCCATATATCCGAAGGTCAAAGAATGATGGGACCTGAAAGAAAAGAAGCAGTGTGTCGGATATCTATACCTAAGAATAGAAGACAAGTGCGAGAATTCTTAGGAGCGGCAGGATTCTGCAGGATATGGATTCCTAATTATGCAATATTGGCGAAACCTCTATACGAAGCTGTGAAAGGAACAGAACATGATCCCTTTTTGTGGACCTCTGAACAACAGAAGGCATTCGAAGATGTTAAGAAAGCACTAATGAGTGCACCAGCCCTAGGTCTACCAGATCATACACGTCCTTTCTATCTGTACGTACATGAGCAAAGAAGAATGGCTGTGGGAGTATTAACTCAATACTTGGGATCATGGCAAAGACCTGTAGCTTACATGTCCAAACAGTTGGATGCAGTGGCCAGTGGTCTTCCACCTTGTCTGCGAGCAGTGGCTGCTGCTGCCTTACTGGTAGCAGAAGCTGACAAGCTCACCTTGGGTCAGGAACTCTACGTGAGAGTACCTCATGCAGTACAGACCCTCTTGGATTATAAGGGAAATCATTGGTTTAGCAACAGTCGAATGACCAAATATCAGGCTATGTTGTGTGAAAATCCAAGAGTACACCTCGAAACTGTCAACAATTTGAATCCAGCTACCCTTCTGCCCCAGACTACTGAAAGTCAACATGATTGTTTGGAGATAATGGATGAAGTGTTTTCAAGCAGGCCTGATCTTCATGATTTTCCCATCCAGAATCCAGACATACAGTATTATACTGATGGTAGTAGTTATGTGAAGGAAGGTGTACGTTATGCAGGATATGCGGTAACGACTATAGATAAGGTGATAGAAGCACGGCCACTGTCAAAAGGGACATCAGCTCAGAAGGCGGAACTGATCGCATTAACCAGGGCTTTGCAATTAGCAGAAGGGTTGAGAGTGAATATCTACACTGATTCGAAGTATGCTTTTCTAACCACCCATGCACATGGAGCATTGTATAAAGAAAGGGGATTGCTCAATTCAGAAGGAAAAGAGATCAAGTATGCGGCTGAAATACTCCAACTGTTAGAGGCGGTATGGGAACCGAAGGAAGTCGGCATTACACTGTAGAGCACATCTGAGGGGTGATAGTGATGTCATCAAAGGAAATCGCATGGCCGACAACGCAGCAAAACATGTAGCTGAATCTGGGCAAGAGGAATATGTGGGATATGTCGCAGCTCTTGTACCGGCACCTCTGTCTCAATGGACTCCAATATATACAACCCAAGAGATGGAGTGGTTGAAGACTGAAGCTGGGAAATATCTGGAGAATAACTGGTATCAGTTAGAAGATGGAAGAATAGTTATTCCGACATCTCTGGCTATAGAGATTGTTCAAAACTTTCATAATGGTACACATACTGGAAGAGATAGTATGGAAGAATCTCTTAGGAAACATTTCTATATACCAAGGTTATCTAGTCTGACTCAAGCCATAGTTCGGAGATGTGTTTTGTGTGCCCAAAATAATGCAAGACAAGGCCCTGTCAAACCCCCTGGAGTTCAGTATATGGGAGGACTCCCAATGTCAGATTTGCAAATAGATTACACTGTGATGCCTAAATCTGGGGGATATCGTTATTTGTTGGTAGCTGTGTGCACCTACTCAGGCTGGGTAGAAGCTTGTCCAACTCGTACAGAAAAGGCAGGAGAAGTTGTACGATTTCTGTTGCGAGAAGTTATACCCAGATATGGACTTCCGTGTTCTATAGGATCAGATAATGGCCCAGCCTTTATTCATCAGTGTTTGCAACAACTAACTCATGTGCTTGGTATCAAGTGGAAACTTCATACAGCCTATAGACCTCAGAGTTCTGGAAAGGTGGAAAGGATGAACAGAACAATAAAAACCCAGTTGGCTAAAATGTGTCAGGAAACTCAGCTCAAGTGGAATGTCCTTTTGCCAATAGCTCTGTTGCGAATACGTAGTACACCTACCAGAAGGATGAGTTTGTCTCCCTTTGAAATTATGTATGGGCGTCCACCTCCCATACTAAGTAATCTAAGGGGGGACTTAAATCAGTTGGGTGAAGGAATTACTCGGCAGCAGGTTGTGGAGTTGGGTAAAACTATGGAGGAGGTGCAGAAATGGGTGCAAGATAGGTTACCTGTGAACATATATCCACCTGTTCATTCCTATCAACCAGGAGATCAAGTGTGGATAAAAGAATGGAATATTGTTCCATTAGGTCCGAAATGGAGAGGTCCTTATGTTGTTCTTTTATCTACCCCAACAGCTGTAAAGGTGGCAGAAGTGACTCCGTGGATTCATCATTCTAGGGTTAAACCAGCATCAGACTCTTGGCAAGCTATCCCGGATCCTGAGAATCCTTGCAAGATCCGGTTGAAGCGTGCAACTCAGTCGGAGTGACAAGGAGATATTGGGACATCTAGAGTAACTATAGAGATCAGCAAAGTAGGTGTTTTGACGGCCATAATAAAGCCTGACCACCTGCCTACGTGTCATAGCCAGAGTGTCTCGAAGGGATCTCTGTGAAGGAAAGTGAGGATCAGAAGAACAACATCCTTGCAGCCCTCACAATCGGGAAGCTGAGAGGCCATCGCACGGTTGAAGAAAAATGAGGATTTCAGGAATAATGTGTTTTATTATGTGTCTTAGTATTTTTATGATTTTTCAGGAAGGTAGGAGTACAGACATACCGAATTGCGATAGTTGCATTAAGACTACTAAAACAGGTAACCAAATATCCCAAACTCTCATCTGGCACTCACAGTATGAATGTAAGGGATCTGTATCTAAATGTAGATATTTGGATATTGATTATAGTGTGTGCAAGCCAATATCAGGAGAGTCTAAATGTTTCGATCCCCAATTCCAACCCCGTACAATTTGGTTGGTAATTAGGAATAGTAATTCCCAGGGAACTTTGATAAATAGGACTGTGATAAATACCATACATTCTACGGGTGTTCTGCTATTTGATGCATGTAAGGCGATTTCTGGTAGTAGAAAACCTTGGAATGTATGTGGTAATCTTAAATGGGAACGAACTTATGGGTTTAATGATAAATACTTATGTCCCAGTAAAAGATCTACTGATCCTGATTGCCCAAATAGAGATTATAATTTTTGTCCCTATTGGTCTTGTGTAGGGTGGGCAACCTGGGGAAAAACAGTGGATCAAGATATGATTATCCAAAGGTTGCCTACCACGCCATACTGTAAATCTATGGAATGTAATCCGGTCCATATGACCATCTCTAATCCCCAGCATTTTATTGACAAATTTGGAAATATTTTTGGGTTCCAAATATATGGCACAGGAGTAGATCCAGGAACAATAATATATGTAGGTCTTGAAACTGAGACAGTGGCAACTCAAACTCATCAGGTTTTCCATTCCTTTTATGAGGAGATGAGTGTTGAGGATAAAATTCCCCATAATGTTAAGAACCTATTTATTGATTTGGCTGAGAGTATTGCGGGTAGTCTTAATGTAACTAATTGCTATGTGTGTGGAGGTACTAATATGGGAGACCAGTGGCCATGGGAGGCAAAGGAAATATGGTACCCTGGCTCTGAGACATATGAACAACAGATACCTTTTCAGTCTGATCATCAAGTAAATATTAGAAGTAAATCGGAATGGCGGTTAAAAACCTCCATTATAGGTCATGTTTGTATAGCCAGGAAAGGGACAATGTATAACACGTCTGTAGGTGAGCTAACTTGCTTGGGACAAAAAGCCTATAATGTTAATACTAAAAATACTACTTGGTGGTCAGCTTCAAATGTCTCGGAGCCTACTAATCCGTTTGCCAATTACACTCATTTAAAGGAGGTATGGTTTGACTTATCTGCTACATCTAGTTGGAAAGCCCCAGCAAATTTATACTGGATCTGTGGTAGGAAAGCTTATTCAGAGTTACCACAAGATTGGGAAGGGGCATGTGTATTAGGTATGCTCAAGCCATCCTTCTTCTTGTTGCCAATTGAGACAGGAGAGACCTTGGGAGTTAAGGTTTACGATGTAAATCATAAAAGGAAGAGAGCATCCTTGAATATAGGTAGTTGGGAAGATGATGAGTGGCCCCCTCAACGTATTATTAATTATTATGGACCTGCTACTTGGGCAGAAGATGGCACTTATGGATATAGAACTCCGATATATATGCTCAACCGCATTATTAGACTACAGGCGGTGGTTGAGATTATTACTAATGAGACAGCTCAAGCGCTTAATCTTCTAGCTAAGCAAAATACCAGGATGAGATCAGCCATCTATCAAAATAGATTAGCTTTAGATTATCTATTAGCAGTGGAAGGAGGTGTATGCGGAAAGTTTAACCTTAGCAACTGTTGTTTGCATATAGATGATGAAGGTCAGGCAGTGGCTGAACTCACTAGTCACATGGTTAAACTTGCGCATGTACCGACTCAGGTCTGGAATGGGTATAATCCTAATAGTTGGTTTGGAAGCTGGTATGAGCAGCTTGGAGGAATTAAGACATTAGTAGGAGGAGTAGTGTTTATTATATTCTTATGTCTTTTTCTGCCTTGTCTAATTCCATTAGTGGTAAGGTCCCTACGTAGTATTATAGAGAGTACTATAGAGAGAAAGACAGCGGCTCATGTAATGGCTGTCTATAGATATGATCCCCTAGTCCAAAGAGAATATATTCAGGATGAGGAATGTTGAAGGAGTTTTTAAGATGCTTACAAGATCTACTCTGGTTCAATGGCTACTTGAGAGATGTAGGTAAAACTGTGATTGGTGATGCATCTGGAATAATTTTGTATCAGAGGCATCAAAGGGGGGAATGTGGTGGAATTTCGGTGAATGTAAATTTAGTAGGCCAAGATTTCCATGTGGCATATGTGTATGTTGTGTCAGTTGGTTAGCTACACATAGCTAGGATACTGTCATCAGTGTACTGAGCATGTGCAGGAATGCAGGAACTGAAATTGCACTTATTTCCTTTGTCTTGGATGGGCCATGTGGTTTGACTAGATGTACAAGTCTATATTCTGCTCATTGATTGGTTAAAGGTATATGTGGGTGTAGCTATTAATGGGAGGAGTTATAGTGCTATATAAGGAATGTACACTATGTGTTGGTCTCTCAGATCATTTGGAACAGGAGTTCATCTGAGACCCGATCGGTAATGTGAATAAAGGCCTCTTACTACCTGAAGATCTGTGTCCAAATCTCTGTGTTTGGCTTCTGCATGCTTACACGGTAACAACAGCTGTAATGTTTCATCTCTCCAGTGTGTGCAAAAAACAAAAATTATTTACTTACCTTTGTCCAGCATCTAGTGTCAGTTTCCAGAATAGTGACTGTTCCTCTTTAAAGAGGAATAAAAAGTAAGAGCATAATGGGTGTTAAAGAACACTCAAATGACTATTCCTTTTTGATTAGAGTGTTCAGATTACCTGTCTCTGACCTCTTCCAACAATGAAAAGGTTCATTCCATGAGAGTCACCTTACAATAGCTTCCAGCCCCCTTATTTCTAGTCATCAGGAGAAGCACTCGCTGTGCTTTCTGAAGTAGTATATGGGTGAGGGGTATCCAATTTGGATTTCAGTTTATAAAGAATATATTATGATGTGAAATCTGCATTTTTATAATTAAATGATAAATCACCTCCGTGACTATCAATGAGACCGCTGACAAGGTTTGTTTACTCCTTCCATTAGCTCTCATGAGCCAACAGAAACTCAACTCTAGAACCAAACTCGGTTCTCACAGTTAACCTCCATTTCATGGGAGGATGGCAGTGCTGACAGTGCATGGAATGGTAGAAGCTTTAGCGTGTCATTATGGAAGGCAGATCTGTGTTCCAAAGTTGAATGTACATGCATATAAAGATGTAGTAACAAGTAGAAACTCACAGTAATGCTTTTCTGTCTGTCATACAGTAGCGTCACACTTTTTAGTTTTTTTTTTTTTTTTTTTAAACATGCGGAATAAACAAGACAGACATCAAGTCCGAGAGCATGAGGGTTAGGAGAGCAGATACTTGTAGTGACAGTGAAATACCAAGGACATAGAGACAGAAGTGCACAAGCATAATACACATGTGCAGGATAATATGAGAAGTAAAACATGTGCCCATCAAGGAGGCCATGCCAGGGTCTAATATCAGATTAGTGGCTACTAGAACACCAAGAGACATTTAAAAGTAAGCAGTTAAACTATAACAACATACTAAAACGATGCTGAAATAATAAAATAAATGGATGCTTTGCTTTAGGGAGAGACAATATGTTCAAGCCCTGAAATCATGTTATGAATATATGCTAAACAAGACATGAAAACGATTTTACGTAGTCATTAAGGATAACGTCTAGAATGTTGCACTTTCTGTTAGGTGAGAACGAACAAGATTGCTAATCCTTGGCAAAAAACAGACAGAATGAACAGAAACAACAAAAAATTTAATTAAAAAAAATGTGTAAGGTATGGAGATGAGTGACAAAATCGCAACAAGCGTCTTGGTCCAGCCGATACCCTCCAGGGACCTGGTATAGTCCCCACTTCAGTCTAGTTGCCTGCAAGTACCATAGCTCCATTATAGGCAACTGTGTCATCCAGGTGGTACAATGAGAGAAGCAGAGTACTAGGCAGCCATGAGAAAAGGTCTCTGAGGACTGAGACCAACTGGTGGGTCCCACACTGCAACAGCCGACAATGTTCCTCAGTCACCACTGTTAGATTTGGAGCCCCCCCCCATGATTGATACTGATATCTTACAGCCCAAGGAGTTACTGGATGCAGTCACTGCTGTAAGGGAGAGTGACTGTGTCCATTACTAGTTAGGAATTCCTAAACTCTACGTTTGTTCCCTAAACAGTTAAGTGGGAAGAAAACCATAGAATTCGGGCTAAAAAATGTTTTGACTATGACAGAGTTTGAGAGATTGTCCAAAAAGAAAACCACTAGTTGAATAAATACCTCTGTTATGGACAGATGAATTAAAATAAAATGGCTATTTACTAATGTCTATTTATTCTGTGTTCACTATGTTAAAACTGGCTGCTAGAGTAAATATTCCCTTCCCCCCCTACAATGTGTTCAGTTGCCATTTCCTCTGTAAATTCCTCATCCTGCTAGCATCCCCCTTCCCATACAGAGCAGGGCTCGTGTAACCAAAATTCCTGTGTTAACAGCTTCCTTTACTAACTCCTCCCCCACTTCCTTTGTGCCAGTTAACAGCTATATGCCACGTGTAACAAAATGGAGAATCACTGTTAAAGTAACTGAAAGAAACTACTCACTCCCCCTCCCATCGTGTATCCAGGATGGGGCTGGAATATAGGCGGGAGAAGTCTGTAATGACGACACCACATCCTGTAGGGTGGGTTTAGACAAGAACCCTTAGACTGTTAACCAATTGGTGAATGTATACTGTATGTTTAAACTGTGACGTATTTTTGCTTTAAGAAGGAGTCCCCACTCCGGGGAATAAAGCATTCCTTGGTTTTTCACTGATCAGAAACTTTGTCTCCGGTGTGAATTACTTCTAGGGAAAGCGTGCACGCATTAATTAATCAATTTGGCAGGAGTAGATAGACAAATAATCAAAGTTTTCTTTGATCCAAAACACCTCCATCAGGGTTATTCACTCAACTCCAATTTTTCGCAAATTAAATCAGAATGGCAAAATTGAGACAAAAAAAGTTGTGACTATTTTCGCATCATTTTTTCCATTTAGGTTTAATTCACCAAAAATGTGGAGTTTAGTGTAGGACCCGGTGTATGTTTTGATTGAGAGAAGTGGACTGTTGTGATAGTTCAGACTGTCTTGAAGTTTCATATAAATAAAAGAGTTCAACTCTGGTTAATGTATCTATTTGCTTTCTATAAAACTGCTGCTGCATCTCACTTTAACTTGGCCTGCATTCTCTTTCAGGGAAATGGTTTGTTTTTGTAAGAAATAATCTGAAGACACTTTCACATTATCCTTTTTTTTCCCCAATAAGTGAGTTTCCTGCAGGAAGATTATCCCATACTGAGCCTTCCTACCAATGTAATGGGATTTTCTATTACACAGTGTATTGCTATGCTTTTAAAACCATGCCTCTTAGATGATAAAACTAAAAAGGGGATTACTTTTTCCAGAGAGTCTCTCATGCTTGTGAACTGTTCAAAGCAGTCATAATAGAAATGTTCAAATAATAGGTATTGAGGCTATAATTGTTGTCCCACAGGGAGGATGAGTCTTTAATCTTTAAACTCTTACAAGCAGCGTATACGGTAGTAAAAAAAAACAAAAAAAAACAAGTAACAAGACTATTAGCATATACTATCCGTTGGCATATACTATCCGTATACATTCTTTATAGAAAACCCATTACAGAAATAGATTCTTCTATGCTCCATTTCCCCCCCCCAGTCCGTAATGTTAAGAACTAATGCCCTGCATAGTGTTACATAGGTACTCTATAGGCACAATAAACACAGCAGACTATAGTAGTGATTATGGTGCACTTGACCTTTTTTTGGCCAAACCGTTTTTGTTATATTTGCTATTTAAAAATACGTTACCCAAGTACTGGTCAGAGAGCAGTAAAGCTACTCTTTATATTACAACGTGGGGGTGGCAATATAGCTATATAATAAATAAGACAAAAGGACTATTGGCTTCATAACCAACACATGAGACATACGTTGTAATTGTGCTTATAATGTCCATCTATGGAAAGAGAGTAATTAAAAGGAGTAGTCAATCCACTATGCAAACATAAATACATAGAACAATGGGAAGCAGAACTAAACATCAAAATCCCCAATCCAGTATGGCTGCAAACAATTCAGACTACAGGAAAAATGTCACAAAGCCTGACCCACTGGGAGGCGAACTGTAAAATACTGATGAGGTGGTACCTAGTACCTACCAAGCTAGCGAACATGTACCCCTCAGTCTCAAATGTATGTTGGAGATGCACTCTCCACAAAGGAAGCATAAGACATATATTTTGGGATTGCCCACTATTGAGCAAGCTTTGGCGAACGATAGGAAAAGCTATGGAAATTTAACGATACGCAAAATACCGTTCACTCCGGAATGCTATTTACTCCACCTCTCCCCAGAACTGCTGCTAGACAACAACAGACATGTTATTATACACCTGCTAACAGCAACAAAGGCTAGTATAGCCAGCCACTGGAAAACCACACACACCCCCTCACCCCAAGAAGTATGGAATAGAATCGATAATATCTCAGAATATGAAGGAATGGCATACAGACTAGGTGGCCAAGCAGAGACATACACTAAAAGGTGGGCAAGTTGGCATACACACCACAAAACAGTGAAAAAATTCAAATAATTGCTCTAGAGGACGAACAGAACAAAACAAATCACAACACAATACACTACAATACAGTGGGCCTCACCACTCAGACGGCACACTCGAGATCCATTACGCTATAGATGATGGGACGGATAAGTTACTGTTATACGCCCAACCGCAACTCCCCACATTACATCACACTGCATATTCGATGTGGTAAATTAGGTATACCAGTTTTCCAGTTCTCCCCCTTACTCCCCTGATGTTCTTCCCCCCCCCCCGCTATCCTCCCCGATGCAACTACGAACATGCATTTTCCGAATACGACACATGCTCACCCTATCCACAAACAAACACCTCAACTGTGTCCCAACTGCAGAAGGGAAAACAGTCGACACTACCGTTAATAACATGAACATAACCACCCTGATGCTCATACTCCGTATGTAGTACAAAATTTGAACTCTACCAAATGTATAAAGTGACTAAAAGCGGAATTGTGGTGACCGATTTGTAACCATTCATCCCGTCCTCTTTTTTCTTCTGTACCCCATTGTTTACCTTTTATCTGTGCAAAAAATGTAATAACTAAAAATTAAAAAAAAAAAGGAGTAGTCAAAGCACCATAAACACTAATGCCTGTTGTAGTGGCTATGGTCCTTGCAGGCAACTGACAACATTTCTGTGTCAATCCGAGGCTACCCGATGTTCCCATGGCCTGGCTCTTTGTTCTACTTCTGCATAAGCAGTATCATATCACTTTCAGGTATATCTTGACAGCAATTATGGGTGTGGAGTATCAAATATGGACTAAAGATATTGCTATTCCAGAACGGTAAATACTGCTTAGGTGAGCATGGGCCAGGCCAAGCCGCTTTAAAATGGTTTGACACTGAACCAGAGCATACTGCCAGTATTAGTCTGCTAGCACTGTAATTACTACAATGGGCTGTAGTAGTTATGGTGTTTAGACTGCTAGTTTAAAAAGCAGACCAGTCTATATTTTCTGATTAATGGCACAGCTTCAGAGCACAGAACTATATATCCCATAAACTCTGCAAGCAGAATTTTATGGGATACACTATTTGATTTTTATGGGTAATGTACACAGCTTCTCCAGGAACCACAGGATCGTCAAGGAAGCAATACTACCTGCTCTAGAGGTTGCGGAAATGACAAAAGGTAAAATGATACTATAAACATTATATATATATATATATATATATATATATATATATATTTGTGTTAGGTGCTTATGATAGTACAGGGTAAAATACCATAATTAAATGTAGGATAGCAAAAAGGGCAAATCGGTTGTGGTGTGCCGGAACCGACGATGAGGTAGGCCTGAGAAAGAAGAGGGCCTACCCAGGAAAAAGAAAAAGAAAGGAAATAAATGTTAAAATGTGGTGTGGTGGGAGGGTCATTCAACGCTGACCTTGAACGGTAAGGAGCAAGGTAAGGGGTGTGCCTTAAGTAAGCTAGGAGTGGATACCAAGCACCTCCCACAAATCAAGGCAAATTGCCTTAATACATGTGTTAGGTGCTCATGATAGTACAGAGTAAAATACCATAATTAAATGTAGGATAGTAAAAAGGGCAAGTCGGTTGTGGTGTGCCGGAACCGACGATGAGGTAGGCCTGAGAAAGAAGAGGGCAAAAATTAAGTAATCAAGTTTATTACAGACAACCAATACAGATACATATATCAACCAGACATGTTTTTGAAAGCATCCCTTAATTCTTGTACTGGGTTCGGTATGTATCGTGAGTAAGCGGATGACTTCCAGCGCCCTAGTGTTTTTATAACATGAACTGGAATGTTGACACTGGAGGCTGTGGACGCTGCTCCTATGCGGAAGGAGTGCCTTGAGTAGTTAGCTGCTTTGAGGCCCAGTTGAGTAAGCAAGGACCTGACGTAGGTCATGAAGGTTGTAGTGGTGAGTACCGAACTTTGTAATAGTAGTAATGGTTGTGATGGTATTGAATTATGATGCTGTAGGTATGCATCCAGAACCTTGACAGGGCACCACTTGTTGTGCGTGGGGTAGTATGGAATGTTTACTGGTATGTGCTGGCTGGTTTTGGAGTGAGGTAGTGTCAGGATGTAATGATCCATGTGTTTAGTTAAGTGGGAATAGAGGAGAATAGGAGCAGATTGTGTTGTGTTGGTTGTAGTAAACTCTCTAGGTCTTAGGAATCCATAGAAAGCTATGTATATTGCTGCTTTGATGACAGAATTTGTATTGGTGTCAAAATGTTTTAAATCAAGCAGGTTAGATAATGCCTTGAAGATATGGTTATCTATGGGTAGCCTCTGTGATGTACGTGTGGGTTCAGATTTCTGAATGCCTCTGAGAATGTTCTTGATCTGGTGAGAGGCCATGAAACTAGTGTTTTTAGGTTGTAAGATTAGCATATGGTGTTGTTATATGACATTTTAAGTTTACAGTGGCAAAAAGAAGCAAAACCCCAAAAAGATGTCATAACAAATGGTTGCATGATGTTATGTTCCAAAAGGAATCTTTTGAATAGTGTAAAAGCCCTGTCGTATGTTTTGTGTGTACTCTTTGACAGTGCCAATTGGGACAGTGTCCTGCTATGATGCATGATGATGTCTAGTCCAGTATTAGTTGTTGAAATGTTGGAGCGGTAGTGGCTGTGAGCGCAGCTGACGGGAGTGCTTGATTAAATGACTGAAATTGAAAATGAGACAAACTGTCAGCAGCTGTGTTACATATTCCTGGAACATGGAAACAATATAGAAAGAAATTATGACAAGCTGCCAACCACGTGAAATTTCATGATCGTAAGAAATTTGGAGCGACCTTTGTTGATGATGTGACAGGTTGCCTGGTTGTCTGAGTAACAACAAACTGGCATATTTGCCCAAAAATGACCCCATGCTATGGCAGCCGCCACAATGGGATAGATCTCAAAGAGAGCTGAGGTAGTGGAAAAACCTTCCAAATCCTGAACTGCTGTAGGCCAGCTGCCACAAAGCCATTTGTTCCCAAAAATTGCTGCAAAACCTGTGGTAGATGCTGCATCTGACCAAATAGTAGGCGATGAGTCAGTCAATTGAGAGAGGAACATAGTTTTACCATTCCAAGTGGTTAAAAATTCCTTCCACATGCGTAGGTCTGCCGTAGCTTGGTTATCTAAGGACAACCTGTGTGTGTCGTGTAGGAAGCGTGGAAAAAGATACAAGAGTCGTGATATGAAGGAGCGGCCTTGAGGTATGATACACATGGCAAAATTTAGTGACCCCAGCAGGGACAGTAGCTCTTTGCGGTTGCAAGTACCGAGCTGAAGGTAGCGGTTGATGTAAGTAAGAATGTTCTCTATCTTGTCGTGTGGTAGGCTTGCTTGCATTGTGGTTGAGTCTAATTGAATACCCAGGAAAGTGATAATCGTGTCTGGCCCCTCCGTTTTCTTAGGGGAGATTGGTACACCTAGTTGCTCGAATAGCTTGGTGGTAGCTTTGAGGCTACTAGGAGGGGAAGTATTTTCCTCGACCAGTAAGAAGTCGTCCAGGTAATGTAATACCGTAGGGCATCTGGCTATGTTCAATAGTAACCAGCACAATGCTTCAGCAAATGTGTCGAAAATAGCTGGGCTACTTTTGGACCCAAAAGTTAAACGGGAGAAAAAAATAGTAGTTCCCGGCCCACTTGATTCCATGCAGGTGCCACAGTGTGGGTGGATTGGTAGCAATTTAAAGGCATTAGTAATATCGGTCTTACTAAGCCAGGCTCCGACCCCTGCTTGTATGATCGCTGAAATGGCATGATCTATGGTGGTGTATTGCAGGGAGAATTCCTCAGAGGGTATGAGGGAATTAAGACTGGGGTTGGCCGATGAGTGTGGTGCAGACAAGTCAATGATGAGTCTGGACACATGTTTTTTGCATGTGCCCTAAAACATTTTAAACAGATATGCAATAATCTGCAACCGCTATTATTACAAGACCCAACATTGAAATTATTACATATCTGGGACTTGCCCAGGAACTTGATCGGGCGTCCCAGTTTGTCTCTGGTCACTTTCTCTGGAACACCAGAGGAACTAGCTCCTTGCGTGGAGGCATGTTCGTCAGCCGTGTTGGGACAGAAATTTGTTGTATGGGCTGTAGAGGAGCAGTATGCACAAGCCGGTGTTCTTAGACCTGCAAAGTGTCTGCAAAATATGATGGTATCTATCCTCCCCCAGTTGGATCTTGTTCCATACTGGGAGAATGCTCCAGACACTTTTGCAGAAAAAGACCTATGGTAGTCATAAAAGGCTGAACCACCATATTTGTTGCCCAGGTCTACCAGCTTGTGCATATAGATCAAACTCCTCTCTTCTATTGGGATAGACCGCACAGATGACATCCCGGTAAATACCAAAGGCCAGTACAAACTCTGGGATAGTCAGTTTCCTGTTTAGGCGGGCGTCCCTAGATCTGACAACAACAGACACATCATCATAAGCATAAGTCTTATTCTCCACAATATCCTGGGAGGCAATCAGCAGGGAAGCTAGGTTGACGTCTTTACCTTCCAGGATACCTCTTTTTATGTGCTCAGGGATCATATGAGCAGGGCTAACTTCCTAGTCATCCGGGGTGATGGCTGGAGGAACCAATAGCAAGTCGGCTGGTGCTTTTGAAGCAGCAGCTGGTGGCCCTGCTAGAGTAAGGGCCGTGGTGACCGACTCAAGTTTCTCCAACCTGGAGTTGCCCTTGCTCATGGACACCATGAGTGAAGATAACATGGAATGTATGTCTCCTGGGTTGGACTGGCTAAGTCCTTCACCGGGATCCATGTTTTTATTTGAGGTACGTAACAGTTTGAATAGTTCTTTCCTTGCTGTAGCGGGGTAGGGGATTTGCCGTCTCCTTAATTCAGTAGTTATTCGAGGGATCGTCCAGGATCTGATCGATGCTGGACTATTTACCGCTCCTCCTTGTGTAGGAGTGATAGCTCTAGCCGGAGTGCTAGGCAGGGAGAAATCCTCTACCCCTTCCTGAGACCTACTATAACCAAAACAATTAATTAGTGTATGAAAAACCACGAAAATCATACTGGCAGGCTAGCTAAGCCGGATGGCGAAACATTACACTTGTTTGGTGACAGGTGAGGCCCTACTAGTTGCCAAGTGGCTTGAGAGGCTCTATCTATGCGTTGGCGCGAGGGGATTTGAGGCCACCTGTCGTAGTGGCAGGAATTTTAGGCCTCTCGGTGACTGTAACATAGAAAACAGGGAAAGGGAGTGACAGGTGAGGCCTTCTCTATGCAACATGCGAGGCGGCTAGCTAACGTGTGGCCCGATGGGTTTTTGCCTCGCGGCCTCGCCGTTGTTGGCCTCGCGGTACCACTAACTGATGGCAATGCCAAGAAGGGGTAAATACCTATTGGGAAGCCTATGACCCTATTGCCAGTACTCTAACCTAGGGGGTAGAAATTAAATGTATGGCAGAATACCATATGAGCAGGTGTACGTACCTGGTAGTATGAATATCTCACAGGAAACCGTGTGGTGAAATATCTATTTAAACCTGGACAGCCTGAAAATGGGTAAAAGAGAGTAGTATAGTGAGTGTGGACTGTGTGGGAATGAAGTAGACTGTGTAGCCCGTACCAGTGATGTTTTTTAAGGCTTGATTGGCGTATTACTTGGTAAACGAAGTGTAGTGATATACCATGAGAGTATAAATGTGTTACCAAGGAAAAGCGATGCCGTGTCTTTAATGCACATTTCTGTATAAAACAGTGGGGAATATATGATGGTGTCAAGTAGAAAAGAACATGGATGAGGGAGGCTGTGGCCTATATTTAAACAGCGTTATGTATGATATGTAATAGAATAACAAAAAAGGGGCAGGGATACACAAAATGCCTTAAAGTGATGTAAAGTTATATATATATGATATATCTGTATTGAAAAAAAGACGTATGATTGGTTGGATCAGTACGTGATTCAACCCGAGAATGTATTGCTTGTAAAAGGAAACTGTATCCTTATGTATGCGTCATAGTTATAACACAGAAATGAGGCCTGTAATGTAGGCTGAGTCCATTTGAATGAATGGATAAGTATGGCAGACCCCTGAAAGCGTGGGAGTCAAAATGATCCATACAGATAAGTGAGCTTGGTTTTGTATGGACATAATACAATACTGATACCTTTAAACAGTAATAGAAATAATCTGTCTATTTAACCAAGCAATTTGTTAACCGAATGGTATATACATGAAATGGTGAATGTAATCCATGAAAGGATTATGCGTAATACATAGAAATAAAACTGAAACCCAATGTGAGGGAAAACAGAAGTTGGAACGAATAGTTTAAACGTATGAATTTTATGCGAACCGCAAGCGTGTTTGAGCATATCATGAAAAAGTGCAGAATGGCAAAACAACCGAAATGATAACCTGTTTAACTGTAACATGGAATAGTTATATGCGAAATGACCACTTATACGAATATACTGGTTGGCCGAATGACCGTACGAATGAAAACCGCGAACTACTCATTCAACAAGAAAAAAACGTAAAGCGAGGACCCGTGCTGTACCGTACGCCGTGGGAACCGATCCTGGCGTGACAGGTAGGTCTAACTTACGGTTTAGGAGTCCCTGGGACGCGATCTACGACGATGACCGGGGTCAGAAGAAGCTGGACGGACGGAAAAGGCCTGAACAGGATTCCTGGACACAGCTTGCCGCGGAAAAACCTTGTGGATACTGAAAACCAAGATGGCGTCTGAGAGAACCCAGAAGTGGATCCTCATTCAACGCTGACCTCAAATGGTAAGGAGCAAGGTAAGGGGTGTGCCTTAAGTAGGCTAGGAGTGGATACCAAGCACCTCCCACAAATCCAGGCAAATAGCCTTAATACATACATATATATATATATATATATTTTTTTTTTTTAAAGAGGTCTCTCGACAGTGAGAAGTAGGATACTGACATTTCCTCGAAAATATGGTAAGGGAAAACACTTACTATGCATTCTACTTTCAACCTCACTATATGTATGTGGATAAAATATTTATAATGTGAGTCTATAAGTGTTGCCACAGATTAACTGTATGATCAAAAAACATGTGCCTTGCATTTTATATTAAAAACACATGATTTTTAAAAAAACATTATATGAATTTAATATATAAATCATTTTTGTTAATTTAGCGCATTTATTTTCCTCTTTTAATAAAAAATATGTTGTACAGATTCTGTGAGGCAGGCATGCTTTCTGCTTCTTACTTACAATTATACCTCTACACTTAGGTATCAAACCAAAACATTTAATTCTTCTGAAATTCACAAAACCGTTCATGTTCGTTTTCACAGTGATTTAATTAATGAGTATCAAGACTCTGCAACATTAAGGGAGACAAACTGACTACTGTGGCAACACAAGATCTGGCCTAATAGATTTGATATCTCCCTAAAGAACATTTAAAAATGGGACTGAAAAAGAAAAAGGACATGGAACGTCATGTCTATATAGGGGATTCACAAAGCACAGGATTTCAGGAGCCTTAGATAAAGAGGTCTGTGTGTTATAAAGGCACATCAAGGATAAAATGTCACTTTATAGACAAATACAACAACAAATTAGCTACATGACTTTCTGTAGTATGCTACAATAACTTATCTACCAATATACATACCCGTCACAAAAATTAAAAACATGTCAGATATTCTGATTCATGCTCCTTCTTGCAGTAAATGGTAAACAATGCCACGGTTCTTGCACTAATGCCGAACAAACTAATGGAAATGGAAATGTTCCAGCAATGTCAAACAATTTAAATCTTATTCACAGTACAAATGGTTAAACAGTGATAATTATTACTGCTCTGCTGATGAGAGTGTTACGTATATAACCCCGACCACTGTACCCATATCAACATTATGTAATCATAACTTATACATTAAGGATCTTAATCCATCCCCTTCTCAAAGATTAGGGATGCATATAATCATTTTAAACATTTCACAGTTAAAGGAACTCTGCAATATGCCTGTGGGAAGGAATTTAATGCTGCTTTAAAAATGCTCCATCGCAATTTAACAACCCAAAGTGATTTCTTTATACATGCCTAAGACTTGAGGTTCCATAAATTCCAGCTAGTAGTAGTAAAAAAAAGAAAAAATCAAAGACAAAAAAAATCTACAAACATATAACAAAATGTTAAAAGCTCTCTTGAAGTCTTTAAGGAAAACCTTTTGTAAATAAGCTAATTTTGTAAATAAGCAGTCTTTTAGGAGATCACGGGTATCAAGAAAATGTTATGCAGATTAGGGCCATTCATTACTTTTATTCTGCTCCTTAACAATAGTATGCAAAATATTTTCTGATATATAGGCCTCAAATTAGCCGTAGACTGACCAGAGTGCCCATGATGACTAGGGATGTGCATGGGGAAAAAATATTGATTCAGCACTTCCGAAATTCGGGACTTCGGCAATTCCGGAAATTCCCTAACCTCTAACCCTTACCCTAACCTATCCCTAAGCCCAACCACTTACACATATAGGGTTAGGGTTGGGGTAAGGGGTAGATTCCTGTCATTATTCCCGTAATTTTCCCTCCCTCTCTTGTTTTGCCACTTTTCAGAAATCTGAAGCACTTCGGCACTTCCGAAATTCGGCAATTCTGTTCGGTACTTCCAAAATGTTGCAATTCGGCAAATATGGCAATTACGAAATTCGGCACTTCGGACACCCAGTTCTTTATACTTGTAGAATTCTCTGAAGCAGAGCCATTTATCCAGTGCAAAGTCCTTTCTAAGGAGAGACTCCTTCTGAAGTACCTATCCTGATGGGGTTGGATGGATCTCAAAGCAGAACATTCAAATAAGTCGTCATTGAATTACAGACAACATATGTTTTTTGATAATAGTTTATAAGAATATATATAATATTATTTTTAGTTATAATACTGTGACAGTAATAATAACAACTTTGTATATTTCTGAATAGCCATTTATAAATATTTTTTTCCCATGATACCCCTAAAGGTGACATCTTGCCACAGATACCACCATAGACCATTGAGTTAATTAATTAGCAATGTGTTCAGAATACATTTTGGAAAGAAGCAGAGTAACGGTTGAGCACACCAAATTGTAATCTATATTTTACATTGATAAAGAGACTCTTTATTATTTTCTTTTGATACTGAAATTAAAAAGAGGCCCATATTAAAAAATTAAAGCAATTTTAATTTCTTTTTTAAGCTGTGATGAACAATAAACATAGACAAGCAATTTGGTACAAGCTTGACAGTCATTCCTTTTCATTCATTCTCAATAAAATGTTATAAAGCACAAGGTTCTTCAGTTGTATAACATTTCATCTGTGCCATTGTATTGAAAATAAATGGTTCTCTAATCTTAAATATAGCCTTTTTTCACATTTACTCCCTATAATCATCACAGATTATGGTTAAAAAAAAATACATTTCAGAAGCCCTGGAACAGTAGGCATGCAGAGAATAAAAGAATGTGTGAACTGTGTAACCAGGAAATGTCAGCTACAGATAAATGTGTAGAGGCTGAATAATAGCTGAACTGGACTTCTATAGAAATAAATATAAAAGAAAAGGTCTTTCACTATTCCCTGAAAAGGCATCAAGAACAATTAATGTTAATAAAATGAAAGGACTTTGTTTCTTTAAAAGTAACAAAATGTGTAATGCAGCTACTCTGCCGAAGGTTATTAAAGGGACATTATAGTCACCCAGACCAAATCTCCAGTACTGACACCATTATTTCCTTTAGCATTAATCAACCAAGTGCTAGTGTGCAGGCTAGTGTTGAGACAGCTTCCACAGACAAGGCAAAGTGTTGAGGTATTCCGCGAATGAAGTAAACTTTGGGATCACTAGGATTGCCTCCCAGAAGGCTGAATTGCAAAGAGCAAATTGAGTAGAAAGGAAGAGAGTAGGGTGTGAGTGAAGGGTCATCTCTCTTATGCCGGTATGAAGCAACATCAGTCTGTGTTAAATATTTTTATTGGTTTCACAATGCGCGTGCATATATCAAACTGGTTTATGACAAAGCAGGTTTTTGCCCACGCAGGGGCAGAAGCATATATGGCGGAAGCGGTGCTTTAGTCAGGCATCATGAGGCGATGGTAAATCATAGCTATTAGCATTATATCGGTGTCTTAATTGCACAATAAGTATGCTATGAAATAGGTGTACACATATGAATAATTAAAGATAACATATGATTGCCTGCGCAGAGGCCAATAATTCCCTGCATTCTTTCCATATTGTGAATTACCTGTGCATAAACTCTGCAAAAATGCCTAAGTTTAGACCAATCGCGGGAAAACAGTATTCTAATGCTGTGTTCCAACATCCATAACTATATGCAAGCAATTAATAGCGTATATCTAGCTAGTAAATCAGGCAGGTTTATCATTGCAAGTTTTTACATCATATGCATAGGATCCGTTCTTCCGTGCACAATTTCTACTAAAGGAAGTATGCTCACAACTTCTAACATTTTTCAAGAATTTTTCTGTTTAGGTATATATTTCACTATTGCAACCAACAAATGTGATTAACGATATGAGCATTATTAAATCAGTTACGTTTAGCCAGCGTTAGCTTATTTGTTTATCCTTCGTATGCTGCAGCTGTCAGGCTATACCTTAAGCGAAATAGTGTATGCAACGTCTGCTGGTAACTAAGCAGCAAACCTAAGATCTGTATAAAATAATAATTAAAAAAAAAAAAACAACCCTAACCCCATATGCTCTTTGTATAAGCTCAAATTTTTTGTATCAGCTACTGTGCTGACATACGGGTATCCTTAACATATGTTTTGTCTGCGTGTGCTACAAATATAAGATTATCTAAGAATTTGTGACCTTAAACTTAAGCTCATATAGGCACTGCTGCATGGACAGTGTATGCAAGACTAGAAAAATATATTAAGCAGGCAACATTATAGCATGAACATATTACTGAGGCTTTTCAATCCTCAAGGACCATCAAGCATAAGACAGGAGCATAACGTAGATAAGACATGATGCTGCATAATGTACAGCTTTATATGGTGAATAAACGGAAAAAAAAAACATTTACTGCTGCCTGTCATTAACAGCGTGTATCAACTCAGTCCACAGGCATTGAGGGGCCACGGATACGACCCCTCCGAGCTGGGGGAACCGACTGCAGATGCATTTGCGGCTGATCCCAGGGGCGCCAGGCCTCCGCGGCGTCCCCCCAGGCCGTGCCAAGCCTCCATCCGGAAGATCTGCAGCACAGCGGGCACTCGGGGACCCACCAGTCCACAGGACCCACCACCTAAAGTCCGTGTGCCAGTCAGTAATCCCCTGCACCCCCACTGCACCACTGGGGCCCCAGATGATCAGGGTGAAGGCCGTCCTGTGTCTCACCCTTCTCCGGCCACTCGGGGCGGGTGCCAGCCTCCCCACAGCCACCGGTCCGCCGGGGGCCGCCGCGTTCCACTCCACGAGGGCTCACAGCGTCGGGGACAGCTGCCTGCAGGCCGTCCTCAAACCCACAGGTGACGGCACTTCGGTCTCCGCAGGGCACAGTCCAAGGGTCGCGGCATCCGGCCAGTGGGCCCCAAGGACACCGCAGAAGCATCCCGCCTGACTCCCCCACCCACGTGCATCGCCTCCGGGGCCCCACTTCATCCGTGGGTGTTGTATCCACAGGACAGCTTCTGATGGCAAGGCAGGGCTGTTGTAGGCCGTTAAGTTCAGGGTGCGCGTTGATCCTGTAGTGTAGGCAATAATCGTCCCTGAATTTCGAGTGTAGATATCAGGCGGGCCGCAGTTTGGCACCCAGTGCCTGTGCAGGAGGTCAGCGAGCACCCCGGGTGGTTGCGTCCACCCCAGGGCGTGCAGCCTCCATGTAGCCGGGATTACCCCCTCCGGCCGGGGGGGGGGAGGGGGAGAGCGGGGCCGCAGCTCTCACCCGTGTAAATCTCCCCCAGTGTCCGCATAGCTGGTGTGCTTGTACCTCCGGTCTTGCAATCAGGCGTCTGTTCTCTGTCTGCAGCTGTCCTCATGCAGGCTTATGCAGGTGTGTAGGCCGGGTTCATCAGTCTCGGTGTTCCCCGTGAATTTTTGGCCGTAGTCTGGTATCATATGGGTGCTTGGGTAGTACCCCATTGTAATGCAGCATGTAATCCGGCCCTGGGGCAAGTTGTGAGCAAGTTTTATGCCGTTGTTTAGGGCTTCAGCTCGGAGCCAAGGTGTTCTGCTGCCATGCTGCTTGGCGACCCGGCCCCGCCCCCCGCAACATCAGTCTGTATTATTAATTAAGTTGGCACAATTTACCATCAGTGTTACCTCCTCTGCTACTACTACCACCATTAGGCAGAGCAGGGTGGATGGTGAGGATAGTGCCAGTAGTCAATAGGGGCAAGTCACCTTATTCATGCAGTGAATGAAAGAAGAAAAAACAGGAGGAAAAATTCAAAAGCTCCTCTTGCTTAGCTGCTTCTGCCAGTGCTACGTACACCCACTTTGATTCACTGATATAGAATTATTTTATTGATTTTAACGTATTGTTTTTTAGACTGATTATTTGCTTCGCAGTGTGCTATAATTGCAAGCTTCTTCCCTCAGTAACATTTATAGTGTGTGACTGTAGTTTACTGCACAAGAGGATCCTGCCTACACGGAGGGTGGCAGTAATCAGTTTGCTGTGCAAGTGTTGAAGCACAGTGCACTGCAATGCAAGATGTGCTGTGTTGCAGTGACGACTCTTGGAACAATATATAGGGGGAGCACATAAGATACCACAGTCAAAATGGACGGACACTCATCATTTCCACAACTTAATCATGCCACAGAAAAAAATGAAAATATAAATACACACAAACATATTCAGAGGTGGCAAGTGCCATATCTATAGTTTACAAATCCGAGTAAAAACTGTACTATTGGGGTTATTCAAAGACCACCAGTGCTGCATAAACAGAAGCAAAATTAATTGAATTCCTAAATGGCAGAGAATTGAGCAGTAAGACACCAGAGATATACACAAAAACTGCTTCATTAAGCTAGTAAGTTGTTTTGGCGACTACAGTGTCCCTTTAAATATTTCGAAGAAGCTGCTTAAAGGGAAGAAACTCATCGCAGCTCGAACACCCGAACCGTACCATGAACTAATTTCTGCTGACTCGAAAAAGTGGTTTGGAAGAACACTAATTTTTAACCCTGCACAGGTCTAGTTCAGACTATGTACTGTAGTTCTACACCTGCTATGCCAGCAAAGCCATAAGGGATTTTCCAAATCTCAGAATAACAACTGCAAGCTGCTATCCTCAAATATGTGACTCATACCAGGCAGGACAGGAAATCTGAAAGATGCACAACATTTTCAACAGATGGAAGTCAGCGAGAGCTAAGGACCACACTTGCCAACTATCTGTATTTAGCTAGAACAAAATTATAATGAATGCAGCATTTTCTATTTCTTGAATAACAGTTCTTAAGATAAAGTGAGTACACACAAATTGTCTTTAATTCAACGGAAGAAGGTGCATCAACATTGGCGGAATGGGAAGCTATAAATCAAATAAAATGAATAAGCTTGTGCAGGGAGCATATAAATACTTTTTCTAGTTATGGTAAATAGAAACCCGGTTTTATAATTCTATTCTGCAGGGAGTGTGGCAAAATGCTATATTTTAGAAATCTGGAAACACTCTCATAATGGACATGAAATATTAAAAATATAAATGTTAATTAGATTAAGAGTTCTCTACACAGAAATGCAAGTTCAATCATATGAAGGTGACCCCTAACGTATTACTAGTGTGCAAAATAAACAATTAAATTAGTACCTTCTCAAGTCTAAAGCATTTCCATAGGGAGGTTCTCCTGAAAGCTTATCATTACAAAATTCTGTTAGTCCATTAAAAAAAAAGATACTGCATCTGCATCAATGGACAAATATGGCTGCAATCGCTACTCTAACATTATTACTGTGGTAATAGAAGAAAAAAATTGATTTCACTGCATTTCTTTTTTTATTTTGCAGCTCTGTAACATCTTTATGGAAAACTTCCCACACAACCAGGGATACCACGGATAGACATAATTAGGTTTTTTTTTAAATTGCCAAATTTCACAAGGAAGGGCAATGTTCATATTTACTAAAAAAATTAAAAAAAAAAAATAATGGAACATTTTGTTATGAAGAAAGATTAACAGTTTTAAATCTGTTTAGTTGAAAAAAAATTGTCCCTTTGAGAGGCTATGATAGCATTATACAAATACATTTGGGGTGAATACAGACCATTCTCCGGAAATCTATTAATAAATAGGACTATACATTAGGACACAAGGTCACGCATTTTGACTGGAAGAAAGGAGATTTAGTCAAAGGCAAAGAAAAGGGATTTTTACGATAAGGAAAAAAAAAAGGATGTGGAATTGTATCAGAGTTTGTTGTAACATTTGAAAGTGCTTTAAACTGTTTTTTTTTTTTTTTGCCTTCTTCTGGATCAACATCAAAAACAGATGTGAGAAAGGCTGAACTTGAGGGACACACGTCTTTTTTAAAAAAAACATAAAGTGCGCTGTATCTTGAATAGTGATTTCACTCAATAATAAAGTGCATACATATATTGATATCCTGGTGAATACAAAGTGAATCACTGAAAAACATGTAAAAGTGCACTGTGCAATTAAATACAATAAAGTACACCGTATAACCAAACACAATAGAGTGCAAAAATGTGGTAGAAGATATAGCTTAAAAATAGTGTCTATATAAGAACACTGTATACATACGCTCATCAGCACGGAATAATCACTTCAGGGATATCTCATGAAAGAAGTAAACAAAAAAAACATAGGGTAATACAGTACAAATGATTATATAAATAGGGGAAGAGGGGAGATAATAAAACTCACAAGTGTAGAGCAGAGAAGCCTGCTCTAACTACAAAGGCTCCTCAATTTGACCAGAGTGATGACCGTGGTGTAATAAATTACTTTATTCAGCTTCTCTTTAAAACAACACGCACGCTGGCAGGTAAGACCTCTTGTTGGATATAGCCAGTCCTCACAGAGCTATGCCGGGAAAGCGGGTCTGTTGCTGGGCTCTACGCAACTCCGAAGACCGGGCACTGTGTACTAAGCTCTTCTGGGAGGCGGGGCTTTCGACCAGCGTGCAGACATAATGACGTGAAGGCGCGATGACACGTTTCGCGAATCCACCTTCCAAATGTCCGAAATCTTCATTTAAACCCACAAATGTGGGCGTGGGAGATAAAAAAAAAACACAGACTATTGGATATGTATCTGAACTTCATTATATTGTAAAAGTCTCTTAGGAAAAAAAAGACATAACATCGTGGATACAGAGGAAAATATCCACTACAGATAAAAGTCCACAATTGATATAGTCCAAATCTCTATTATTAGATACATAAAAAGAGACATAAAACAAGAGTACAGAGGGGAAGATCTGTTAAATGTGGGAAATGGAAAAATGCACAAAAATAAAAATAACCACATATAAAGAAATATATAAAATTTATAAAATAAGAGCTGCTTAGTAAATACTATACATAAAAAGATCTAGACCTACTGTCTAATCCGTAATAATATATAAGTATAATAGAACTATAATAAACTGGACACCAACTATCAAGAAAAAATTGTAACAATGTAATAAAAATGGTAAATGAGAGAGACACCATAAATACCATAATAATAATAAAAGTGAAGAAACTGGATGAATATGTAAACTACTGTATAAAGAATATGACAAACATATTCAAGTAAAAGATCTAGACTAACGGTCTAATCCGTGATAATATGTAAGTATAATATAAAAAGAGAATCACCTATCTAAAATAAAAAAAATAAAAATTATAATAAATACAAAGAGGAATTCCATAAAATATTACTATGACGATATAATGCGGGTATAACCACTTGAACTTGTATTACATTTTCAGCCTAGGTGTATCCAACTAAATATGCACTAAATCGGCCAAATGCATACAAACGGATTGTAGCTGTCCGTTCTCTCTGACCCCAGGAAATACTAGGTACCAAGCTGGATTGTGGCTGGTTTTGACGGAGAAGATAAACAGCATGTTAAGTGTAGTAGACATTTTGTGATTTATTAAATGGCACAAGAACATTTCCCAGGCAGATAATATGTTGCCTTGTGTGCAGTATCTATTTAGAAGGTTTCTCCTACTGCATCATACACACACACACACACACACACACACAGAGGAATCTCACTATTACACAAAAACTAGCCAAACCCACTGCATTCAGGGGAATATTCTCCATCTTCAACATGGGAAGAACCCCCATATTAGACTACAAGGGACGCCATACTTTTATGTGACTAAATGAGCAGAGGGACTTCTATTAAACGTGTCATTCAAAAAAGTGTACAAAGTGCAAGGTCACCTTCAACTAGATATATATTTAATCAATACTTACAAAATCACCAGTAACACAAAGAAATGTATTAAAATAAAAATCACTTCCACTATAGACAAAATGATCACCATACGTTTAGCATCTACCTCTATGTCAAGCGTACAGAGATTAAAATAACTGTATGCAGTAATATTATGTTGTTACAATTGACGCAGTTGAGCTATAATCATTATATTTAGGGCATAACATGATAACAATGGAGACCAGTGTACTGAAGATTTAAAAAGAAATGTAAAAATACCAGGTGATGTAGAATGATGTAAAGAAGTGCTCTGTTTTTTTTTTTTTTGGTTTGTTTTTTTAATGTATATATTTCTCAGAATGAATACATATAAAGCAAACTGTCTGGTGGTTATTACACAAAGTAATGACTGGCTCTCCCATCTACAACTTTTCACTCCAAACTATCTTAGATCTAAAAAAAACATGGCTAACCAAGCAACTTTTAATAAATGTCATTTAAGGCAGCCAGACCTCCAGAGTGTCCCAGCATCCACATTGTTTAGGAGTACTCTGCATTAACCCAATGAGTAATAGAAGGCAATACACTGCATGTCCCTAACTAGAACGCAGGCATTTGGAGATCAGTCCTGTTGTATTCTAATAATAACAGTACTGATGCATAGAGTAATTCCTTAGAAAGAGAATATATCTACACACCAAACAAATCATGCAAATATGTGAGATGACTCGGTAACAAAACTTCTCCAAGGTTATAGATAACATGGAATAATTCACCCTGCTATAAGACAAGAAAGATGGACAGAGACAAATCCATTTAAAAAAAACAGTGAATAGACAGTCAGATCTGCAGCAGGCTCACAGCAGGGCTTTATGTGTACAAATTGCATCCTGTGTGAACCAACTTTAATGTGACTGTACAGCATGAGAAAGCCATGAGGTGCAGAGATCTGAACAGCTCCCCACCTCGATAATAGAATGGATTGTAGCACATGACATGTCAGGGGCATTGGAGCCAACACTGGTGCATTGTCAGGAGAGCAGCGGGAAGGGGGCTATAACAAACACACACACATGCTGTTTACATTGACTCCTGCTGCTAGAAGACACGCCTGTACTATGGCAGATCATGCAATACAACACCCGCAGGAGTTCCTCTCCACCCCAATCCCCGGGTGAAGAAAATCACAGGCTGTGTCAGGGAGGCCACTAACCCTTCTTATACTTATTCAGGCAGCCGGCGTTGCAGAAGGAACGAGCGGACGGCGATTCCCAGCATCCCCTTCCCTTCATTCCCACAGGAAGCTGGCTAGCTGCAGCAATTGCTTCACTCTACACTAGCATTAGGATGAACGGAAGAGGGGGAAAAAAAACAACAGTGAAATGAAAATAATCTGTTTAGCGAGCAGTCCTATTCATTGATCAGCTCTTATGTAGCATCGCTGCACTAAGAGCTTCTATATAACACTGGAAAATCCGGCCACATGCTCTTATCAATGCAGCACAGTCATAGAACTTAAAGGGAATCTCCGAAGCCTGTTCTAGAATGCACCAGGGCTTACCTCGGTGCACAAGCCAACGTTTAACCCTTGGTATGCTGCTTGAAAATGGATTTAGAAAGGGGGGGGGAGAGAATCATAAGGACACATAAGCTGACAGCAGATACTAGTATACTGGTGTGTCCAGGTCTGACATACCTAACTAGAAATTAACATTGTTCTGATAATACACTGCTAATTAATCACAGACTGTAATAGAAATCCTGAGAAAATGGTGGTGATACAAGGCATCTCACGTAACAGAATCTACAGCCTCCAGGTCTGAAAAATTGTTTAGTGAATAAGCAAGTGTGCTGGATTGTGTATTTTGTATGTTGTATATTTTGGTCCCAGCAGCACCCTATAAGGTATGCATGTTCAGGTGAGTGCAGCCCTCTTAGTTTCATTTATATATTTTGGGAGTCCAGGCCAACTCCTTGGTTTTGCACCACTCCCTGTCACAGGTGCCTCATTCCAGGACCCTATTTGTCCTTAGCTTGCAGAGAGTCCCAGGAGGAAGTAGTTCCCAAGTAAGTGGATTAATCTCATAAGAGCAAGCATTAGGCTGCTAGAGTAGGACCTGCTAAGAATGGGGTACATTGACGTTGTGGCAGGCATTTGCAATATATGATCATATAATGTAACTAAACCCCCATTATTATTTGCCTAGGTGAGGTGTTTTTAAATAAAACTATTACAATCTGTAAGATTTGAAATCATTGTTTAGTGAATAAGCGAGTGCGCTGGATTGTGTATTTTGTACATTATATATATATATATATATATATATATATACACACACACACACACACACATATACTGACTGTTAAAGGATCACTATAGGGTCAGGAACACAAACATGTATTCCTAACCCTATAGTGCTAAACCCACCGTTTAGGTGGCTTGTTCCCCCTTAGCCCTCCCTTCTAAAAGTAGAAAACTCACCTTATTTCCAGCGCCACACGGTTCTGCCAGCGCTGGCTTCGCCCCCTCCGTGACATCATCAAAGTGCCAGATTTTTTGCCAATCCAAGGCAGCTAAAATCGGCACGGGGCAGGGCCAAATCCCGTTTGGGCCAATCAGGACCTCCTCATAGAGATGCATTGAATCAATGCTTACTGTGCAGCCCTGAGCCAGGAAGCCCCTCCAGTGGCCATCTAAGGATTGGCCACTTGGAGGTGTCCCTAGGGGCAATGTAAACACTGCCTTTTCTCTGAAAAGGCAGTGTTTACAGGAAAATGCCTGAAGGGAGCTATTATACTCACCAGAACAACTACATTAAGCTGTAGTGGTTCTGGTGACTATAGTGTCCCTTTAACCTAATTTCCTGTTTAAAGTCTTACACGGGCACTCATAAATTGATATGCTATATTTACTTCTGTGAGTACAGCTGGAAGGTAATTGCATCCATTTCTCATTCTTTCTATACATAGATTGGTATTTATTATTGTGACCAGGACCACTATAAAGGGTTGGCAATAGCCAGTATATACTCTTAGTCAAAAAGCAAAATACACAAATCAAAATTCAAACCACCAATAGCGATAAGAAAATTAAAACCAAAACAAGGTGGGATACAGAAGTGATACCGGAGAAACTGACGGAAGCAAAGCACAGAGAGATGGACACAGGTTTCTTCAGGAAGGAAGAGATTCTTTATTGGATCACCGATCGGGACTCAGAGGGACTAATGTCACCAAAAATACAGCAAGTTCTGAGCCCTGAACAATAGTGCAGGCTCCCTATATAGGCACATAACTCCTCCCATATTAAGCTCCACCCGCACATTCTCTTGACCAATCATTACAAATAAGAATTAACTTCCTGCTTGACCGCATGGCTTGTCCAGCACAATGGAGGAGGGGAATACTACATCCTGTATTCTTGCACATGCTCCGTACACTACTGATCGTATCTTGCCTCGTGCAACCAACTGATCGATACGTCAGCATATGCACGTACACATGCCACGTGGTAATCTCGGCCTACTAAATTTATTTTTACCGAGATTCCACCACATTCCCCCCTTTGATGCCTCTTGATATTTTACAATTACTTGAGGCATCACTTAACCTTGGTTTGCATACACCACAAGTTACCTTTGAACCAGACCAGACTTATCCTACGATGTGAATCTTCAACACTCGTCTTCCTGCATTGGTTCTCCCTGATCTAGAGCCTTATATTTATAAATTGCCATTATCTGTGCAGCAGCCTTCCTCTCTGCTATATTTTCTATCAGGCTTTGCACAGACCTAACTACTAAGGGTATAAGACACGGCAGGAGTAGACACAACATTAAAATCAGTAGGACTCCACCTACCACTGCCTTAAGCCCTCCAAACCACTCATACCAGCTACCAAACCAACTACTTGGATTGTACCCTTTCCATACCTGAGTAGGCACATGCGCTAGTTTAACCATATGGCTAGTAAGCTCAGCTATTGCTTGCCCTTCGTCATCTATTTGAAGACAGCAATTGCTCAGGTTAAACTTCCCACATACACCTCCCTCTACTGCCAAAAGATAATCCAAGGCTAATCTATTTTGGTAAACTGCTGTCCTCATCCTGGTATTATGCTTCGCTAGAAGATTGAGCGCTTGTGATGTCTCGTTAGTAATGATCTCAACCACCGCCTGTAACCTTATAATGCGGTTGAGCATATAAATAGGGGTTCTATAACCAAAGGTACCATCCTCTGCCCACGTGGCTGGCCCATAATAATCTATAATACGCTGGGGAGGCCATTCATTATCTTCCCAGGCACCTATCTCTATGGGTCCCCTTTTCTTCCTATGATTCACATCATACACTTTAACACCTAAAGTCTCACCTGTTTCAATAGGCAACAAGAAGAAGGATGGTTTTAACATACCCAACACACATGCCCCTTCCCAGTCCTGTGGTAACTCCGAATAGGCCTTCTTACCACAGATCCAGTACAAATTCGCTGGGGCTCTCCAGTTAGATGTGATGGATAGATCAAACCATACGTCCTTTAAATTGGTATATCTTGCAAACGGGTTAGATGGTTCTGAGACATTTGAAGCCGACCACCAAGTTGTATTCTTTGTATCATCATCATAAGCTTTTTGCCCTAGACAAGTTAATTCTCCTACAGAAGTATTATACATCATTCCTTTCCTCGCTATGCAAACATAACCTATGATGGAGGTCTTCAATCTCCACTCAGATTTACCTCTAACACTCATATGATAGTCGGCTTGTGTAGATATTAATTGGTCAACTGCCTCAGAACCGGACATTACCTCCTTTGCTTCCCAAGGCCATTGGTCTCCCATGTTAGTACCTCCACACACATAGCAGTTGGTAACATTAAGACTACCGGCAATACTCTCGGCTAAATCAATGAACAAGTTTTTAGCATTATGGGGGATCTTATTATCTATGCTCATCTCTTCATAAAAGGAATGGTATACTTGATGAGTTTGGGAGGTTACCGTATCAGTCTCTATCCCTATAAACAATATTGTCCCAGGGTCTAAACCCGTCCCATATATTTGAAACCCAAATAAATTACCATATTTATCTAAGAACTTGTCAGGGTTATTTATAAGTATATGGATTGGATTGCATTCCATAGACTTACAATATGGATTAGTAGGCAACTTAGTCACAATCATGTCCTTGTCTGCTGTCTGTCCCCAAGTCGCCCACCCCACACAAGACCAATATGGGCAGAAGTTATAATCTCTATTTGGGCATCTTGGACTTACATATTTATTTTTACTACTGGGACAAATATATTTATCGTTAGACCCATACGTCCTCTCCCATCTAAGATCCCCACATACATTCCACGGCTTTCTACCACTTGATATTGCTTTACACGCATCAAATAGCAGAGCACCTGAAGAATATACGGATTTTAATACCGTCTTATTAATTAGGGTCCCCTGAGGATCTCCATTTCTGAGAGTCAACCAAATTGTACGGGGTTGATACTCAGGACTGAAGCACTTAGGTTCTCCTACTCCTAAATGACACACACTATATTCTATATTTAAGTATCTACATCTTGATACATCTCCTTTACACTCATATTGCGAATGCCAAATTAGGGTCTGGGATATATGGTTACCTGTTCTTGTAGTCTTAATGCATACCTCACAGCTAGGAGTGTTGGTACCTCTACCTTCCTGAATATAAAAATACACATAAATAAACATTATTAAAAATACATCTTTCGTCGTCATCCTCAGTCTTCGTCCGTGTGAAGGCACCTCAGCTTCCAGGATGTAAGGACTGCAGGGAATGGAGTTCTGCTCGTCTTCACAGGGGTCCCCTCAAGACTTTCCCTGACTTATACACTCGTTGGTGAGTGGACAGGCTTTATTATGGCCTTCTCACTCACTTACCAAGTCTCTGAAACAATAAAATTTGTAATCTACAAGGTTCCTCGTCACTCCGACTGAGTCGTGCGTTTTAACCGGATCTTGCAGGGATTCTCTGGATTTGCTGTAACTTGCCAGGAATCGGCTGCTGCTGGTTTAACCCTGGAGTGATGTATCCACGGAGCCACTTCGGCTACTTTTATCGCTGTAGGGGTAGACAGAAGAACAACATAAGGACCTCTCCACTTGGGCCCTAACGGCACATTATTCCACTCTTTAATCCACACTTGGTCGCCTGGGTGGTAACTATGAATTGGGGGATAAATATTCACAGGTAATCTATCTTGTACCCATTTCTGTACCTCCTCCATAGTCTTACCCAACTCTACAACCTGCTGCCGGGTAATTCCTTCTCCCAACTGACTCAAATCCCCCCTTAAGTTACCAAGCACGGGAGGTGGTCGCCCGTACATGATTTCAAAAGGAGAGAGGCCCATCCTTCTGGTAGGTGTACTACGGATTCGCAATAGAGCTATGGGCAAGAGAACGTTCCACTTAAGTTGGGTTTCCTGACACATTTTAGCCAACTGATTCTTAATAGTTCTATTCATTCTCTCTACCTTACCAGAACTCTGGGGTCTATATGCCGTATGAAGCCTCCACTTTATACCAAGCATATGAGTCAATTGTTGTAGGCACTGATGAACAAAAGCTGGACCATTGTCCGATCCTATAGAGCAGGGTAGTCCATATCGGGGTATTATTTCTCGTAGCAGGAATCTCACGACTTCTCCTGCTTTCTCTGTACGAGTAGGACATGCTTCTACCCAGCCTGAATAGGTGCACACCACTACCAGCAGGTAGCGATGTCCACCCGATTTAGGCATCACTGTATAGTCAATTTGTAAATCGGACATGGGAAGTCCCCCCATAAACTGGACTCCTGGTGGCTTTACTGGTCCTTGTCTTGCATTATTTTTAGCACACGTTACACATCTACGTACAATGGCCTGAGTCAAGTTGGACAATCTTGGTATGTAGAAATGTTTTCTGAGAGATTCTTCTGTACTGTCTCTCCCAGAATGTGTCCCGTTATGATAGTTTTGGACAATTTCTACCGCTAGTGATGCTGGAATAACTATTCTTCCATCTTCTAACTGATACCATTTGTTCTCCAAATACTTTCCAGGTTCAGTCCTTAACCACTCCTCTTCTTGAGCTGTATAAATTGGAGTCCATTGAGACAGTGGAGTTGGTATAAGAGCAGCTATATGCCCCACATATTCCTGTCTTCCTGATTCAGCAGCACGCTTAGCTGCACTATCTGCCATCCGATTCCCTTTGGTTACATCACCATCTCCTCTCAGATGCGCCCGACAATGTATAATACCGACTTCTTTCGGCTCCCACACTGCTTCCAATAGTTGTAGGATCTCAGCTGCGTATTTGATTTCTTTGCCTTCTGAATTCAATAGTCCTCTTTCTTTATACAAAGCTCCGTGGGCATGAGTGGTTAAAAACGCATACTTGGAGTCCGTGTAGATGTTCACTCTTAAACCTTCAGCCAATTGTAACGCTCGTGTCAGTGCTATCAATTCTGCCTTTTGTGCTGATGTTCCTTTTGCCAGTGGCCGAGCTTCTATCACCTTGTCTATCGTTGTTACTGCATATCCTGCATAGCGGATCCCTTCTTTTACATAACTACTGCCGTCGGTGTAATATTGAACATCAGGGTTCTGGATGGGAAAATCACGAAGATCTGGTCTACTTGAAAATACTTCATCCATTACTTCCAAACAATCATGTTGACTTTCAGTAGGTTGTGGCAAAAGGGTAGCTGGATTTAAGGTATTTACAGTCTCTAAATGCACTCTTGGGTTTTCACACAACATTGCTTGATACTTGGTCATACGGCTGTTACTAAACCAATGATTTCCTTTGTAATCCAACAACGTCTGTACTGCATGTGGAACTCGTACATAAAGTTCTTGACCCAGAGTGAGTTTATCGGCTTCAGCTACTAGCAGGGCGGCTGCAGCTACAGCTCTTAGACAAGGTGGAAGTCCGCTGGCCACTGCATCCAGTTGCTTAGACATGTAGGCAACAGGTCTTTGCCATGATCCCAAGTACTGTGTCAATACTCCCACAGCCATTCTTCTTTGCTCATGTACATACAGGTAGAATGGCCGTGTGTGGTCAGGTAGACCTAATGCTGGGGCACTCATCAAAGCCCTCTTCACATCTTCGAATGCCGTTTGCTGTTCTTGAGTCCATAAGAAGGGGTCGTGCTCTGTACCTTTGATAGCTGCATACAGAGGTTTTGCCAGTATCGCGTAGCTGGGAATCCATATCCTACAGAAGCCTGCTGCCCCCAAGAATTCTCGCACTTGTCTTCTATTCCTGGGTATCGGTATTTGGCACACAGCTTCTTTTCTCTCTGGCCCCATAATTCTTTGACCTTCAGAGATATGGAATCCCAGATATTTGACAGTTGGCAAACACAACTGAGCCTTCCTTCTTGACACCTTGTATCCTGCCTTCCAGAGAATGTGTAGTAGATCGTGCGTTGCTTGCTGACATACTTCCTTTGTAACTGCTGCTATCAACAAGTCATCTACATATTGTAATAATACACACTCTCCTGGGATAGACTCGAAATCTAGTAGATCTTGACTTAGAGCTGAACCAAATAGGGTAGGTGAATTTTTAAACCCCTGGGGCAATCTTGTCCAGGTCATTTGGCGTTTCGAGCCCGTTACAGCATTTTCCCATTGGAAAGCGAAGATACATTGGCTTTCTGCGGCAATTCGGAGGCAAAAGAAGGCATCTTTGAGATCTAAGACTGTAAAGTAAGTAGCCCCGCCCGGAATTAAAGCAAGCAGGTTATATGGATTGGGCACGACTGGATGTATACTAACAACCGCATCATTGACTGCTCTCAAGTCCTGCACAGGTCGATACTCATCTGTACCGGGCTTTTGAACAGGCAGCAATGGGGTGTTCCAGGGGGAAGTACAGAATTTTAGGATACCATACCGTATGAACTTATCCAGATAAGATTGGATGTTCTTCTTAGCCTTCTGCGGAATATGATATTGTCTCAGGCTTACTGGATAAACCCCAAGTTTTAGTTCGATTTTAATAGGTGGAATATTGCGGGCCAGTCCTGGTGGGTTGTTCTCTGCCCAAACTCCTGGTATGTTAAATAAGGATTCATCACTCCTCGGGTTTTGGCTAGTCAACACTGTATAAAGTCGCCACTCTTCTTCCTTTGGTACGGACAATGTCATAATACCTGAGGGTCCATTAAACTTTAAGGATGTTGTTCCATTTGGTAGGAACGTAATCTGCGCTTGTAATTTGGATAGCATATCACGTCCCAGCAATTGGACTGGACACTCAGGCATATAAAGGAATTGATGTTTTACTACGTGGCCTCCCAATGTACAGAGTCGACTTTTAAGAACCGGTTTTTCAGCACTTCTTCCAGTTGCTCCTATTACAGTAATAGTTCTTCCAGATGGAGGAGCAACTTGATTAGTCACCACCGAATGTTCAGCACCAGTGTCGATCATAAACGCACTCCTTTTTCCCCCTATTGATACATCGACCATAGGCTCCGCTCGACCAAGGGGGATGGAGCCCGGTCGGTATCAATAGTCCTCCATGACCGTGTCAGCCAATCCCACAAAGTCCCTACCTTCTCTATCGCGGGACCTTTGCGCTGCTGGATAGTACCTATCTTCCCTTACACTTCCTCTGTTCCCATTACTCCCTCTATTACCATTACTCCCTCCGGGGCCTCCTCTACCTCTCGCTCTGCCTCTAAAGTTTCCGTAACCTGCCCTGGGTAAGTCTCTCTCATACTGCTCTCTTTGCGGACACTCGTTCCTCCAATGCCCTTCTTCCTTACAGTACGCGCACTGATTCCTACTCAAAGGCTCCCTATTCCATCTACCATCGCCTCTATCTGGGCCCCGTCTATCTACGCCTGCGATCGCTACCGCTAGCATATCTGCCTTTCTACGCATCTTGCGCTCTTCCTCTTTCTTACTTTCTGTTTCCCTATTCATATATACTTTGTTCGCTACCTCCATTAGTTGGGTGATAGACATACCTGCAAACCCTTCTAATTTCTGTAGCTTGCGCTTAATATCTCCGTAAGCTTGGCTGACAAAGGCGGAGTTTACCATTCGGGAATTATCAGCGTCTTCCGGATTAAAGGGGGTATACAAGCGGTATGCCTCCAATAATCGGTCATAAAAGACACTGGGCGCTTCATCACTTTTCTGAATCACCTCAACTGTCTTCGACATGTTAATAGCTTTCTTCCCTCCGGCTTTCATGCCAGCAATTATAGCATCTCTATAGGCTTTAAGTTGAGCCATATCTGCGCCATTTACATTCCAGTCAGGATCGGTGTTAGGGTAATGTGTTGCGGCCCATGCTGCCGGATTGGCTTGATTTAAAGCACGGGCTCTCTCCTCTAGCGCCTTAATGGCCGCTTGGTTAATCCTTGTCCTTTCCTCATTATTGAACAATGTCATTAATAACTGCTGGCAATCAGCCCATGTCGGGTTATGTGTCTGAACTATCGAGGTGAACAGATCGGTCATAGCTTGTGGTTTCTCAGTGTACGAGGAATTGTGGGTCTTCCAATTCAAGAGATCGGTAGTCGTGAACGGGACATATACGAAGACTGGGTCAGCATGTGCCATTTGACCTGCGGCATCGATATAGGCTGACCCAGGATTCAGACGAAGAGGCATCTGATAATGTTTTAATTGTTGGGTACCGGTCAGTTGTCGGGTTAGTATGGGGCTACGTGGAGGGGCGTCAGTTAAAGGTTCCGGTCGAGAGGTAATAGGGCATGAGGATGTGGGAACTTGATTTTGGGAAAAGTTAGTGAATAGTATACCCCGAGCCGAGCTAGAAGAAGCTTGACCGGAAGTTTGAAGTGGCGCCAAATCAGGATATTCAGATCTAATGGGGGTTGGTCCTGGTTCCGGAAGGGGAGTTTTAATACGAGGGGGGGTGGATTCTGTACTGGAGGAGGAAGCGGAAGTGGATGGGGGCAATAGGGGAAGGGGTGCAGAGCTTCCTGCATTCGCGTCACTTCCTCTTAAAGGAAAGTAAGGGGGCGGCAAAGGGATCTCGGACTCAGGGGGCGTGTCCAAAATGGGCCTAACACCAGTCCTAGTGGACAAACAAGTCCTGGCCACCATGAGGCGACATTGCTCCTCGTGGCATATCCGGATCCATTTTGGCGAGTCGTTTACGGCCTGCCCCCAACAATCAATGTATGGAAACTGTCCGTAAAGTTCAGGCCTACCTGATACAGCCACGTGTACACGCTGTACCAGGGTTGGATCCAAACTGCCACGCGGCGGCCATGCCGCAACCAAAATAGGCCACTCCCTAGTGCACAAAGTGACCAAACGTACAGGAGACATTTTAACCCCAAAATCACATGTTTTGAATCCCTTTTTAAAATTCTTTACCATACAACCTAAGGGATCCGAAATCGTTGACTCTGACGCGCCCATACTTATCAATGGAACGTCGTTGACAACGAATACTATGCACGCGTTCTTATTCAACAGTCACACCCGTTTCCTCTGGCAACAGCACCACGTGGTACAGTTACCGAATGAAACGTACACAATAACACAATAATCACTCAGGGAATTCCCGTACACACACAGCTGTTACACCAGTCACTAAATAATCAATATTATGCCCTTTGGCGAAACTATACAGTCACCCACGCTATAATTCTCTATATATGAATTACCCGTCTATAACACACCCCAGTAACATCGTCTTTTACTAGTATCGGTTACAGTACGGTTAGCATAGGTCAAAGCACAATTTAAGGTCACAATACAATTATTAGTGGTTACGGTGTTAAACATGCAATAGACGACAATGATTAGTACTTATATACAGTGTCAGTAAATATACAGGGTTATGGTACCGTGCACTATGATACAGCAACACACTATTAACACTCTCGCTAGACGGCTGAGCTCGCGCTATCTAACAAGATATACACTTTACTAACAATCTTTAACACATTTACAATCCCAACTAAACTATTGGCCAGTACCTTGAATGGACTACCTAAAACTATATACACCCGCTTTGGTTAGCCACACTGCCCAAACACCACATATA
The DNA here is from genome assembly GCA_933207985.1 of Pelobates cultripes. NCBI lineage: Eukaryota > Metazoa > Chordata > Amphibia > Anura > Pelobatidae > Pelobates > Pelobates cultripes. The sequence goes on from OW240917.1 coordinate 168,399,130, forward strand.
GCGAACTAGAGGGCGAAATTTACAAAATTGCCCTTCTAGTCTATTTACTCTATCAAAAGTCTAGTGGGTTCCAAATTTACACGCCTTCCCACTTAGCCAAGATAGGTTGAGAGCTAGCGAACCGAATTTACACAGGCGCCGCTTAGTCTCCCGGTCCCTCCGACCTAGCGAACGTAATATACACTCTAGAACGCTAGTCTAGATAAGGCACCGGTGTCCGGCTAGGGCTATTTACACAGGACCCCGCCTGACTAACCAGATCAAACGGTCTTACTAAAGAGCGTTCGATCGAGCGGTGCGCCTTCGCTCCTTCCCTCCGACAGAGGGGGCAGATTCCATACACAGATTTAAACCCCTTTTGGGCCTACCGCACAATCGGTATACCCCTAGTGGGTCTGCCGTCTAAAACAGCAGTTGTCTTACCTCCTCGTTCCTGAACCTGAGTTCACACTCATCGACGGGACACCCCAGCACTTCTTACGTAGAGGCCGATGATCTCCTGGACAACAGACCAGTGGCGCCGAGACGAAGGGAGGTCCACGCAGAAGTTCAGGGGTGCAGCCGTAGAGAACGTGGGCAAAGATAGACCGTCTCACGCCTCTGCCTCTCAGCTACCGTTGAACGATGAGCTTCCCGGCCAATGCACCAAATGATACCGGAGAAACTGACGGAAGCAAAGCACAGAGAGATGGACACAGGTTTCTTCAGGAAGGAAGAGATTCTTTATTGGATCACCGATCGGGACTCAGAGGGACTAATGTCACCAAAAATACAGCAAGTTCTGAGCCCTGAACAATAGTGCAGGCTCCCTATATAGGCACATAACTCCTCCCATATTAAGCTCCACCCGCACATTCTCTTGACCAATCATTACAAATAAGAATTAACTTCCTGCTTGACCGCATGGCTTGTCCAGCACAATGGAGGAGGGGAATACTACATCCTGTATTCTTGCACATGCTCCGTACACTACTGATCGTATCTTGCCTCGTGCAACCAACTGATCGATACGTCAGCATATGCACGTACACATGCCACGTGGTAATCTCGGCCTACTAAATTTATTTTTACCGAGATTCCACCACAGAAGGAGACTGGACAGTAAAGCCTGTAAAGACAATCATTACTTGCAGCAAAATGCTATTTACTGAAGTAAGAATTCAAAGTGAAACCTTTCATTTTAAGGTCAGAGTGGTCAAAACTGAAAGCAAAGCGTTAGAAACTTTTTCGAGTTCAGAGTGGTAGTCAAAAGATTAGGAAGCTTTAATAAGCTGTGCAACAGCATCATTTTTGCTATGAAGTTGTGACATGGTAAAACCTCACTTTGGAGATGATGGTACAGATCCTCAGGCAGTAGGGAGAGGTACAGTCCTTATCAGAGATGGACATATGAGAGAGGAATAGGAAGCTGTAGGTCAGATAGTGGCTGTACTTACACCTTTCAAATATGTCACAGACAATTTAAGTTAAACCACAGCAAGCCTTGGACTGATGTTGCCATTATTCATGCTCCTAAAGAACAAAATGGAAGGAATACTAGAAATCCATGTTATTGAATATGAAGAGAAGTTGCATTCAAAAGTGGCAGCTTTTTCTTAGGAGGTAAAAATTGAAGGAGGAATCAAAACGTTGCATGCATGAAATGATGGACACCACTCCAGAGTTCATGCTGGTCTTTTGTGACCAATGAATAAACAGCAATCTGTGGCAAAACAGACTTGTCAATAAAGTGCATATAATGCAGAGAAAGAGGGATATGATAAGGGAGGAACAGCAGCAGATGGCAATGGGAGAAAAACTAGTGAAACTTCATGCAGCAGTAGCAGTGAGTGTTTATTACTCAATTTTTTTATACCAAAGTTTATATCATACAAAATTGAACTTTTAATTGTTTTGTTTTCATTCATTCCTTAAATGTCTATATGTTACCCTAGTGTACATGCTAAATGCATGCATTTAGCGCTGCTATCACCATTTGTACTTTTTTTTGTAAGTATAAATATATTTTATTAACCATTAGATGTCTTCTTTCTTCTTCTTTTCTACACAACAGAAAAATATCATCCTTAGATGTTGTCTGTAGTTATGATGCTACAGGCAAAGACAGACAGAGTTGAACAGCAGCCATTTTGGCTGAGGTCTTTACCACTGTGGTGGGAACTAGTGAAGTCCCATCATCTCAGAGTAGTGTGATTAAAATGGTGTAAGCATACCTTTCCAGTTCAAGTTCATATCCATGGTCATCTAAAAACACCCTTCCTTGTTGTTGTGGATTAAACCTTCTGCTCATGTGTGGTGCTTCTTTCGGTAGAATTTCACCACTGGGTTGTGTTCACTTGGCAATGTACACATGGATATGACCCAATACAAAGAAGTGATCACAATAGCCTGATTGGTGGAGGGATCTCCTTCTAACCTAAGAATAGGTAGGTATGGTTATTTAAATGAGGGCAGATGATCAGGACACTATCTGTCTTAATGTATTGTATTAATCTAGCATATCACTTGGATATCACAAAACCTTGAAGAAGTCATATTCGATTATAATAAAACACATTGGGCAGAATCTGCACCATACAGCTACAGGTGATATTTGATATGTCCTTGTTGATATGCTTTTAAGTTATGTATTAAAAAAAAGTTATTGGTATGTTCTTGTATCAGAAGAGACATACTCTCTCCTAGCTACATCATTGCTGAGTGTACGTACTATTAATACTATATGCTCAATAAAGCATTTGGGTGAATGCAAAACGCATCCTGAGCCCTTCTATGTTGTATACCTAGCCTTCATAATCTTGAATCTCCCCCTTCTTACAGGTGCATTGATCCGGGATTTATAATTTTCTTTAAAAAAAATTGTAGTAGTAGTATATCCGATACGGAGTCTAACTGAATCCCATGTCACCTATGAGGTCTGTTTATATTGTCTTTTGTACCATGTTGCATATTGTACTTTTAAGGTTCAACTTTACTGAATTGTTTGGTTTTCTGACAGTGGTGTCTATTTGGGAATTTGGATGATGACACGCCACTACAGGTGCATGGAATTCCAATGCAATTCATTTCAAGGAATCAGAGGTGACGTGTTGGAGTTAGACCATAAAATTAATTTTACACATCCCTGCCGCTAAAAGGTGCATCCTAATTGGCAGGAACAACTAACTTAATCCCTTTTAAAAATAGTTTAGCAGATGACCAATTGAGAAAGCCTGGGAACAGGCAAAATGCATCTTGGAGGAAGGTTTACAGTGATGTATTTGTTTTTAACTATTTTATTTCTGTGTTATTTGATACAAATTTATTTTAAATAAAACATATTGTGCCAAACATCATCAAATATGGATTCCTTCCTGGGACATTGCTTCTTTCGTCCTAAAGAGGGTATTGTCACCCTATATTTGATAATATATTTACAAACTTGGAGACAGTCATTTATGGGCTCTAAATCAAGGTGAGCATACAATGTTTAGGCATATTATCTGCTGATATTTTTCCTAAACATAATGCACCACATTTCTCTCCTTTCTTCTTCTCTTTGATTGTTTTCCCCAGATATTTTTAGAGGGTAATACTCATATCACTGCACAAGGAGCTAGTATTGCCACCTTAAAGGCACACACATCCATATGTTTATAGCCTTTAGTTCTACAAAAGATTCATCCAAATGTGAGCACTTATGACATTTTTTTATACTAAAAACAAACTGCTGTTTGATGTAATTTTTAGTATAAAAAAATTAACTATTATTTATTTTGTTTTCATTGTTTCCCTCTATGTCTATATATTACCCCAGTGTATATACTAAGGGGTAAGAGTATCATTTAGCGCTGCAATCACACTTCATGGTTTTTGGTGGGGCATCTCACAGTTAGATTAGATTAGTCTTCTTCCATCTTCTTTTCTTCAGCCCGAAAAAGGATGAATAAAAATTTATAAAGTCGCGTTGCAACTATTAAAATGAAAAAAATGTATCATAAATAAAAAAGGAAAGGAAAAAATAATCCAGCCTTACCCCATAAGGGCTCTGTGTAGACTAAGCTTGCAGGGCAGGGAAAGCCTTATAAATGTTTCCAATACTGTGCAATTTGAGTCAGAATGAGTCAGAGTTCTCTGACCAGTACATATTGATACTGAAAGGTCACTAGTCTTTTCTAGTGAAAGTGAGCAGTCACTGGCTTCCTGCTGTTTAGTAGACATGCCCCTTCTCATGGCATGGCAGTTAGGAACAGGAGAGAGGATTAAACCTCCCTTATTTACTAATAGTAAGTATTTATTACTTAGTATTAGTTAAGTTGTTTAAAATACCAAAGTTATAAAAATAAATTACTTTCAGCTTCTTAGAAGCTAGTTTCCTAACCCTTGTGGGAGTACCATAAGGATACCAAAAAGGAGCTATCTATTAAACAACTCCCTGATTTGGTATCCTTTAAACCCTTAGTGACCAGACCACTTTTCAATTTTCTTACCGTTTGGGACCAGGGCTGTTTACACATTTCTGCTGTGTTTAGCTGTAATTTTCCTCTTACTCATTTACTGTACCCACACATATTATATACCGTTTTTCTCGCCATTAAATAGTCTTTCTAAAGATACCATTATTGTCATCATATCATATAATTTACTATAAAAAATTTATAAAATATGATGAGAAAATTTAAAAAAACACACTTTTTCGAACTTTGACCCCCAAAATCTGTAACCCATCTACAACCGCCAAAAACCATCCATGCTAAATAGTTTCCAAATTTTGTCCTGAGTTTAGAAATACTCAATGTGAAAATGTTCTTATCTTTTTTTGGAAAGTTATAGCGCAATAAGTACAAGTAGCACTTTGCTATTTCCAAACCACTTTTATAAAAATTAACGCAACACATTGTAACACTGATATCTGTCAGGAATCCCTGAATAAACCTTAACAGGTATATATTTTTTAAAAGAAGACAACCTAAGGTATTAAATGTGGGGTAGTTTGACTCTTTTCATGCTCTTTTTATGCAACCATTTTACCACCAATAAAATAAAAAAAAATAATAATTGATGGTTTTTGTTGACACACATAGCAATTTAAGAAAACATGTATGGAGAACTTTAAGGGTTACTGCCAAAGAACACCCTAATATGTGTTCAGCAACATCTCCTGAGTACAGTGATACCACAATTATATAGATGTATCAGTTTATCTGGGGGCTAAAATACCTTATTTGGAGGGTGCGCATTAAGTTTTCCAACTTGAAGTTTTCACAGCTGGTCATCATGCACCCATGTCCTATTTGGGACATTTTTGAAGCTGGCCAATGTAATTTACCCTTTATCAAACCATATATTTTTGAAAAGTAGACACCCTGGGGTATTTCAAATGGTGGTATTTTAACACTTTCCATGCACTAATTCTACCACCATTCTTTGTCAAACTTTTGCGTAGTAATTTTTTGTGTTTTTTTTCACACACATTGTACTTTAGGCATGGACTATTAGCTCCTGTTATGTATTACTGCCAAAGAACACCCCAATATGTGTTCAGCAATATCTCCCAAGTACAACAGTGCCCCAATGTACAGGTCTTATGGTTTTTTGCAAACTTACAGGGGTCAAATGCAGGGCTTTCCCATTTTCCATGTTTGCACATTGAAATTTGCCAGATTGGTTTGCTGGGCCTATGTTGCCTTTGAGACCATATAGCAGCTTAGGAATGAAAATTAACCCCATCATGGCGTACAATTTGTAAACGTAGACAACCCATGGTATTCAAAATGGATTATGTCCAGTCTTTTGTAGTAGCCACTTAGCCACAAACGCTTGCCAAAGTTAGAGTTTATATTTGTTTTTTTACACAAAATCCGCACTTTTACTGGTGTTTTCATCGACATGATAGGTTTTACTGTTTTAAACACTCATATTTGTGTTCAGCGAAGTCTCCCAAGTATTATAATACCTCCCATGTACAGGTTTTACGAAGTTTGGGAAAGTTACAAGGTCAGTATAGGGCTTTCCAACTTCAGTTTGCCAGATACGTTTGCTGGGTCTGTGCTGCCTTTTGAGACCATATGGTAGCCCAGGACTGTAAAATAAAACCATCATGGCATACCATTTTCAAATATAGATAACCAAGGGTATTCTAAATGAGGTATTTCAAGTCTTTTGTAGTAGCTACTTAGTCACAAAGGCTGGCCAATGTTAGCGTTCTTATTACTTTTTGCATTTTTTTACACAAAAACTGCACTTTTACTGGTGATTTCATTGTCGTGATATGTTTTACTGTTTTAAACACTCATATTTGTGTTCAGCGAAGTCTCCCAAGTATAGCAAAACCCCGCATGTACAGGTTTTATGATGTTTTAGAAAGTTACAGGGTCAATATAGGGCTTGCCCAATTCAGTTTGTCAGATTGGTTTGCTGGGTCTCTGTTGTAAATAATATGTGTTTGGCACTTTCAATACGCTCACGTATGCTTGTAATTTAGTCCTGTTGTAAGGATACTCCATTTCAGTCAACAGCACAGTCAGGACCCCCCCTTCCTTGGTTTGGCTCTTTTTCACGTTTTATAGACGCTTAGTTTATTCATATGCGTTCATATGAATCATGTGATATATTTTGATAGAAACAGATGAACAGCTGTTCAAACATAGGCTGTTCGCACAGTTTTTCCAGATTGCCTGTCTCCAGCATTCGTCTGTTATTTCGAGACCGGTTTCCCCTATGGGTGAAAACTAGATATTAAGATCAGATTATAATTATCTCATGGTTATTTCTATTTCATTTAGTCAGATGAATTGTTTCTGTTTCTGTCAACTTCCTATACTGTCATTTTAGGTTGGTAAATTAGTGTAAATTCATCTTATTTAGATAAATCCCTCCTGGTTTCAATAATATCTTGATATTTCCATAGGTGTCAATTTAGGCAAAACGTTCGTCTTTACACAAGGTTCTTCCAGCCATGGCAGCTTTCGACAAATTCTCCCCTCGCTCCTAGGATTGGGGTAGGTTACGCAATATTAATCGGGCACATGATCTGGCCCATACATAGATCTATATACATGTGACGAGACCAATCTCGGCACATTGCATTGGAGAAGCCTGGTTGCTCGCCTGCTGCCTTTGGACTATGGCCCCCTGTTATAAGACATCTTTTTTACCTGCAGAAAAGCTTCATTCGTGCTTTTCTGCATGGGGTTTGGTAGATTTGTTTGAATGTGTTATACCCCAGATAGGAATCCCATGGAGCCCAGTCGTATGAAACTGACTGTAAAGACTTTGGCTCCATGGCGATTAAACTGTATTCGTGTGGTCTGAGCGCCATTCACTTAATAATGTGCGCTCAGACTGGAGCTATCTGGGGATATGTTAAATGTATAGTTTTAATGTAATGTGTCTTACCTGGTGTATTTTAACAGTAATGCTTGTTTTGTGTCCCAATGTGCATAATGGAGTCTTGTCTCTGACATGTCTGTGTTTTATGTATAAAATGGGACTTTGTGTATTGTACAGTATTTTAATGCTTTATGCTAACCATGTGCATAATGGAGTCTTGTCTCTGTCCTGGGAGATAATTTAATTACTTCTCAATTATCTCCTGGGCAGAGGAGAGGAAGCCAGGATGCATTGTGGTAAAAAGTATGTGTAATTGGGTTACCTCTCAGGATAAGGGGGAGGGAATCTGTGGGTTGTAACTAATATGTTACTGGATATTTTATACCTCCCTGTGGGCGGTCCTGTTTTTGCAAGACTGTAATAAAAACCAGGCTGGGTGTGCCAGCACCTCAGACCACTGCTTGACCCTTAACACCGAGCCTTGTCTTGTCTTTGGGGGGGATTTACTGTATGCTGCTAAGGACTGATTGCCAGGAGTGTAAGCCGCTTGGGAGCTTTTCCAGTTCGTCTGTTAGCAGCTATTCGTGAGGTTCTAGTTCGGGAGTTTGGAGTGCTACCTTATTCCCTTGTATGCAGTTCAGGAGTTTGGTGCATTCACTTGTATTCAATTCGTGAGTTTTGGGTGATTCTACAGTAGCTGTGCCTGTCTCGGAAAAGGAGATTATCGCCTAAACGGATTTTAACCCCTTTTGTGCAAAACAGTCCGTTACAATACATATCTCACATACTCAGATAATGTATTATGTTCCATTTAAGGTTTACTTACGTATCCACTCCTATCCTACTTCCCCAAAAATTTCTACTAAGATATCATTTTTCTGATTCCAACCTTCACAGGTATGGCATGTGCATTCCCTATTTTCTTTTAGCCCCTATTAGCAGACAGTACTAGCTATTAAAGATTAGGTTGCCATCTAGGTTATGTTTTTGTCCTCCTGCCATAGGCTAGTGGCCCTGCGAGGCGAACACCCATCCTCATACTCTGAGGTTTTTTCGCCCATCGGTCCAAAACATAGCTATTCGCTTTGCATGGTTGCATAGAGAGGGCCTCACCTGTCACTTTCATACTATCTTCTGCTTTAATTGTCACCGAGAGGCCAACTCCCCGCCACTACGTTTTGGTGGATATTTTTGTTTAGTTAATTTTGTTCAGTTAATTTCTTCACCACTTGGCATTAGCTATCCAGCCAGTACCTGATTAGGACTTATAACTAATTATAATTATATATATATATATATATATATATATATATATATATATATTATCTATGTTCTGTTGTATACGAATCATGTGTTATGCTACCACCACGGCAACATTGCCCTAACCACAAATACATTATATATATATATATATATATATATATATATAAAATACTTGTATAATTTCATTATAAGTGTATTTTGAGATATATGTGAAATCCTATATGTGCATTATATATGTATAATATACTATAAAATGCTTTAACTATTTTATAATGTATTATACATATATAATATATGTATGACATATTTTGTTTTACTTTTTAGCAGCCTGGTGGACTGCCTGACAGCTCAGACAGTCCCCCTGCTAGCAGCTCCTAGAGTCCTATTGTGGCGATGTGATCATGGTGATCACATGGTCCTGGAGGGCAGGGCTGGCCAGAGCCGTGAGACAACTGGGGTTGCTGGTAGTCACCCCCGACCATGATCGCTGTGGATCGCTGCCGATCATCAGTCCAGGTAAGTCCAGGGCTCCTATTTGCCGCGGACATACTAGGTACATCTGCGGTCCTTAACGACCGTTTTTTGTCAGACCTATATATATATATATATATATATATATATATATATATTTGAATAACTTCTGCACTCCAACTAATAAGTAAAGTACCTGGTGCTCTGGTCGTTAGAGTATAGAAAAATGAAAATACTGGCACTCCAAGGTTTTCCTTATATGAATATTTTCTTTTATTCCATGAATAGTCAATGTTTCAACTCCTCTGTGGAGCTTTCAGGTGTTCTGTTGAAAGCTCCACAGAGGAGCTGAAACATTGACTATTCATGGAATAAAAGAATAAAAGAGAAGATTCAATTAAGGAAAACCTTCGAGTACCGGTATTTTCATCTCTCTCTCTCTCTCTCTCTCTCTCTCTCTCTTTCTCTCTCTCTCTCGCTCTCTCTTTATATATATATATATATATATATATATTAATATCAAAATACAGCTAGAATAAAAAATAATCTTTGCAGTTTTTTATTTATTTTTAATTATTATTTAATTTTTATAATATATAATATATAGCATTATATATTATATATATATATATATACATCTGTAATTTTACTCTAAGTGTATTTTTATATTAATATATAGTTACATAGTTACATAACTGAAAAGAGACTTGCGTCCATCAAGTTCAGCCTTCCTCACATCTGTTTTCTGCTGTTGATCCAAAGACGGCAAAAAAGCCCAGTTTGAAGCACTTCCAATTTTGCAACAAACTAGGGAAAAAAATCCTTCTTGACCCCAGAATGGCAGTCAGATTTTTCTTTGGATCAAGAAGTTATTAACCTACATTAAAAAATTATAACCTTGAATATTCTGTTTTTGCAAGTATGCATCTAGTTGCTGTTTGAACATCTGTATGGACTCTGATCAAACCCTTCTTCAGGCAGATAATTCCACATCCTTATTTTTGTTACAGTAAAAAAAAAAAAATAATTTTCCTTAGACAAAATCTTCTTTCTTCCAGTCTAAACACATGACCTTGTGTCCAATGTAAAGTCTGGTTTGTGAATAGATTTCCACACAATGGTTTATATTGGCCCAGAATATATTTGTATAAAGTTATCATATCCCCTCTCAGGTGACATTTTTCTAAACTAAAGAAGTTTACATTTGTTAACCTTTCTTCATAGCTGATATGTTCCATTCCTTTTATTAATTTTGTAGCCCGCCTCTGCACCTTTTCTAGTGCCATAACTCTTACTCAGGCAGTTCTTTAGAACAGATGCCCAAAATTGCACAGCATATTCAATATGTGGTCTTACCAGTGATTTTATAAAGAGGCAAAATTATATTCTCATCCCGAGAATGAATCCCTTTTTCATGCATGACAATACCTTACTGGCCTTAGACACTGCTGATTGACATTGCACATTGTTGCATAGTTTGTTGTCTATAACAATTCCCAAGACCTTTTTGTGTGTTGTTATCTCTAATTTGCCTCCATTACCGGTATACGTTGCTTATGCATTCTTTACGCTGAAGTTCATAACTTTGCATTTTTCAACATTAAATTTCATCTGCCATTTGAGTGCCCAGTCCCCCAGTCTATCTAAATCCCTCTGCAACAAAGTAATATCTTGCTCACATTGTATTACTTTACAGAGTTTTGTGTCATCTGCAAACACTGAAACATGACTTCCAATGCTTTTTTCAAGATCATTTATAAACATGTTAAATAGAAGGGGTCCCAGAACAGAACCCTGAGGGACACAACTTGCCACCTCTGTCCAGCCTGAATTTACCATTAATGACAACTCTTTGTACTCTATTTTTAAGCAAATCTTCTACCCAAGAACAAGCATTTTAATCTAGACCGATTTCTTTCTGAGTTTGAACACTAATCTATTGTGTGGACCTGTATCAAATGCCTTGGCAAAGTCCAAATAGATCACATCCACTGCAACACCCTGATCAATTACTTCTTCGTAGAATAAAATCAAATTAGTTTGACATGACCTGTGCTTCATAAAACCATGCTGATTTTTGCTGATAAACATGTTCTTCTCAAGGAATTCTTGAATGTTTTCCCTTAACAACCTTTCAAATACCTTTCCAGCCACAGAAGGTAAGCTCACAGGTCTATAATTTACAGGCAGGGATTTTGAACCATTTTTGAATATAGGAACCACAGCTGTCTTCCTCCAATCCTCCGGAATACTTCCTGAAAGAAAAGAATCTTGAAAGATTAAAAACAGGTTCACTTATTTCTACACTTAGTTCCTTAAGTACTCATGGATGAATACCCTGGAGCTCCAGGCCCTGGAGATTTGTTTATATTAATTTCCTTTAGTTGCTGCAGCATCTTGAGTTAACCAATTACAATTTTTCTGCAAGTTTTTATCAGCAATCATTTGCACATCAATTGCCATGGGTTCTACCTTAATATATACGGAGGAGAATTTCTGCCTTTTCCTGGTCTTTATTAACTAACACCCTCATTCCAGTTTTTAGTATACCTACACTTTCATTTTTTTGGTTTTTTAGAATTTATGTACTTAAAGAATGCTTTGGGGTTGGCTTTGCTCTCTTTGCCTATCATGTTTTCATTTTGAAGTTTTGCGAATCTAATCGCCTTTTTGAATTACTGGCTTCTTTATATCTTTTATAGGATGCATCTGATTTGTCCGATTTAAATGCTTTAGATGCCCTTTTCTTATTTTTAATCTCTTGTTTTAATTCTCCACTAAGCTACATTGGTTTCAATTTGTTTCTTTTATATTTATTATCCAATGGTACATACTGAGAAATGTACCTTTCTAATATTTGTTGGAGGATGTTGCATTTATCCTCAGTATCCTTTTCACTTAAGAGTTTATGCCAGTCAGTATATTGTAAAGCTGCCCTTAACTTATCGAAATTGGCCTTTTTAAAATATTTTTTAGTATACCCCATGTGCTTTTGTTTTTTTGAGTTTATTTCAAAGGGCACTATATTGTGATCACTATTTCCCAAGTACTCACCTACTTGAATGTTGGTGAAAAGATCAATGTTGTTTGTTAGAAAAAGGTGCAGACAAGTGTCCTTTCTAGTGCCTGTACAAGTTGTGACATGAAGGTGTCATTTAACAAGTTCGAAAACCTAATTCCCTTTGCTGAGCTACTAGTCCCTCTGTTCCAATTTATGTCAAATGTATTATATATATATCATATATATGTTTTCTAATTTAATAATTTTATTATTATTACTTTTTTTACTTTTATTAACTTTTTTTTACCAGCAGGGGGACTGCCTGTCAGTTCAGACAGTCCCCCTGCTGGCAGCACTGTGGACACCTATGGGGCCCATGTGACTGCTCTTTTAGAGTGGTCACAAGGCCCCTGGGGGTCCTACAGAGCAGAGAGGACGACCGATGGCCAGCGTGGGAATGATGACAATCGGTAAGTACATGGGGAAGGAGGGGGAAGGAGAGGGAAGGAGGGTAGGGGGGTATTCCATGAGGGTAGGGGGATAATCCATGATGGTATTCCCTGGCACACCAAGCTCACTCGATACCTCCAAAAATGCTCCAGACCTGCTGAACGCTGTTGGAGAAAGTCTCAGTGTGCATCTGACTTTCTTCACTATAAATTTATGCTGAGCTCATACAGCTTGGCTCTTTCCTCTGCAAAAGTTAATTACTTCAATACCCTCATAACCACACTCTCCCGCGAACCCAAATGACTATTTCACACATTTAACTCTCTTCTTCACCCTGCTGTTCCTCCTCCACCTACTAACTTGACCGCCTCAGACTTTGCAACTCACTTCACTGACAAGATCTTTACAATCAGAGAAGAGATATCTCATCTTTCTTCTTCCCCTTATAATACTTCCCCTAACTTCACTCCCTCTGCTGTTCTATGTTCATTTGCACCCGCTACATTGGAAGAAGTTTCTGCTCTGCTCCAGTCCTCCTGCCCCACCACCTGCTCCCTAGATCCAATTCCATCACATCTCATCCGTACTCTGTCTTCTTCTCTTTCTCCACCTCTCACTAAAATTCTCATTCTCTCTCTCTCCTCTGGTATATTTCCATTGCCCTTCAAACATGCAACTGTAATCCCAATTCTAAAGAAGCCCAATCTTGACCCTAACTCCCCATCCAACTATCGTCCTATCTCGCTACTGCCTTTTGCATCCAAGATCCTTGAAAAAAATGTGTATGCGAGATTGACAAACTTCCTCGAGTCCAACTATCTGCTAGACCCACTTCAGTCTGGTTTCCATGCTAAGCACTCTGTGGAAACGGCACTGAACAAAGTATCCAATGATCTACTCACTGCAAAATCTCGTGGTCACTACTCTATCCTAATCCTCCTTGACCTGTCTGCGGCTTTTGACACTGTTGATCATCAACAGCTTCTTCTCATCCTCCACAATATCGGTCTACAAGATACTGCTCTCTCCTGGTGCTCCTCCTACCTCTCCCAGCGCTCTTTCAGTGTTTCTTTCTCTGGCTCTGCTTCTTCTCCCCAACTCGTCTCTGTTGGTGTCCCCCAAGGTTCAGTCCTTGGTCCCCTACTGTTCTCCATCTATACTGCCTCCTTTGGTAAACTCATTAGCTCCTTTGGCTTCCAATATCATTTCTATGCAGATGACACGCAAATTTACCTGTCCTCTCCTGATCTCTCCCCGTCCCTCTTGACTAGTGTCTCTGACTGCCTCTCTGCTGTTTCTAACTGGATGGCTGCCCACTTCCTTAAACTAAACTTGACCAAAACTGAAATTCTGGTCTTTCCTCCCTCAAGTGTTGTTACTTCTGTGTCTGTCTCCCTCCAAGTCAACGGTGCTACCATCAGCTCCACCAGGCAGGCTTGCTGCCTAGGTGTTCTCTTTGACTCTGACCTCTCCTTCAAGCCTCATGTTCAATCTATTGCCAAATTCTGTCATTTCCATGTAAAAAACATTGCGCGCATCTGCCCCTACTTAACGCCAGATGCGACTAAGGTGTTGGTCCATTCCACTGTCCTTTCTCGCCTTGACTACTGTAATCCGCTTCTCGGTGGTTTTACGTGCTCCCAGCTAGCACCGTTACAGTCCATAATGAATGCGGCGGCGAGGCTCATCTTCCTGTCCGCACTCACCTCCCATGCCTCACCCTTCTGTCAATCCCTACATTGGCTTCCTATAAAATATAGAGCTCAATTTAAAATTCTGGTTCTTGCTTTCAAATCTCTACATAATGCTGCTCCCACCTATCTATCCTCCCTTATACACAAGTATGTCCCGTCTAGGCCCTTACGATCTGCTGAAGACTTACGTCTATCTTCTGTCCGTACTCCCACCTCTGATGCTCGCCTTCAAGATTTCTCGAGGGCTGCACCGTTCCTGTGGAACTCGCTTCCCTCCTCCGTTAGATGCTCACCCAGTCTCCACTCCTTCAAAAAATCGTTAAAAACCCACTTCTTCATAAAAGCATATCCATTAAACTGTTAATAGCTCCTGACTGATTCCTCTTCTGCAACTGTCATTAGTCTAATACTATCCTTACCTTTTTGTGTCATTTTACCCCACTCCCTCTAGCATGTAAGCAGGGCCCTCAACCCCTCTGTTCCTGTGTGTCCAACTTGTCTGGTTACAACTACATGTCTAATGGTATAAAGAAATGTGTACACAGGAGGAGAAAGAAAATGTAATAGCTCTAATACACCTATGTAGTGGAATCCCCTACACCACTAAAAACACATAAACATACATACAAAATAATAGGTGGAGCTGTAAATTCTTGAGAAGTCTGTAAAATACAAATACAATACAAAATAGCGTAGTATGTCTGTAATTGACAATGAAACAAGGATAAGAAGTAGTAAAACTCACAAGGCTGGAGTCATACCGTCATATGACTCTGGAGGTATACGTCTCTGGATCATTGGGGGTTGTCCAGACCCTTTTGTTGTCAGCTTTTTGGTCTTCCCCCTTTTATGTTCCTTAATCGGTCCCCAAGAAGTACTTGGTAAACGGGTGGTTCTTCAATAATAGTATATATTTATTAGAAAATAACTGGTGTAAAAATTATTTTAAAATATCCATATATCAGATAATGCTGAATATAGGAATACAGTACAATGCATATGCAAATGAAAAATTGGAAAGTGTCCAATGAATGTTCAAAAAGTCCAAAACGCGTTTCACCTGTTTAACAGGCTTCCTCAGTTGGCTATAATCTTCTTTTTCCTCCTTCTTGTCCTTTTTATAAACTTGGTTTGCCGGTTTTTTCGCCTCCTTCCATCACTTCCGGGTTTTTCGCGTCTGGAACGCAACGTGCGTTCCACCCCGGCAACTACTTCCGGGTCACCTAGAGAAGGGACGCACGTGCGTCCCAGCCGCTAACCGAACTTCTGGTTGACCTCTAAATGGAACGCACGTGCGTTCCACCTAAAAGATGACCCAATATTAAAAAATTTGCTACCAGAGAAACCTAAAATTATCTTTAGAGGAGCAAAAAACTTAAAAAACTCTCTAGTTCAAAGTAGCAATAAGGAAAGAACAATTGAAAACAACTTCTTTTCTATGAGCAAGGGTTTCTATGGATGTGGACAGTGTTTGGCATGTAGAAATACTAAAAGTAAAAAAAGGCATTTAATAGATCTAGAGCCGTATATAGATAGAAAATTCGTCATAAAAGACCATCTAACATGCCATTCGAAAGGAGTTATTTATATCTTGAAATGCCCATGCAACCTCTTATATGTAGGACGCACAATCCGTAATTTAAATACTAGAATAGCGGAACATATAAGAAACATTAAAAATGGGGTGGAAACACACAGTGTCTCCAACCATTTCAAAATGATGCACCAACAGAATCCAGAAGGAATGTTCTTTTGTGCAATTAAATCTGTAAAAAAAGATTGGAGAGGAGGGGATTATGTGAATAAATGCGATGTATATTTAACTTTAACACTATGACACCACACGGTCTTAACAACGATTTTGAACTATGCCATTTTATGAAGTAGTTCTTAAAATAATTCTTAATATTACATATGTATTTTTAGTATAATACCATTCCTTTTTTATCCATTGCGTACTATTCTATTAAAAATAATTTTATGAGTATTTAACATTTTAGCATTCCTTAAAGATTTTTAGAGGCTTTAAAATTACAAATAACGTCCATTGAACATCAGATACACCCCATTGATATGTATAGAGGTTTTACATTTTTGCACTCTGCTCTGTTATATAAGGAAAAGTTTATAATAATTTTTATCTCTCTGGCACTATACTATATTGCACAATTAACTTGCACTTTATGTATTTATGCATGTCTACTGCATGAATTTTAAATTGGGTATATACCATTTATGTATTTATGCATGTCTACTGCATGAACTGTAATTTTAAATTGGGTATACACATCACCTAGATTATAATCATATGTGATTTATAACAATTTGCATACTTTGTATTTGCATACTTTTACTTAGATGTTGTCCTACACTATATACCTGTATCTATACCCTCTTTCAGTAGATGCATTGGTGCGTTCCAATAGAGCACCATCCCGATCTAGCAAAATGATCGTGGATGAGGAAGGACACAAAAGGGGCAGGTGGAACGCACGTGCGTTCCATTTAGAGGTCAACCAGAAGTTCGGTTAGCGGCTGGGACGCACGTGCGTCCCTTCTCTAGGTGACCCGGAAGTAGTTGCCGGGGTGGAACGCACGTTGCGTTCCAGACGCGAAAAACCCGGAAGTGATGGAAGGAGGCGAAAAAACCGGCAAACCTTTATAAAAAGGACAAGAAGGAGGAAAAAGAAGATTATAGCCAACTGAGGAAGCCTGTTAAACAGGTGAAACGCGTTTTGGACTTTTTGAACATTTATTGGACACTTTCCAATTTTGCATTTGCATATGCATTGTATTGTATTCCTATATTCAGCATTATCTGATATATGGATATTTTAAAATAATTTTTATACCAGTTATTTTCTAATAAATATATACTATTATTGAAGAACCACCCGTTTACCAAGTACTTCTTGGGGACCGATTAAGGAACATAAAAGGGGGAAGACCAAAAAGCTGACAACAAAAGGGTCTGGACAACCCTCAATGGTCCAGAGACGTATACCTCCAGAGTCATATGACGGTATGACTCCAGCCTTGTGAGTTTTACTACTTCTTATCCTTGTTTCATTGTCAATTACAGACATACTACGCTATTTTGTATTGTATTTGTATTTTACAGACTTCTCAAGAATTTACAGCTCCACCTATTATTTTGTATGTACAACTACATGTCTGTTCGTCCACCCATTGTAAAGCGATGCGGAATCTGACGGCGCTCTATAAATATCATAATAATAATAATAATAATAATAATACCCTAAGAGCAGTTGGAACTATCCTGATCGCTTCCAGCACTCATAATGGCCGCGGACAACCGTTTTTTTGGCTGACATACCTTGTACATCCGCGGTCACTAAGGGGTTAATAGGGTAAGGGTACCATTTCATTGAGTTATCTGCTACATGGCTGCAAGATACAGCTGCGGCCTGTGGCACAGTTCGGAATTTCATTCATCTGAATGAAATACCTAAACAAACATCTTTAATCAAAATTACAAATTGGTAATAAAAGTAATTATTTTTATTTTTTTGCATGATTTGTTACATTTTACATTACTAGTAGAGTTGAGCGGACACCTGGATGTTCAGGTCCGGTGGGATCGTCCGAACTTTGAAAAAAAGTTTGGGTTCGGGCTTGAACGTGACACCGAACTTGACCCTGAACCCGAACCCCATTGAAGTCAATGGGGACCCAAACTTTTGGGCACAAAATTGCCTCTAGAAAAGTCCTGGAAAGGGCTAGATGGCTGCAAAAGGAAGTAAAATGGGGGTAAGAGTAGGACAAGTGCCCTGCAAACAAATGTTGGCTTGAAATCCACCAATCAGAGGGCTCTGTGTCATTTTACACAGCGTGGGAAAGTTCTTTGAAATTTTCCCATGCTGTGTATTTTGACTCATAACACTCTGATTGGTTACTTAATCCACCAATCAGAGTGCTCTGTGTCATTTTACCCAGCGTGGAAAAATTCCAAAGAACTTTCCCACGCTGTGTAAAATGACACAGAGCACTCTGATTGACTGGATTTCAAGCTAACCAATCAGAGTACTCTGTGTCATTTTACACAGCGTGGGAAAGTTCTTTGGAATTTTCCCACGCTGTGTAAAATGACACAGAACACTCTGATTGGTGGATTAAGTAACCAATCAGAGTGTTAGAGTCAAATTACAAAGCGTGGGAAAATTCCAAAGAACTTTCCCACGCTGTGTAAAATGACACAGAGCACTCTGATTGGTGGATTTCAACCTAACCAATCAGAGTGTTCTGTGTCATTTTACAAAGCGTGGGAAAATTCCAAGAACTTTCCCACGCTGTGTAAAATGACACAGAGCACTCTTATCGATTTCAAGCTAACCAATCAGAGTGCTCTGTGTCATTTTACACAGCGTGGGAAAGTTCTTTGGAATTTTACAAAACATGCTTACATTCAAACATACACACACTGCTCAATGTTAAATATAACCATTGAAGGATATGCAAATAGTATATCCCCAGATGGCATAGCATTATGGGAGTTGTACAACAGATGTGAATTTTATCATCCTTGTGAAAGGGAACCCCAAAAAAACTCTTGCACCAGGGCCCTCTCTACTTTAGATCCACCACTGCTTATATTCCTTTCTTCTTGGACAATCCAAGCCCTATTTTTATATTGGGTTACTGTTTGTCTTATTGTTTATTTAACAATGATACACCTTATTCCAAAGGTTTTTTGACAAATGTCTCCTTTTTAATGTTGAATAATAATATTGATAAATAGTGTATTTCTGTCATTTGTATTATTTTTTCTTACTTTCTACCATGACTCCTTATGAGATGTACATGATATTGTTTTTTGGCATGCATTTTTTCATTTATTCTTCAAATTATAGTAAGTATTCACTTTATATTTCTAGAACTTACATTTTGGCTAATTTGTTCTTATGAAAGGTTCTCTAATGAACAGCTTTACATGTTATGCACAGACCTTGTGTTGTGTTTTCCACGTTCATACTGTTGCCTAAGGCTCCATGTATAGATATATATATACACTGTAATAAGCTACAATTGTAGATGATTTATTACTTGCGTAACTTCTAGGAATTTTAAATGAAGCAATGAAGATTTTAATGCTGTGTGGATACCATTTACAGTCCAACAGAGTAATGGACACAAAACTGTTAAGGTAAAGGATTATTAGCCCATAGCTTGGCTATTAAAATTATTTTTAGCTCACAGCCTACATCAATGAAATGCATCAGTGCAAAAAGTGAATTATTATAACCTAACATTCAAGCCATCTTCTTCTCAGCTATTAGTGTATGTTAATACTCTCTAAACTTAGTTAACATGATTTCAAAGTCTTTCATAAACCCTATATAACTAATTATTTCACATAGAATATTCACACTTTCTTTTATGCTTGTTTTAAGCATTTACCTAGTTTTCAATCAAATATTGTTTTCCTGTATTAGCAAAACTGATTAGATTTCAATTCACATCCTAAACTTTAATAAAAGATGTAGCTCCCACTTTTCACTTTTCACTCCATACTTTTCTTTCATTATTGTTGCCCTAACAGTTTCCTGACTATAACTGAAGATCAACTTATTTTTACAGAGACATGCTTTTCTTAACATTTTTGTAAGTTTGAACATTATGAAACCAACTCATTGACTACCAAGTTCTTAGTACACAACTCTACCTCAATGTTATTCCCATTGCTAAATTCATGCATACTTTCATTGTCAAAACCTACTACATATTGTTTCTTTATGCTACAAACAGTGCTTCCTGGTCCATTTCTATCTGATTCCTTTTGCCATAAATTATGCAGCAGATCTGGCCAACATTTCCTATATTATCTATCTAGTAAGATGTGGCAATTTTAACCTCTAAAATAACATATGGTGCTGACAGGTTGGGAGACAGTCGTGGATTAGTATGCCATAAAGCTGTGCGTCATTGATTGGCTGTTAGATATTAAATATACTGATTCAATATAATTTACATGCACTATATAGAATTGAATACAAGTAACAGCTAGAACATGCTTCTCTTGAATGCTCACAATTTGTTATACTGGACTGGGCACAGACACTGCATTTTAACAGGTAAATGTAAGTCCTATTTATTAGTAGTAAAACCAGCTGTGAGTAGAAGAGCTGAAATAAAATACTGTGATTTAATTAAGTATAAATCATTTGATGGACACTAACTTTTCCAAAAGGAAACCAGTAAACATGAAAACATGTCCTAGACTTATGAACAGAAAAATAAATAGTTTTGGCTGTCTAAAATTAATTCATATGGAGTGTCAGTGAAAATTAATTTCATCCATGCAATTATTTCAGGAAAAATAATTCAGTTGAACCAAAAATTGGCAAATTTTGACCGATCGATGTATTTTTGTGCCATTTGGTTCAAAGATCAAGTGAGAAGGAGTAACTAATTGACAGGGGAAAGAACAGGAGTAGTACTAAATAAAGCATATACAGGGAGTGCAGAATTATTAGGCAAATGAGTATTTTGACCACATCATCCTCTTTATGCATGTTGTCTTACTCCAAGCTGTATAGGCTCGAAAGCCTACTACCAATTAAGCATATTAGGTGATGTGCATCTCTGTAATGAGAAGGGGTGTGGTCTAATGACATCAACACCCTATATCAGGTGTGCATAATTATTAGGCAACTTCCTTTCCTTTGGCAAAATGGGTCAAAAGAAGGACTTGACAGGCTCAGAAAAGTCAAAAATAGTGAGATATCTTGCAGAGGGATGCAGCACTCTTAAAATTGCAAAGCTTCTGAAGCGTGATCATCGAACAATCAAGCGTTTCATTCAAAATAGTCAACAGGGTCGCAAGAAGCGTGTGGAAAAACCAAGGCGCAAAATAACTGCCCATGAACTGAGAAAAGTCAAGCGTGCAGCTGCCACGATGCCACTTGCCACCAGTTTGGCCATATTTCAGAGCTGCAACATCACTGGAGTGCCCAAAAGCACAAGGTGTGCAATACTCAGAGACATGGCCAAGGTAAGAAAGGCTGAAAGACGACCACCACTGAACAAGACACACAAGCTGAAGCGTCAAGACTGGGCCAAGAAATATCTCAAGACTGATTTTTCTAAGGTTTTATGGACTGATGAAATGAGAGTGAGTCTTGATGGGCCAGATGGATGGGCCCGTGGCTGGATTGGTAAAGGGCAGAGAGCTCCAGTCCGACTCAGACGCCAGCAAGGTGGAGGTGGAGTACTGGTTTGGGCTGGTATCATCAAAGATGAGCTTGTGGGGCCTTTTCGGGTTGAGGATGGAGTCAAGCTCAACTCCCAGTCCTACTGCCAGTTCCTGGAAGACACCTTCTTCAGGCTGTGGTACAGGAAGAAGTCTGCATCCTTCAAGAAAAACATGATTTTCATGCAGGACAATGCTCCATCACACGCGTCCAAGTACTCCACAGCGTGGCTGGCAAGAAAGGGTATAAAAGAAGAAAATCTAATGACATGGCCTCCTTGTTCACCTGATCTGAACCCCATTGAGAACCTGTGGTCCATCATCAAATGTGAGATTTACAAGGAGGGAAAACAGTACACCTCTCTGAACAGTGTCTGGGAGGCTGTGGTTGCTGCTGCACGCAATGTTGATGGTGAACAGATCAAAACACTGACAGAATCCATGGATGGCAGGCTTTTGAGTGTCCTTGCAAAGAAAGGTGGCTATATTGGTCACTGATTTGTTTTTGTTTTGTTTTTGAATGTCAGAAATGTATATTTGTGAATGTTGAGATGTTATATTGGTTTCACTGGTAATAATAAATAATTGAAATGGGTATATATTTGTTTTTTGTTAAGTTGCCTAATAATTATGCACAGTAATAGTCACCTGCACACACAGATATCCCCCTAACATAGCTAAAACTAAAAACAAACTAAAAACTACTTCCAAAAATATTCAGCTTTGATATTAATGAGTTTTTTGGGTTCATTGAGAACATGGTTGTTGTTCAATAATAAAATTAATCCTCAAAAATACAACTTGCCTAATAATTCTGCACTCCCTGTATAAATCACTGTAGAAAGGGTTTCATTCACGGTCTTCTCCATTTAAAAAGTTAAATTGTATTGAAATAAGTTAAAAGTACAGACCAACATTTCAGTCCCGGACCAGGTCTATTTGTCCAAAAGAATTCCTTTACCCAGTAGTAAAAGTAACTGTAAAACATCAATTTGGATGTTTAAAGGAAATTGGCACAAACCACGTCTATTTGTCCAAAAGAATTCCTTTATTCAGTAATAAAAGTAAATATAAAACATTCATTTGGATGTTTTATATTTACTTTTACTACTAAATAAAGGAATTCTTTGGGACAAATAGACCTGGTTTGTGCCAATTTCCTTTAATTTTTTTTTACCATTTTAAAATATATTTGATAATATATTTTTTTTGCTACCTGGCTTTTTACTACTAATCAAAAGGAATCTGAGGTAGGAATTATACCACCAGAGCTAATACCTGCGAGCAGTAAGCCTGTCCTACCCTGTTACTCCAAGTAAATCCGAGGTGGGGATCATACCACCAACACTATATCAATAGTGCAGTGTTTCTGCTCTACACTTGTGAGTATTACTATTATCACTATTTTATACTTTATTTTATCACAATTGAGAGCACTATTGTTGCCTTTTATCTTCCCTTTGGAGTTTTGGATTACCAGACGATGCTGACAGATACATCTTCCCATATCACATAAGCGGGGATTAAACCGCTGTATGCTCTTCACACCAGAGCTGGCCATAGCTCTTTTAAATGGTACTCTTGTTACTTACTGCACTTTTGGACCCCTAGACATACTGCACTATTGGTTGCTTTCTGCCTCTGCTCTGTTTCATAAATATGAACTAACACCCTGAAACGTATCCACTCCCATTGAAGAGAATACGTCTTATCAAATTTCCCTGATTATCTACTGCTACTCCAGTGAGACCTCCTACTCTTTCTAAGACTGTTTTATCTGTAGTGGCGCAGCCCTACTCCATCTTTTTTGGGTTTATCTGTATTATCTATAACCTGCAATATACTTTTAATAGGATAGGACGTGAGAAAAAAAATATATGATTGCTATGATACTTGTTGAGTATGTGACGTTGACTCCTTGCGAGATAAAGTTTGATCTTGTTGTGTGCTAATTTAAGGTGAAGATGGCAAAAAGAAGATTCTATGGACGGGGAATTCCATGGCAAACCTATGATAAATTTTAAGAGCCCTACCATCAGCCATTTTGTTATATTAGAGAGTGCAGAACATGATAGTGACCGGGCGTGAGACAGAAGGCTGGCTAGTCCATCACAAGCTTGTGGAATAGTGGAGTTCTGGATGGGAGCCTGTCTGATGTGGGGATTGAGAGTGTGATGGTGAGAAAGTTGAAAATAATCAGAGAAATATCATTGAAAGAAACAAGAAAATTTTGCCACATTCGTAAATCAGCTAAGGCAGGGGATCAGAGAGAACAGTTGCATAATCAGACAAGCCAGGAAGTGTGCAAAATTGAGTGACCCCAGTAACAACTGAAGCTCCCTAAGAGTACATGAACCAGCCCGCAGGAAGTGGTCCATTTCCTCACTAATGTGTACCAGCTTCTCCTCTGAAAGGCTTGCCTGAAAAACGACTGTGTCCAAGGTGATGCCCAAGAACACCAACCTAGTGGAGGGGCCAAGAGTCTTATCAGGTGAAATAGGGATACCTGATGTGGTGAAACAGGCAATAGTGCTGAAAATACCTGAGGTGTCTGTGTACCAGTTTCTACCAGGAGAAAGTCAATGAGGTACTGAATCACTGTGGGACATCGAACAACATTGAGAAGCAGCCAGCAGTTATCGACTGCCCCTAGAGCCAAAATTATGTCTTGTTTAAAAGTAATAGAGAGGCTCTAGCTACAATTTGGCCCCAGGGGAACGTGGCCACCGAAATGTTGTGGCTGGGTTTTGGTCTCTCGGTGATGTTAAGAGAATCAATACGTATGGCCGTGATAGGTGACTTCTAACTAATTAACACCCTAAAAAAGGGTCTGTGAGACAATAACTATAACACAAAGTCATGTGGGCAAGCCTCTGGTTTGAGGCAGGTCATCTGGCCTTATAGTGTGAGACCAATATGAGTAAGAAAAGTGAAGGTTAGCACCTGAAACCTATAAGCCTGTTCACTTTCCCTAGGTGTGGGCTTGACTCTTATGAAGCGTAATGTGTAAGGCACATACCTTGAAAGAAACAACGTAGCCTAACAACAGGAAAAGGATAAATACAGGGAGTATACACCTATTAAAAGAATTTATGAAATTATTGAGGGGTGAGTAAAATAGAAAGTATAAAGGGGGTGATAGGACAATTCACCTAACAAAAAGGTGTCAGAAGTATGCTTCTCCTAGGAAGCAGGAAAATATTTTGAATAGAGATCTATGAGGAAAAGTAAAACGTATACATATGAGTATAGAAATAATACAGGGGATAATAATAAAATATATGTTAAGGGAGCTGGAAATACCTGTGAGAAACTGAAATACACTGTATCATCTAATATCAGGAAAATAAAGAAAGGATTCTAAACAGAAATTGAAATGACATGAAATAAAGGAACATATAGAACTTAAACAGTAATTATATCGTTAGAACCGTAATGTATGCATGTCATGGACCATACGAGGGTCAATGCTAAAAGGCAAGCCCCACGCCATCCCCCAAGGACTAATGGGCGTACGAGTAAGCTAGACTGCTAGCAAGTGAAAACACAGACAACGTGGTGTTTTCCAGGTTGTAATGTAAATTGACTCAAACATAATAACAATATCTTAAAGGGACACTATAGTCACCAGAACAACTACAGCTTATTGCATTTGTTCTGGTGAGTAGAATCATTGCCTTCAGGCTTTTTGCTGTAAACACTGTCTTTGAAGAGAAAAATCAGTGTTTACATTACAGCCTAGTGATAACTTCACTGGCCACTCCTCAGATAGCTGTTAGAGATCCTACCTAAAATGCATCCAAACATTCAGTGTCTTCTCCATCTGCATGTAGACACTGAACTTTCCTCATAGAGATTCATTGATTCAATTCATCTCTATGAGGAGATGCTGATTGGCCAGGGCTGTGTTTGAATCGTGCTTGCTCTGCCCCTGATCTGCCTCCTTCACAATCTCAGCCAATCATATGGGGAAGCACTGTGATTGGATCAGGCCACCACTTCTGCTGATGTCAGCAGGCAGTAGGCAGGTCTAAAGAAAACAGGGACAAAGCATGCAGCTCCAGACTTGAATAGAAGTAAGATTTTACTATATTTAGGGAGGCAAGGGGGGCTAGATGGTGGTTTTAACCCTATAGGGTCAGGAATACATGTTCGTGTTCCTGACCCTATAGTGCTCCTTTAACACAGACAGAGCGTAATTTATGAGATAGATATGTGACGTCAGGAGGGCCACGAAAGTAGTTTGGGAAAAGGAACGCTGTGGGGAGATGTAAATGGCCAGCTAGAGATAGCCCATACATGAATAAATGAATATTGAGCCATACATTAGTTTAAATAAGTTCAGTGAAGTATGCAATTATCACCAAGCCAAAACCCATTTTTGTAGATAACACCTAAAAAAGAAAAAGGGGTAATTTGTAAAATCCCGTATTTAAGCAAACAACATGTGACAAACTGCCCTTTGCCACTGGCTTTTGGAGAAGCCTGATTGCCAGCCTCCTGCCTTATGACTATGGCCCTGGGGTGTATTGCCCTTTAAGAACATTATTGGGGCATATTGAGACTTGGCACAATGCCCCTTTTAAACTGTTGAAGTGGTCGAAATGGAACTTCGAACTACAAAACAGCCGGACCCCACACAAATGGAGTGTGCAGCCAATTTACCTCCCAGAATCTGTGGTTAACCACAAGCTAATTGTCGAACGGCTGGATAGCTGCCGTTTGTATAGTGGAACACGTGGCGGCGGCCATCTTGTTTAGTCGAACGCGGTCAGCTTTGTTTTGCAGTCGAATTTATGGAACTCAAATCGGACACTGGACGGCACGAACACCGCTGAACCTTACCTTCTCTGGGACTTCGACACTTCGATGGAAATCGAAGTGCGTTCGAATATTCGAATGCCACGTTAACATTGGGATTTGCACAAACGGCGCTTGTTCGTGCATTTGTATGGAACTTAGCATTTTGAACTGTGTGAAATAGACCGAATTTGACTACCATAGAATTTGTGGACCACTGCTCTGATCTGGGTGATTTTTGGATATGTTGTTCACCCAGATCAGGGCTATACAGGGATGTATGATTGATGGGGATACATTGTTGTTTTGGGGTGTTTCTGTGTTTTGGGTAAAACTGTTTATTTTCTGCCTGTGGTAATTAAGTTAGCCCATTGTGTTTAGTAATTATATCACAGGCAGAGGGGAGGGTTTGTGTGCCTTAGCTGGGAGTGTCTGACTGTACTCTACTGTGTTGATTGGCTGTTGTAACTTTGTGTCCTGTGTACCACAAGGTACACGTGGGTGGTAACCTTGTGGGAAAATCTGTTTATAAGAAAGTCCTGTTGCTCATTAAACCAGTTCTACTTGACCCTCAACTCACAGCCTCAACTCGTGTTTGGAGGGGACAACTATAATCACTACAGGGATTGCTATGCTCTCTTCATACTCCCTTAGCTTCACTGAGCTCTTGTAAGAGCTTGTTCCTGTTCCTGCTTCGCTCTCTGGAAGGAAGAGAGGTTCACCCACTGGAACCTGGAGCCTCATCGTAGGTCCAGAATGGGTAGGAGACGGTGAGAACCCAACCAAGCTGCGGAGGTTTGTGGGGTCTGTGGTGCTTATGGTGTCCGGTGCGGTGCTGATGGTCCTTGGTGAGTGCTAGGAGCATCCTTTCCACGGTCAAACCCTCAGCTAGCCTGGGGCAACCGTAACACAACAGATGTGAATTTATGTGAAATGAATATCATGATAACTGTGGCGGAACCAGCCTCGCCACTGGGCATTGGAGAAGACTGATTGCCAGCCTCCTGCCCTTTGACTATGGCCCCATGTTGAAATGTTTGATTTTCCCCCGCAAAGACCTGAAAGCTGGGTCATTCAGTACTTTCCCTATGTGAGCAGTGTTACCCCAGATACCAATGCCATGGAGCCCATTCGTATAAGAAAGACTATGTGAAAGACTGTGGCAATTGAACTGTATGTATGTGATCTGAGCGCCATTCAGTAATAATGTGCGGTCAGATCTAAGCTATCTGGAGATATGTTGAATGCACTTGTTTTATGCAATAGCTGCACAGTTATATAATTGTATGTATTTTATTGTATTTTGCTACCATGTGGCTAATGGAGTTTTGCCTCTGTCCTTGGAGATAATTTGATTACTTCTCAATTATCTCCAGGATTGAAGACTTTGTGGAACTGGTTTTGGGCAGAAAAGCCATGCTTCATTTGGTCACAAAGGACGTTGATCTAACTTTTGACCCACTGGACCAATTTGTATGATTTTGACGTATGTTGGTATTTGGAGTATGCTGATTGAATGAAATATAAGTTTTATGTGAATGTGATGCATACTTTAAAGTTATGAGTATTGTGTAAAACTGTGTATTTTCCTGTCTGTGATAATTACATTAACCCATTGTGTAAGGGAATTGTATCACAGGCAGAGGGGAGGATTTTGTGTGGGAGTGTCTGAGTGTATTGTACGTGTTTATTGGTTGTTCTTGAAAACCCTGTGGGCAGTACTATGTTTGTAGAATGTGAATAAAAGAGGCTTTATGGGCCAGTACAGTCAGTTCTACTTCACCCTCAATTTGGAGTGCTGTCTCTTATTGGGGGAATCTGCTACAAGGGATTGCTATGCTCTGCATACTCTCTTGCTATATTCACTGCTAATCTCTTGTAAGAGCTTGTTCCTGTCCCGCTCTCAGAGGAAGTCCACAGTGTTTATGGTGTCTGCTGGAGTGCTTAAAGCCCTCAGGAAGCGCTAGGAGCATCCTTCAATGGAGATACCCAGTCGGGGTGCCAGGTGATCCGTTACAATACTACAGAAAAGGTAGAAAAGCCACAGGCCGTTCACCTATATGAGTGGAGCATATAGTGATAATAACGGACACCTACCCAATGATAAGGGTCATCTGGTCCTAACGTTGTAACAAAATCACTTCCATTTCAGCATATATACAATGAAAAAGAAACACATACAGAGAAAATAATAGTGTAAATCTGTATAACAGTATATTATTTTGCAGTGGTCATGAGAAGTGCCAACTCACATATTCCAGAGCCCAAATGAGGATAGGCTCAGATCACTTGCGCCTTAGTACCGTCTGGTGGTACTGTAGACCCGTAGACAAAATCCCTCAGTAATGGAATTGCAGATAGGAACGTAATATAGTGTATTAACTTTAAAAAAAGGTGAATATATTATATTGTAAAAAATAAATGCTCACCTTTTATTGAGCCCAATACTTAGCTCTAAATAATCAGCATGAGTGTCAGGATAAGGGAGACACCAACCCTTCTTTGAACAGCTTCAATAGAGGTCAAACGGAACTTAAATAAAAATAAATTTATTTTGCCAACAGGCAAGGAAATACAACTGCATAAAAATCAATTTATAAGCAGAAGAAGAATAAAAAATGTCCCATAGATGTCCTCCTTTTCCGAGACGCGTTTCGCCCTGCTTGAGGGCTTTTTCAATCGGATATTCTCTGCTCTTGTTTCAGTCCCGGTTTAAATATCCCGGTTTACCTTCTCATTGGTGGGCTTTTTCGGTAATCAACCAATCCTCTTCTCCAAGGGGAGTGTATTGTGACTTACCTTATTCTTTTTCAACATTGCGTCCGTGACCGGAAGTGACGTCAGTGCCGCGTCACCTCCGGTATTGCGGTCGCCATTTTGCTAGTGGGCAACTAGGTGGGAAAAAAGACAGAACACCACCTGACCATGTTCGTCATTTTCCTTCTGCCCTTTATTCAATATAGCGAAATTTCATTATATTACAGACATTATTTTGCAAGAATAAAATAAAAACCTACATAAAACATGTAATGTTGTCTTCTCCATTAAAAATGTTAATCACAAAAATATAAAAATTGAATTTAATATTGTGGAGACCTTATTGGATACCACATAAATCCCAGTTTGGGCAGACAAGAAGGATAATTTTTTCAATTAAAAAATACATATCGTTTAAGAAGTATGTGTTATATGTGCAAATGTTATTTAAAGTGACATCACAGAAAATGACACATTTCAAAATCGCCATTAAGGCCAGTTGGAATCATAGTATTAAGATCAAAGATCCATCTCATTTCTTGTTGACCCATCTTTCTTATTGGGTCCTCACCTCTCCAGTTAATATTTACCACTTATATGCCCATAAATGTTAGTTGAGTTGGGTCACAATTATGCTTATGTTTAAAATGTGCGGAAAGGCTATGCTTTTCAAAACCCTTCCTGATGTTACGGATATGTTCTTGTATTCTTACGTGAAGGGATCTGGTGGTCCTACCTACATAACTTAAACCGCATTTGCATGTAATGAGATAGATAACCCTTTTGGAGTAGCAGGTTATAAGTTGATTTATTTTATGTTCTTTGGGCTGTTTATCTTGGAGTTGTGAATTTCGGGTGGGAAATGAAATTATGTGTCTCTTACTTTGGCCACTATTTCTGCATGCCCCACATGTGCCACAACCATAAAATCCATTTTTTTGATTAAAAATTTTTTTGGTGATATTTTGTTCTTTTATATGATTCCGTACTAAATTCGTTTTTAAACTAGGAACTCCTCTATAAGTGAAAATGGGTTTATTCGGCAATATCTCATTTAGGAACGTGTCATTTTTTAAGATAGGCCAATACTTCTGAAAAATCTTTTTTAATTTATAGTTTTGACAGCTAAAGTCACAAATAAATGCCAGATTACGTTCCTCTTTCCTATTTTGTGGTAATTTGTATTGTAGAAGTGACTCTCTATCCTTTAAAATAACCTCATGTTGGGCCTTATCCAATAATTGGGCTCCATATCCTTTCTGTTTAAAATCGTTAAGAATTTTGCATGATTGAACTTTAAAAACTTCATTATCAGTGCAGTTTCGTTTGATCCTCATTAACTGTGCTTTGGGTGCGTTAGTGAGCCAAGGGGAGAAGTGACAGCTTGTCTCCTCAATATAGCTGTTCACATCTACTTTTTTAAAATGTGTTTTAGTTTTAATCTCTCCTTTTTCTATATAAATTTGGAGATCCAGAAATTCCACAGATTTACGGCTATAATTGCTTTCAAGCTTAATACCCCATGTATTGTCATTAAGGGCTGATAGAAAGGATACTAGAGATTCCTCATCTCCCTTCCAGATTAAAAATATGTCGTCAATGTATCGGCGATAGAGCACCTGCTTCTCCTCCCAGTCCTGCCTTACATAAACATGCTGATGTTCCCAAAATGACATGAACAAATTGGCATAACTGGGGGCGAACCTGGTGCCCATCGCCGTTCTTTGTTACAACGTTAGGACCAGATGACCCTTATCATTGGGTAGGTGTCCGTTATTATCACTATATGCTCCACTCATATAGGTGAACGGCCTGTGGCTTTTCTACCTTCTCTGTAGTTTTTTAATTTGAGGTGGGTGTGAGGGACCCCCACAAGAGTGTTGTAGCATTCTTTTACACTATTCTTTACATTCTACAAGCGCCTCTTACACACAGTTTTCTTTCTCTTTTCTACGATCCGTAACAATAACCAAACTATAGATAAGGAAGCACTTAAGTGACATGAAAGTACCGATCGGTAAATATTTCAGTGAACAGTCTCTGTGTAACATTGCTAAGGGTTCAAACTCTTGAATATCCAGGACAACAACTGAAATACCATCCAACCGAACAAAACAAAAATAACTTAAATTCATGCGAAGGCATAGTGGCTTGAGAAACATGCAAAACGTAATAGCTAAGTGTTAAACAACACATACACATGCGAACGGAATGTTTATGCAAATGCTCGGTTGTTTAGCATGTGTACGAAACATAAGAATTAATACGAAACCTGGTTTCCATGAATACTGCGAAGGGCACAAAAGCTCCAATGATGCACCGAACACAGTACATATGAATATGAAATAGCACGAACACCAGCTGCGGGAGTTTGGGAGAAAGCATTGCGTTACCTGACCTCCATAAAAACAATAATAAAATTAAAGTGTGCTGTGCCTTTAAGACTCAAAACAGTGAAAATAATTTGTGCAATATTGTGCAAATAAAGTGATCAAGTGCATCAATGTGCAACTCACTTCAACATATATACATACAAAATGTGCAAAGAATTGTTTCTTTGTGCAACTAATTATGTGCAAAAATACAATATTTAGCTTTTCCCAATTATGGAATGTGTTTTAGAACTTCTGTCAGCACTCCAATATATGTCTCAAAAAGAGAAAGGAAATATACAATCATAGGGTAGTATGTACATACACAATGATAAAGAAAATGTAAACCAAACTGAGTATTTTGTCTATATACATACTGGCCCTACTCGTCAAGTTATTGGACCCTGAGACAATAGGTCTAGCAGTAAGCTGTGGCGACTTTTTGTGCACCTTGGGCAGGCAATAAAAGGTGTCAACAACCGGATTTTTTATATAGATGTATGTATATTCATTCCTGCTCAAGATGCCATCGTCAAATGCTGAGTCCAAAAGGTCTTTAAGTTCAACCAAAATCTTGGCAGAGGGGTCATTGTGTAGTATACAATAGGTATTCACATCTTTAAGTATGTTCATTGCCAGCTGAACATAATGTGTTCTATTGAGTACCACAACATTACCCCCTTTATCTGCCGGTTTTATGATGACGTCCTCGTTGACCTGTAGGGAACGGAGAGCCCGCCACTCCTCCCCTGAAAGATTGCTGTGTGGATAGGGCATTAGAGAATTAACCTTTAAATTTTTAATCATGTTACATGTTGATTTGACGAATATGTCAATGTTTTTAAACTCCTTAAGATTGGGTGTAAATTTACTTTTAGGGCATAAATTTGTATAGGATTGTGCAGTAGTGGTGTCATCATTATCCTCAAGGAGGGACACTATACATTAAGGCATTGATATTCTCTCATAGTGAAGCCTAGATCTTTGGCTCTTTTTTCCTTACCGAATAGATGGATATCTTTTATCCATTCAAATTTATTGAAGGGAGGTACTGGAACAAAAGATAACCCCTTCATCAACACTTGTTGTTGTAATTCTGTAAGTAAAGTATTAGAAAGGTTGAGGACCTTGGCATTCAAGTCTAATAACGTTTCCGTGCCCTTCCCCTGTAACGTGTCTGTCTGTGTTGTGATGATGGTTCCCCCTCTCGGGGGTTTAGCCCTAAAAAAGTAACCCTTTTTTTTTTTTATTATAGATTATTACAGATTATTTATTTATTATAGATTGCAGCGGTGCAATCTGGGAACACGTAAGACCACTGAGAAGGGTATTGCAGAAGTCAAGGCGAGAGAGAACAAGAATCATATACATACACAATAGGTGGAGTATCTTTGGTTCCTGGGTACAAGGTATAAGGCAATGTTCAAGGGTACAGTAAGGTTACTGTAAAGACAAAAGGTATAGACAAGTATCTAGTGCAACATCAGACAGTACATCCAAGTCTAAATATTGGTTATGTAGTTCGGTACTCACAAGGACAGAGCCAGATGTATATGGTTCAGTTTTAATGCCTGTGGGATAATTTGGAGGGATCCCACTCCCTGCACCTGAAGTGGCTGATGTTGTGTAATTTAGCAGCTCCAAGAAGAGATCTGCATCAAAGTGTATGGAAAAAAACAATATATACTTTAATCTTCAAGCCTTATAGCAAATACTAAATAATTTTAGTGAGAGGGAGAGCAAGAGAGAGAGACAAAGTGCGGATGAGTTGCAAGGGAATAGGATCGAGGGAACAGGTAGTGGGGCGGGAGGACCGGAACAGAGCACGAACCTCTTCTGCTGTAGCAGGTGCGAATGAGTGTAGAATGGTGGAGGGAGTGGGGTTGGGAAATGTATTGGTAGGGGAAGGAGAGAGATTGGAGATCTCCTTCCAGACTACTCTTATTGATTTGGTAACTAAAATAATAGACCAGGGTGGTGCAGTAGGCATTGTTTACCTAGATTTCAGTAAGGCTTTTGATACTGCTGCACATAGAAGGCTTATCAATAAACTGCAATCTTTAAGTTTGGATTACAATATTGTTAAATTGGTAAGGCAGTAGCTGAGTGACAGGCAATAGAGGGTTGTAGTCAATGGGGTATATTCAAAGCATGTTCTTGTCACCAGTGGGGTACCTCAGGGGTCTGTACTTGAACACATTCTCTTTAATATTTTTACTAGTGATATTGCAGAAGGTCTTGATGGTAAGGTATGTCTTTTTGCTGATGATAAGTCAAACGGCAAATAAGTTAGGTAAACTAGAAAAATGGACAGAGTTGTGGCAGCTGACATTTAATGTGGATAAGTGCATCTTGGACATAAAAACCCAAGGGAAGAGTACAGAATATTTGATAGAGTCCTAACCTCAACATCTGAGGAAAGGGACTTATGGCTAATTATTTCAGATGACTTAAAGGTAGGCAGACAATGTAATAGTGCAGCAGGAAATGCTAGCAGAATGTTTGGTTGTATAGGGAGAGGTATTAGCAGTAGAAAGTGGGAAGTGCTTATGCCATTGCATAGAACACTGATGAGACATCACTATGAATATTGTACACAGTACTGGAGACCATATCTCCAGAAGGATATTGATACTTTAGAGAAAGTTCAGTTCAGAGAGGGGCTACTAAACTGTGTCATGGATTGCAGGATAAAACTTACAAGGAAAGGTTAAAGGATCTTAGCATGTATGGCTTTGAGGAAAGACAAGAGAGGGGGATATAATAGAACATTTAAATACATAAAGGGAATCAACACAGTTAAGGAGGAGACTATATTTAAAAGAAGAAAAACTGCCAGAACAAGAGGACATAGTCTTAAATTAGAGGGGAAAAGGTTTAAAAATAATATCAGGAAGTATTACTTTACTGAGAGAGTAGTGGATGCATAGAATAGCCTTCCAGTTGAAGTGGTAGAGGTTAACGCAGTAAAGTAGTTTAAGCATGTGTGGGATAGGCATAAGGGTATCCTAGCTATAAGATAAGGCCAGGGACTAATATTAGTATTTAGAAAATTGGGCAGACTAGATAAACCAAATGGTTATTATCTGCTGTCACATTCTATGTTAAAAGCGTTAAGGGTACAGGCTTGTGAACATTGGAGTGTTTTTTGAAAAGTGCTCACCCTTTTATGTTTAATAGTAGAGCTGCCGGAGCCTCTCAGTGGACAGATCTTCCAGTCCAAAAACTGGATCTGGAGAGCATTAGGTTTTACACCCACTCTAACTGTTCCTTTTGTTCTACTATCATGTATAGGATGCTACAAAAGATACTGCCCATGTTCCTGGTACTGAATGGGATTTGGAGTGCTTTAAGAAATATATAAATAACAATGAAGCAGGACTAAGAATTTACTTTGATGACTACCAGTTATATATTTATTATTTGGATGTACGTTTATTATTTTTTTTGTGGAGAATGGGATAGTCAATCATAAGTCTATTTTAAGGAAGTTTACTCCAGCAGTTGTATAGATAGATAATGGTGCCATAAGTGACAGTGGCTAGAAAATACACCCAGGAGCCAACTTCACTCGAAGGAACGCACTAATGTGGATGATTTTAAGGTACAAAATGAGATCATTTTGGAAAGATTCAAGGAAAGAAGATATGATAATTCACTATTAGTCTATTAATGGTAAAGAAAGACACAGTTCTACTCATCCAGATTACTTATTCTCTCATTTTTTTTTTTTTTTTTTTACTAAATATAACACTAAGTTTAGAGAAGTCAAATCTTATAAAGAAAAACTGGAATGTTCATTTAGCAGAACCAATTTTAGGTCCTGTTTTACCATAGAAACCCAATATTATTTTTTAAACAGCTACAAAATTAAAAATATTTTAATCCAGAGTGTTTTAAGAGAGGGAGGGATCACTACGCATTCAGGGTTCTTTAAATGTGTGAAATGTAAAGCTTGTGAATATCAGCAATTAAAAAGAGCGACTTTTACCTTAGTACTAGAGACATTATATTATATATTTATATTATGTATATTTTTATTTACTATTTTGTAATTGTTGGATACAATATGATGTCTAAAGGTAAGAATTTTAGAACACATGGAACAAATTAGATTGGATAATAATCTACATGCAGTTCCAATCATTTTTAAACTTGTCCAAAATATTCTTTGAGTGGGTTTAATTTTATGGATTTAGAGACGGTTAATTCCACACGGAGAGAGGTGATGGAATAAAAATACTCCAACAAAAGGAGAAATTATGGATTTATAAAATAAAAACCTTGTACCCCAAATGTCTGAATTAAGATTTTGAATTCACTCCCTTATTTTGTAGACCTCCTTAAGGCTTTTGTATGAAAATGCTTCCACAAATTTATTATGATGCTATATGTCATTAGGGTAGGGATATCAATAATTAAAGAATTATTACATTAGTTGGAGGGACTTATCTATTAAATGTGACTCTCAGTTGATATAGAGAGAGAAAATTGTAGATTATGCTATCTTTTGTGTACTTATAATATTAATTTTATTAATGACAGGAGGCGAATATTTGCTTTAGTCTCTCTTTACTAGAACTCCACAGCAGTACATTAACACAGAGAGAAACAACCAATCAGAAAAAAGTAAGATACAATAAAACTCCCCTCCCAGAAACTACTAAACTGTGACTAAACAGAATAACAGACAGAATAAACAATGAAATATAACAACAGTCTTTGCAAATAACGTATCGAACCGATGTCATACAGCCAAAAGGGAATTTCGAACGTGGTACCATAGACTAAACTTTTAAATGAAATGAAATAAACAGAATCAAAAGAACAGGTTGGTTAATGAAATGTACATAGAAAAACATGTAGTCACCCAGTGCAAAATCAGGCATTACTGTAAGAGATCCCGAACCCACAGTGTAATAAGCAGGCGACAGGTAGCAGGAATAACCTGTAGAGCTGCACATACCTGATAAACCAAACTATCTTCTGACAAAAAAAAACCCAAAACATAAAACAAGGGTAGGGGTGAAAACCGGGGAGGAAATATTTGCATCCTGTTCTTAATAAAATTAAGAACAGCAATTGTCCGGAATGGGAAGAACGAAGCAGAGTCATAATCGCCAAATAGCAAGATAGAGCTGCCACAACGCAGAGTTTAGGTTAATCACGAAATTATGTGTAGAAGATAAAATTAAGAACAGCAATTGTCCGGAATGGAAAGAATGAAGCGGAGTCGTAATCGCCAAATAGCAAGATAGAGCTGCCACAACGCAGAATTTAGGTGAATCACAAAATTATGGGTAGAAGATAACTGTCGACTCCAACTTGGTACATCGAAAGTCACCCCTTCCAGAGAGAAGATGAATGCGTCAATATCGAACGCCCGGACGTCGGAGACCCGACGAAAGGAGATGAAGCATAGCAGTAGGGCAAACTTAGCCGATAACTGCTGTAGGGAGAGGTTATCTGGCCAATTCTGAAGAAACGCTAAGACCATGCGTACATCCCAAAGGGAGGTGTATTTAGGTGCCAGAGGGCGTGATGCCTCTGAGGAGTCTACATACCAATGGGTCTTTACCAACAGAAGAACCTTGAAGAGGCACATGAACCACTGATATCACCAACCTGGCAACATTAACCAAATGATACAACCGTCCATGGTCAAATAGATGAGAAAGGAAATTCAGAACACTGGATACAGGGGCTGTAAAGAGATCTGCACTCCATTCCAGGTACTAACGACACCAAGTGTTCCATGCAGACAAGTAGTATCTCTGAATCCCAGGAGCCCAGGAGTCCCAAAGGAGGTCCCTAGCAATAGTTTGTTGGCATTCCAGGTTCCCTGGAAAGAGTCCAGGCCACCAAGCAAAGGTGGCCGTCCACCAAGAGGGATTGAGGATTGCCTCGCAAGTCCAAGACGGGAGGAGAAGCGGATCCTGATGTGAAAGCTCCAGAAATTCTGGAATCCAAGCCCGGCCTTGCCAAAGGGGATTCAGTAACATGTTATACCTGCAACAGGACCCTGGACATCATAGCGAACAGAGGAAATGCATAGGCTCCCTGAGATGGCCATTCCTGATGAAAGGCATCCACCGCATGCTGGGTCAGGGAGCCAACTGAAGTATGTCAAAACCTGGAAGTTCATCTTGGAAGCAAAGAGATCCACCATGAACAGGGTGATGTTGAGGAAAATCGAGCAATGGAGCCTCCAGTCGCTGGCGTCCCTCCGATGTTTGGAGAACCAGTCTGTCGTCAGGTTCATCACTCCTGGTAGATACTCCACCTGGAGAGTGATGTTGTACTGAAAGCAGAAGCTGTAAATGTTATTTGTCATTTCCGAGAGCATCCAGGAGCGGGCCCCTCCAAGGTGGTTGATCCATCCTCAACAGAATGCAGCAATCCAATTGGTGGCTTGCAAGGCTCTGTATTGCAAACGAGCCTGCGATCAGCTCCAGGCAATTCATGTGACTCTCCATTTCCATTTCCGACCAGGGGCCCCCAGTGGAGGCGGTCACAAGAAGATTGCCTTGCTGTTCCAGGCTGCAATGTGGAGTAACCACCAGTGGAATTAGACCTTGACATCCGGTGTGAGAGGGATTAATTGGTCATAGAAGGGCCTCCTTCATTGCAAACTAGCCTTTAGGCCCTGTAGTGGAAGACCTGGATTGATGCGAAGAGGAGACCCACCTTGCGAGCCAGCATTTGGAGTGGGATCTGTTCCTGTCGTAGAATCCTCCTTTTGAATGGCCAAGATCTGAGGGAGACATAGGAGGCACACCTTTGCATCTGCTTCTAAGCCTAAGAATTGAACCACATGGGCCGGTGTGAGGGTCAATTTCTCCCGGTTGACCACAAAGCCCAGCGACTGGAATAAGGAGATCGCAGAGAGTGTCTTAGATTTCAGCCTGGAAGACTCTTCACATAATTTCAGAAGATCACCCAGGTAGCTAAGACAGCGAATACCCCTGGATCAAAAGCATTCCGTCACTGGTTTCAGCAGTTTGGTGAAACACCATGGGGCCGAGCTGAGGCCGAAGGGTAGGCAGGTAAACTGGCAAGGTCTGTCCTTCCACAAGAAACGGAAGAAGTGTCGGCACATGGCGTCCACTGGAACAGACAGATAGGCATCCTTCAGGTCTAGGCATGTGAACCAGTCCCTGGGGCGGTGGAAAACCCGCAGCAGGTGGATGCCTTCCATCTTGAAATGTCGGTGTATAACGAAGGCATTCAGATTTCTCAAGTTTATAACTGGGCAAAAGTCCCCCGATTTCCTCCTTAACCAGGAAGGTGGCCTTACCAGGAATGTGGCTGAAGAAGTCTCCATCATCCGGTGCCCACTGAACCGCGCCTTTGTCGAAAGGGGCCTGAATCTCAGCATCTACCAGTGCCTAATGGTCCCTCAATGATATGGGAGCCGGGGGAAGTCGAACTTGGGTCGGCGTGGAATGAAAATCTATTACGTAACCCTAGACTGTTTGAAGTATCCACGCGAGGAAACGTCCTGCCACGCGTTGAGACAGTGAGACAATCTGCCAGCATGCAGTAGAGTGGAAAGGTAATTTATAGAGACAGGGCTCATCTGTGGATAACCTGGTTCTTCCGCGAGCTTGGCTCCTTCTACCACGTTCTGACCTTTGGGTAGTGAAGAAGTAGTAGCTGGGGAAAAACAAAGGTGCCTGGGATCTACGATGGCCAGTGACACAACCCTGCTGTTGTCCAGCCCTGCCAAAAACACGATGTGTACGGAAGACTCTCTTCATCAAGGACCGAGCCTTGTTTAGGGTCGTATAGAGGTTCACATGCTTGTGAAGCTTTTTGATGAAAGGCTCTCCGAACAACAGACCCTTAGCAGAGGGGCCCAGCTCCTTCGACCCCAAATCTGACAGCTTTGCATAGAAGGACCACCTTCCTCCATGCAGAGTGCCAAGTTGGAGTTGCCCAGCAGGCAATGGGGATTCTGGCCAGCGGGCCCAACATATCTAACAATTTATTCCGTGCTAAGCGGAGGCTGCACTCAATCCCCTTTCTAGGGTCACTCCCGGAATGGGTCAGATAGGTGGAGACCACGGTATCGAATTCCGGGGTCATGACCACCTTTTTTGGCAACGTGGGCCTGGGGCATTCTGCCCTCAATCTCTTCCAGATCTCTTAGTCCAGAGGCCTGCAGACCCAATAGTGCACGAATTGTGCTAGGTGGTCGGGTAAAGACCATTCAGGGACCTTGGGTGTTGGATGGTCTGTGGGTCAAAGAGGGGCTCGCTCATTGAGTCCAGGAAAACATTGTGATCTGGTTGAGAGGTAGGCAAGGTTTGTGTAGCAAAGGTTGCAAATTCTCAGGGAAAAGGGGTGTCTTCAAGCTCGTCCTTGCACGATCTGTCCTCATCCTCCGAGGGTGACTGGTTCACCTGCCATTCGTCTAGGATGGATAGGGGTGGGGGGGAAGGAAGTCCTCCTCCTCATCAGAGAAGTGCCTTCTGGGAGCGTGGCTCAGGGCCTTCACCCATCCAAAAGTGCTTAGGTGCTCTCACCTGTTCTCTCCTGGGAGAGTCCGAATCAGCTGAATCTTCTGCCATGTGGGAGGTCCCCATTGCGCCTCTATCTTGAACTTTCTCCACAGAGGTGGCCACTGATGCATTAATCACAGCCTGTAGGCTTTGTTCTTGGGCAGAGCTGTCCATAGCGGCTGAAATCGTGCTTCTGTAGCGTGACACCTATGGGCAGAAACAGGGCAAGTGTTACAAACTAAACAGTCGGGGCAACACCCAAATAGTATGGCAGTTTATTTATATATATATAAATATATATATATATATATAAAATGGCAAAACTCTGGCTCACCCAGTGTTAACTCCCCTGGGCATCAGGCCAATGGGAGGTGAAGTGGGCACAGCAAGAGCAGGCCAATTATGGGCACTGTACCAAGACAGCAGATCAGAGCACCAACATACAGGGGGAACAATTATAGTATAGACTAGTGACCCACCCAGTGTATATGAGGGGCTCACCCCAAGTGGAAGTAACCCAGTGTGAAATTGGGAGCTCACCCCAGTGCATGACAAATAGTAAAGTTGAGAAGCGTAGTGGGGGTATTCAGATGATGGCCCTGGTCTCTAGCAAGAGGGCAGTAATGATGCAGGGGCTTACCCTTGAGAATGTATACAAGACACAGAGGATATACAGGGCTGTTACACACAGGCACCAAGTGCAACCCACAGTGTGTACAAATAGAACCTAGTACTGATAGGCATGAATCCTGTGCACATGGGCCAAGGAAAGAGGTCCTGGAGCAAGCCCTTGCCCCACAAGGCGTCCCTGACACCAGAGGGAAACTACAAGGAGCTGCACCTCCCCAGGTAGGAGCTCTATAGCTGGGGGAGGGGCAGCTGGCAACTATGCTCCCCCCTCATCCCCTGACTCATGTGGACCGCGGCTTGGTGGTGTCATGTAGGACGGGCGCGGTAGGGGAGAAAGGCTCCGGTCACTGGGATCTCGCGGAATACCATGAGGTCCAAGGAGGCCATTGGGAAAACATGTGGGAAAACACGTAGGACCGCCAGAGACATACTCTGCGGTCCCGGCACTCAGGGAGATTGGAGGAGGTTGCTAAAAAGAAGTCTCCTGAAACTCCCAAACAGAAACACCAATGGTTAGCAAAAAATTACAGAAATAAATAAATAGTGTACAATATGTAGATAGCCAGTGTAAGGAAAGCAAAGCCTAGTGGTAGAAATATGTACAAGGGTAGGCTAAAAGTAATGGAATAGAAGGGGTGAGAAAGAAAGAAATATGCTGGTGAGGAGCAGCGAAGAAAGAGGAAGTAGTTTGTGGGGAGGGGAGTTTTATTGAATTTTTCTTTTTCTGACTGGTTGTTTCTCTCTGTGTTAATGTTCTGCTGTGGAGTTCTAGTAAAGAGAGACTAAAGCAAATATGAAGCCACCTGTCATGTTATATAATCGTATGCAGACAACTTGTACATGATTTTCTTCAGCTGCCATCAGTATTAAAAATGTTTAAAATAAATCTTCAATTAATATTGTCATAAAGCTCAACAATACTATACCTTTATTTCACACCATGACTGTATTATTTAGATGCATAATCTTTTATATGAAAAAATAAATGTCAGATATGTAGTATAAATACACCCTGTTCCAAATTATTATGCAAATTCTATTTAAGTGTCACAAAGATTAAATATTTTGTTTTTCAGTTTAACTCATGGATGGCATTGTGTCTCAGGGCTCTTTTGATCACTGAAAACAATCTCGGACACCTGTGATAATTAGATTGCCAGGTGAGCCCAAATTAAGGAAAAACTACTAAAGGAGGGTGTCCCACATTATTAAGCAGAGCACCATTTTCATGCAATATGGGGAAGAAAAAGGATCTCTCTGCTGCTGAAAAGAGTGAAATAGTTCAATGCTTTGGACGAGGTATGAAAACATTAGATATTTCATGAAAACTTAAGCGTGATCATCGCACTATTAAGAGAATTGTGGTTGATTCAGAGCACAGACGGTTGGTGCAGACAAAGGCACATTGAGGAAGATTTCAGCCAGATCCATGCATCGGATCAAGAGAGCAGCTGCTAAATTACCATTACATAGCAGCAAACAGATATTTGAAGCTGCCTGTGCCTCTGGAGTGCCACGGACATAAAGGTGTAGAGTCCTCCAGAGTCTTGCAACTGTGTATAAACCTTCTATTCGGCCACCACTAACCAATGCTCACAAGCAGAAACGGCTGCATTGGGCAGAAAAATACATGAAGACTAATTTTCAAACAGTCCTGTTCACTGATGAGTGCCGACCAACCCTGGATGGTCCAGATGGATGGAGTAGTGGATGGTTGGTGGACGGCCACCCTGTTCCAACAAGGCTGCGACGTCAGCAAGGCAGTGGTGGAGTCATGTTTTGTGCCGGAATCATTGGAAGAGAGCTGGTCGGCCCCTTTTGGGTCCCCAAAGGTGTAAAGATAACCTCTGCAAAGTATGGGGAGTTTCTGACTGACCACTTTCTTCCCTGGTACAGAAGGAAGAACTAAGCTTTCAGTAATGAAATCATTTTCATGCATGACAATGCATGACAATGCACCAAAGAATACCTCTGCATCAATGGCTGCTATGGGGATAAAAGGAGAGAAAATCATGGTGTGGCCTCCATCCTCTCCTGACCCTTAATCCTATTGAGAACCTGGTCATGTTTTTTTGGAAGTACTGATGAAACAGAACGTAAAAATGTCTTTATCTCCAGTAATGTAGGAAACTTGGTACACATGGATAAATACTTTGACTTTATCAATATGGCATCTTAATAAGTGGATCTTCAAATAATAACCTCCTCATATGCTTCATTTGATTTTAAAACACTACATATCAGAGTGTTAAATTTGGTACTCCAGCTGTTATAATTAAGAAAATGTAATTCAACAACACTAAAGGAGCCAGGTTTTTTTTTTTATTAATATATAATTAATGAGACATTTTTGCTCATATTTTATAAAAGTCTCTCTCTTATTCAAGTGATATGAACACATCTCTT
The DNA here is from genome assembly GCA_933207985.1 of Pelobates cultripes. NCBI lineage: Eukaryota > Metazoa > Chordata > Amphibia > Anura > Pelobatidae > Pelobates > Pelobates cultripes. Next base: position 168,441,999 of record OW240917.1, read on the forward strand.
TCATTGTGTAATCACTGCTCCTTAGTGTCCTTTAATGTGAAAACAGTGGCTAAAGAGCAAGCAATGTTAATATTGAAACAGAAGGTTACCACAGCAACAAATTCTCTTGAGATACAATTTCTTGGCAAACTTTACAACTATTTAGCAGTGAAAAAAAACATTGTTTTAATTTGGAAACATATTTGTATGGAATTATGGTAGTTTCTATTTTCTCTTTTTCACATCTGTTATCCAATTTACATTTTTAGATTATCTGAAATGAAGAAAATTTCTTTACAACGACCGAAAAATATGTCAGAAAGAAATGAACCTACTGTTTTTCTCTAATGTATGTATTTTTTGAAACATGAAGTCCTGCTCAGGCATTGTACACATACAAATATTAATATTAGTAAAGAAACCTAAATACCAACTGAACTGTAGCTTTCAGTTATTCATTTTGTTCTAGTAGGTGCTTCCTTAACTCAATATGTAATTATGTATACTATGAATAGGCATTATTTTTCTACATATTGAAAACTGATCCTTGTCAAAAACGTAACGTGTAAAGTTTTTTTATGTATTATATACAAATAATTTGTTTATATAATTTCAGCTTATATTACCTGTTTTCTAATGTTTCCTGCCATAAGTGTGGGAACCATCTGACTTTGCCAAAGGCATACCTCCCAACATTGGGGAGGGGGGGGAGGGGGGAATAATAATGGGATTGGCAGGGCAGGCACTAAGGGGGCACTGCCAGTAATGCATTGCTGAGGACCCAATAATAGGTATGCCTGTCCAGAAAAGGGGCACATCTACCTATTTAAGGGGCATGTCAGAAGGGCCATTACACTACTATTGTGTGCTCTAGACAAGACTAGATACTTGCACCCCCAAACAAAAATGCACAGCTTTTTGTGTCTCTTTCTTCCTCCAGCCCCTTTGTGTGTCTCTTTTTTCACCAACCCCTTTGTGGGTTTCTTCCCCCCCCCCACCCTCTATGTGTGTCTCTTTGTCTCCCTTGAGGCCCTCTGTGTCTTTTCCCCCCAGCTCTTCTGTGTACCTCTTTGTCCCCCAGAACCTTTTGTGAGTTGCTTTCTTCCCCAGACCCTTTTATCTCCAAGACTCTGTTTGTTTGTTTCTTCCTTCCCAGCTCTTTTGTGGGTCTCTTTCTTCCCGAACCCCTTTCCTCTCCAGACTATGTGTGTGTCTTCCACAGACCCTTTTGTGCGCCTCTTTCTCCCCAGTCTTTTTTTGTGTCTCTTTCTCCCAGGCAATTTTTTTCTCTTTCTGCCCCATCCCCTTAGTGTGTCACTTTGTGCCCCCCCAGGCCTTTGTGTTTCTTTGTCTCTTTGTGTGTCTCTTTGCCCCCAATTCCCTATGTGTGTCTCTTTGCCTCCCTCCAGCCACTCTATATGTCTCTTTGTTCCCCCAGCTACTTTTTGTGTATTTTTCTCACCAACCCCTTTGTGTGTCTATTTTTCTCTTTCCCCAGCCCCTTGGTGTGCCTCTGCCCTCAGCACCTTTGTGTGTCTCTCTTCCCCCTTCCAATTAATGTGTCTTTAGCACCAGTCACTTTGTGTGTCTCTTTCTAACCCAGCCACCTTTTGTGTCTCTCGTCTCCACCCAGCCCATTTGTGTGTATTTGTCCCCCAGCCCCTTTTTGTGTACATTTGTCCTGCCAGCCCAGCCTCTGTATGTCTCTTTGTCCCATTATCCCTCTTTGTGTCTTTATGTCCCCCAACCCCTCTGTGTGACTCCTTGTCCCTCAAGCCCCTCTGTGTCTTTTTGTCCTCCCAGCACCTCTGTGTGTCTCTTTTTATCCCTTAAATCCTCTTTGTGTCTCTTTGAGCCACCCATCCATTTTGTGCACCTCTGTGCCCTACCCACAGCCTCTCGGTGTGTCTCTTTGAACATCCCCCTTTGTGATCTCTCCCTCCCCCCCTCTCCCCTCCTGTGCCAGCTGACCTCTCTCCATGTAGCTTGGCTGAGCAGAACATGGTGGAGAATATTCTGTGTCTATCCAGTTTGATAGAAAGCTATTCATTGCAGCCAGGGAGCAGCTTTCTGTCAGAAGATCCTTTACTTGCAGTCTACTCAGCTACAGTACATGGTATGAGCTGCAGGAGGGGGAGCACTGTACAGTGCGCTCCACTACTGCCAGTCACCCGGAGACTGTGACCCTTGGGCTGGTGCACCCTAGGCAGTTGCCTAATTGGCCAAGCAGTTTCAGCCACCCTGCATTTCAGCCAGGCATCATGCACCCCAAGATGACTAGAAGTCTGGCCAGCCTCCAACATATAGGACCATGCAGAGAGTATGGATGGATCACTGTCTGTATAATCCTAGCTCCTGTTCATATGGCAAGTGTATCTAGTGCTGAGATTACAGTCTGATACCCAAGGAAAGAACACTGTAGGAAATTATCTATTCCTGAGATGTTTGTCACATCAGAGTTCCAATAATCGAATCAGATTGTCTTGCAGTCAAAAATTTGTATTTATTCAAACATGCACACCACCCGAAAATATCACAAAATCTTTGCACACATCTGGACCAATGTGTATGCATTTTTTATTATTATTATTATTGCCATTTATATAGTGCCAACAGATTCCGTAGTGCTTTACACTATTATTAGAGGGGGATTTAACTATAAATAGGACAATTACAAAAAACTTACAGGAACAATAGGTTGGAGAGGACCCTTCTCAAACGAGCTTACATTCTATATGTTAAAAGTATTGGTAATAAATATCTATCTACAAAAGCTTTTATAGTCTTAGAATTTAGTTATGTAGGAGGCATACACATAAGGTTACTGGGCTCTTTAAAATATGTGACCATCATTGAAAAGGGTAGTGTTTTAATAACCATTCTATCTAATCTATAATTTATGCTATACGTTATACAAATGCTTATACTTACGGGGTAAAATATAATTTACCAAAATTACTTTCTATATACAGGAATAAATGAAATCCCCCAGAAAGAGACTTTTCTTAATAAACAGGTTGTCTAGCTTGAGATGCTGGTTCAAAGGTTAATAACAACAGGCCTTCATAAATAATTTTCTCAGCAAGAACCATATGTGGTGACCGTTCATATACAATGTAATTCTGTAATACTAGATGTATAGAGTCTATATGAATGTGATATGAATATTCATATCACAAAGATAAAATCTTACAACACATCAAATATTTTAAAGTGCATTAAATATTTTTTCAGACACCAGGAAACAAAATCATGAAGGTGTAACAGATCTTGAAATCAATACTGTCCCACCAAAATCAGGACTGTTGGGAGGCCAGCTAGATTTTACCTTCAAGTCTGCTTCTATACCAAAAACATATTGAGCTACAATAGTAAAAACTAGACTTTTCAACATTTGTTCTAGAGTAGGTATACAAAGTATAAAAGTGAATGAGCATATATCTTTAAAAAATACATGGTTTAGAATTATAATTGTAAGTTTTCTTTAGAAAACTACAACAAAATGTGCAGAACCATTAAAATTTAAAATGTGTTGGCCATCTTAAAACCAAATAGCCACCATCAAACTTTGTCTGATAAAGAAATAATTGTTAGAAACAGCAAGGGATTTATCATTTCTAATTTATCTATCCTGATGTATGTTGTCAACAGATGGATTAAAAAACCTTAAATGATTTTGCTGTGGGTGCTGATTTTAAATTTGTGTAATAACTATGAAAGGATTTGAGTAAAACTTGAGTCTTTTACTTTGCTTGAAGTTCAAATGTCACTCAATAAAATATATGTAATACTTGTCAGTTATCAAAAGGTCCCCATAAGCTGTGTGTACATCTTGTAAATGATGACCCAAGTTAGTATGCTGTAATATTTGAAATATCAAACCTGTACCATGCTTTTAATAGTTTGGAGATAGTTTTTGCAGCAGTTTCTCGTGCATTTGTATCACAACATTACCAAAAATGTTTCAAATTGGCTCTTTTGCAGAGGCTCTATGCATCTTGACTGTGACTTTGGTGATTACATGGGGATTTTAAGTCTTATGTATATTCTCCATACTCCTTTTATTTAATAAAATATGTTAGCATTATCTGAATGTGTTACTGCAGGTCATGGACATGTTAGCATTGAAGATGTACTGCCTTGCTTCATGCCATGATAGATATTGCAAGAAACCAGAAGTTTTTCATACAATGTAGTTATCATTTTTGTAAGGGCATTTACATTGCTAAAGGGATAACATCTGGAACGTTTGTATGTCCTTCAATAAAACAACTGTGTAGCACCGTGTGCACAACTCTTCCAAGAGGCACTACCCTTGTTTTCTTTTGCTTTGTATAGGTTTTTTATCCTCCTGCACAAGCAACAGGAGGTATGGGTGACAGCAGCAAGGTACGTTTTAAAAAACTTTATTTAATACTACTGATAAGTAGACAGCATATTTTCAAAAACAACACGCAAGGGCTACCAGTCAAACAAAATTATATAAAAGGAAGATATAGCAATAAAGTGACAGTGGTATTCGAGTACCACTTTATACTTCATGGGGTCGTGGTCAAGAGAGTTATACCATCATAACAAATCTTGGCCTAGAGAACCAAAGAAGCATTTTTTTGTAGTGGAAATATGCTGCATCATTTCCAAAGGTATTTAGTATCATAATCCAATCTATATTAGTTTAAGAACATTCTGTACAATTAATTACCTAAATTTAATGCAGGTAATAGAGCAGAGAATTACAGGACTAGACATTGAATTAAGGTATAAATCAGCTGACTCCTTCTCCTTATATTGAAACAATATTCAAAAATTGACATACCTTGAAAATAGAAAGGAGAGGATACGAAGACTGGAGAGATATGCATATACGAAGGAAGAAATATAAAATAAATAAGATAAAAAATATGAAAGGTTACATCTAGAATAGGTATCCACCTACTATGGATATGAAACTAAGCCTTTAGATATTGCAGTAAAAGATGATTAATTTTGGTCATTTTCCAACCATGAGTCTCAGGTTTCATGGAAACACGAGAGAGAATCTTACTCCTTGAAATAATCCTGTCTTCCATTCATTTAGTTTCTAGCAATTCTAGAGCTGCCAAAGTTATCCTATTATACAACCTCTGCCAATGTGATGGAAGTCCACCCACTGAGTCCAAGAGCAACATCGACTATGGGTCTTGGTCAAACAGTCTATGGAACACTTCTTGGAGAAGGTTCCCCTATTACCTCCAGAATGTAGCTAATTTAAAGCGTCCCCCACGTATGGTGGTTAGACATTTTGTGACTTTAGTTTCCCCAACATAGGTATGTAACTAAACCAGGGTTGTGTGCAGCGTAAAAAATTATTCACATTTTTTTCTTGAGAGACAACACAGACTGAAACTAGCCTGGAAGAAGAAAAGTATCCTGAGCAAAATATAAATTTTTACAGAGTGCAGTCTCCCAAACCATGTCGTAGGTCTCCTGTTACAATTTTCTATGTCCCTCTTCAAGGTCGTGAACAAGGGGGAGTAGTTGCCTTCAAACAGAGTATCATGAGACAAAGTAACCTGTATCCCAATATATCTAATAGGGGATACCATTATCATCCCATCATCCCATAGTGGGACCACAGTCCCACATCCACGGTATAACTAAAAACATTTAAACAAAAATAGCCACTCCACTTGTGTTCTGTCCACACCAAGTCTAGCACCAGGGCCAGACTGGGACAAAAACTCAGCCTGGGCATTTAAAAGCAGAGCAGCCAGGGGGCATGGCTTGACGCTTGGCGTGAACGGACGCATGTGAGAGAGGCTCCGTTCTAAACTGGCCTGGAAAGCGACTTAACCAGCAACAGTGACCAGCAAAAGTTACAAAAGAACCCCTCAAAAATGGCCCAACACAAGGGGAAAAAGAATCCTTAACAAAAAGACAAAAATTGATTTTTTGCAGCCCAGAATCAACCACCTAAGATTCAGAGCTCACCAAACCAAGATGGCGACGACACGCTGCCGCTGCAGAGTTCCCCTGGGGAAAGATGCATCCCATTCACACAAGATATACTCCAAGCTTTCCTGGAAGAAATGTCCGACAAGCTGCTACATAACTTTAACAAATCTATCTCAGACATGAGGAAAGATGTCCAGGAATTGGCAGACAGAACAGCACGAATGGAACACCGCATGGGAGAATACGCGGAGGCGCATAACGACATGGCGGACCATGTTCAACATTTAGAACAAGCTCTAGAATTATGCCAGACTAAACTTATGGACCTGGAAGACAAATTGAGAAGGCAGAATATACATCTCAGGGGCATACCTGAAACGGTGAAACAAACAGACATTGTAACATACCTTACTGACTATTTTAAAGTGTTAGCACCTGACCTACCAGCGGATGTTCTGCTCATTGATAGAGCCCACAGGGTGGCAAAACCAAAATTCCCCCCCTGAAGAAGCTCCTATAGATATACTTACACATCTTCATTACTTTCATGCCAAAGAAGCGCTGATACAAGCCTCCAGATGACATAAAGATCTCCCTGCACCCTATAATTCGATACAGCTATACACAGACCTTTCAGCACGCTCCTTATAAAAGCGGAAGGAATATAAGGAGATAACAGACGCACTCCGCAACCATGAAGTACCATACCGATGGGGACACCCAGTCCGCCAGCTCATTCATAGGAATGGCATCATGAATACCATCTCCACCCCTGAGAAGGAAAGAAGATCCTGAGAAAGTGGGGCATCCAACTGCAAAACACGCACCCAGTTGAGAGGGGATAACCAGCACCAACCAGCCAAGCTTTAAGTTGACTGGAAGAAAGCTCGGGACCTAAGGGCGAGACCAAGAGGCCTGTACTACGGGACTTATCACCGCGGCTAAAATGGCACAGAAACCATGCGATATCCATGACCCTTGTTGAACTGAACTAATATTATGTTTAAGTTATGACAAGCTTGAATACTCACCTTAAGAACAATCTAATGGTCTCAGGACAGGTGAATATAGCACTTCTACACTACTCACGCTCCTCCAGCATCTTAGTAGCACTATACATACACACATAAGCTGGCGCACCAGTCGCGGAGGCTCATGCCTCATGCACAGGAGGGGTTAATGATGGCTGGCCGCGCCGCGGGTGAGTGGAGGCCCCGTGGAGAGGTTCGGTATACAGAAACACATTCATACACAAGCGGGGATGTTCACCGTCGGCGGCGAAGGCCAGCTTGTGGACTACAATAACATATACTCAGGCACTGCAGCCTAGCCATGACTTATCGGAGGCATGCCCACAGCGGTTACTGTACAACTAGTGGTGGACACCAGGGAGGGTGGGAACCCTGATAGAAATGGGGTAAGATATAAGTGTATCCTAAGTGCAAATGACCTGAGTTATAATATCACTAATACACAAATATTAAGGTAAAAGTTTTTCTGGGTGACTACAGACCCATATCAGAAATCACATAAGTACATAAGTACCCTCAACAATGGCATAAGCCACTCAAAACAACACGAAACCATACATACTACCACATCACAAAAAAAAAAGTTTCATTATTAATTACAATATATTTAAATATGCATATGATGGATGCTATATGGTTATACAATGCTGTTATAGTAGTGTTTTTAATAAGATTGAGTATCAGGTATCAGCAGAGGATCAAAAGACCCGGTATAGGCCACACCACTGACGAGCTCACAAAAGACTACAGGAGTAAACTAAAACTGTAAATGGTCATACCGATCCGACAAGGCCAATATTCATTAATACACTTTATTTCACAATCACGTTCCCAATGATACCGAAGTTCGGTTCCAAGACCCATAAATGGGTTATAGTACTATCTTCCATGTTGCTTGCACACTCTCAGTGCAGCTCACCAAATGACCCTACCCCCCCTCCCTACCCAAACAAGAGACAAAACGACCCTCTCCACACAGCGGGAAAACCCTGTTGTGGATGAAACTGGAACTAAGGTTCATCGTCAGCCATATGAGTAAGAACTCCACCACCGCAATCACTCACCTCCAACCACACAGCAATGCCCCACAGTGGTTAATAGATGACACCACAAAGCTGCGGCTGAGACTGGCAAACTCGGCACAAACAACACATGAACATATCACAGCACCTTCCCGGAACCATACTAAAATATGAAAATACAAAGTTATAATGTACGAGGTTTGAACACCCTCTATAAGAGACACTGCCTTCTAAGGGATCTAAGAAGGATCAGCCAGATGTGATATGCCTCCAAGAGACACACTTTAAAGCTCCACCCACCATAAAACCATCTTTATTCCCGTACCAGTTCCACGCAACGTCAGGGAAAAAAATTACTGATCAGGAAGGCATCATACATGAAACATAATAATAAAGCCCAATGGATGGCTTGGCACAAACAACTTACAGACCTCACAAACGAGAACAAAGCCCACCCATCAGCAAAAATGCAACAGGCCATTAGTGAAACTGCGAACAAAATCAAACTTCACACATTGCAGAGAGTAGGATTCAATCTTCGCAAACTCAAGGCCACATAATACGCACAGGGAAATAAAGCCAGCAAAACATTGGCAGCGAGACTTAAACGAGTAGAAGCAAATGCCAAAATACCACACATATTAACACACGACAATAAGAAAGTGATGTCCCCCACAGACATTAGCAACACATTCGCAACCTATTATGACAAACTTTACAACCTGGCCGAATCTTACCAAATAACCCCCCCAACTACGACATAGAGACCTACCTACACAATATATCGTTACCTACACTTACCCAAGACCAAATCTCCTTGCTACAAAGCCCAGTTACCACCAAAGAAGTAGAAGAGGCTATACACACCATGCCAAAAATAAAGCACCAGGCCCAGATGGCTTTACAAATCTATACTATAAAAAATTTTCAACCAAACTAACCCCACCCTTAGCATCCTTATTCAATACAGCCACCCAAGACAAAGAGCTACCAGCAGAACTTCTGCTGGCACACATCATCACAATCCGTAAACCGGGAAAACCACTGACCCACTGCCCAAACTTTAGGCCAATATCCCTCCTTAACACAGATGCTAAATTATAAGCTAAAATCTACGCCCGCCGACTAGGACCAATATTACCAACACTGATCCATGATGATCAGGTGGGCTTTGTAGCAGGAAGACAGTAGGCAGATAACACCTGGAAGGTCTTAGACCTGATCCATAGCATAAGAAGGAAGGGAATAAGCAGGCTTCTAGTATCATCAGACACAGAGCAGGCCTTTGACAGGCTTAACTGGAGTTTCCTTTAAAGCAGTGTTATAAAAATTTGGCTTTCCCCATAAGTTTACAAAAGTAGGGGCCTTGTACAGCAATCCGGGAGCAAGGGTCCTCAATGCAGGATTCTGCTCCAATAGATTCACAATCACCATCGGCTCCCGACAGGTATGTCCATTATCCCCACTGCTATATGTTTTGGCATTGGAACCATTGGCAGCCAAGATCAGGACAGAATCAGCAATCCATGGAATACCACTAAACCAGAAAGAATACAAACTCAGTATCTTCGCGGATGACATTTTTCTCACTTTCACACAACCACACATCTCATTGCCAAACCTTATGCACCACATCACAGAGTATGGACGAGTCTCATACTACAAACTAAACGTCACGAAAACACAGGCCTTAGACATCAATATAACCAACACACATCTGGAGAGCCTCAAGAGCTTGTTTCCCTTAGATTGGAGAGATGACTATCTCACGTTCTTAGGCATAAAAATGAACTACCACCCCTATCAGAGATCTTCAAAACCACACTAGAATCCTGGGAGGGAAAATATCTCTCATGGGTTGGACGTTGTTACAGTTCCCATGGTAATTTCCAGAGTGCCAAACAAGGTCACCGCAAGAGTGCCCAGCAGCAGATTCAAACCTGGGTACTTTGTATTACTGGGGCTATTATGTTACCTCTGCGCTACTATTCAGCTTTAGTAATGCCACTATTCAGCTCTGTCTTGTATCCAGTACTGGGGGCTGGACATGCATTGAAGTTTCTTCTGTCTCTCATGGTACACCTGATGTTGATGGTCTCGTTAGCCAGGTATGAAACACTGCCTCTCCCAGAAGGCAGTGTCAGTTCATAGTTACATAGTTGAAAAGAGACTTGCGTCCATCAAGTTCAGCCTTCCTCACATTTGTTTTTTGCTGTTGATCCAAAAGAAGGCAAAACAACCCAGTTTGAAGCACAATTTTTCAACAAGCTAGGAAAAAAATTCCTTCTTGACCCCAGAATGGCAGTCAGATTTATCCTTGGATCAAGCAGTTATTACCCTACATCGAAAGATTAAATCCTTGAATATTCTGTTTTTGCAAGTATGCATCTAGTAGCTGTTTGAACATCTGTATGGACTCTGGTGATCATTTTGCTGTTTCGTGTTCTCCAGTTTACTCCTGACCTTGGCTTGTTGTTTCGTTTACTCTGATTTCTGGCATCCTCTGACATTTGGCTTCCCACGACGATTATCCTGTTTCATCCGTTCCTGTACTGTGTATTGGAGCATTATCCTGCACAGCCCCGTGCACTGACTCACAGGCCAGGTGAATTCTTACCTGACCACCTCGGCCTGTGTTTACTTGCAAGGGTGAGCATATATCTCTGCCTGCCTGACTCCCAACTCAGGTAAGCCTTGACATAAGGAACTGCGTCCGCAGAGATGTGCTCACCCCTGTCCCAGCAAGTGTCCAGCCTGGCCCAGATTGTTTCGGAGCTGCAGTGAGAAATTTTATTTCTTAAAGGCACAGTACGCCCAGCCCTGGAACCTGCTTATCCAGAACCCTATGTCATACTGCCTGACAGGTTCGACAGTTCCCGTTCCACTTTCTCAATCTTCAAGATGGACTGTGAACTCCTGTTTGCCTTGAAACCCAGAACCTACCTCACCGACTTTATCAAGGTCCATTCTGCTATGAATCTACTTTCCGGACGTATTAAAGCATGGGCATATCAGAAGCTGCAAGAGGATAGTACTGTCTTGGACACTTGGGAGTCGTTTATGTCCGCAATGGACTCACAGTGCTTGGCTTCTAAGAAGGAAACTCCCAAACCTGCTCAAAGTACCCGCAGAGCTCGGTTACCTAAAGAAGACTTTGTACAAACTTATCAAGTTCCTGTCTCGTTGAGCCCACTTCCAGGAACCTGTCCTGTTATCCTGAGTGTACTCCAGCTAGCAATAGCACCTCGTTGGACAGGGAGGAACCTATGGAGATCGTATTTACTAGGACTAGGTTGCCTCTAAAGGAAAAAGACTGTTGGAGAGTCCATGGCTTGTGCCTATACTGTGGAGAAAGAGGGCCTTTTTATCTCTATCTGCCCAATTCATCCTCTTCTATTGGGTGCCCTATGAACTTTTACAGTCATCTCAGAAACACCGTCTAGAAGCTGCCAAGGTTGCTGCCAGCCATGTCCCCGTTCTGTGACACAGAAGGGTACTCAGACTATGGTGAATAACATACCCAGTACTCCTGAGAAGTCTGAACCTCCACCAGAAGACACTCATGTTAAAGCTGGTACCATCACCACTTCCTGTCAACCTAAAGAGGAGTTACCTACGGACTGTACCTATGCCTCCAATGGTACCATGGATTGCAAAACAGATTTGGTGATGTTTGAAAAAGCTTTGAAAGCCACAAACTCTGCTCCTGGTAATGTACCTAAGGAAAAAGGTTCAGAGAATAAGACTCCTGGGATCAAGGTACTTGCCGCTTGCACCAAATCCATTGCCAACCCTAACCTCTCTCCAGTAATACCTGAAAATGCGAATTGTCCTCCTCCTGGCTACACTTGTGCATCTGATGGGACTCTAGTGGTTTTGGAACATTTGTATGACTTTGAAAGGGCACTGCTAGCCATCAAGACCGCTCACGCGATGTCCTCCGCTCCTGCTGGCAACGCCAGGACCAAGAAATCTAAAAAGTGACCTTTTGGAGTCGTAGTTGCTTCTTTTTTTTTTTTTTTTTCCTAAGGGCGGCTTTGAGGAGGGGGTACTGTCATGGTTCCCACCGTAACTTCTGGAGTGCCAAACGAGGTTGTCACAGGAGTGCCCAGTAGTGAATTTGAACCTGAGTACTTTGCAGTCCTGGGGCTGCTATGTTACCTCTGAGCCATCATTCAGCTTTAGTAATGCCAGTATCCAGCTCTGTCTTGTATCATGTATTGAAGTTTGTTTAATGAATCATATAAAATTAAACTGGGCATACGAAATGACATACGCAAAGCAATTCGGAGTCAACAAATACATGGGACAAGCACACGATAGGTGGTAAAAATCTTTAAACCACTCCCTTGCATGCCCATAATGAACGCTGAGCCACACTAATGCAAACCAAAGAGTATCTCATCCAAGTTGCACCCCCCCCCCATCTCTCACCCCTCCTTCATTTGTTACACGTTTTATCACATAAAAGGTTCAATGCATATGGTCTGCATTCCACCCAAAAGGGAAAGGTGTATTGTTGTACTATGTAGGAAACAGGAGATTGCTATGTACGACTGTGATTTATTTTCAACAGTATATCCAGTACCTGAGGCGCCTATGTGAAAGGCGAAAGAACAGACACAAAAAATGAAAATGTAGATTTTTGTAACGCCTATATGTATGTCGTACTATCTGTCACTACAAACACAATCTTCTGTATTCCAAACGTATATGCATGTATTGACCAATAAAAATTGTCAAATTGAAAAACAAAAAGCAGAGCAGCCCAATACGGGTTGAGGTAGGTCCAGAGAGATATGCATACTTTGCAAAGTTGGCATGTCAGTGTAATTCCCCTCCCGGGCAGCTCATGTATAAAGCCCTGTTGAAGAGCTGTGGAATAAGATAAATTCCTTGTGTTCAGCACAAAAGAGGGACAGGGTTGGGAAAGGGTGTTGCTTCTGTGTGTACGTGTATAGGGAGGTTTTCTGTGAATTTGCATGTGTTATGTGGGGGTTGTAATGGCTGTAAGATTGGGAGGATAGGGGCTCCAGTGTGCTGCGGTTTAGGGGCTGTAGTGTATGGGGGAGATATAAGATGTAGTGTAGGGGGGAGATAAGGAATGTAGTAAATGGTGAGATATGGGCTAAAATATATGGGGTATAGATATATATGTGTAAGAAACGTATAACTCAAAATATATTTCTACAAATTTTTTTTCATAAATATAATATAGCAATTGTAGTTGCTACCACACTGAATGTGCAAATCTCCAAACCACCACACAAACAAGTACAATATATAATGGAACAGTGGAGCGCTTATTTATAATTTTAATGCACCACATGCAATACTGGTGATAAACTTGAATAAACACTTAACTTTTATATACAAAGATGTATATTCTGTTGTAGTGGTACCTTTAAGACAAAAATAAAGTATACATAGTGCAAACTATTAAGCACTTATGAATGTGATATTTAAACAATAAGGGAACACTCACGGATTCCAGAGCTATGAAAACCTTGAAAGTCTGTTTAGGGCGACCCCTTCCCGTTTCCAATCGATAGATATATAGGGTCCCTTGGTATCTCGGGAAAATGGATACACAGAATATAGTGAAGTTCCGTTTGGATATATAACAAGAAGTAAATAGAGCTGTTATACTCACAAGAGTAGAGCCTGTGAACTGGCTCAGTAAAACGGCTTAGTGTAGTTAAGGGCTACGCTCCCTTCTTTGCACCACAGGAATCCGTTATCTAGAAGTGTATATATATATATATTTATTTGATACAATAAAAAGCAATAAATATAACTACCAGTCTCTGACTTAAAAGTCCATCAGAGCCCTATCCCACAAACCCTATTCATCCATAAACCCCAGCCACAGCTTCCTCAGTCTCCTGAATGTGACTTGCTTGATTCCTGTTTCTTAAATATTTTCTTTCCGTCCCTCCTCACAGCTGTTGCTGTTCCCTAATTGTTGCGTATCAAATCTTCTTTCAGCCATACACTATTTCCTACCCGTGGAGTGCATGACGTCACTTCCGGTTCCTCTTTGTCTTACTATGTATGCGTCTCACCGTGCGTTCCATGGTGCTTCGGCAGTTTCCCATGTTTTATTAGTCCATTAGCCTTTTGAATCCCCTCTCAAGGGGAGGGGAACAATATTAAAAAAAAAAAGGTATAGAAAACAATTATATATACATATAGACTCTGTAAAAATATTTAAAATATATATCATGCATTATAAAAGGCATTATAAAAGGCATTATAGGTTTTTATGAAAGGGAACTTAAGAACAAGAAACAAACCAAATACAGATTGGAGTCCACTGATTCATACAAAAAGGTGAAGGTCAGTAGAGATAGAGGGAAAACGGACACAACAAAGAAAAAAGGGAGAGGAGGTATTCAAAAATATCCGCGAGTGTTCCCTTATTGTTTAAATATCACATCCATAAGTGTTTAATAGTTTGTATTTTTATTTTTGTCTTAAAGGTACCACTACAACAGAATACACATCTTTGAATATAAAAGTTAAGTGTTTATTCAAGTTTATCACTGGTATTGCATGTGGTGTATTAAAATTATAAATAAGCGCTCCACTGTTCCATTATATGAAATATATGGGGGATAGAGGTTGTTGTGTATTGGTGAGATATGAACTGTAGTGTATGGAGGATGTGGCTGGGGTTTATGGATGAATAGGGTTTGTGGGATAGGGCTCTGATGGAGGAATATTGGCTGAGATGGAGAGAATGGGGCAGTAGTGGGGTGACCAGGGCTGTAGTATGTGGTGTGATATGGGCTGCTGTGTTTGGGAAATAGGACTATGGTGAGGGGATAAGACTGCAATAGGGAAATAAAGGCTGAATTTGGGGGAAGTGGGCTGTAGTGTTTGGGGAAGATATGGGGTATAGTGTATGTGGTCTAAAGGGGCTGCCTTGTGTAGGGGATAGGTACTGTAATGTGAAGGATAGGGCTATTATAGGGATAAAGGCTGTGATGGGCATAAGGGCAATAATATAGGAGGCAGGGAATGGAGCAGTAATGGGGTGGGTAGGGGCTATGGCGGGGGAACTTACAGTAATGTGGGGGATAAGGACTGTGATGTTGGGATAGGGGCTTTAATGGGTGATAAAGACTATGTTTGGGGATAGGGCAGTGTTTTGAGTAAAAGGCAGAAGTGGGTGATAGAAACCTTGAGGGACTGTGCTGGGGCATAATGGCTTTGATGTGTAGGTAGTGTATGTGATAATGGGGATAGGGGCAGTACTGTGAATAATAGGGGCTGGGATGTGCGTCAAGGGCTGTGATAGGAGTGGTGATGTAACATAGAGACTGTAGTGTTTTGGGGAGATATTGGCTACAAAGGTAGAGCTGGTTTGTTGTGAGCCTTCCAAACAGGCAGCGAGTGCCAAGTTGGATTCCTTGTACTCTAGCGCATGCAATGTGTGATCTTTAAGAATTTTGTCTTCCTCTCCAACTCCTGCTGTTTGTTGTCCATTTTGCCAGTTACGTTTGCAATTTGCAGTTTTTCTTTCCATGGTAGGGAACTTCATGAGCTTGCTACCATCCACCAGCACTGCAAAACCATGACCCCAGTCTTTAATTATTTTAAACAATATGTCATACACTCCCTGATCCCCATTAGTGTGTTTTTATAAAATATAGGCTACTGTTTTGTTGTAAATTCATATGTACACAAACATAAAATATGAATCTATTACATTTTTATGAAACATTTTAAAGCATAAATAGTTGACAAATAAATTAGATTAATATAGTATCTAAAATAACGATAAGACATTTTTTAAATGTCAAAACAAATAAAAATGATAAAACAACAATTCTATATTGAAGGATACGTAAGTTCATAAGCTGCCAGTTACGCGTTTAAAAAAAAAAATAATTAAGAACTAAAGTATAAAGGGCAATATTCAAAAGGTAGCTCACTTTGTAATATTATGCAAAAACTATTATAAGGTGAATTGCATTTTATTCTGAAACAAGGAAAGCTCTTTGAAATATCTAATGATAATAAAGAATATAACAAAATTAATATATATTAAAATCTATCAAATATATATTTTTATATATATATTAGATTAATTTCTTAATATATATAATAGTAATAGGGAGCATTCCAGATCTGGAATACGTGTAACAAAAGTTTTTTTATTGTATTTTATCAAATAACTGTGCAAAATAAAAATCAATGTTTCAATCCGTTTGGGTCTTTATCAAGATCACAGTGTTAAGTGAAATGTGTGAATATGTAAGAGAAAGAATAAAGCACTTGCCAATACAGTGTCAGGAGAGCACAGACCGCTTGAACCCGGAAGTGTCAGTCACCCAAGTGGGTGAGGTGTGCGTGACGTGCTCTGCATGGTTGCTATGCAACCAAACGGCAGTCAAAGGCTGTGGTTGCTAAGCATCAGGGAAATACAGTGATGCAAAGTACCAGGAATCTAACAAGGAGGGTCTAACAAAAAAGTGAATACAGTAAAGTAAAGAAAAATATTTTTTCCAGTAAATTTATTAAGTACCAATTGGATATTCTTCCCAAGTAATGCAGGGCTACCCAATTGGTTGCTTCGATTTTTTTATTTTTTTTGCTATAGTAGGTTTATTGTTCCTCTAGTTTATGGTCTTCTGCTACTCTCCTCTTTGGCTGGTCTGTCACCTCTTCTCATGCTATCTGGTACTACCTTGTTTTTTCACCATTTGTAGCTTCTAGACTATTTTTTTTTAGTAGATATGTTGGATAGTACCCATCCTTTATTGGCAGTGACTATATTGGACTTGCCGCATGAGGTAGGACCACGGCCGGATCTTGTACAGCCTATATATGATTTTTGTTAGTTATTTATTTAACATACAGAGTGCAGACAACATGTTGTGAGTATAAACCAAAACAGAGAAGATTCGGGATATGGCTGTGTAAATCTACAGAGAAAGCATAAAACAAAACATAGTGTGATATTGTTATAAAACACAATATTTCATGCGCAGTAATCTTGTGCACTCACAGGATGTAAGCAGTAAAAGCGCTCTTAAGGTGCCTTCCCCAATGGAATGGGGGGCTAGCTGGTGTTCCTTATCACCTCTGGATCCTTGTATCACCAAAAGACATCCACAGGTCAGGGTTCAGTAATAAAAAATTTATTTAGATAAAAAGTGTAGTCACCAATTCAGCATAGGATACAAATAACAGAAGGTTGTCCTACGCGTTTCGTTCTATAAGAACTTCCTCAGGGACCACAATTAAAAACAATAATAACAATGTATCAATGTACAATACATAAACATATCCTTATAAGCAACATGTTGTGAGTATATGATATTAGTTAGACTGTGTGTTGTGAGAGGTGATTACATGCATATTTGTTACTACAAGTATGATGCTTGATTTATTCATATAATAAGAATGCACTATGCAACTAACTTGTTGTTTATGTTTGTTTGAAATATGCCAGTATAATGTATGTTTTGACACCTTTGGGGATTTAGGTGGGTGATTGTTTACCCTTTGTACTCTTAGTCTTTCTCACATCCATGTGTGCTTTTTTCTTTAGTGTCACAACAGTCACCGTTAATAGATCTCCACTTTGCCACAGCTTTATGTGTTTTTTTAACACTGACATTTCACCTTTTCTGTGTCTGTTCAACCAGTCTTCAACCAGTCTTCATGCTGTCCTGACACTGTATTGGTAAGTGCTTTATTCTTTTATATATATATTTTTTTTTATTTTTTTTATTCTTTATTTTTGTTGTGCATAAAAATCCACAGAGTCCTGCATCGCCACAACGGCGATTGCGGGCAGATCATTGCATATAGTTTTACAATATTAAGCTGCACCGTTATGAGTAATGTTTAACAGAGAAACATGTGTCCCATCCGAAGACGGACTTATATGTGTGATAACGTATGAACATGTAAAGAGGCCATTTTGGTAGTAAGGTGAGATAACAGTATTAAAGGAAACAGAGAAGGGGAAGAGAAAAATAAAATCATATTAATATACTATCTTGGTGTACTGTACCGGTATGTTCAGTTTCCTGGTCTTTGGTGTATTGTTATGGGGTCGTAAGTGTGTTGTCACCCCTCCTTCACCAGGGGGCCTAGTCGGCAGGGACAATTGTCGATGTAACGTCTAGATATTTGTGGCTGGTCCCTTATCTGCCTTGTGCTGACGGCTGTGGCTGTGTCCATGGTGACCTCTTATCTTGTCCCCTAGGGGGAACCGATCTAATTAAGTGCATGTGCTATGCATCCCTGGGTGGGCCCTCGTGTGCTGTGTAGTAGATGTGGACTGTGTCCATCTGTGTCCCACCCCCAAGTGTGATGGTGAAGCCTATTTGATCCCAGGGACCTCTAATTGCCCGTCAGCGTCAGTCGTGATGGGAGTCTGAGTATTAAAACAATCTAATTAGGGGGCGTGCCCTACCGTTGGAGCTGAACAGACGCATGTAAGAGCAGCTCCCAGTGAGGAAACCGTCCAAAGCAAAATATAAGTGGAACACCGAGCGAAAACCGCACAACCTCTGCAGAGCAGACTCACAACATGTCACAGTGCCCCAAAGCAAAGGCTGGGAAGTCCGACCGAGCCTCCTTTTTCCTCACGAAAACTGCGGCCTCCAAGCAGAGGGAAGAGCAAGATGGCGGCAGTCAGAATAGGCGGGAACACCTCAGACATCCCCAGCACACACTGCAGATGGACAGCCATTGACTATGGGAGCCATCCGTGAAGTGATGGCACAGTTCTCAGACACTATTCAACAGAATATGAAAAAACAGCTCCAAGCACTGACAGCTAAACTTCAAAAGGACATACAAGACATCAGCAACCGCACCTCCCAGATAGAAACAAAGATGGATGAATATGCGGTAGCGCATAATAGCCTAGCAGACAAAATCCAGGAACTGGATGACTCCCTTGAAACACACCGATTAAAACTAGCAGACATGGAGGACAGAGCTCGTAGGAACAACCTCAGGTTTCGGGGTATCCCAGAATCTATACAAAATGCGGAATTATACAACTACCTTTTGGATCTGTTTCAGAGCCTCACACCAGAAATCCACCCGGATCAGCTCATCATAGATAGAGCACACAGGCTACGCAGACCGAAACACCTGCCCACAACAGCAGCACGAGATGTCATTGCAAGGGTACACTTTTTTCACGCCAAAAAGAAGATAATGAGAGCTAGCAGAAAGGCGGATATGCTGGAAGCCTACAGCTCCATAAAGATCTTCGCAGACCTATCAGCGGACACACTACACTTCAGGAAAGCAATGAGACCGTTACCTCCGTCCTGCGGGAACACCATCTGATCTACCGCTGGGCTACCCAGCCAAACTTTTAGTCTCTCATCAAGAAGCAATACACTCCATCACTACCGTGGCGCAAGGTGTTCAAAAACTGAAAGAATTGGGACGCCCGATGCAGACCTTACTCCCAGCAAAAGCTGCCAAAGTTCCGCGGATGTCTCCAGAGTGGACAACGCAATGAGAACTGAACACTCCTAACTACTTACATAATTATGTGATGCATATACCACATGTTAGATAGATATATGGCTCTGTTAGAGTCGCTATTACATGAACACACTTGTTTCCACCTTACTACATGTTATGTACTAACAATTGATATCTGCCAGAGATAATACACAGGTCTCAATGAGCAGCATTGATGCTGGTTAGATGCTGACTCTGCCCGATTAGCGGCACAGAACCCCCTACTGGGGGTTGCAGAGAAAAAAAAAAAAAATTATGACCTATACCTCAAGAGCCATACTAATGTAGAGTACATGAATGTGGATGGCAACGTGTGTGATGTTAGAAATGTGTTGAGCATATTGTTGGTTATCACAGTTGTAAGTTCATACTGATCACGGTTTTTACGGTGATCGATCTAGAGAATAGCTGACTTCACCACCACCTCCCCCAATAATCGCGCCTATATATTAGACAGCGGGAAACGGACCCACTTTCTGGAGCTGAAATGGGTATTCTTCCCACCTGTTCTTTTAACCCCTGTTTCCCCCCAACTTATCCTACTCATCCCCTAACTGGTCACAATTTACGACCCCAGCACAGCACACGTTCTATACACCCTCCAACTTGGAATAATAATAGTAACCTAACACAATTGAAAGAGGGCATAAGTCAACCCAACAGAGCACAAAGTATCAGACTAGAACCCCAGAATTAAATTACTGACCTATAACGTCAAGGGGCTGAACACCCCAGGTAAACGGAGGCTACTGCTACATGAATTAAAAAAACAGGGGATCGATGTCGCCTGTATTCAGGAGACGCACTTTAAAAACACCAGAACCCCTGAAATATTTACCAAACTATACCCCAATCAATATCATGCTCTCTCAGAGAACAAAACAAAAGGGACCTCCATATTAATACACAAAGATGTGGTGTTTCAGGAACAGACGAAGTTGGTAGATGCCCAAGGGAGATATGCCATACTAGTGGGCCTTTTTAATAACGTCCAATACACTCTGGCATCTGCCTATTTCCCAAACACTGGGATGGAAAAGTACCTCAGACGCTTTTTACAAGAAATAGAAAAGCATAGACAGGGTAGGCTGGTGCTATGCGGAGACTTTAACTTTTTCACATCTCCAGAAGTCGACACGACTGCACTACCCAAAGGGATGAGACAGGCAACCATGACATCCGTGTGCAAAGCACTCTCCAAACTGCTCATGCTTCACAACCTCTATGATAGTTGGAGGGTGCTACACCCGGGGGAGAGGGACTACACCTTCCACTCGAAAGCACAGAATACATATACTCACATAGATACCTTTTACATAGACCAACCCACATTAGCACAGGTCTCTACATGCTCTATAGGGGAAATAACTTGGTCAGACCACAGTCCAGTATACTTAGATTTACATGACTCTTTTCAGTTCAAGGGAAAGAGGAATTGGAGATTGAATGAATCATTGCTACAAGATCATAACTTCACAGAACAATGAGAACTGATCTCACTAAATACTTTCAAACAAACTCAACAGGCGAAGTGTCAGAACAGACGGTGTAGACAGCACACAAAGCTGTGGCACGAGGACTCTTTATCAGATGCTCGTCCCACCTCAAAAAACATAGACAATCCTCTGTGCTTGAATGCCAAATACAATTGGCGGCCCTTACTGCCCAAAACAAACAATCCCCTTCTCAAACCCTCGCAAACCAAATCCAAACCCTGACCAATCAGCTACACCAGCTACAGGCAGCCAAAACCGCATTTATGCTCCATAGACTGAGGGCTAACACATACCATCATCACGGAAAAGCTACAAAGCATTTGGCCAACCGATTGAGAGAAAAATTGGCTGCCTCAAAAATAGCCTACTTGCATGGCCCCAATGGTATCAAAATACAAAACCCCCTAGACATTGCATAGGAGTTCACAAAATACTACTCTGGACTGTACAATTTGGGAGATCATTCCGGAATAACCCCCCTAGATGAGAACGCTATCCAAGCATATTTAGCCCAGCTCCCTCTCCCCGGTATAGACCGAGAACAAATGGAAGCTCTACTTAGGCCCATCACTCTAACTGAGGTACTAAATACTATACAACATCTCTTTACAGGGAAATCCCCAGGGGCCGACGGGTTACCCAACATATACTACAAAACATTTGCAGACGTGCTCGGCCCCAGACTAGTACAGGTGTTTCAGAAGGCCACCGATACCGGGGTACTCCCACCTGAGATGCTCTTGGCAACAATAGTGACCTTACCCAAACCGGGGAAACCCACAGACCAATGTAAGAATTTCAGGCCCATTTCGCTGTTAAACACGGACGCTAAGATATATGCTAAGATCTTGCGTCTAGACTAAGCAAAATTCTACCAAGACTTATAAATGACGACCAAACAGGATTTGTACTGGGAAGGCAGGGACTGGATAATACCCGGAAGCTGTCTCTCATACTGGGGAGTATGAGAAGGTCTGGCCCAGGCGGACTGCTCTTAGCACTAGATGCCGAAAAAGCGTTTGACCGCCTGGGCTGGCCCTTCCTCCACCGAGTGTTAGAAAGGTATGGATTTCCAAACCAACTCATTACACAAATATTTGCTCTATACTCCCACCCCACTGCACAGGTATCACAAGCGGGTTTTATGTCTACCCCTTTTAAAATTACAAATGGCACGCGACAGGGGTGTCCCTTGCCCCCCCTGCTTTATGTGTTGGCCTTGGAGCCACTACTCGTAGCGATTAGAAACCAAGCAGAGATAACAGGAGTGGATTGGCATGGCCGTCAGGTAAAGGTAGGAGCATTCGCAGACGATATCTTGCTGTATGTCTCCCACCCTGAACAATCTCTACCATATATAATGCACCTCATGAATACGGGACAATGTCATACTACTCCCTCAATACCTCCAAAACACAAGCATTAGGCCTACGCCTAGATTCACAAGTCTTGACTAGATTGCACAAAGCCTATCAATTTGAATTGAGGAAAAACGACATAAAATATCTTGGCCTGACATTTACCAAAAACGTCAAAGATATGTTCCCCGCAAACTACAACAGGGTCTGGGACGAATGTAACAAAATACTGCGGGGCTGGGGCCGACTATTTTTAACCTGGTCGGAGCGGATAGTAGCACTAAAAATGACCATACTACCGAAGCTCCAATATTTATTTAGAACCCTACCCCTGCGAGTGCCACAATCATACTTCAAAAACATTCAGGCTCAAATACTACGATTCACTTGGGGAACGGGACGGGTACAAATCTCTCAAAAAGTGCTCCTGGCCCCTATAGCACAAGGGGGGATGGCTTTCCCCAATGTTAAAGCATATTATCAGGCTGCAGTACTGACCTCTTTATTGATGCACATGATTAAAGACAAACAACCACAATGGGTGACGATGGAGAATATGGCCATTAAACCCTTCCAAGCCCCAAATCTATTGTGGTTACATAAAAAGTCTAGACCAACCATCCCGACCATGCCCTCACAACTCACACTAGCACTGCAAGTCTGGGAAACACACAGAGCATGCTTCGAGACAGTATACCTCCTTTCAATGGCAACCCCAGTGGAAGCCATAACACATTGCATCCCAACATTCCATGCAACACTATGGAAGGCCGCAGGCATCACCCACCTATCACACGTTTGTGAAGAGGGTAAACTAATAAATTTCACAAGGCTCAGGTCCGCCTACAATATTCCACAAGCATCACAATACTCATACATCCAACTCAAATCCTTTTTAAGCACACATACCAAGGCGAGAACGCCAGACCGCCGTGTGGTAAGTCCAAGAGGTTAGTCCTGGGTGAACTATCGTGGGCAGCTGTTGGCCTCCCCTCCATGCCATTGCGGCTGGAGTACCTCTGGGTTGAGGAGTCCTATGGGGGTCCTTCCACTGTAGAGATTGCGCATCTCTGGCTGGTCTATGCCCATGTTTCTTGCTCGTTGTGGGATTCGCTGTCTTCTGGGCTGCTGCCGTTTGCTGCTTCGATGGAGGTGGTGCTGGCAGATTAAGGCCTTTCAGGAACTCTGCGTGGCTGCAAAAGGTAGGTCATTGTAAACTGTAATTTTTGTGTTGACGATCAGCAGGTTTGGTCTTTGTCTGGATCGCACCATTACAGAGGCCTTCACGGTAATGTCTCTGGTGACGGCTATAATATCCTGAGGTGCATCCGCGGGTGCTGTGGGGGCCTTCCGGACTTTAATGGCTGATACTACTGGTGGCCGCTCTCCATCCGCCTGAACTCCGATTGCCTGCAGGACCTCATGGGCAAAACTTATCAGGGCTTCTTGGCCTATTGTCTCTGGGGCCCCACGGATCCTGATATTTTTCCGACGGTGCTGTGTCTCTAGGAAGGTTACTGTGCGGGAGAGGTGCTGCACTTGTTGGGTGAGTGTGTTTAGGTGGGAGCTGGTATGATCCAGCTTCTGTCCCCTATCTTCTTCCCTGGACTCCACCTCTCTCATGCGGCGATTCAGGCCTCCGACCTCCTCCTGTACTCCAGCGAGGTCTGCCTTCCATATCTCCCTCAGGTCTCGCAGGAGGTTTTTAATATCCCCCTTGGAGTCTGATTCAGATCTCTGATATACCTCGCTGCTGGATTGGGGTGCTTGGGTTGTCTCTTCCTCTGGTGATCGCTCGGAGTCACTGGAGCTGTGTGTTTCCATAGGCACCATCTTTAGTCGGGCCTGCGGCGGTGGTCTGTTGAAGGACAATCGGATGTCTGTTGGGGACCATTTTCGGTGTTTTCGCCCCATCTCTCTCTTAGGGGAAGGGGGTCTCCCAGGTGTCAAAAATGTTAAGGTTTGATTCTTTTTGTGGTAAAATAGGCTGTTTTTTCACTTCTGGAGCGGGAGCAAAGCAAAACCTCGACTGCTCAGTTGCTCGGCTAGCCACGCTCCCCCCCCCCCCCTTCTCTTATATATTCACACATTTCACTTAACAATGTGATCTTGATAAAGACCTGAAACGTTGATTTATATTTTGCACAGTTATTTGATAGAAATACAATAAACAACTTTTGTTACACAGATTCCAGACCTGGAGTGCTCCCTATTACTATTTTTACTGTATATATACACAGGACTGTACCTAAACACGGTAATTACATATATTTTTTTGTGTTTTGGAGGAGTGACAAGCATCTGGTTAGTGCAATATATATATATATATGTATATATATATATATATATATATATATATATATATATATATATATATATATATATATATATATATTATTCCAAAGCACAAAGCCAACATTGTGAAAGATAACGGGTAGAATAATTAAATTTAAATATATAAATACATTGAAATTTTGTACAGTGCCTTGCAAAAGTATTCACCCCTTGGCATTACTTTTTTGTGTTTTGTTGCCTCACAACCTGGAATTAACATGGATTGTTTGAGGATTTGCATCATTTAATTTACAGAACATGCCCACAACTTTGAAGATTTTCTTTCTTAATTGTGAAGCAAACAACAAATAGGACAAAATAACAGAAAAAGTCAATGTGCATGCTAATTCACCCCCCTAAAGTCAATACTTTGTAGAGCCACCTTTTGCGGCAATCACAGCTCCAAGTTGGTTTGGATAAGTCTCTATGAGCTTGCCACATCTTACCGCTTGGATTTTTGCCCATTCCTCCTTGCAAAACTGCTCCAGCTCCTTCAAGTTGGATGGTTTGCACTTGTGAACAGCAATCTTTAAATCTGACTACAGATTTTCTATTAGATTGAGGTCTGGGCTTTGACTAGGCCATTCCAACACATTTACATGTTTCCCCTTAAACCACTCAAGTGTTGCTTTAGCAGTGTGTTTGGGGTCATTGTCCTGCTGGAAGGTGAACCTCTGTCCTAGCCTCAAATCACGCACAGAGTGGTACAGGTTTTGCTCAAGAATATCCCTGTATTTAGCACCATCCATCTTTCCCTTAACTCTGAGAAGTTTCCCAGACCTGGCTGCTGAAAAACATCCCCATAGCATGATGCTGCCACTACCACCATGTTTCACTGTGGGGATGGCGTTCTTTGGGTGATGTGATGTGTTGGGTTTGCGAAAGACATAGCGTTTTCTTTGATGGCCGAAAAGTTCCATTTTAGTCTCATCAGACCAGAGTACCTTCCTCCATACATTTTGGGAGTCTCCCACATGCTTTTTCGCAAACTCAAAACTTGCCATTTTGTTTTTTGCTGAAAGTAATGGCTTTCTTCTGGCCACTCTGCCATAAAGTCCAACTCTATAGAGCGTACTGCTTATTGTCGTCCAATGTACAGATACTCCAGTCTCTGCTTTGGAACTCTGCAGCCCCTCCAGGCTTACATTAGGTCTCTGTGCTGCCTCTCTGATTAATGCCCTCCTTGCCCGGTACGTGAGTTTTGGTGGGCGGCCGTCTCTTGGCAGGTTCTCTTTTGTGCCATGTTCTTTCCATTTGGTTATGATAGATTTGATGGTGCTCCTGGGGATCATCAAATATTTGGATATTTTTTTTATAACCTAACCCTGACTTGTACTTCTCAACAACATTGTCCCTTACTTGATTGGAGAGTTCCTTGGGTCTTCATGGCAGTGTTTGGTTAGCGGTGCCTCTTGCGTAGGTGTTGCAGCCTCTGGGGCCTTTCAAAAAAGTTGCGTATATGTAATGACAGATTATGTGACATTTAGATTGCACACAGGTGGACATCATTTCACTAATTACGTGACTTCTGAAGGTAATTGGTTGCACCAGAGCTTTTTATGGGCTTCACATTCGCACATGCCAATTTTCTGTTTTCTATTTCTAAAAAAATTGTTTTATGTATATATTTTTCTCATTTCACTTCACCAACTTAGACTATTGTGTTCTGATCAATCACATAAAATTCAGATTAATAAAACATTGAACTTAAGGCTGTAATGTAACAAAAAAAAGGTAAAAAGTCAAGGGGGGGTGAATACTTTTGCAAGGCACTGTAATTTTACAAAATAATTTCTCTATTAAATGTCTCTCTTTCATTCATTGTTACGTTTCATTACTATCAATGTTCTTTTTCACTTTCAGTGTCTCTATTCTTTCTCAATAATGTCCCATTTCTTTCAGGTTCCCCATTTTCTCTATTTTGTAAATCATTTATCTTATCATTTATAATTTCTCATGAGGTCAACTCCGGGTTGCTTATTAGGAAGTATGTGTCTTATCTTGGGTGTCCAGTGGTCAGAGAGATCCATATGGAGCTTTAATTGGCTATTTCTAAACACAGCTTCTTACAGCTCATTCTGTAATGTTGTCACAAACTACTACAGCTGGATCAATTTCTTTGCAACGGGGTGTCATGCTCACTCACATTTCTGGCCGTGCTCCTGCCCCCTTTTATGATTCGGTACATGCACACCGACGTCATAATGCTAATGACATTACGGCCCACCAAAATGTTCAAACTTGGATGTCTTGGGGGCATGGCTTCAAATTTAAAGATCTAGCCTATAAAAGGAAGATTCAACCATAGTTCTTTGCCCTGTTGGGGTTCTACTCTCAGTTCCCAATAGTGCTTTGCTTTTCAGTGTGTTCTTGTGTCTTGACCTTGGCTTTCTGACTATTCTCACTATTGTTGTCTATTGGTGACTATTTGGTGTCTCGCAAACTGTGTTTTCTGGTTTCCTTGACTCGGCTTGTATTGCTCGATTCCGTGATTTCTGTCTCCCTTTACCTTGGCTTTTCCCCGACCCTTCTTTATCTGTCTGGCGTTAAGTCCGGCCATTCTAAGGCCCGTATACGTTTTTCTATTACATCCTGCGTGTTGGGTCTCTAAGGAATCCTGACATTACAACAGAGCCACATGGACCCTGCAGGTGTAATTCCCCAGAGAATTGCCTATGAGAATAGGTTTGTGGAGATGGATCACCGCATGGACCACATGGCGCTTGTGTTACAAATCTTATTGACATGTTCAGCATGCCAACAAGGAAAAACCCAGGCACCTGTAGCTAACCCTATATGCACAGGTATAGAAATGACTCCTTGTGGGACTACCTCACATGTCACCTCTCCTTTATGCTATGGTGGAGCTCCTGAAGCTTGTAATGGGTTTCTCAATCAGATCAGTATCCATTTCGAGCTACATACCACACGGATAGAGCCAAAATTGCATTATAACTCTTGATTGATAAGGCGTTTATCTGGGAAATCTATTATGGGAAAATGAGAATCCCCTGGTGTATAATTATGTATCCTTTGTGGAGGCCTATCATAGAACTTTTGACCCTCCTGGTAGGAAGGAAAATGCTGTTAGGTCTCTTTTACGTCTTAGATATGGGAACAAGGCATTAGTGGGATACGCTCTTGAATTCAGGTCCCTAGCAGCAGAGGTCAGATGGAATAACCAGACCTTTGTTGATGTATTCCTTAAGGGCCTTTCAGACACCATTTTGGATGAGGTCACAACTAGAGAATTACCAGAAAACCTAGAAGACCTGATATCTTATCTTAAGTTTAGACAGAACACCAGAGAAAGACTAAAAAAGAGTGCAGATCTGGTTAGCTCCCTCCTTTAATACAGCAGATTCTATGGCCCTGGCTTTACCAGAACCAATGCAAGTAGGGACAACCCAATTAACCGAGGCA
Source organism: Pelobates cultripes (assembly GCA_933207985.1). Taxonomy (NCBI): domain Eukaryota; kingdom Metazoa; phylum Chordata; class Amphibia; order Anura; family Pelobatidae; genus Pelobates; species Pelobates cultripes. The sequence continues at coordinate 168,470,084 of OW240917.1, forward strand.
GAAAAGCAATACCGCAGAAGAGAGGGGTTGTGTTTGTATTGTGGTAAGAAAGGACACCTTAGGTTAACATGTCCTAGCAAGCCGGAAAACTTCCGCACCTATGTCCCTCTGGAGGACAGGCCTTTGGTGTTTCCACCACGTCCTCTGTACAAAAAGATAATAAACATAAGCTTCTGATTCCCATCACCTTGACATGGGAAGGAATTGTGATACAAACCGTAGCTTTGGTTGACTCTGGGGCCGCTGAGAGCTAGATGTTGCCTTTGCTAACCAACATTATTTTCCTATACGGTCAAAAGATACACCCTTGAACATTGAGGCCATAGATGGTAGACCACTACTAAGATGTATGATTTCTCATGAAACATTACCCATACAAATGCAAGTTGGTTTGTTTAATAAAGAATTTATCATACTACAGAGTATCTCATCCCCTGTACTAGGGCAGACATAGGCAACCTTCAGCACTCCAGATGTGTTGGACTACACTTGGAGTGAGACCTCACTTGGAGTATTGTACACAGTACTGGAGACCATATCTTCAGAAGGATATTGATACCTTAGAGAGGGTTCAGAGAAGGGCTACTAAACTGGTTCATGGATTGCGGGATAAAACTTACCAGGAAAGGTTAAAGGATCTTAACATGTATAGCTTGGAGGAAAGACGAGACAGGGGGGATATGATAGAAACATTTAAATATATAAAGGGAATCAACACAGTAAAGGAGGAGACTATATTTAAAAGAAGAAAAACTACCACAACAAGAGGACATAGTCTTAAATTAGAGGGACAAAGGTTTAAAAATAATATCAGGAAGTATTACTTTACTGAGAGGGTAGTGGATGCATGGAATAGCCTTCCAGCTGAAGTGGTAGAGGTTAACACAGTAAAGGAGTTTAAGCATGCGTGGGATAGGCATAAGGCTATCCTAACTATAAGATAAGGCTAGGGACTAATGAAAGTATTTAGAAAATTGGGCAGACTAGATGGGCCGAATGGTTCTTATCTGCCATCACATTCTATGTTTCTATGTTTCTATGTTTCTATGTTTCTACACCTCCCATGATGCTTTCCCAGGGTATCTTTGTACTAGGGTATCCTTCATTGAGACTGCATAACCCTTCGATCGATTGGGAAAAAGGAGAGATTATATTTTGGAGTGACAAATGTATTCAGAAATGTGTCTCTACAACTAGACCTATATTTCTGATTAATGTTCAGACTATGACACCATTATCTACTGAAACACCTACCCCTTATCTTAGTGTTAAGTAGGCATTTGATAAGAAAAAGGCTGCGTCACTTCCTCCTCATAGGACCTACGATTGTCCTATAGATCTTTACCTGGAACTATGCCTCCTAGAGGAACTGTATATCCTCTCTCACCTAAGGAGAACTTAGTATTAAAGGAGTACATTAAGGAAAATCTAAGAAAGGGATTTTTTAGGAAATTCATGTCTCCAGCTGGGGTAGGATTTTTCTTTGTCTCCAAAAAAGAGGGAGACCATCAACCATGCATAGATTGCACAGTGAGGAATGCCTATCCTATACCATCGATTACCAAGCTCTTTGACAGGTTGAAAAAAGCTACAATCTTTACCAAACTTGATCTTAGAGGTGTGTACAACATGGTTAAGGTAAGAAAAGGTGATGAGTGGAAGACAGCAGTTAGTACACAATACGGGCATTACGAGTATACCGTAGTGCCATTTGGGTTATGTAATGCCCCGGCTGTCTTCCAAGATCTCATTAATGATGTTCTAAGAGACTTTTTACATGAGTGTATTATTGTATATCTGGATGACATTCTCATATACTCAAATTCTCTGGATGAACATCATAGACATGTGAGGAGGGTATTAGTCAGTTTATTGCAAAATGGATTGTAAAGCAAATTAGAGAAGTGCCTTTTTGATCAAACCCAAATCAGTTTTATTGGATACGTTATCTCTAACGCAGGGTTTTTAATGGATCCTAGGAAATTAGAAACCATAATCAATTGGCCGCTTCCAAGTGGTCTCAGAGCTCTACAGCACTTTATAGGCTTCTCTAATTACTATAGAAGATTTAGCAAGGGTTTTTCCTCTATAGTAGCGCCTATAACCGCTCTGACTAAGAAGGAAAATAATCCTAAATTCTGTAAACCAGAGGCGATGGAAGCATTTGAGACCTTGAAATCCTCCTTTGCCTCTGCTTCCATTCTGGTTCATCCTAATCCGACCCTTCCTTGTCTACTAGGGTTAGATGCATCTGAAACAGGCATAGGAGCAATACTATCTCAAAGGAAGGGACAGGATCAGCCATTACATCCTTGTGGGTTTTTCCTCTAAAAAGCTTACTGATGCTGAAAGGAGATATGACATTGGAGATAGGGAGCTGTTAGCTATCATCCTAGCTTTAAAAGAATGGAGACATATGCTAGAAGGTACTCCTATTCCTATAACAATCCTGACCGATCATAAGAACCTTGCTTACCTGGGAGAAGCCCGAAGATTGACAGCTAGGCAGGCTCGATGAACCCTTTTCTTGGCGCGGTTTAATTACGTTTTAACGTATAGACCAGGGTCTAAGAATACCAAGGCTGATGCCCTCACGTGCCAATATGAACCTTAAACCAGTCCACTTACAGACATAACTATGGTGGTGCCAAGCTCACGTATAATAGCTGTGAGCGTAAAGGTGGAATAGTGGTTGATGGGAGATACATCAGACCTGATTTGCTAAACAGCAACCAGAGGATTTTTCAGTTAAATGCCCCAGGGAGAGATGTTAAAGTTTGCAATATGCATAGCTGATGCTCTGCAAAACATGGTATGGGTCCCTGGGGCGGAGTATTTGGAGAGCAGGGTGGGCCAATGCTCCAACAGCATTAGTTGCTGTGTAACAGACCACTATTTGGATCTGACTTACGAGTTAGTTAATTGGCACTCACCTGTAGCTAGTCAATTAGTAGACAGGCCTTTAAAAGAAGAGGGCAGCCTGCTGCAGAGTGAGGGAGGAAAAGACAGCTAGGAGAGTGAAAGACAAGTGTGTTTATTGCAAAGCCATTTCTTTTGTTTGGAAAATTGGTAAGTGGGAAAGCCACCCAATTGCAGATAGTAATTCATGTCTAGTAAGAGCTCAAGTAAGAGCAAGGGATTTTGTTTGTTTTTGTTATTATTTACAGCACCTGTTTCTTATTGAATAAAAAGGAAAACCGAGCTGAATGTGTCCTGGACTTTGTATACCCTAGAAGGCTGTGGTTACTGCAAGATCTGTGACAATCCTACCTGTAAAAGAGGTGGTTTGTTACATAGCCCACACAGTGCTTAGAATTAATTCCGATCTTCTTGGCAACATATCGTCTAAACAAGATCAAGTGCCTGAATCAACTCCTGTTGATAAGCTATTTGTTCTTTCCGAGTATAGAGGTGATACTCAAAAAATTAGAATATCGTGTAAAAGTTCATTTATTTCAGTAATGCAACATAAAAGGGGAAACTAATATATGAGATAGAGGCATTAGATGCAAAGAAAGATAATTCAAGCTGTGATTTGTCATAATTGCGATGATTATGGCTTACAGAAAAAGGTGCACAAGCAGCAGGGATGACCACAGCCTGGAGAAGATTGTCAGGAAAAGGCCATAAGGTAAAACAGTTATATTGACAATAGTACACAGGTTCTCTAAGATGGCACACGTTATACCATTGCCAAAGCTACCTTCTTCACCAGAATTGGCCGATATATTCTCCAAAGAAATCTTTTGCCTGCATGGTATACTGATAAAAATAATATCAGATAGTGGCACGCAATTTGTCTCTTGATTCTGGAGGGCATTTGTGCTCAAATGAGCATTGAATTAAGCTTTTCATCTGCTTATCACCCACAGTCCAATGGGGCAGTACAATGCACAAATCAAATGCTGGAACAATATTTAAGATACTTTGTATCGGAACATCAGGATAACTGGGTTGATTTGATTCCCTGGGCTGAACTCGCTCAAAACAATTTGGTCAGTGAGGCCACTCATTTCTCTTTTTACCTCAATTATGGTTTCAATCCCCTGGTCCTTCCTTCTGCGCTCCCTTCTCAGGATCTGCCATCAGTTGACCTCCACATTGACAACCTGAGACACACTTGGGAACAAGCTCAACTCATCCTTGCTACTACCTCACATTCATTTAAGTGTCAGGCTGACAAGCGTAGACATGCTGCTCCGGTGTATCAACCAGGGGATAGTCTGCTTGAGTACAAGACACATCCATCTCAAAGTGCCAAACATGAAAGTGCCAGGTACATTGGTCCTTATAAAGTCATTAGGTAGGTCAATCATGGGGCTTATAGTTTGGCTCTCCCGCCTTCCCTGCGCATTCCCAATACTTTCCATGTGTCCCTACTTAAACCTTTGGTCTCTAACCATTTTACCAGTCAGATCGTTCCTCCTTCCCCTGTTGAAGTCGATGATCAGGAGGAGTATGAAGTAGGGCCATTCTAGATTATCGCATGTCGCATGGCAGTCTTCAGTATCTGGTTGATTGGAAAGGGTACAGCCCAAAAGAAAGGTCTTGGGTCAAGTTCTCTCATGTGCACGCTTCTCGTCTTCTGAGGTCATTCTACTCCCGCTTTCCCTCTCGTCCGAGTCCTTCTGGCCCGGTGGACGGTTCTCGAGAAGGGGGTTCTGTCATGCTCACTCATGTTTCTGGCAGTGCTCCTGCTTCAAGTTTCCACTCCAACGGTTCCAGCGCCGGCTGCTGCAGCTCGTCCCCCTTTTATGAGGCTGCCAGTGCACAGCGACGTCATGGCGCTAATTATGTCACGGCCCGCCAAGACATTTAAACGTGGATGTTTTGGGGCGTGGCTTCAAATTTAAAGATACAGCCTATAAAAGGCAGATTCAACCATAGTTCTTTGCACTGTTGTGGTTCTACTCTCAGTTCCCAATAGTGCTTTGCTTTTCAGTGTGTTCTTGTGTCTTGACCTCGGCTTTCTGACTATTCTCATTTATTCCTGACCCTACTTTGGTATCTCGCAAACTGTGTTTTCTGGTTCCGTATATATACCAGAAAAAAAATGGTATACGTTTTTCTATTACATCCTGCGTGTTGGGTCTCTAAGGAATCCTGACACAGGGCAAGTAGTTTCCTTATTTTTATTTATCTATAAAACTATTTGTTACTTTGCTTAGTTTTCCTACTGTTTCCAAACATACAGAGGGAGGTTGTGCTCTGTTAACATTATAGTAAATCCATAGATAGTAAAAAGAATACATTTACTGTTGCAGGGTTCCTGATGTTTAGCTATAAAAACTATAATTATGTATAATCATATTCTGCTCTAGTAAAACAACTCATTTATACACTAAGCAACATTTTATGTTTCTGGTTTTCAACATTTTTTTTTGTGGTTTTGGTTACATTTTTAACTTTTCAATTTTGTTGTTGTTTATTGATATCTGCCATTGTATATTTTATATATTTTTTAAAAGTCTGTAGATATTTTTTAAAACCTCTGTATTATTCATTTTCCCTTTGTATGATCTGAATGAACAGACAATGATTGATTTATGAACATCTGCACATTTGTCTTTAAAGCACCATTATGCTGAGAAATGTGAAATTATCTGATCCTCTCTAACTTCCACTACCTCTGTTCATAGCCCATCTGTGTATTTTATTACATATCGAGTTGCTTGGGAATTTTTTGAATAGCTATTTAAATAGTTAAATAGTATTTATTATATGTATTTAGGAATGATGTTACATACATATAATGAATATCATTCATTATATGTATGTAACACCAACACCAGGGACAGATCACGCCAACAAGTTACAGAAAGAGGGCACAAGGAAACTAAAGCCATCCAGTATATATCCCATGGACTATTGGGCTATATACAACACAGTTTAACAAAAGAACATTGTGGCCCACCAAGCACTTACCTAGATTGTTTAATGACCAATTTGAGCATTCCAACATTTATCGAGACATTAATCCAACTCTAACATGTATCCAGATTCTTTGGATTCAATTTGTTTTCCGTTTTCGTGGATGTTATCTTTGGTTTTATTTGTTTTTACTTTTCCTATAAGTAACTCTCATGGTTGTAATATAACGCATTTTTATGAAAGTTACGGTAAACTTAATAAATGTACGTATGCAAAAAAAATAATAATGTAAATCTGACCATTATGTAATATTATTTGAAGCTCTACACTGACAATATATTTTAACAGCTTTCTAAAACTGATCCACCAATATAAAAAATGTTGATGACCATGTTACACTATTTCTACTTGAAAATGCCCTTAAATAAACATTAAAGTAGAACTGACTTGGCTTAAGATTTGATTAAAATGTTTAATAGCTGTGCACAGTGTAGACTTGTGCTCTCTACTATGTTTGTTTTGACATAAACCCACTCTGAAATGAGTCAGTATCTATATTAAATTAAAGTGTTAGTTATATATTAATATAAATGGCTTTTAGATTAAATGGTATATTCAGTCATGTTCAATTATGAATGCTACACTTATGGCACTTGCCTCTTGCTCTTTTTGCTCTGTTTATTGGTGAGGGCACAACTCTGTCATTGCCCTTCTACTGTCATCGGTCCTACAAATGCGCACAATGACTTCCGTTAGCTTTCAATAACATTTTCACTTACTGAAGTCATTGGTGCTAGGCATATGCAATTGAAGGTCAGCAAGGACAACTCAGACATATAGATCCATTTAAATGTGTCAGCATTAAACATCATCTGAAGCTTGTTTATACAAAATCCTTGAATGTCTAATATATTAAAACTAAAAGATATTTTAATTTGCTTATAACAAGATATATTTATTTACTTGAAGGGTTATTCACAAAAGTGGGAATGCAAAGTACATTCAAAGTGGCTTTCTCATTTAAGGCCAGGATAGCTGAACTGAAAGCACAGCTTACTGAGATAATTTTCCAGTCTGGCTATTTTCACCTTAAATTTGAAATTCATCTTAAATTCACTTTGAACAGCCCTGTTAGAAAATATATTGTTTAATTACCTATACAATGCTAGACAGTGTATCCTGTCATGATAAACAAAACTTAAGTGTAACTGAAAGAAAACCTTTTGAGAACTTTTCTAAAGCATTTCTCTACTCTTTGCCACAACTAAAATATTAAGGTGCGCTGTGTCTTTAAGACCCAAAAATGTATAAAGTGCAACTAAGTGCAAACAAATTGATAAAGTGCAAAGTGATACAAAGTGCACTTAAAGTGTAAAATATCAATATAAAATATTATACATACATATGGCCTCTCGACTCCAAATATACATAAAAAGGAAAAGAGACATAAAAAAAAACAATAGTGTGAAACCGTATTAAAATGGTAGTATGGATAATAAATGCCAAATATTGCACTCACAAAAGTAGAGCAGAATAAGCCTGCTCTAGCTTTAACAGCTTCTTCAAATGTAGGACTGCATAGACGAAAAAAATATATTCCAAAATCTTTATTGCCCAGCACAGCACCAATATATCACCTTCCTCCACACTTAGTATTCAGTTACAGAGCCTTCGGTAGCATACAGCATAAGGGTGTCGACCTGTCCCTCTGCGGTTTCGCCGCCGTAATTGCCGTCTGTTGGCCGTCTGTTTCCTCAAACTTCCAGGGGGAGGAGCTTTCTCGGGTGCGTGACGTCAGGTGCGTAACTTAACGTGATGACGCGTTTCGCCGTATTCACGGCTTCATCAGATCTGCCCATCCATGTCCTTACAGTTCTTATATACCCATCATAATGAGTACATTCAGGTGACTGCCATATAAAGTCTGTTATTTTGTTGCTGGCATCAATCAAATCAATTGCATATATATACACAAAAAAAGCAATATTACTTTATTCGAAAAACATCATAATTTAAATACTTGCATTATTTAAACACATATATATATAAAAAAACATTGAAACATATAATTTCCCAAAGAAACTTATTTCAAGAGACATATTTAAGAAGACATACTTAAAACCATCATTACCTTAAGAGAATTGTTTAAACAAACACATTTAAAGAAACATGCTTAAAAATACATAAATACATATTTAAAAATACATGCTAATGACATAACAATATAGCACCTCCTCCTAATCTAAATATAAAAAGAGAAAAATATTATACATTATGAGGAATAGGAACATATTTAATTATACTAAAAAAACACATCAGTATTAACCTAAAAAATTAAATAAATCAAATTCTATATTGAGCCCCCTAGGTTCTAAAGTTTTTAGCCTATGGACCCATTTCATTTCTTTTTTGCCTATGTCAATGATATGATTACCCCCTCTCCATGATTTTTTCACTATCTCTATACCTAAGAATGCCAGACCCCTAGGGTCTTTATTGTGGTATTTTTTAAAAGGGCTGAAACACTATGATTATCGTAACCCTTAGTAATATTATTTACATGCTCATATATTCTTTTATGTAGTGGGCGAATTGTCCGTCCCACATACTGTAATCCACATGGGCATATTAATAAATAAATTACATTTTTACTAAAACACGTAATAAAATTTTCAATAGAAAACTCTGCATCTTCCCTATTTTTAAATTTACTAACCCCCTTCAGAGTAGCATTTTTACTGCACCTACATCCTGCACACTTATTACAAGAATAAAATCCTTTTTTATTATTATCTAAAAAAGTTTTCGGAATTTCTTTTTTAGGATGATTAAAAGTCAAAATACGTTTAAAATTTGGTGCTCCTCTAAATGTAATAAAAGGTTTCTCTGGAATAATTTTGCTGAGTTCATTATCTTTCTTTAAAATATGCCAGTGTTTATTTACTATTGATTTCATTCTATTGCACTCTTGATTAAAATCAAAAACCAAGGGTAATATTATTCCACTTTCTTTGTTTGAATTTCCTACATCCTTATGATTACTTAATAACTGATTAGGTTCTAAATTTATTGTTTCATTATACGCTTTTTCTAAAATCTGTTGTGGATACTTTTTTTGCTTAAACCTATCTAAAATTGTCTTGGCTTGTTCCTCAAATTTATCCTTGTCTGTACAATTCCTCCTAATTCTTTGTAATTGGCCCTTAGGAATATTGTTAAGCCAAGGAGTATAGTGGCCACTATTATATAGAACATAATTGTTGGCATCTACTTTTTTGAAAAAAATTTTTTGTTTTAATCTCACCCTTTTCTATATATATTTCTAAATCTAAATAATTAATATTAGACTTACTAAAAACACTAGTTAAAACTATACCCCAATTATTATTATTTAATCTTTCTAAAAATGCCTTAAGATCTTCTTCATATCCATCCCATATAAAAATTAAATCGTCTATATATCTATGGTATGAGACCAGGTTTGACCCCCATTCCGGGCTATCGTATATATATTTATCTTCCCAACCTGACATATATAAATTCGCGTAACTGGGGGCAAACCTGGTCCCCATAGCAGTTCCCTGGCACTGTAAGTAAAAATGAGAATTAAATAAAAAATAATTATTATTTAAAATCCAGTTAATACTTTTAATTAAAAAGTCTATATGTTCATTTGAAAACTTCTTAGATTTGTTAAGGCATTCTTCTATAACTTGACAACCTTGTACATGGGGAATAGAGGTGTATAACGAAGATACATCACTTGTTACCAATATATATGAACTCTTCCATTTAATATTATTTAAAAAATTGATAACATCTAATGTATCTTTTAAATAAGAGGGTATAACTTTAACTAAATCCTGCAACCATGTATCTACATATTTGGAGAGATTCGCTGAAATCGAAAGTATCCCTGAGACTATAGGTCTCCCGGGAGGATTCGTTTTATCCTTATGAACCTTGGGCAGGGTATAGAAGACTGGCATTCTCGGAAAATCAGTATGTAAAAATTTATATTCGTCCTCGTTCAGAATGCCATCATCCTTTCCCCTGTCCAAAAGTTCATACAAAGATTTCTTTATTTCCTCTATGGGATCTTTTTCTAAGGTTTTATAAACATTTTTATCATGAAGCTGTCTATAACACTCCTTTATGTACATCTCTGAATCTTGCACTACTATACTTCCCCCTTTATCCGCTGGTTTTATGATGATAGTTTTATTGCTTCTTAAATGTTGTAAAGCTTCTCTTTCTTCTTTATTGAGATTATTCCTTCTATTCTTAGTGCTTTTCTCTAATTTCTCGAAATCCTCTATTACTGATTTCTCAAAAATATCAATAGCGCTAGTCCTATAATTCCTAGGATAGAAATTAGATTTATTTTTCAAAGTGGTATGAGTATTATCTACCACCTTTTCTTTACATTTGTTTAAATAAAAAAACCTCTTTAATGTTAATCCCCTCGAAAATTTCAACATGTCTACATATGCAGAGAAAGAGTCAAATTTACGGCTAGGGGCAAATTTAAGCCCTTTATCTAATACTCTACATTCATATGGAGAGAGTTGATGTTTAGACAGATTTATTATTCCATCCAGTTTCCTATTTTTCCTTTCTTTCCGAATTTGTAATTTGGCTCCTCCTCTACATCCTCTCTGTCTTTGCTCCTCCTTCTTTTTAATGGTGAAAAAACAACCCTCTCTTTTCTTTTCTCTAAAAAATCTTTGCGTGGATTTTGAGGTGTTTCTTCTGATAAGACTTCAAATCGATTCTTTGTTTTAATGTCTCTTATATTATGTCTCTTCTCTGGACTATAATTCCTATATCCTTTAAAATTTGTACCGTTTTTTGTTGTTTTAACCTTAGTCCATTCCCCTTGTGTCTTATATTCCGGGGTTCTCCATGTGGTCTTTTTATATGTCCCATAGCTATTTAACCTTTTTCTCTGGGTATTTTCTCTTATGTTCCTGCTTTCCCTATTCTGATAGGAACCATAATGATTATCCATAGGTCTATCTTTCTCAAACCTGGAAAAATTCCTAACTTTATTATTTTTGTAATCTGACATGTCTCTTTTGTATTTTTTGTATTTACCAAACTTTACCTGTTCCTCTAATCTGCCTAGATTTTCTTTAGTTTTCTTTGTCAATTCTTCGTAATCTTTCGTCTCTGATATTGGTTCCAATCTCTTTTGGAACATTTCTATATCTTTGTCTAACTGAGACAAAGCTTCTAGTCTGCATGATATCACTATATTCATCATTTCTACAGAAAATCTTTCCAAAGCATCATTCCAAATTTTTACGTATTTTTGATTATTATCATTTTCAAAAGTAGGTGTTTTAAAAAAACGAAGACCTCTAGGTGTAATTTTATCTTTTAAATACCTCTCCATTGTTGCCACCTCCCATTTGTATTTTATTTCCTTTGCTAATAATTTCTCTAAATTTTTGAAATTTACTTCTATATCATCATTTCTGGAGACATTAATATCATCATAATTAAGACTTTCTGGTCCATCAAAGCCAAATATGAGACTATCTCTAAAATCAAACAAAGACATATTACAGCTGCCTTACTTGGTGAGAGCTAAATACACAATACACACAGAAAACAAGTAAAAAGTAGGCGCTCGTAATAAAATCGTCTAGAATAAAACAGAACAACCTGTTAATATAAAAAAAAGGAGCTGCACCAAAAACAAGTGTAAAACTCCTCCAAACACTTTAGTGAATATACTTAAAAATAGTAAGGTGCGCTGTGTCTTTAAGACCCAAAAATGTATAAAGTGCAACTAAGTGCAAACAAATTGATGATGGTTTTAAGTATGTCTTCTTAAATATGTCTCTTGAAATAAGTTTCTTTGGGAAATTATATGTTTCAATGTTTTTTTATATATATATGTGTTTAAATAATGCAAGTATTTAAATTATGATGTTTTTCGAATAAAGTAATATTGCTTTTTTTGTGTATATATATGCAATTGATTTGATTGATGCCAGCAACAAAATAACAGACTTTATATGGCAGTCACCTGAATGTACTCATTATGATGGGTATATAAGAACTGTAAGGACATGGATGGGCAGATCTGATGAAGCCGTGAATACGGCGAAACGCGTCATCACGTTAAGTTACGCACCTGACGTCACGCACCCGAGAAAGCTCCTCCCCCTGGAAGTTTGAGGAAACAGACGGCCAACAGACGGCAATTACGGCGGCGAAACCGCAGAGGGACAGGCCGACACCCTTATGCTGTATGCTACCGAAGGCTCTGTAACTGAATACTAAGTGTGGAGGAAGGTGATATATTGGTGCTGTGCTGGGCAATAAAGATTTTGGAATATATTTTTTTCGTCTATGCAGTCCTACATTTGAAGAAGCTGTTAAAGCTAGAGCAGGCTTATTCTGCTCTACTTTTGTGAGTGCAATATTTGGCATTTATTATCCATACTACCATTTTAATACGGTTTCACACTATTGTTTTTTTTTATGTCTCTTTTCCTTTTTATGTATATTTGGAGTCGAGAGGCCATATGTATGTATAATATTTTATATTGATATTTTACACTTTAAGTGCACTTTGTATCACTTTGCACTTTATCAATTTGTTTGCACTTAGTTGCACTTTATATATTTTTGGGTCTTAAAGACACAGCGCACCTTATTATTTTTAAGTATATTCACTAAAGTGTTTGGAGGAGTTTTACACTTGTTTTTGGTGCAGCTCTTTTTTATATTAACAGGTTGTTCTGTTTTATTCTAGACGATTTTATTACGAGCGCCTACTTTTTACTTGTTTTCTGTGTGTATTGTGTATTTAGCTCTCACCAAGTAAGGCAGCTGTAATATGTCTTTGTTTGATTTTAGAGATAGTCTCATATTTGGCTTTGATGGACCAGAAAGTCTTAATTATGATGATATTAATGTCTCCAGAAATGATGATATAGAAGTAAATTTCAAAAATTTAGAGAAATTATTAGCAAAGGAAATAAAATACAAATGGGAGGTGGCAACAATGGAGAGGTATTTAAAAGATAAAATTACACCTAGAGGTCTTCGTTTTTTTAAAACACCTACTTTTGAAAATGATAATAATCAAAAATACGTAAAAATTTGGAATGATGCTTTGGAAAGATTTTCTGTAGAAATGATGAATATAGTGATATCATGCAGACTAGAAGCTTTGTCTCAGTTAGACAAAGATATAGAAATGTTCCAAAAGAGATTGGAACCAATATCAGAGACGAAAGATTACGAAGAATTGACAAAGAAAACTAAAGAAAATCTAGGCAGATTAGAGGAACAGGTAAAGTTTGGTAAATACAAAAAATACAAAAGAGACATGTCAGATTACAAAAATAATAAAGTTAGGAATTTTTCCAGGTTTGAGAAAGATAGACCTATGGATAATCATTATGGTTCCTATCAGAATAGGGAAAGCAGGAACATAAGAGAAAATACCCAGAGAAAAAGGTTAAATAGCTATGGGACATATAAAAAGACCACATGGAGAACCCCGGAATATAAGACACAAGGGGAATGGACTAAGGTTAAAACAACAAAAAACGGTACAAATTTTAAAGGATATAGGAATTATAGTCCAGAGAAGAGACATAATATAAGAGACATTAAAACAAAGAATCGATTTGAAGTCTTATCAGAAGAAACACCTCAAAATCCACGCAAAGATTTTTTAGAGAAAAGAAAAGAGAGGGTTGTTTTTTCACCATTAAAAAGAAGGAGGAGCAAAGACAGAGAGGATGTAGAGGAGGAGCCAAATTACAAATTCGGAAAGAAAGGAAAAATAGGAAACTGGATGGAATAATAAATCTGTCTAAACATCAACTCTCTCCATATGAATGTAGAGTATTAGATAAAGGGCTTAAATTTGCCCCTAGCCGTAAATTTGACTCTTTCTCTGCATATGTAGACATGTTGAAATTTTCGAGGGGATTAACATTAAAGAGGTTTTTTTATTTAAACAAATGTAAAGAAAAGGTGGTAGATAATACTCATACCACTTTGAAAAATAAATCTAATTTCTATCCTAGGAATTATAGGACTAGCGCTATTGATATTTTTGAGAAATCAGTAATAGAGGATTTCGAGAAATTAGAGAAAAGCACTAAAAATAGAAGGAATAATCTCAATAAAGAAGAAAGAGAAGCTTTACAACATTTAAGAAGCAATAAAACTATCATCATAAAACCAGCGGATAAAGGGGGAAGTATAGTAGTGCAAGATTCAGAGATGTACATAAAGGAGTGTTATAGACAGCTTCATGATAAAAATGTTTATAAAACCTTAGAAAAAGATCCCATAGAGGAAATAAAGAAATCTTTGTATGAACTTTTGGACAGGGGAAAGGATGATGGCATTCTGAACGAGGACGAATATAAATTTTTACATACTGATTTTCCGAGAATGCCAGTCTTCTATACCCTGCCCAAGGTTCATAAGGATAAAACGAATCCTCCCGGGAGACCTATAGTCTCAGGGATACTTTCGATTTCAGCGAATCTCTCCAAATATGTAGATACATGGTTGCAGGATTTAGTTAAAGTCATACCCTCTTATTTAAAAGATACATTAGATGTTATCAATTTTTTAAATAATATTAAATGGAAGAGTTCATATATATTGGTAACAAGTGATGTATCTTCGTTATACACCTCTATTCCCCATGTACAAGGTTGTCAAGTTATAGAAGAATGCCTTAACAAATCTAAGAAGTTCTCAAATGAACATATAGACTTTTTAATTAAAAGTATTAACTGGATTTTAAATAATAATTATTTTTTATTTAATTCTCATTTTTACTTACAGTGCCAGGGAACTGCTATGGGGACCAGGTTTGCCCCCAGTTACGCGAATTTATATATGTCAGGTTGGGAAGATAAATATATATACGATAGCCCGGAATGGGGGTCAAACCTGGTCTCATACCATAGATATATAGACGATTTAATTTTTATATGGGATGGATATGAAGAAGATCTTAAGGCATTTTTAGAAAGATTAAATAATAATAATTGGGGTATAGTTTTAACTAGTGTTTTTAGTAAGTCTAATATTAATTATTTAGATTTAGAAATATATATAGAAAAGGGTGAGATTAAAACAAAAAATTTTTTTAAAAAAGTAGATGCCAACAATTACGTTCTATATAATAGTGGCCACTATACTCCTTGGCTTAACAATATTCCTAAGGGCCAATTACAAAGAATTAGGAGGAATTGTACAGACAAGGATAAATTTGAGGAACAAGCCAAGACAATTTTAGATAGGTTTAAGCAAAAAAAGTATCCACAACAGATTTTAGAAAAAGCGTATAATGAAACAATAAATTTAGAACCTAATCAGTTATTAAGTAATCATAAGGATGTAGGAAATTCAAACAAAGAAAGTGGAATAATATTACCCTTGGTTTTTGATTTTAATCAAGAGTGCAATAGAATGAAATCAATAGTAAATAAACACTGGCATATTTTAAAGAAAGATAATGAACTCAGCAAAATTATTCCAGAGAAACCTTTTATTACATTTAGAGGAGCACCAAATTTTAAACGTATTTTGACTTTTAATCATCCTAAAAAAGAAATTCCGAAAACTTTTTTAGATAATAATAAAAAAGGATTTTATTCTTGTAATAAGTGTGCAGGATGTAGGTGCAGTAAAAATGCTACTCTGAAGGGGGTTAGTAAATTTAAAAATAGGGAAGATGCAGAGTTTTCTATTGAAAATTTTATTACGTGTTTTAGTAAAAATGTAATTTATTTATTAATATGCCCATGTGGATTACAGTATGTGGGACGGACAATTCGCCCACTACATAAAAGAATATATGAGCATGTAAATAATATTACTAAGGGTTACGATAATCATAGTGTTTCAGCCCATTTTAAAAAATACCACAATAAAGACCCTAGGGGTCTGGCATTCTTAGGTATAGAGATAGTGAAAAAATCATGGAGAGGGGGTAATCATATCATTGACATAGGCAAAAAAGAAATGAAATGGGTCCATAGGCTAAAAACTTTAGAACCTAGGGGGCTCAATATAGAATTTGATTTATTTAATTTTTTAGGTTAATACTGATGTGTTTTTTTAGTATAATTAAATATGTTCCTATTCCTCATAATGTATAATATTTTTCTCTTTTTATATTTAGATTAGGAGGAGGTGCTATATTGTTATGTCATTAGCATGTATTTCTAAATATGTATTTATGTATTTTTAAGCATGTTTCTTTAAATGTGTTTGTTTAAACAATTCTCTTAAGGTAATGATGGTTTTAAGTATGTCTTCTTAAATATGTCTCTTGAAATAAGTTTCTTTGGGAAATTATATGTTTCAATGTTTTTTTATATATATATGTGTTTAAATAATGCAAGTATTTAAATTATGATGTTTTTCGAATAAAGTAATATTGCTTTTTTTGTGTATATATATGCAATTGATTTGATTGATGCCAGCAACAAAATAACAGACTTTATATGGCAGTCACCTGAATGTACTCATTATGATGGGTATATAAGAACTGTAAGGACATGGATGGGCAGATCTGATGAAGCCGTGAATACGGCGAAACGCGTCATCACGTTAAGTTACGCACCTGACGTCACGCACCCGAGAAAGCTCCTCCCCCTGGAAGTTTGAGGAAACAGACGGCCAACAGACGGCAATTACGGCGGCGAAACCGCAGAGGGACAGGCCGACACCCTTATGCTGTATGCTACCGAAGGCTCTGTAACTGAATACTAAGTGTGGAGGAAGGTGATATATTGGTGCTGTGCTGGGCAATAAAGATTTTGGAATATATTTTTTTCGTCTATGCAGTCCTACATTTGAAGAAGCTGTTAAAGCTAGAGCAGGCTTATTCTGCTCTACTTTTGTGAGTGCAATATTTGGCATTTATTATCCATACTACCATTTTAATACGGTTTCACACTATTGTTTTTTTTTATGTCTCTTTTCCTTTTTATGTATATTTGGAGTCGAGAGGCCATATGTATGTATAATATTTTATATTGATATTTTACACTTTAAGTGCACTTTGTATCACTTTGCACTTTATCAATTTGTTTGCACTTAGTTGCACTTTATACATTTTTGGGTCTTAAAGACACAGCGCACCTTACTATTTTTAAGTATATTCACTAAAGTGTTTGGAGGAGTTTTACACTTGTTTTTGGTGCAGCTCTTTTTTATATTAACAGGTTGTTCTGTTTTATTCTAGACGATTTTATTACGAGCGCCTACTTTTTACTTGTTTTCTGTGTGTATTGTGTATTTAGCTCTCACCAAGTAAGGCAGCTGTAATATGTCTTTGTTTGATTTTAGAGATAGTCTCATATTTGGCTTTGATGGACCAGAAAGTCTTAATTATGATGATATTAATGTCTCCAGAAATGATGATATAGAAGTAAATTTCAAAAATTTAGAGAAATTATTAGCAAAGGAAATAAAATACAAATGGGAGGTGGCAACAATGGAGAGGTATTTAAAAGATAAAATTACACCTAGAGGTCTTCGTTTTTTTAAAACACCTACTTTTGAAAATGATAATAATCAAAAATACGTAAAAATTTGGAATGATGCTTTGGAAAGATTTTCTGTAGAAATGATGAATATAGTGATATCATGCAGACTAGAAGCTTTGTCTCAGTTAGACAAAGATATAGAAATGTTCCAAAAGAGATTGGAACCAATATCAGAGACGAAAGATTACGAAGAATTGACAAAGAAAACTAAAGAAAATCTAGGCAGATTAGAGGAACAGGTAAAGTTTGGTAAATACAAAAAATACAAAAGAGACATGTCAGATTACAAAAATAATAAAGTTAGGAATTTTTCCAGGTTTGAGAAAGATAGACCTATGGATAATCATTATGGTTCCTATCAGAATAGGGAAAGCAGGAACATAAGAGAAAATACCCAGAGAAAAAGGTTAAATAGCTATGGGACATATAAAAAGACCACATGGAGAACCCCGGAATATAAGACACAAGGGGAATGGACTAAGGTTAAAACAACAAAAAACGGTACAAATTTTAAAGGATATAGGAATTATAGTCCAGAGAAGAGACATAATATAAGAGACATTAAAACAAAGAATCGATTTGAAGTCTTATCAGAAGAAACACCTCAAAATCCACGCAAAGATTTTTTAGAGAAAAGAAAAGAGAGGGTTGTTTTTTCACCATTAAAAAGAAGGAGGAGCAAAGACAGAGAGGATGTAGAGGAGGAGCCAAATTACAAATTCGGAAAGAAAGGAAAAATAGGAAACTGGATGGAATAATAAATCTGTCTAAACATCAACTCTCTCCATATGAATGTAGAGTATTAGATAAAGGGCTTAAATTTGCCCCTAGCCGTAAATTTGACTCTTTCTCTGCATATGTAGACATGTTGAAATTTTCGAGGGGATTAACATTAAAGAGGTTTTTTTATTTAAACAAATGTAAAGAAAAGGTGGTAGATAATACTCATACCACTTTGAAAAATAAATCTAATTTCTATCCTAGGAATTATAGGACTAGCGCTATTGATATTTTTGAGAAATCAGTAATAGAGGATTTCGAGAAATTAGAGAAAAGCACTAAAAATAGAAGGAATAATCTCAATAAAGAAGAAAGAGAAGCTTTACAACATTTAAGAAGCAATAAAACTATCATCATAAAACCAGCGGATAAAGGGGGAAGTATAGTAGTGCAAGATTCAGAGATGTACATAAAGGAGTGTTATAGACAGCTTCATGATAAAAATGTTTATAAAACCTTAGAAAAAGATCCCATAGAGGAAATAAAGAAATCTTTGTATGAACTTTTGGACAGGGGAAAGGATGATGGCATTCTGAACGAGGACGAATATAAATTTTTACATACTGATTTTCCGAGAATGCCAGTCTTCTATACCCTGCCCAAGGTTCATAAGGATAAAACGAATCCTCCCGGGAGACCTATAGTCTCAGGGATACTTTCGATTTCAGCGAATCTCTCCAAATATGTAGATACATGGTTGCAGGATTTAGTTAAAGTCATACCCTCTTATTTAAAAGATACATTAGATGTTATCAATTTTTTAAATAATATTAAATGGAAGAGTTCATATATATTGGTAACAAGTGATGTATCTTCGTTATACACCTCTATTCCCCATGTACAAGGTTGTCAAGTTATAGAAGAATGCCTTAACAAATCTAAGAAGTTCTCAAATGAACATATAGACTTTTTAATTAAAAGTATTAACTGGATTTTAAATAATAATTATTTTTTATTTAATTCTCATTTTTACTTACAGTGCCAGGGAACTGCTATGGGGACCAGGTTTGCCCCCAGTTACGCGAATTTATATATGTCAGGTTGGGAAGATAAATATATATACGATAGCCCGGAATGGAGGTCAAACCTGGTCTCATACCATAGATATATAGACGATTTAATTTTTATATGGGATGGATATGAAGAAGATCTTAAGGCATTTTTAGAAAGATTAAATAATAATAATTGGGGTATAGTTTTAACTAGTGTTTTTAGTAAGTCTAATATTAATTATTTAGATTTAGAAATATATATAGAAAAGGGTGAGATTAAAACAAAAAATTTTTTTAAAAAAGTAGATGCCAACAATTACGTTCTATATAATAGTGGTCACTATACTCCTTGGCTTAACAATATTCCTAAGGGCCAATTACAAAGAATTAGGAGGAATTGTACAGACAAGGATAAATTTGAGGAACAAGCCAAGACAATTTTAGATAGGTTTAAGCAAAAAAAGTATCCACAACAGATTTTAGAAAAAGCGTATAATGAAACAATAAATTTAGAACCTAATCAGTTATTAAGTAATCATAAGGATGTAGGAAATTCAAACAAAGAAAGTGGAATAATATTACCCTTGGTTTTTGATTTTAATCAAGAGTGCAATAGAATGAAATCAATAGTAAATAAACACTGGCATATTTTAAAGAAAGATAATGAACTCAGCAAAATTATTCCAGAGAAACCTTTTATTACATTTAGAGGAGCACCAAATTTTAAACGTATTTTGACTTTTAATCATCCTAAAAAAGAAATTCCGAAAACTTTTTTAGATAATAATAAAAAAGGATTTTATTCTTGTAATAAGTGTGCAGGATGTAGGTGCAGTAAAAATGCTACTCTGAAGGGGGTTAGTAAATTTAAAAATAGGGAAGATGCAGAGTTTTCTATTGAAAATTTTATTACGTGTTTTAGTAAAAATGTAATTTATTTATTAATATGCCCATGTGGATTACAGTATGTGGGACGGACAATTCGCCCACTACATAAAAGAATATATGAGCATGTAAATAATATTACTAAGGGTTACGATAATCATAGTGTTTCAGCCCTTTTTAAAAAATACCACAATAAAGACCCTAGGGGTCTGGCATTCTTAGGTATAGAGATAGTGAAAAAATCATGGAGAGGGGGTAATCATATCATTGACATAGGCAAAAAAGAAATGAAATGGGTCCATAGGCTAAAAACTTTAGAACCTAGGGGGCTCAATATAGAATTTGATTTATTTAATTTTTTAGGTTAATACTGATGTGTTCTTTTAGTATAATTAAATATGTTCCTATTCCTCATAATGTATAATATTTTTCTCTTTTTATATTTAGATTAGGAGGAGGTGCTATATTGTTATGTCATTAGCATGTATTTTTAAATATGTATTTATGTATTTTTAAGCATGTTTCTTTAAATGTGTTTGTTTAAACAATTCTCTTAAGGTAATGATGGTTTTAAGTATGTCTTCTTAAATATGTCTTTTGAAATAAGTTTCTTTGGGAAATTATATGTTTCAATGTTTTTATATATATATGTGTTTAAATAATGCAAGTATTTAAATTATGATGTTTTTCGAATAAAGTAATATTGCTTTTTTTGTGTATATATATGCAATTGATTTGATTGATGCCAGCAACAAAATAACAGACTTTATATGGCAGTCACCTGAATGTACTCATTATGATGGGTATATAAGAACTGTAAGGACATGGATGGGCAGATCTGATGAAGCCGTGAATACGGCGAAACGCGTCATCACGTTAAGTTACGCACCTGACGTCACGCACCCGAGAAAGCTCCTCCCCCTGGAAGTTTGAGGAAACAGACGGCCAACAGACGGCAATTACGGCGGCGAAACCGCAGAGGGACAGGTCGACACCCTTATGCTGTATGCTACCGAAGGCTCTGTAACTGAATACTAAGTGTGGAGGAAGGTGATATATTGGTGCTGTGCTGGGCAATAAAGATTTTGGAATATATTTTTTTCGTCTATGCAGTCCTACATTTGAAGAAGCTGTTAAAGCTAGAGCAGGCTTATTCTGCTCTACTTTTGTGAGTGCAATATTTGGCATTTATTATCCATACTACCATTTTAATACGGTTTCACACTATTGTTTTTTTTTTATGTCTCTTTTCCTTTTTATGTATATTTGGAGTCGAGAGGCCATATGTATGTATAATATTTTATATTGATATTTTACACTTTAAGTGCACTTTGTATCACTTTGCACTTTATCAATTTGTTTGCACTTAGTTGCACTTTATACATTTTTGGGTCTTAAAGACACAGCGCACCTTACTATTTTTAAGTAATAGCATACACTAAACAATATAATATAATAGGCGTAACAGAAACATGGTGGGATGAGACACATGACTGGGCAGTTAATTTAAATGGGTACACGTTATTTAGGAAGGATAGGAAAAACAAGAAGGGTGGTGGGGTATGTTTATATGTCAACCATGAGTTGAAGTCAAATCTTAGGCATGTGGAGGCATTATTGGTAGATATCTGCTTTGGGCAAACAAAGGGAAATCAATTATTGGTTGGGATATGTTATAAACCACCTAATGTAAATATTATTGAGGAAGAACAGCTGTTAGAGCAAATTGAGAAAGCTGCAAATCGAGGTAGCACGTTAATTATTGGAGATTAGAATTACCCAGACATAAATTGGGATAGAGGGACTAGTACTTCAGCAAGGGGCATCAGGTTTTTGAATGTGTTAAATGACACCTTTATGTCACAACTGGCACAAGCACCAACTAGAAAGGATCCTTGTCTGGATCTCGTTATAACTAACAATGTTGATATTTTAACCAACATTCAAGTAAGGGAGCATTTGGGAAATAGTGATCACAATATGGTAAATTTTGAAATAAACTCAAAAAAGCAAAAGCAAGTGGGGTATACTAAAACATATAATTTTTAAAAAGCCAATTTCAATAAGATTAGGGCAGCTCTACAATATATTGACTGGCATAAACTCCTTAGTGATAAAAACACTGAGAATAAATGGAAACTATTCAAACAAATATTAGAAAGGTACATTTCTCAGTATGTACCATTGGGTAATAAATATAAAAGAAACAAAATAAAACCAATGTGGCTTAGTAGAGAAGTAAAACAAGAGATTAAAAATAATAAGATGGCATTTAAAGCATTTAAATCAGACAAATCAAAGGCATCCTATTTAAGATATAAGGAAGCCAATAACGCTTGCAAAAAGGCAATTAAAGTAGCTAAACTAGAAAATGAGAAATTGATAGCTAAAGAATGCAAAACCAACCCCCAAATTTTTTTCAAGTACATCAATTCTAAAAAAACAAAAAATGAAAGTGTAGGTACACTTGAAACAGAGTTGGGTTTATTAGCTAATGAAGACCAGGAAAAAGCAGAAATTTTAAATAACTATTTTTCTTCAGTATATATTAATGAGGATCCTATGGCAAGAGATATGCAAATGATTGCTGCAAAAAACTTGCAAATAACTTGTGATTGGATAACTCGAGACAAGGTGCTACAGCTATTAAAGAAAATTAATGTAAATAAAGCTTGGGGCCTGACGGTATTCACCCATGAGTACTTAAGGAGCTAAGTGGGGAAATAAGTGAACCTCTGTATTTAATTTTTCAAGATTCTTTTGTTTCAGGTGTTGTACCGGAGGATTGGAGGAAAGCAGATGTTGTTCCTATGTTTAAAAAAGGTTCAAAATCCTTGCCTGGAAATTATAGACCTGTGAGCTTAACTTCTGTAACTGGGAAAATATTTGAATGGCTATTAAGGGATAATATTCAGGAATTCATTGGGAAGAACTTTATTATTAGCAATAATCAGCATGGTTTTATGAAACATAGGTCATGTCAAACTAACCTAATTGCATTCTACGAAGAAGTAAGTAGAAGTATAAATCAGTGTGTTGCAGTGGATGTGATTCCTCACAATAGGTTAGTCTTCAAACTAAAAGAAATTGGTCTAGATGAATATTCTTGTTCTTGGGTAGAACATTGGCTTAAGGATAGAGTACAATGAGTTGTAATTAATGGTAAATTTTCAGGCTGGACAAAAGTGGTAAGTGGTGTCCCTCAGGGTTCTGTTTTGGGACCGCTTCTATTTAACATATTTATAAATGATTTTGAAATAGGCATTGAAAGCCATGGATCAGTGTTTGTAGATGACACAAAACTTAGTAAATTAATAAAATGTGAGCAGGATATTGCTTTGCTGCAGAGAGATTTGGATAGATTGGGGGACTGGGCACTAAAATGGCAGATGAAATTTAACATAGAGAAATGCAAAGTTATGCACTTCTGGGTTAAGAATGCACAAGCAACTTACACACTAAATGGTTGTGAATTAGGGATAACCACACACGAGAAGGATTTGGGAATTGTCATAGACCACAAATTAGGCAGCAATATGCAATGTCTATCTGCAGTTGCTAAGGCCAGTAAGATTTTGTCATATTTAAATAGGGGCATAAATTCTCGGGATGAAAATATAATTTTGCCTTTTTATAAATCGCTGGTAAGACCACACCTTGAATATGATGTGCAATTTTGGGCGCCTGTTCTAAAGAAGGATATCATGGCACTGGAGAGGGTCCAGAGACGAGCTACAAAATTGATAAAAGGAATGGAGCATTTTAGTTATGAAGAAAGGTTTAAAAAAATTAAATCTGTTTAGTTTGGAAAAACGGCGCCTGAGAGAGGATATGATAACTTTATACAAATATATTCGGGGCCAGTACAAACCTTTATCTGGAAATCTATTCATAAACAGGGCTATACATAGGACACGAGGTCACACATTTAGGCTGGAAGAAAGATTTCATCTAAGGCAAAGAAAAGTTTTTTTACAGTAAGAACAATAAGGATATGGAATTCTCTGCCTGAAGAGGTGGTTTTGTCAGAGTCCATACAGATGTTTAAACTGAAATTGGATAAATACTTACAAAAACATAACATACAGGGATATAATTTCTAATTAGTGGGGTAATAGCTGCTTGATCCAAGGAGACATGTGACTGCTATTTTGGGGTCAAGAAGGATTTTTTTCCTAGTTTGTGGCAAAATTGGAAGCGCTTCAGACTAGGTAAAAAATCTAGCCTTCTTTTGGATCAACAGCAACAACATTTGTGAGGAAGGCTGAACTTGATGGATGCAAGTCTCTTTTCAGCTATGTAACTATGTAACCTAAAATCTCTTAGAACAGTACTGCCCATGGCCACAAAAACCCAGGTCACCCCCTTAAAATTAAAGTTGAAATTGAAATGTTGGGTGGTATGAAAAAAAACCTACCTAGGATGAAAATACATTTTCTTGTTTTATGCTCGGCGAGGGAGTCTTGATCCTATTGCTGGTATTCACGTGGAAAATTAATCAGAGACAGATTTGTTTTCATGAAAAATCAAGAGGAGGGGATGTTTTTGGTGCCAGTATAAAATTGTATTTCTATAGCCACGGTGGGAAAGTGGTTGCCCATGACCAGTGTCATGAGGTTTGAGACTGTAGACAATATATAATGGCATGATGTACCCACAAAAGCATGTTCTTCTCATCTATGCAGTATTTACAGTAAAAATAAAATATATTTATACTATCCTTCATTTGTGACATCACTAGGCTGCACCTATTAACTACTACGCTGAAGGAATTATTTGCATTTGGAGACAATGCATTCTCAATCTAGAGGTTAAAGGAGAGAGGAGGGATTAAAGCGGCACACTAACCCCTCTCCCCGTAAAATTAGTATTTCATAAAGATAAAATATTTATTTTATATATATATATATATACAGGGAGTGCAGAATTATTAGGCAAGTTGTATTTTTGAGGATTAATTTTATTATTGAACAACAACCATGTTCTCAATGAACCCAAAAAACTCATTAATATCAAAGCTGAATATTTTTGGAAGTAGTTTTTAGTTTGTTTCTTGTTATAGCTATGTTAGGGGGATATCTGTGTGTGCAGGTGACTATTACTGTGCATAATTATTAGGCAACTTAACAAAAACAAATATATACCCATTTCAATTATTTATTATTACCAGTGAAACCAATATAACATCTCAACATTCACAAATATACATTTCTGACATTCAAAAACAAATCAGTGACCAATATAGCCACCTTTCTTTGCAAGGACACTCAAAAGCCTGCCATCCATGGATTCTGTCAGTGTTTTGATCTGTTCACCATCAACATTGCGTGCAGCAGCAACCACAGCCTCCCAGACACTGTTCAGAGGTGTACTGTTTTCCCTCCTTGTAAATCTCACATTTGATGATGGACCAAAGGTTCTCAATGGGGTTCAGATCAGGTGAACAAGGAGGCCATGTCATTAGATTTTCTTCTTTTATACCCTTTCTTGCCAGCCACGCTGTGGAGTACTTGGACGCGTGTGATGGAGCATTGTCCTGCATGAAAAATCATGTTTTTCTTGAAGGATGCAGACTTCTTCCTGTACCACTGCTTGAAGAAGGTGTCTTCCAGGAACTGGCAGTAGGACTGGGAGTTGAGCTTGACTCCATCCTCAACCCGAAAAGGCCCCACAAGCTCATCTTTGATGATACCAGCCCAAACCAGTACTCCACCTCCACCTTGCTGGCGCCTGAGTCGGACTGGAGCTCTCTGCCCTTTACCAATCCAGCCACGGGCCCATCCATCTGGCCCATCAAGACTCACTCTCATTTCATCAGTCCATAAAACCCTAGAAAAATCAGTCTTGAGATATTTCTTGGCCCAGTCTTGACGCTTCAGCTTGTGTGTCTTGTTCAGTGGTGGTCGTCTTTCAGCCTTTCTTACCTTGGCCATGTCTCTGAGTATTGCACACCTTGTGCTTTTGGGCACTCCAGTGATGTTGCAGCTCTGAAATATGGCCAAACTGGTGGCAAGTGGCATCGTGGCAGCTGCACGCTTGACTTTTCTCAGTTCATGGGCAGTTATTTTGCTCCTTGGTTTTTCCACACGCTTCTTGTGACCCTGTTGACTATTTTGAATGAAACGCTTGATTGTTCGATGATCACGCTTCAGAAGCTTTGCAATTTTAAGAGTGCTGCATCCCTCTGCAAGATATCTCACTATTTTGACTTTTCTGAGCCTGTCAAGTCCTTCTTTTGACCCATTTTGCCAAAGGAAAGGAAGTTGCCTAATAATTATGCACACCTGATATAGGGTGTTGATGTCATTAGACCACACCCCTTCTCATTACAGAGATGCACATCACCTAATATGCTTAATTGGTAGTAGGCTTTCGAGCCTATACCGCTTGGAGTAAGACAACATGCATAAAGAGGATGATGTGGTCAAAATACTAATTTGCCTAATAATTCTGCACTCCCTGTATATATATATATATATTTTATAAAAATAGAAATACTGACTGTGTTCAAATTCCAACCCAGTGAAAAGATATGAGACAAAGTTGGGACTGCTTTAACTCAATTTTTCGCCTACACCTGACACTGCTTGAAACTGGGCGGAGCTACCTCCATCGAGCAGTGTCATGGCATGGTCTCACAGGATCCTGCATAGACCAGAATGTTGTATTCTCATGCATACACATGATTATAGCAGTGACGTGGGCTCCTGGCAGCAGAAGCACAAGGATCAGAAAAGGACCGTCCGGAAGAGGATGATGGAACCCGCCAGGCAGGGCTGCCATCAGGGGGTGACAACCAGGCCCCGCGTGTAGCCACCGGGGCCCGCACGCTGATGGGGCCTATCAGGTGGCCCGGCCCTATATCTTCAGGGGCCCGGTCAGCGCTGTGGCCGTGGTATAGCGCGACTGGGCCCCTTTAAAAAAAGAAAAATGCCGCCGCAGCGCAAGTGCTGCTGGGAGGAAGTGGGCAGATTTTAGGTTACATAGGTCTGGGGGCCCAGACCCTGAGCTCAGTTAGGGGCCCCAAAATTTCTAGTGGCGGCCCTGTCGCCAGGGACAGGTCCAGGTAAGTAAAACTCCCCTTTGTCTGCACCCTCTCTCCTGCGGCCACCAGACCTGCAACGTTGATTTCACTGTTGGGGGTCTTTGCAAATTATGCAAAGTTCCCAGACAGTGATAGTCCTGCTCTAAAGGAGAATTTATATTAAAGATTTAACAGATGATATCCATTTCAAACAAGGCATGAATACATAAATAAATAAAACAGGGCAGACACTGCAAATGAAGAGATAAATTATATACATTGTTGAATTTCTCTTTTTCTCTGTGTACTTTTACTATATTTACTGCCTGGTAAGAAGGCCAGAGCTTATAGCAGACTTACAGAGAGCTAAGATGGAGGCACTTGGTTGCAAGATAAAGAGATGTGGATTTCTACAGTTAATTTTATTTTTCACATCTCACAAATGCATGAAGATAAGTAACCATAATAGTAAATATCCTGTGCCTCTTTAACAATGCACTCTAAGCATCCTTAGCACTATAGCTCATAAAAGTTGCTATGGTACAAAAAGTCGATATGCACCATCCCTTTGTTTTCTATCTCCCTTTTTTAAAGGTTTGAGAAAAGCAGGGATCTTCTTATGACCCATACCTGCCCCAACTGCAGCCGGGTAGATAATGGATCACTCCTGGATGACAATAAAAGGCTGTGAGCGTTGGGGTGTGTTTTCATATCTTATCAATTAGCTGGTTATTGCTGAGTGCAGTACCTGATCAAACATCAGGTACAGTGGTTTAGTGTCCAGCAGCAATGACTTAATTCTGCTGACGTCAATAAAATGAGTCCTGTAAAGTTTAGCAATAAAATCATCTGTTTACCAGCTGTCATATTAAATCCAAGATCATAGACTGGAGCACAATGACGAGGCTGTAACTTGCTATTTGTATTAAGCTACGCATAATCCACATTTTTTTAAAAATATATGTTTTT
>OW240917.1:168498253-168513735 GCA_933207985.1 Pelobates cultripes
ATTGCACAATACATGGAAAATACAGATATTTGATCTGGCTTTCCGATATGGACAGCTAAGGAAGGCAGTTCCCTTTCAATGGAAAGCACAATGGAAAGATTCTTGCAAACTCAAAGAAGTAGACACCTGTCTCTCACATGAGATCGAGGAGAAGAAAGAGTTTAAAATGAAAAAGTAAAATGTTGAAGGATTATTCACTGAGAAGTGGATTTCAAATTTAAGTTCAAAATAGCCAAGTCAGGTATGCTTCCAGTTTGGCTACTTTGGCCTTAAATTTGAGACTTACTTTTAATTCTTTCTTTTGCCATGTCAGTATTTTTTCTGAATAACAGTTTTCTGTCTGATGCTGTATATGAAATAAAAATAAAAACACAAAACTAATTGACTATACAGCCATTTCTTTATTTTAATCATGCACCTTGGTTAGCTGCCTTGATCATCTGAACCAAAGACCAGTATAAAATCCATATAAAATCTGATGTTTGAAAACATTGCCCTTACTTCTTCTTCATACTACATTAAGCAAGCTTTAAGCAAGGAGAATTCTTCTTTTGGATGTTAAAAACACATTTCATATTTACATTTAGAAGAGTATTTAAACAAGGAGCTTAGAGCTTTAGTCATTTGCTTTACACACTCATGTCATGGTGGCATATCTTGCTATTTTTACCTTGAAGGATGGGGAACTGGTGTTAGTGAACAAGGAAGGGACTAGTGACAAGGGGTGATTGTGGTGTGTCTTGCATACTGCTGACTCTCCCAACGGACTGAAACTCGGTGGGTTAGTGAACTGCAATATGTCCACTGTGTTTCTCAAAATCTGGTTCTCTAGAGAGAACATTTTCATCTCCAACAGAGCC
The DNA here is from genome assembly GCA_933207985.1 of Pelobates cultripes. Classification (NCBI taxonomy): domain Eukaryota; kingdom Metazoa; phylum Chordata; class Amphibia; order Anura; family Pelobatidae; genus Pelobates; species Pelobates cultripes. The sequence goes on from OW240917.1 coordinate 168,499,114, forward strand.
CAGGGTAATAGTTGAGAGAGGAACCATAATTAAAGGGACGTATGGTGTACGGGACTCATCCTGGTTATTGGTCCCATCAGACAATTTAATACACCATTTTAACATGCCTGTCTTTTTGCTGGGTGGAGGGGATGGCAGGTAAATGGAACTTGGACCCCCATTTTTCTTCTTACTCTCATCAATGGAAGAAGTAGAAGAAGAACATCAAAAGGCTATGTATGCATCAGGGGGATCCTGGGAGGGAGACTCTCAGTAATAAACTGGAAACATCTACCTTTGAGGTGGGAGTGGGCTTATGACTGCCACAGAGGAAAATATAGCTACACCTATGAGACAAGACCATCAGCAATAGCACTTCACTGCATGCATGCATTTTGATTTTCATTATTTTCTGTTGAGCAAATGTACATAGTTACCTTTTGACAATGTTTGGTATACATATATACATATAACAAAGGCCTGGGAATTAAGGGTCTAATTTTATTGAGGGTCTTGAAGGGAATGGGCAAACAAGAGTGAGGGGGACCCCACAAGCAAAAAAAAATAAAAAAAAGCATACATCTCGCCCTGTCACACGAAAAAATATTGCAACTAGAAGACGGCATAGAAGACTTGAACAACCGCTCCCATAGAAACAACATCAGAATACAGGGCATGCCGGAGTCCATTGTCACAGATGCCCTGCATCCGACCCTGACAGACCTGTTCAGCGCGCTCCTACCTGTGGCCTCCACACAAGAGCTTACAATGGAATGAGCTCACAGAGCCTTGCGCCAACCGACCCATAATCCCACAGCACCCAGGGACGTGATAGTCCGAATGCTGCCCTTTGCAGTTAAAGAAAAACTAATGGCGGCGACTAGAGATAACCCACCCAGCTTGCAAGACCACACGTTGCAATTCTTCCAAGACCTGGCCCCATCCACTCTGCGCAAACGGCGGGAACTAAAGCCACTTACAACGGCCCTCACTCAACATGGATGGCGGTACATGTGGGGACACCCCTTCAAGCTGCTAGTGAGGAAGGATAACCAGTCTCACACACTTTTCAACGTGACTTCGCCAAAGCCCTGGGATTGACCCTGTAACCCGTGACCACCCCCTTAACACTGGGACAAAGGTCTGAAGGGAGCACCACTCGCAAGGAGGGACTTCTTTGCTAGACACTGTGGAAAAGAACCCCTGCACACTAACACCTGAACAAGGGACTGCACCAGACAAAGAACTCTCCGGTGCAAGACCGGCACCTCCATCTGAACATTCTCAGGTTTTATACTAACTTTCCTATCCCAGTTCATTTGTTATAGTGTAAAGCAAAAAGGGGCCAAGTGCATAAAGCCTAGTCCACATCCCTAAGTTAAGCCTTCCAAGAGCAGAGTAGCCACACACTGCCCCTATTCGCAATATGGTGGATTTACATAACTATGGGTTTAAAATTGTTTAGAAAGGTTCACAAATGTTTACAACAGTTGCAAAGGGACATTCCCGTACTTTAGTCAGAGATTGCAGCCCCCTAGTGCACTGGCCGGAACCCCATAGGGCCCCCTGCCCCAATGGCTTATAACTGCGCTAAACAGCCCCCTGACGACAACCCAAGAAAGAGACAAGCACCCCCGACTGTCCATGAGGCACGACCCACCCGGGGAGTCACCCACAGTCTCTGGTAGCGACAGATCAGAATGGGCATGCAGCGACCGCAAAACAGCCACCCCAATTCTGGAAACAGGGTTTAGAAACACATAACCTCGCGCAACAGTACTAGGGAGTGACATGCCTCTACCTCAATCAAGGACCAAGATGCCCCAAGACACATACCAGGCAAGTGGAGATGCCCATATGGCCCCCCACCTCACCAGCATACACCTGCCCTAACACTACTTCTTAACCCACACCCAAGACAGGGATAGCGGCCGAGACTTGCCGGGCGGCACAATATTTATTGAGCTTAAATACATTACACATGCACTAGAAGTACAGACATGCCTTATATACTTCAGCTTTTTTTTTTTTGCAAAAAAACCGAAACAAAACTATACATTAAAAATGATATGGTGGCTTTATTACAATTCATACAATATAGTCTTAAATTTACTATGCAAGAAACGGTGATTATTTATCACATGACATGCCTGGAATGTACGCCCACCGATGAGGTTAAAAATATTGTGCGAAAGTCAATTTCAAAGTGGTATGCAAGGATGCCAGATACTTTCAGGATACAAGACTACTTTTTATAATTACATACAGGGAGCCGGCATTTATATAAAAATCAGACATGGTTACGGATACGGTAAGAGCAATACCTTTGACTTTTCATCACAACTACCTAACTGCTGCGGTGACTTGAGCGCTGACATGCAAAACGAAGACCAGGGAAGAAGAGTTTGGGAAAAGTCACTAGCTAGGTTAAATTGCAAAACTATTTCAGCTTTATTTGATTTTCTTCTAGAAGTCGATTCCCGAGTCTCCCCAGCAGGCTCTTCAATGTACAGACCCGGATGTCAGACTAGACAACACAAAAAAAAACAAATGTGCGTAGTTAATGTCACAGAACGCTACCTACAGACATAATTTATCACAAATCAAAAATTGGTATTTATAAAGCACCTGACACATGACAGATTAGACAGGGCTCGTAACGTCTCAACACTGTGCATAGCTATATAAGGGCTTCTGCTGAGAAATGTTTAACCTTGCTCAAATGTACCTTAACATGAAAAACGCCCACATCAGCTCACCTAGACTACACAAAAGAGGACCCTGTGTGGCCAACAACCCTAACAGAGCAAAACTGTCTTAAAACTGCTTCTACATATACACTCAGGTTTAGGACCACGGACAGGATCTATAGGGAGGCAGGAAGAGTCTTTAGGGGCAACACATGAAGATAGATGAGACAAGACCGATAATGATTATATAATGTTCACCGCTATAGGCAGGTTGTAACTAAGAAATGCATAACCCTGTTCAACTTTGCTTAAATGTGAAATGTGCATGAATGTGTACTATGTAATATCTTCACATCGACTTCATCAAGCTAGGCAAGACACCACTAAAAAGGACCTAAACCCAACCAGACTCCACAGACCTTTGCAAGGGGCAGACACCACGAAAAAACAACACACTAGACACATGCAAGAAGACACCCACACTGTTGCCAACTAGGAAAGCCCAACCCCAACTCTCCACACCTGACCACACCTGGCCCGACCCAGAATGGGTCGCTACAGACCACTCTTAAGCCTGCAAACCCACACGCGCTACAACCGCTGCCCACAGACTACGCTACCAAGGACAGCCTACTACCACCCAAGGGCCACAACCCCACACGAGGAACAGGCACCACACCCCGATAACCCAACAGCATAATATATAGGGACCACAAACCATGTACCAGACAAGGGGTACCAACCTGAAGTGGCTACTCTCCCCACACACAGTGGCCTACATAAAAAAAATTAAAAAAACATAACAAAAGGAACCACAAGCACGAATTATCAACTACACTCCAAAGCTACAGAAACACCACACCGACTCACACACAGATAGCAACCATGCCACACATCCCGAACTACTCACAACAGGAAGACCCTAACAACCCAAGACAGACACCGATGCCTCCACCGTACATCCCCACCCCTACCCCCAGACACCACTTCAACATCCCCAAGAGAAGTCCAGGGTGACAGATGGAGCTTCGCAGCCTCTCACCACTCTGCCCCACACCCTGTGTCTCACCCTACTCCCCACACGGCTATACACCTCCACACCATCACCCCCCTAGACCCCCTCCGACACGGAGGCTCTCCACCTTCCCAAGACTTGGCAAATACAACCTCAGACCAAGCCGTTTGCCCAGGGCCAGACGGCTTCACCGGTCTATATTACAAAACCTTCAACACCACGCTACTCCCCCACCTGACCAATCTCTTCAACGCCATCCTGGAGGGGGAAACACTTCCGGCGGATATGCTACGGGCAAATATTTGCTGGCTCCCCAAGCCTGACAAGACACACCTAGAACCCGGGCACTTCCGCCCGATTTCACTTCTCAATGTGGACATCAAACTGTTCAGCAAAATACTAGTCGAACGCTTAAACCCATACCTTATGAAGCTGATTCACCCCGACCAAGTCGGGTTCATCCCCTCCAGGCAGGCGTGCAACAACATTTGGCGTACACTTCTGGGGTGACCACAACTGGCCGTTTGTATGGCATGGCGAATAGATAAACAATAAAATACATAAATAAAAAAAAATAATAATATAAACATCCACAAAATTGATCCACATTGATCAGCCATAATAGTAAAACCACTGACCAGTAAAGTTAATAACACTGATTATATTGTTACATTGGCACCCATTTGGGGTGGGATATATCAAGCAACAAGTGAACAGTCAGTTCTTAAAGTTCATGTACTGGAAGCAGAAAAAATGGGGAAACTAAAATGTCTGAATGACTTTGACATGGGCCAAGTAGTAATGGCTAGATGGCTGGGTCAGAGCATCTCCAGAATAGCAAGTCGTGTATGCAGTGGTCAGTACCCACCAAAAGTGGTGCAAGGAAGTACACCTGGTCATTTGGCATCAGGATCATAGGTGCCCATGACTCTTGATGCACATGAGGAGCAAAGGCTAGCCCATCTGATCACACAGAAAAACTGCATAAAACCATAAAGCGGGCCAGGATAAAAAGTTGTCAGAACATATAGTAGTACCTCTAGTAGTACCCCAGAACAGAAAAGTAGTACCCTGTCTGTACCGATTGTGTATATCAATTTTAAAGGAGAATTTTTAATGCAAAAAAATAATAAAAAGGATAGATCAATGCAAACACAGTAAATATGTGAGAGCATAAAAACTATCCGAATTCCTACTTCAGAGCCACAAAATAGGGGCTAACCCAAAATTATACAAATTAATGAAGGAGACCCTTGTAACAAGGGGATCCCAGTAGTGGCTCTGCACACACAGAAAAAAAGGTACATAAAAAGAAGTTAGTCGGAAAGGTGGGGGCACTCATACAGGAGTGAAGAGATGGAAAAGGTGAGGAAAGAATGGGCAAAGAAGCCCTATCTACACCTATAAACCATATACAACTCACTGTCTATTAGAAAAAAAGAAAGAGAGAGGAGTACTTAAAATAGAATGAAAATAAGGGTTACAGTATATAAGGTAAAGGGGGAGGGAGTATATCACTCCAGAACAACCTTTCCCAATATAAATAGTTAAATCTCCTGTAACTCAAGCTAACTAGCAGAGGTTAATACCTCCCAAAACAAAAGGGCTTCTTTGCCCATTCTTTCCTCACTTTTTCCATCTCTTTACACCTGTATGAGTGCCCCCACCTTTCCGACTAACTGGTTTCTACGTACCTTTTTTCTGTGTGTGCAGAGCCACTACTGGGATCCCCTTATTACAAGGGTCTCCTTCATTAATTTGAATTTTTAATGCAGTCTTCCACAGATCAATAGAGAACCCCAAGTGCATAGCATGTTTTCTTGTCTCTAACAGCACATTGTTTGTAGACAAATGTCTCTTGCGGCACATCACTCTAAACTTTACCAATTTTTGACTATTAAAAATCTTGTGATACATAAGGCACATAAAATGGGACAAGCAATGACAAAGTTGGATAGAAATCTTTTCTGCTACATGTGAGGTTTTAGATCAACAGCACAGCTGGCTAGTATTCTGGAAGTTCTTCAAGCTAGGCTTGAAAAGTGGGTTTAAGAGGCATCATGCACAGCAGTACAGCTTTGTAGTGAGTGACAGTCGAGTCAATATAGTTATAGATGTCAGAGATAGAGAATTAATTGGTGTGTGTTGTTCAGCCCATGTTTTACATATGCTGATGAGAGTGGCACCTCCCCCTTATGCAGAGGGTGGAATATTGTGCGGTTTATTCCTAACAAAGAGTTGTCGAAAGAATTCTAGGCACCTGCACTGCAGTGTGAGTGGTAGTCAAAAGATTAGGAAGCTTTAATAAGCTGTGCAACAGCATCATTTTTGCTATGAAGTTGTGGCATGGTAAAACCTCACTTTGGAGATGATGGTACAGATCCTCAGGCAGTAGGGAGAGGTACAGTCCTTATCAGAGATGGACATATGAGAGAGGAATAGGAAGCTGTACGTCAGATAGTGGCTGTACTTACACCTTTCAAATATGTCACAGACAATTTAAGTTAAACCACAGCAAGCCTTGGACTGATGTTGCCATTATTCATGCTCCTAAAGAACAAAATGGAAGGAATACTAGAAATCCATGTTATTGAATATGAAGAGAAGTTGCATTCAAAAGTGGCAGCTTTTTCTTAGGAGGTAAAAATTGAAGGAGGAATCAAAACATTGCATGCATGAAATGATGGACACCACTCCAGAGTTCATGCTGGTCTTTTGTGACCAATGAATAAACAGCAATCTGTGGCAAAACAGACTTGTCAATAAAGTGCATATAATGCAGAGAAAGAGGGATATGATAAGGGAGGAACAGCAGCAGATGGCAATGGGAGAAAAACTAGTGAAACTTCATGCAGCAGTAGCAGTGAGTGTTTATTACTCAATTTTTTTATACCAAAGTTTACATCATACAAAACTGAACTTTTAATTGTTTTGTTTTCATTCATTCCTTAAATGTCTATATGTTACCCTAGTGTACATGCTAAATGCATGCATTTAGCGCTGCTATCACCATTTGTACTTTTTTTTGTAAGTATAAATATATTTTATTAACCATTAGATGTCTTCTTTCTTCTTCTTTTCTACACAACAGAAAAATATCATCCTTAGATGTTGTCTGTAGTTATGATGCTACAGGCAAAGACAGACAGAGTTGAACAGCAGCCATTTTGGCTGAGGTCTTTACCACTGTGGTGGGAACTAGTGAAGTCCCATCATCCCAGAGTAGTGTGATTAAAATGGTGTAAGCATACCTTTCCAGTTCAAGTTCATATCCATGGTCATCTAAAAACACCCTTCCTTGTTGTTGTGGATTAAACCTTCTGCTCATGTGTGGTGCTTCTTTCAGTAGAATTTCACCACTGGGTTGTGTTCACTTGGCAATGTACACATGGATATGACCCAATACAAAGAAGTGATCACAATAGCCTGATTGGTGGAGGGATCTCCTTCTAACCTAAGAATAGGTAGGTATGGTTATTTAAATGAGGGCAGATGATCAGGACACTATCTGTCTTAATGTATTGTATTCATCTAGCATATCACTTGGATATCACAAAACCTTGAAGAAGTCATATTCGATTATAATAAAACACATTGGGCAGAATCTGCACCATACAGCTACAGGTGATATTTGATATGTCCTTGTTGATATGCTTTTAAGTTATGTATTAAAAAAAAGTTATTGGTATGTTCTTGTATCAGAAGAGACATACTCTCTCCTAGCTACATCATTGCTGAGTGTACGTACTATTAATACTATATGCTCAATAAAGCATTTGGGTGAATGCAAAACGCATCCTGAGCCCTTCTATGTTGTATACCTAGCCTTCATAATCTTGAATCTCCCCCTTCTTACAGGTGCATTGATCCGGGATTTATAATTTTCTTTAAACAAAATTGTAGTAGTAGTATATCCGATACGGAGTCTAACTGAATCCCATGTCACCTATGAGGTCTGTTTATATTGTCTTTTGTACCATGTTGCATATTGTACTTTTAAGGTTCAACTTTACTGAATTGTTTGGTTTTCTGACAGTGGTGTCTATTTGGGAATTTGGATGATGACACGCCACTACAGGTGCATGGAATTCCAATGCAATTCATTTCAAGGAATCAGAGGTGACGTGTTGGAGTTAGACCATAAAATTAATTTTACACATCCCTGCCGCTAAAAGGTGCATCCTAATTGGCAGGAACAACTAACTTAATCCCTTTTAAAAATAGTTTAGCAGATGACCAATTGAGAAAGCCTGGGAACAGGCAAAATGCATCTTGGAGGAAGGTTTACAGTGATGTATTTGTTTTTAACTATTTTATTTATGTGTTATTTGATACAAATTTATTTTAAATAAAACATATTGTGCCAAACATCATCAAATATGGATTCCTTCCTGGGACATTGCTTCTTTCGTCCTAAAGAGGGTATTGTCACCCTATATTTGATAATATATTTACAAACTTGGAGACAGTCATTTATGGGCTCTAAATCAAGGTGAGCATACAATGTTTAGGCATATTATCTGCTGATATTTTTCCTAAACATAATGCACCACATTTCTCTCCTTTCTTCTTCTCTTTGATTGTTTTCCCCAGATATTTTTAGAGGGTATTACTCATATCACTGCACAAGGAGCTAGTATTGCCACCTTAAAGGCACACACATCCATATGTTTATAGCCTTTAGTTCTACAAAAGATTCATCCAAATGTGAGCACTTATGACATTTTTTTATACTAAAAACAAACTGCTGTTTGATGTAATTTTTAGTATAAAAAAATTAACTATTATTTATTTTGTTTTCATTGTTTCCCTCTATGTCTATATATTACCCCAGTGTATATACTAAGGGGTAAGAGTATCATTTAGCGCTGCAATCACACTTCATGGTTTTTGGTGGGGCATCTCACAGTTAGATTAGATTAGTCTTCTTCCATCTTCTTTTCTTCAGCCCGAAAAAGGATGAATAAAAATTTATAAAGTCGCGTTGCAACTATTAAAATGAAAAAAATGTATCATAAATAAAAAAGGAAAGGAAAAAATAATCCAGCCTTACCCCATAAGGGCTCTGTGTAGACTAAGCTTGCAGGGCAGGGAAAGCCTTATAAATGTTTCCAATACTGTGCAATTTGAGTCAGAATGAGTCAGAGTTCTCTGACCAGTACATATTGATACTGAAAGGTCACTAGTCTTTTCTAGTGAAAGTGAGCAGTCACTGGCTTCCTGCTGTTTAGTAGACATGCCCCTTCTCATGGCATGGCAGTTAGGAACAGGAGAGAGGATTAAACCTCCCTTATTTACTAATAGTAAGTATTTATTACTTAGTATTAGTTAAGTTGTTTAAAATACCAAAGTTATAAAAATAAATTACTTTCAGCTTCTTAGAAGCTAGTTTCCTAACCCTTGTGGGAGTACCATAAGGATACCAAAAAGGAGCTATCTATTAAACAACTCCCTGATTTGGTATCCTTTAAACCCTTAGTGACCAGACCACTTTTAAATTTTCTTACCGTTTGGGACCAGGGCTGTTTACACATTTCTGCTGTGTTTAGCTGTAATTTTCCTCTTACTCATTTACTGTACCCACACATATTATATACCGCTTTTCTCGCCATTAAATAGTCTTTCTAAAGATACCATTATTGTCATCATATCATATAATTTACTATAAAAAATTTATAAAATATGATGAGAAAATTTAAAAAAACACACTTTTTCGAACTTTGACCCCCAAAATCTGTAACCCATCTACAACCGCCAAAAACCACCCATGCTAAATAGTTTCCAAATTTTGTCCTGAGTTTAGAAATACTCAATGTGAAAATGTTCTTATCTTTTTTTGGAAAGTTATAGCGCAATAAGTACAAGTAGCACTTTGCTATTTCCAAAACACTTTTATAAAAATTAACGCAACACATTGTAACACTGATATCTGTCAGGAATCCCTGAATAAACCTTAACAGGTATATATTTTTTAAAAGAAGACAACCTAAGGTATTAAATGTGGGGTAGTTTGACTCTTTTCATGCTCTTTTTATGCAACCATTTTACCACCAATCAAATAAAAAAAAATAATAATTGATGGTTTTTGTTGACACACATAGCAATTTAAGAAAACATGTATGGAGAACTTTAAGGGTTACTGCCAAAGAACACCCTAATATGTGTTCAGCAACATCTCCTGAGTACAGTGATACCACAATTATATAGATGTATCAGTTTATCTGGGGGCTAAAATACCTTATTTGGAGGGTGCGCATTAAGTTTTCCAACTTGAAGTTTTCACAGCTGGTCATCATGCACCCATGTCCTATTTGGGACATTTTTGAAGCTGGCCAATGTAATTTACCCTTTATCAAACCATATATTTTTGAAAAGTAGACACCCTGGGGTATTTCAAATGGTGGTATTTTAACACTTTCCATGCACTAATTCTGCCACCATTCTTTGTCAAACTTTTGCGTAGTAATTTTTTGTGTTTTTTTTCACACACATTGTACTTTAGGCATGGACTATTATCTCCTGTTATGTATTACTGCCAAAGAACACCCCAATATGTGTTCAGCAACATCTCCCAAGTACAACAGTGCCCCAATGTACAGGTCTTATGGTTTTTTGCAAACTTACAGGGGTCAAATGCAGGGCTTTCCCATTTTCCATGTTTGCACATTGAAATTTGCCAGATTGGTTTGCTGGGCCTATGTTGCCTTTGAGACCATATAGCAGCTTAGGAATGAAAATTAACCCCATCATGGCGTACAATTTGTAAACGTAGACAACCCATGGTATTCAAAATGGATTATGTCCAGTCTTTTGTAGTAGCCACTTAGCCACAAACGCTTGCCAAAGTTAGAGTTTATATTTGTTTTTTGCATTTTTTACACAAAATCCGCACTTTTACTGGTGTTTTCATCGACATGATAGGTTTTACTGTTTTAAACACTCATATTTGTGTTCAGCGAAGTCTCCCAAGTATTATAATACCTCCCATGTACAGGTTTTACGAAGTTTGGGAAAGTTACAGGGTCAGTATAGGGCTTTCCAACTTCAGTTTGCCAGATACGTTTGCTGGGTCTGTGCTGCCTTTTGAGACCATATGGTAGCCCAGGACTGTAAAATAAAACCATCATGGCATACCATTTTCAAATATAGATAACCAAGGGTATTCTAAATGAGGTATTTCAAGTCTTTTGTAGTAGCTACTTAGTCACAAAGGCTGGCCAATGTTAGCGTTCTTATTACTTTTTGCATTTTTTTACACAAAAACTGCACTTTTACTGGTGATTTCATTGTCGTGATATGTTTTACTGTTTTAAACACTCATATTTGTGTTCAGCGAAGTCTCCCAAGTATAGCAAAACCCCGCATGTACAGGTTTTATGATGTTTTAGAAAGTTACAGGGTCAATATAGGGCTTGCCCAATTCAGTTTGTCAGATTGGTTTGCTGGGTCTCTGTTGTAAATAATATGTGTTTGGCACTTTCAATACGCTCACGTATGCTTGTAATTTAGTCCTGTTGTAAGGATACTCCATTTCAGTCAACAGCACAGTCAGGACCCCCCCTTCCTTGGTTTGGCTCTTTTTCACGTTTTATAGACGCTTAGTTTATTCATATGCGTTCATATGAATCATGTGATATATTTTGATAGAAACAGATGAACAGCTGTTCAAACATAGGCTGTTCGCACAGTTTTTCCAGATTGCCTGTCTCCAGCATTCGTCTGTTATTTCGAGACCGGTTTCCCCTATGGGTGAAAACTAGATATTAAGATCAGATTATAATTATCTCATGGTTATTTCTATTTCATTTAGTCAGATGAATTGTTTCTGTTTCTGTCAACTTCCTATACTGTCATTTTAGGTTGGTAAATTAGTGTAAATTCATCTTATTTAGATAAATCCCTCCTGGTTTCAATAATATCTTGATATTTCCATAGGTGTCAATTTAGGCAAAACGTTCGTCTTTACACAAGGTTCTTCCAGCCATGGCAGCTTTCGACAAATTCTCCCCTCGCTCCTAGGATTGGGGTAGGTTACGCAATATTAATCGGGCACATGATCTGGCCCATACATAGATCTATATACATGTGACGAGACCAATCTCGGCACATTGCATTGGAGAAGCCTGGTTGCTCGCCTGCTGCCTTTGGACTATGGCCCCCTGTTATAAGACATCTTTTTTACCTGCAGAAAAGCTTCATTCGTGCTTTTCTGCATGGGGTTTGGTAGATTTGTTTGAATGTGTTATACCCCAGATAGGAATCCCATGGAGCCCAGTCGTATGAAACTGACTGTAAAGACTTTGGCTCCATGGCGATTAAACTGTATTCGTGTGGTCTGAGCGCCATTCACTTAATAATGTGCGCTCAGACTGGAGCTATCTGGGGATATGTTAAATGTATAGTTTTAATGTAATGTGTCTTACCTGGTGTATTTTAACAGTAATGCTTGTTTTGTGTCCCAATGTGCATAATGGAGTCTTGTCTCTGACATGTCTGTGTTTTATGTATAAAATGGGACTTTGTGTATTGTACAGTATTTTAATGCTTTATGCTAACCATGTGCATAATGGAGTCTTGTCTCTGTCCTGGGAGATAATTTAATTACTTCTCAATTATCTCCTGGGCAGAGGAGAGGAAGCCAGGATGCATTGTGGTAAAAAGTATGTGTAATTGGGTTACCTCTCAGGATAAGGGGGAGGGAATCTGTGGGTTGTAACTAATATGTTACTGGATATTTTATACCTCCCTGTGGGCGGTCCTGTTTTTGCAAGACTGTAATAAAAACCAGGCTGGGTGTGCCAGCACCTCAGACCACTGCTTGACCCTTAACACCGAGCCTTGTCTTGTCTTTGGGGGGGATTTACTGTATGCTGCTAAGGACTGATTGCCAGGAGTGTAAGCCGCTTGGGAGCTTTTCCAGTTCGTCTGTTAGCAGCTATTCGTGAGGTTCTAGTTCGGGAGTTTGGAGTGCTACCTTATTCCCTTGTATGCAGTTCAGGAGTTTGGTGCATTCACTTGTATTCAATTCGTGAGTTTTGGGTGATTCTACAGTAGCTGTGCCTGTCTCGGAAAAGGAGATTATCGCCTAAACGGATTTTAACCCCTTTTGTGCAAAACAGTCCGTTACAATACATATCTCACATACTCAGATAATGTATTATGTTCCATTTAAGGTTTACTTACGTATCCACTCCTATCCTACTTCCCCAAAAATTTCTACTAAGATATCATTTTTCTGATTCCAACCTTCACAGGTATGGCATGTGCATTCCCTATTTTCTTTTAGCCCCTATTAGCAGACAGTACTAGCTATTAAAGATTAGGTTGCCATCTAGGTTATGTTTTTGTCCTCCTGCCATAGGCTAGTGGCCCTGCGAGGCGAACACCCATCCTCATACTCTGAGGTTTTTTCGCCCATCGGTCCAAAACATAGCTATTCGCTTTGCATGGTTGCATAGAGAGGGCCTCACCTGTCACTTTCATACTATCTTCTGCTTTAATTGTCACCGAGAGGCCAACTCCCCGCCACTACGTTTTGGTGGATATTTTTGTTTAGTTAATTTTGTTCAGTTAATTTCTTCACCACTTGGCATTAGCTATCCAGCCAGTACCTGATTAGGACTTATAACTAATTATAATTATATATATATATATATATATATATATATATATATATATATTATCTATGTTCTGTTGTATACGAATCATGTGTTATGCTACCACCACGGCAACATTGCCCTAACCACAAATACATTATATATATATATATATATATATATATATATAAAATACTTGTATAATTTCATTATAAGTGTATTTTGAGATATATGTGAAATCCTATATGTGCATTATATATGTATAATATACTATAAAATGCTTTAACTATTTTATAATGTATTATACATATATAATATATGTATGACATATTTTGTTTTACTTTTTAGCAGCCTGGTGGACTGCCTGACAGCTCAGACAGTCCCCCTGCTAGCAGCTCCTAGAGTCCTATTGTGGCGATGTGATCATGGTGATCACATGGTCCTGGAGGGCAGGGCTGGCCAGAGCCGTGAGACAACTGGGGTTGCTGGTAGTCACCCCCGACCATGATCGCTGTGGATCGCTGCCGATCATCAGTCCAGGTAAGTCCAGGGCTCCTATTTGCCGCGGACATACTAGGTACATCTGCGGTCCTTAACGACCGTTTTTTGTCAGACCTATATATATATATATATATATATATATATATATATATTTGAATAACTTCTGCACTCCAACTAATAAGTAAAGTACCTGGTGCTCTGGTCGTTAGAGTATAGAAAAATGAAAATACTGGCACTCCAAGGTTTTCCTTAAATGAATATTTTCTTTTATTCCATGAATAGTCAATGTTTCAACTCCTCTGTGGAGCTTTCAGGTGTTCTGTTGAAAGCTCCACAGAGGAGCTGAAACATTGACTATTCATGGAATAAAAGAATAAAAGAGAAGATTCAATTAAGGAAAACCTTCGAGTACCGGTATTTTCATCTCTCTCTCTCTCTCTCTCTCTCTCTCTCTCTTTCTCTCTCTCTCTCGCTCTCTCTTTATATATATATATATATATATATATATTAATATCAAAATACAGCTAGAATAAAAAATAATCTTTGCAGTTTTTTATTTATTTTTAATTATTATTTAATTTTTATAATATATAATATATAGCATTATATATTATATATATATATATATACATCTGTAATTTTACTCTAAGTGTATTTTTATATTAATATATAGTTACATAGTTACATAACTGAAAAGAGACTTGCGTCCATCAAGTTCAGCCTTCCTCACATCTGTTTTCTGCTGTTGATCCAAAGACGGCAAAAAAGCCCAGTTTGAAGCACTTCCAATTTTGCAACAAACTAGGGAAAAAAATCCTTCTTGACCCCAGAATGGCAGTCA
>OW240917.1:168513835-168619395 GCA_933207985.1 Pelobates cultripes
CATACCCCTAAACAAATCACTGACCTGCTGCTCCACAAAACGGCCCAGAACCGCCACAAACTCAAATTACGGCATTACACACAGGGTAACAGAGCTAGCAAAGCGCTGGCATCAATGCTGAGGCAGAAACAAGCAAAATCAAAAATCCCATACATACTCAATAACGCAGGAGGAAAAATATACGACCCCCGAGAAATTAACACAATGATTGCTAACTACTACAAAAGTCTTTATAACCTGCGGGAGGATACACAGACACACCAACCTAATCACAATGAAATACAAAACTACCAACTCTCACGCAATTGCATAAAGAAAGTCTACAAAAACCAATCACACTACAAGAACTGATGCAGACAATACGCTCACTACCATCAGGGAAATCACCGGGCCCAGATGGTTTCACCAACGAATATTATAAAACATTGCACAACACTCTAGCCCCGCACCTAGTCACAGCACTAAATAACATTGTACAATCGGGAAACATGCCACCAGAGATGTTACTCACGCACATAACCACATTACCAAAACCGGGGAAGACTCCGGATCAGCCAAAAAATCTACGCCCCATCTCCTTACTAAATACTGACACAAAAATCCTCACAAAAATATACGCTACTAGAGTAACGACCATCATACCTTCCCTGATACACCCAGACCAAGTGGGATTTGTGAAGGGGAGACAGAGGGCAGAGGGCACAAGAAAAATTCACAGCCTGCTTTATGGTAAAAAGGTCCACGAACAACCCAGAGTGTTTGTCATTAGATGCCGAAAAGGCTTTTGACAGGTTGCACTGGAATTTCCTCTGAGCAGTCCTGCAAAAATTTGACTTCCCACCCCCATTTCAAGGCCTAATCTTTACTCTACACCTGCCGCCCAAATAATTAACAGAGGCTTTGTGTCCGAACCCTTTGAAATCACAAACGGCACCCGTCAAGGATGCCCACTATCCCCAATACTATCCTCGCCCTTGAACCACTAGCACAATCCATTAGGGACAACGTAATGAATAAAGGGGTACGTATAGCAGACAAAGAATACAAAATTACCATGTTTGCTGATGATGTCATGCTCTCGTTTACTGACCCGATAGTTTCTATCCCGGCTCTCCATACCACTCTGAAACAATATAGTGATTGCTCGTATTATAAATTTAACACCACTAAAACGCAGGCCATGTGCCTACAGACACCACCACACACAACAGCAATTCTGAAACAGACACACAAATATGAATGGAAAGACAGCCTTACATTCCTGGGGATCAATTTCACAAAACAAGAACACTGCCTGCTCAGAGACAGCTACATCAAAACCTTAAACTCTATAAAACAGATGGTCGGATGGAAAGGGAAATTTGTCTCATGGATGGGAAAAATTGCTGCAGTAAAAATGTTAATATTGCCAAAACTGCAATACCTATTCCGCACATTACAAATTAAACTAACCCAAACATTCCTCAAGATAGCTCAGAAAGTGATTAACACATTTATTTGGGCACCCAAAAAGCCTAGGATAGTAGCAAACATTATGTACCTACCATACAAATTGGGGGGAATGGGCCTACCACACCTCACCACGTATTATAGAGCGGCCATCATTAGCCAACTCATAACAACGTTACACCAATCCTCAACACCAAACTCATGGATAGACATTGAGACAGCACACGCAGATGGACAACACATTACTTCTCTTGTCTGGCTACTGCCACAACACAGGAGAAAACACATACACATGGCTCCTACAACCGCGACAACACTGAGAGAATGGGACAGACATCACAAAATCCATAAAACGAACACAACACTGTCACCCGCAATGCCACTTTCTTCTTTCACAGAAATCATACCCTTTGTGAACATCGCCATTTGGAACACAACAGGTTTGAGACACCTATACCAGCTATATGACCAACACAAACTTATACCATTTAACCAGCTACAAAGGGAATACAAACTCCCTAACTCAGCAGAATTTGCACATAGGCAGATTGGCTCCTGGCTGGAAAAACACAAACTTACTTCCCTCAAAAGACAGTGGACGAACCTTACAGCCCTAGAGCAAATGTGCCTACAGAACAAACAGCCTTCACATCCATTATCTAAGATATACAATCAAAACTATCTAACAAAATCCCCACATGACCTTACATTTGTCCAAGCTTGGGAAACAGAATTAGGTAAGAGACTAACAGACGAACAATGGGCACACATTTTCTGCGCAAACAAAACCCTAACACTGAACACGTCCCATTTGGAAATAAGTAGCAAAATACTGTACCGCTGGTACTTAGTCCCTACACGAATGAAACATATTACACTAGCACATTCAGGGATTTGTTGGAGATGCAACAAACAAACAGGGACAATGCTGCACATGTGGTGGACATGCACAGATCTGGGGAAAATGTGGACAGACATATACTCCCTAATACAAAAGGTGACCAAGAGTAACCTACCACAAGCACCTGAACACTACATCCTCCAGTGCCTACCAACTAGCATTAAAAAAGCTGACAGATACTTAATATATCACATTACTTCTGCCGCACTCACAAATATAAGCAGAAAATGGTTGCAAACAAAACCTCCACACATAAATTAATGCATTCAACAAATTGAAGATACAAAAAAGTATGAAATGGCGGCTAGTGCGCATAGACCCCCACAGGCATACTGGAGGGTGGCGTGAGAAAGGTAGAACAGGCACCAACACACGCCACAAACCCACTAATACAGAGTAAAGGCTCCAACGACAACGAACAATAATGAATGGTAGTGTCACGGAAACCACAAATGATGCACCAAGATAAATGACACAAAATGAGAACACATATAAAATGGGTACAGGCAACAAGGGTCGACCCTCTTCCCTACTCCCCCCCCCCTTCCCCAGTTCTTTGGGGAACAGTATCCTGGTTCTACCTCCAAGTTCAACCCCCCATACCAATCCCAACCACCATTAGGAACGTACAGTACATTTCTAAGTTAAGACCAGAAACCAGCACAAACAGCACCACCACTAGAGCTCATCTGGAATAAAGAACTGAAAGAATTATAATATGTATGATGTAACAAAGTATGGTGTAACTTTAAGAATCTTTCATCTCAAAAATGTGAACTGATAGCATGTGCATATTGTAACGCTTACTCTAACCAATGTACCATGTTGGAATGTAAACCTGTACACATTGTAAAACCATAAAAATTGCAAATAAAAAAAATAAATTAAAAAAATTAAAAATAAAACCTACTGGTGCACTTAGTGTAAATTTATTGGACCGCAAAGGGTTACATGGATTAGTGAATTTCTGCACGACTGTAAGTTGTCAAATGGAAATTTCTGCAAAGATTGGTTTTACTATAAAGAAGCAAAAAACACACAAACGAACACCTTTAAATAAGTGTTCTGATTAAATAAATTACTTAGCTTCAATCAATCTGCAGCCTCCCAGGATCGTTATCCACAAAAAACGATCTTAACATATGCAAAGAACCCCAGACAGAAATGGGATACGGCTGTACAATCTATAAAGGGAACATATAAAGGAAAAAAACACAATAGTGTAATACAGTAAATACAATGAATAGTGCGCTTAAATGGATGCACTCACAAGATGATGAAGATAAAAAAGCATTCATAAGGTGCCTCCCCAGATAGCATAGGGGGCTAGTGGTTTCCCCTTTCCGATGTAAAGCGACCAATGGAACACGGGACTCCAAGTAAATAGTAGTAGAAAAGCAATACTTTTATTTTCTTAAAAGGTGAACAAGCACCATAAGAATAAAGGTTTAAAAGTGCAGCAATAGGTCCAACGCGTTTCGTTCAAAACTAGAACTTCATCAGGGACCGCACAGTAAAAAAATCACAGACAATATCATAGATTGTAAAATAACATCCTACTTTCCCCTTAACAGAATCTCTATATATAGGGCTAGTGCCAAAGTCCCATTGGTCCATGGTGTAGGAGTATCCAGTAGCCAGCCATTCATCTATCCAGGGGTATTGTCCTCCAGCTGATAGTGTTTGGGTAGTTTGAAAAGGGCGCGTTCAATGTGAAAGCCGAAACCGGAAGTGGATGTCTGCCTTCACTTCCGCGTTCCATTTGCGTTCCACATGCGTTCCAAACACGCTCCAAATCCGTTCCAAGTACATTCACTGCTCTTTTTCAACTAGAACAGCGTGGAGCCATCAATATAAATGATCATCAAAAAGGCTTTCACATTGGATCAATGGGACTTTGGGACTAGCCCTATATATAGAGATTCTGTTAAGGGGAAAGTAGGATGTTATTTTACAATCTATGATATTGTCTGTGATTTTTTTTACTGTGCGGTCCCTGATGAAGTTCTAGTTTTGAACGAAACGCGTTGGACCTATTGCTGCACTTTTAAACCTTTATTCTTATGGTGCTTGTTCACCTTTTAAGAAAATAAAAGTATTGCTTTTCTACTACTATTTACTTGGAGTCCCGTTTTCCATTGGTCGCTCTACATCGGAAAGGGGGAAACCACTAGCCCCCTATGCTATCTGGGGAGGCACCCTATGAATACTTTTCTATCTTCATCATCTTGTGAGTGCATCCATTTAAGCGCACTATTCATTGTATTTACTGTATTACACTATTGTGTTTTTTTCCTTTATATGTTCCCTTTATAGATTGTACAGCCGTATCCCATTTCTGTCTGGGGTTCTTTACTATAAAGAAACCTGGCATATTTTAAATCACATTCATAAATATGATCAAAATCATGATATATTTAACCAACACAATTCAGAACACTTAGCTAAAATGTTTTTCAGAACCACTGGGGGGAGGGGGTGGTGGTGAGGGGTGCAGCTTTGTATGATGTTTGTGCTGTAGTGTTCTCTGGTGGTGTTCAGTAAAGCAGAATGGCCAAATTAGCAAAGTCAAATTCAGAGAAAATTATTGGGTAGATCTATAAATATTTCCAAAATGGTTACTATTTTATTTTTTTTGTTATAAATCAAACTATCACTGAATTTACTAATAACAATTCAAAACCAGAACCAATCTGAATAAGCCTGAAAGTCTTTGCATAAAATAGACCAAGAATCAATCAAGATTTAAATACCATATGATTCCTAATATTTCTGCTATTTTCCAGTTTCATAAATTTTTTGTAAGATGCACATTCATGTTTATTAGGTGCACAATAAATTGAATCAGTAAACTGAAAATAAAATTTTAAAAAAACAACTACTTTACATATTTTCTGAACCAGAAGATACCTAGATATCTGATCACTCTTACAAAAATAATTTCTTTGTAACCAAATGGCTCCCTTGAGTATCAGACTTGGCTCCACCTATTTTAAGAGTAGCTATGCCCCTTAACCTCATGAGTAGCTCCACGCTTTTTTTTTTAATAGAGAGAGCGCAAGTAAGCAGATCAACACTGTGGAAGGACAGAGAGTGTTTACTCTCTGCCACTCAGTAAGCATGGGCTTACTGGACTGTATGCAGTGGGGGGATATAGGTTGCTGTATTATCTGATAGTGGAACTCTCACCGGTGGATGCTGAATCACCATTATTAACAAGTTGCAAGTAAAATTTTTCTGGTTTATTTCCAGCTTGTTCCAGAGCTGGGAAGGTGTATTTCAGTTTACAGCGATCACTGGGTGGAGGCACTATTTAATATTATGTTCCAATCTCCCTATACCTTTACAGATACTCAGGACTCCTGGCTTGTTCCAGCCCAAGCAGTGGTCTCAGAGTTCCCAAGGCTACTGGCCAGTTAGGAGGAAAAAGGAGCAATATAATGAGGAGATTTCTCCAGACTTCTTAGAAACATTCTCAAGTCATGTTTTCAGTTTATCTTTTCTGGCATAATATAAGCAATCCACTCTGAGGTTGATTCACTAAATGTGGACTACATTTCTCATAATGCTTTCCCAGCATTATGGTTGTAAGAGCATTATGGGAGATGTAGTCCAAAACATATTGAGTGCCGATGGTTGCCTATCCCTGCACTAAAAATTTTAAATTGTACCGACAAAGTTCAGGATTAAATAATTGATCTGAAAAAAGATTGCAACTCACAGTTTGGAGCTTGGCTACTTTAGTTAGAATGTTGTCTTTCAGATTCTAATTTGATAAAATTAGGAGTTTAGTGAATAGCCTTCTACAGAAAAGAGATAAAGACAGAGTAATTGATCAGTAGATGATGGATTGATAGATCCTTTTGCATTTAAAAAAAAAAAAAAAAAAAAAACAGTCTCGTTATTGCTACTGCTAGCAATTTTACTTTGTAAAATTATTTGTACTCATTTAAATATGTCTAACTTTTATTTTGCTACATTTATTCAAACAAACACTCTACTTAAATTAAATTACATTAGTCTCGTTCTTTCAACATTGTGAGTTGATGGGGTTTCCCACTGTGACAGAGTTCTTACATGGTAAATTATTTTGTCACCACCAGAAGTTCCTTCTGCTTTCATTAGTAGTGTAATCACAAGATACAATTTAAGATATGTAATTAAATTTAGTTAATAACATTTTTACAGTAAACTATTTGTTTCTTTTTTTTATAAAACCATGGAAAGATTAATAATGTGTTTGCTTAATTGCTTGTATTTGCTCTAATTAGAAGATGTGATGTAAAACTGATTTTAAAACCGTGTTAAACTGCTGTTTGTTCTCATAAAAAATATACAATAATATTAATAATATTAAATATAGAATCATCGAGGACTCATTGATACTAACAAAAAATTACTATTTTTTATTTAAACAATCATTTGCCTGCTAGTGTTGGTATTTTTAAACAAATCGTAACAGAGAGAGAGAGAGAGAGAAAGAAAGAATGTGTTTTTTTTCCTTTTTTTTTTAGCATTTGCATTTTCAGAAACTAAATTGAATGTGCTTTTATACAGATTGTGGGGTTTATTTGCTAAACCGTAAATGTTGGTGATTTGAAAAAAAAATTACAAACCATAGAACAAAATACTCAAATTGGAATATACCGAGATTACTACAAAATACTGAATAATCAAAATATCTTTGAAAATTAAAATTTGTGGGATAGGGGTTGTAAAATGATTTACTATAGATGGGCAAAATGTCTTTTAGTGTTTCCAAGATATTAACTTACAAATTAAAAAATAGGTTTCCTCATCAAAAACACTCACTTGTAACAACATTTGCTGATACTGCCTTTTTAAATTTCACAATGCGCAACATGTCTGAAAGTTGTGCCTGGAATTAACAGATGTATACATTATGCATAAAAGTTAAATTTTTGATGCTTGTGAGAAGCCCAAAATGTAATCATTAACGGTATAAATGTGTGATAATTAATGCTCATAAGGCATCTATTAAATATCAGTGCATTGCGACAAAATCAATATAAAAAGAAATTATAATACTGACAATGTAATGCAGTAAAAATAATGGTGGATTAAAAGCTCATATAATAAGTTATAACAGGTAATACAACGACACTGTTATCCTAAAAACACACCTTCATTAATGGATATGCATAGAAAGTGTAAAAAACTTCACAAACTAAAATGAACTGTGATGTGCCTAGCAGTGGTATGAATAAATACAATGAATCTTCTACGTAAAACAGATTTTACACTGCAAGGCACAAACATATTTGCATATTGCATATACATAAGTCTATATGCAATACATATTGTATAAAATGTTATTCAGCAATAGCAGCATAAACAGTACAGCTGCTGCAAGAAGTATCTAGAAGTGTGAAGTTGTCAAGGTTGCCTATCCCTGGCATAATTCATGCATTCCATTAATTATTTAAAAAAAAAAAATTTTTAAATGGAGACTTACATTTGTGTTCTAACCTAAATGAGGGTGGATATGTGGTGTTAAGGATAGTAATTGGTCATCTAATGGAATGATGCTGTATGGTCCTCTGATGCTAACATCATGTGAGGTCCATCTTTGCAACTCCTGAAATCCAAAATAATTACTTATTATTATTATTATTATTATTATTATTATTATTATTATTATGTTATGTAGATATATATATATATATATATATATATATATAGCGCCAACAAATTCTGCAGCACTTTACAGTGGGTGGACGAACAAACGTGTAGTTGTAACCAGACAAGTTGGACACACAGGAACAGAAGGGTTGAGGGCCCCGCTCAATGAGGGAGTGGGGTAAAGTGACACAAAAAGGTTAGGATACCTTAAAGTTACAACTTGTGAACAAGATGGAGTATCATTCAAGAAAAAATAACAGCAAAGTAACATTTGCAAGTTTCTTTTCTATTTTTCCAGGACATTAAATTTGGCTACTAGAGATAACCAGGTTCACAAAAGCCTTTTTTTGTTATTTAAGAAACAAATTAATAATTGAAAATGGAATGGAAGGAATTCTAGAATAAGAGTAACTATGGCTTTAGTTATTCATATGTTTAACAGAGATTGCATTTCATATGAGTGATTGTTTGCTAGGTATAACCAAATACATGAGAAAATGTATTTATTCTATTAAATTAACTTACACATGGTTCAGTCATTTTAAAATTGTGATGCTATAAAAAAAAACACTCAAAGTCTCACTTTCCCTTTTTGTCTGTTTTTCCATCTGTCAACCTATCAAATTAAAATTTTCTATTACTGTTTCCATTCTGTGACTAGTGTTTGTCCATTTTATTTTTTATTTCCATTAACCATTAATTATTTTTTGTCATAACTACAGTGTTTTATGTTTGTATTTAGTTGCTAGTGATTAGACCAAACCTAATTTGTACACAAAGGAGTGAAAATTAAACAACAAAAACTGCAGGAGGACAATTCTTTGATTTTTCTACTGGGAAAGATAACCAGCAATGAGGAACTGTAATACTTCAATAATACAAATTTCAGTACATAAATTGTCTGACATTTCAATGTTCAAAGTCAATACTGACCTCTCAAGGTACCTTCCTTAAACAAAGATTATAATAATAACCATGATTATAATTGTAAACAAGTCCCCAGACAATGCACCAGCAATAATAAAATGTTCTAGACTCTTTTGATCTTTCACCATTCGTTTACCCTTTTCTATGAAACTACTATATCAAACAGGGCTATAAAAAATGGTATAAAGCATGTGTGAAAAATTACAGATTTAATTTTTTTTTATTTATCACTGAAAAACCATTCTGTAAAAGCACCAAATCTGCTAATATAGTCTTTCATTAACCATTTTGTCAGATATTGAATTTCTAAAAGCTGATGATCCCTTTAGAGATTGATGTTTCTATGAAAAGGCATTGTGAAATAATACTGCCAGTTGAACTGCTGACCTACAGATAACATAGGAATGTGGATAATATGTTGTTCAATAATTAATGATCTGCGTTTATATGACATGTGCTAAATAAGACAAAACTGATCAAATGATTATACATGGCCATGGTCAAATTTGCCAGGAAACGTAGGCAGCTACCTATAGGCTCAGTTAATTTGGGCTGCAGTTGGGGTAAAGAACAAGTGGTTAGGGTAAAGATATGTACTTTTGAAGGAATTTATTCAATTCCTAAACTCTAACCAGTAGGGTATTGTTCTAACCAATGAATATAGTCCTAGCAGTATACACTTCCTAGATCTGGAAATGTATATTGATAATAATGTCCTAAATAGTAGGAGTTATTTAAAAAAAGTGGATGTGAATGGGTACATAGACCTAACTAGCTGCCATTATCCCCCATGGCTCCAATACATTCCAAAGGGACAATACATTAAAATGTTAGGAATTGCAGCAATGTGGAACAGTTTGAATCCCAAGCTAATGTTTTGACCAACTTTTTTTAAAGAAAAAAACTATGAATCTAAAGAATTGAAATAGCAGAAAATGATGGTGCAGTCTCTAAATAGTGAGGATCTCCTGAGATATAAGAAAGACAAAATTGAGAAACAGGATATTAACACAAAAGGAATCCCTATAATTTTAGATTAAAACAGTAACTCAAAACAAATTAAACACATAATCAACAAACATTGGCATGTCCTTAAAACAGATAAAGAACTAAATGTAATTCTGGGAAAAATAATGAATATAATTTTTCGAGGGGCCAAAAATATTAAAGTAAGTAGGTAAAAAGTTTTATAAAGGATCCTCCAGTAAGGAATATGTTCAACCTACAGAAAGGGTTTTACCCATGTAAAACATGTACAGCCTGTAGAAGAACTAGTTTCAATAAGTCTAAGAGGGTTGATTTTGAATCTAATGTCTCGAAGAGAAAATATAAAGTGAAAGATGTCCTCTCTTGTAATTCTACTAATGTGGTGTATCTCCTCTGGTGCCACTGTGGCTTGCAGTATGTTGGTATGACTAATAGGAAGCTTAAAATATGCATACTGGAGCACATAGGGAATATCCAGAGGGGGTACACTTAGCATAGTGTATCTACCCATTTTTTGTCACATAATAAAGATCCATCAGTTTTGGGCTTTATGGCTATTTGCCAAAGAAAACTTAACTGGAGGGGGGGGGGGGATAATAACTTTAGAGAGCTCAGTAGAGTGGAAAGCCAATGGATTTATGATTTGGATTCTCTCCATCCAAGTGGCTTAAATTTAGATTTTGATTTAGACCATTTTTTATAATTTTGTAAAAAATATTTTTATTTTATATTTATATTTTTTAACATGTTTTAACATTTTGAACTGATTTATAAGATCCACTCCATTGTAGCTCTCTGTGTTTTTTTCCCTATACCTCACAAATTGTATTGGTGAATTATTTACTAACACATGTGTTTAATTAGCATATGTATTTAATAACAATTTTTTTAACTACTGTTTCTTGTTATTTTTTTGGATACTTGGTAAATGTAATTTGATTTGACATTATTATCTATTTTTTATATATTGGTGACAAACTTATAATATATAAAGAAATTTGTACACAATTTGTATATATCCATGACCTATTATTATTAATGTTCTTCCGTTTTTGTGGAGATCTTATAGATACACTATTACTCCTCTGGCAACATTGCCCATCTTGTATATGAACGTTTTATCACTTCCGATGCAATACAGATAGGAAGAGACTTCATGTATGCACCGTAATAGCGCACACGTGTGACTGGAAGTTGACGTCAATGAACACGCGACCTGGAAGGGTAACAGTGTTTTGCTGAGACCCGGAAGTGGTACGAATTTCTGCCGTGAAAATCCAAATACTCAGGAGGAATGGAAGATATAAAATGCAACAGAGGATCTATTTAATTTCATCTTGCACTGAAGATGACTATCCTTAGTTGAAACGCGTTTGCACTTTGTACTTTTATTAAGGACTTGTACATTGCGGTAGTGTAAGCTTTTTTCTCTACACACTGATACATATCCAGATTTTAATATATTGTTTTTATTTCAATAAATGTTTTTTTGGAAATCGCTGTGAGCCTACATCTGAGATCTCTTCGTGGCCAACAATTGGCTCGACTCTATATTTGTGAGTGAAAACTTTATATTTTATTTCCTCTATACTGTTATTTTACAGGTTTCACTATGTGTGGTTAAATTTGTTTTTTGTAGATCCTACGGGAGATACCTTGCCTTAAATACAGAAAGTGATTATTGGGAAGTATATATACGTGTATCTTTCTATTAGTGTTACACTGGGTGTTTTATATATTTGGTAGTGTGATTATTACCAGTGTTAAAGATATGTACTGCAGTAGTGTCCTGATTATCTGTGGAGGGGCTAAGATATTAACTGGCTAGGAGACCAAATGCCTGCCAAACCCATTACATCTGTCTCCACTTAAAGCAGTGGACAAATATTTATTTGTGTTGGCATCTGCGTGGCCAGTACCATCTATAGTTATCATGTGGGCGGACTCATGTTATGATGCATTGTTATCATCCCCTCTGTCTTTTGTGAATGATTAAGCACTGCAGGAGCAGTAGCAGAATGCATGTAAGTGAGCACTATAATGGCTCCTTTTTGCATGGTATTTGCCATGTTTAGGACTGAGTAGGATGTAACATTGCGCTTTTTACACCAGCTCTAACATTACAAACTCTAAATCCTTAACCCTTATCAATCGCTGCTTTCTAATACTAAAATGTAACCCCTCTAAAATTATTAATCCTTCAATTTAGATGCCATAATTTACCTTAATCCTAAATGTAACTCCTCTCCGTTATTAACCTTGAACCCTAAGCAATCTCCTTACCCTACTACTAAATTTATTCCACCCTTTTTTATATTTTTTGAAGGCAATTCAGAGTGTCACACACCTGAGAATGTTGTCTATGTGCACTTAAAACATAAATAACATTTCCATAAAATTTAAAATAGTTTGTTTGGTAGATTTGTGTCATAAAGGTTAAAAGTAAAGTTGAACTAACCATACTAAACTGCATGAGGACCGACAGTTACTATAAAAATACACATGAAACAATTAAGTCTAAAATTGAGACTACACTAAAAATTATTAAGATGACTATTTATGACCTTTTTGGAATTGAGGAGTAGGTGAATAAAAATAAGTACTAGTCCTACAATTCTCTGCAAAACAGAATTGGATCCAATTGATTTTGCATTCTCAAAATGTAAATCCATTTACATGAGTAATTGTATCACCACAATTATCTGTTTTATATATATATATATTTATATATATATATAAAAATATCCAAATGCTTGCACTCCTATTAGAGCAGACTTTGGCCCGGTGCTTATCAGCAACATTTATAGAAAAAATAAATAAATAATAGCACTCCCAGGACTTAATGAATATAGTGAAAAAAATATACTTAGCTTTTATTAAATGACAGCCACATGAAAAATCAACGTTTCAGTCCCTATGTGGAACTTTCGTCAGGACCATATATTTATATATATATATATTTATATATATATATATAGGACCATTTATATATATATATATATATATATATATATTTCCATGCTAACTGTTCATGTCTACGTTTAAAGCAAAAAATACTGAGAATACTGAGAACAGGCAGCAGCTGAAATAGCCTGCCCTTCGGTGGGTCCCCGCTCAGCTCTCAAGCTGGTTTTAGCTTATCTTGTGCCATTACAGAGAGAACACCTCTGAAACATATCAGACTGGTCCCATCCATATGGGCAGTCCAGATCCGAAATGCCAGCAAGTTCCCTCTGCCCGAGAGACACAGCAACCCCAGACGATCGTTTCAGCCTTATTAGGCATCATCAGTGAGGCATAGCTGATATCTCTCTAGGCACCGTGAGCAAGGGGTCCACGTCTGGATTACACTTTAAACTTATGGAAATCAAAAAACGGGGTGCAAGAGAATACTGAGAAGAGGCAGCAGCTGAAATAGCCTACCCTTCCGTGGGTCCCCGCTCAAATCTCAAGCTGGTTTTAACTCATCTTGTGCCATTACAGAGAGAACATCTCTGAAACATATCAGACTGGTCCCACCCATACCGGCAGTCCAGATCTGAAATGCCAGCAAGTTCCCTCTGCACAAGAGACACAGCAACCTCAGACGATCATTTCAGCCTTGTTAGGCATCATCAGTGAGGCATAGCTGATATCTCTCTAGGCCATGAATAAAAGCTTAAAAATTATATTATTATAATATATTTTTTATATTTTATATTAATGATAAGATTCAATACTATATACCATCCTGTACTAGTTCATTTTTATCTATTCTTACCTAAGTTAGTTAGGTATACCATCCTGTACTAGTTTTGTATTGCTCATAACTGTTTATGCCTACTTGTAAAACATAAATTATAGTTTAACAAATATATTATGATAATATATTTTTTATATTTTATACATTAATAATAAGATTCAATACTATATACCATCCTGTACTAGTTCATTTTTATCTATTCTTACCTAAGTTAGTTAGGTAACTCCTAGCAGTGGTTATGCTTGTGTAAATTATTTAGCAGAGTAAGTGATGAGAACCGCACCCAGTCCCAACGGCCAAGGGTGCTCCAGAGCAGGACCAGCAATCCCAGTACAATAATCCAAGAGGAAAAAACTCACAGGCAGGCTTGAAAAAGACCTTTCCGGTCGAAACGTTGCGTTGCATTCTGTCATAATAAATCTGCCTGCGGCTTGAAGTTGGAGTGCCTGTGAGTTTTTTCCTTTGTGTAAATTATTTAGACATCAGTATGTGTAAATAAGATGCATTGCATAAATTGTTACTAATAAGTCACCTGGCCATACATTCATTCACAACCTTAGATGTTTTTTGTCTATTTGAAATGTTGGGATAGATGTGATCAGTCTGTAAAGGTTACACTGAGCGTCATAACCACTGAAGCCTTGTCATGCCAAGGGTACCCTGGTGCCATTCCCAAGTAAGGGGGCAAGCCATTTTGCATTGGTCTCAACTAGTGTTCCTCCTCCTCTCATGATGGTTGAACTGTGAATTGTGCTGTTTGTTTATGTCAGCTGAACATGCTCTGCCAATAAACAAATGTCTGTGCAAAAAACATGCACACGATTGACCCTATCCAGCCCAGAACTCTAATTCTCCACTGGCTAAGAAGGCTGTCAGAGGGGGTGTGTAATAAAAAAAAAAGTATGTGCAGTGCTTCATGCTGAAACACACAGGGACACACACAGAGTACTTGAGATATGATCACTTCAAAACATTGAAGTTGCTGATTATTGCACCATTTCCGTCACTCTAAATATAACAGGTCATAAAATATATATATAAAAAAAATATTTTAGTAATTTTGCTTTCACACTGTACACATTTAGAATTTTAAAATATTATATTGCTTTCAATTTTCTGCTCATAGAGTATTTACAAGCTAGTATTAAAAAGACAAATTAAACAATTCAAATTATTAAGCCGCTGCTCAATTTGAAAGTTAAATAAATCTTTCTCAACAGATTAAATCTGCAGTTGCCGTGCTTGTTAAATAGACAATAACATTAAAAGAAATCCAAGCACTTGTGTCAATGACTGTTGAATGAAGAATGTAGCTTGAACAGACCCTTGAACTTTGAAAGTGTCAGTTAATATTGGAATCTAATCTTGTCTAATTTTCTCCGGGACTTTTTATTAGGGTGATCAATGACAAAGAAAGGATCTTGGCAAGACTAATGAGACTAAGATACTGCCTGTTTCTAGAAGTGAGCTGTGAATTGTTTTTTCAAATTTGGTACATTCCACACATTAACAATATTAAGACCAGCATGCTTTTAAACCTTGTGCTACACAGAATTACTATGTTATTTTAACACAATGTCCTAATTTAACATGACCTAAATTACATCTATTGGAATATAATGATGAGAACATTATAATTAGACATCCAATTAATAATTGTGATTTAAATAACTTCTTCTCTACTAAAAGCTTGTATATGGTGTGGATTATGTTTTACATTGAAACACTATGCAAAATAAATTTAGAGAATTCAGTTTTATTTAAAGTACAGTATACATCAAATGGTTGCAGTTTTACTGCAAATACCTGTAAAAAAATGTTTTTGTTTAATTATTATTATTATTGTTATTATATTTATATAGTGCAAATAAATTCTGTAGCGCTTTACAATGGGTGAACTAACAAACATGTAATTGTAACCAGACAAGTTTGACGCACAGGAACCAAGGGGTTGAGTTTACATGCTAGAGAGAGTGGAATAAAGTGACACAAAATGTAAGGGAAGTATAGGGATGTAGATTGGTAGAATAGTATTCACTGAAGACTTAGTGTGTTGTTTTTTTTTTGTTTTGTTTTTTTAATGAATGTTTCAGGAGATTAATCAGTTGGGAGCCAACAGTTTAATTGATCTGCTTTTGTGAAAAAGTAAGTTTTGGAGAGAAGTCTGGAAGGCAAGCATCAGAGGTGGGAGTACGGACAGAGGATAGATGTAGGTCTTCTGCTGAGCATAGGGGCCTGGACGGGAAATGCCTGTGTATTAAGGAGGATAGATAGGTGGGAGTAGCATTATGTAGAGATTTGAAAGCAAGAACCAGAATTTTATATTGAGCCCTATATTTTACAGGAAGCCAGTGCAGAGACTGACAGAGGGGTGAGGCATGGGAGTTGTGGGCAGAAAGAAGATGAACCTCGCTGCCCCAATCATTATAGATTGCAATGGGTCAAGTTGGGAGCACGTAAGTGTCACAGCTACCGACATCTCAGCCGGCTTGGCTGCACTCAAACATAGCAGCCACACCGTCAGAGATGTTTTAAACTTACCTTGGGCTCAGCAGGCAGCTACACGGTCTCCCCCCGTTCTGGTTCCCGGCAGGTGCAACGATTTTAGGAACGCTGGCCACTGTGGATCGGACTTTTATAAGAAACTTACCTTTTCCAACTTCAAAGATGGCGCCGACGTGTGTGCGGGGTCACATCATAGACTCGCACGCATGTTTTGGGGTCAGAGGTCAGAGACAGCCAATTACAGCATAAGGAGGGTTATTTAAACCCAAATTACCTTTTTGTCTGTGCCCTGTTGTGGTTTCCACTAGCTGGTTATCTGAGAGTGTGTTCATGATTGTGTTTTTCTGTTATTTGACTTTGGCTTTGTTTTGACTTCCCTGACTTCTGGTATCCTTGACTTCTGGCTATCACTTTGTGTCTCATTCTATGTCCCTGACCTCAGAAAGAAAAACAAGTTACCTGCGCTCTCTCGTTAATCACTATGTATTTCTAAACAAATGGAGGTTTTTTAGTTACCTCCAATGGCCATGAGAGGATGAGCCCACCTACCAACGTCAAGGCAGACCTCCCCAGGTGGGTCCTAACTCTAACCATTCACCTTGCTTCCTTGAGCCTCTTGCAAAAATCTCTAATGCGACAGAAAGGGGTATTTTTTATATACACCTCTATATATTATTAACCCTTAATAGGGAACACATGGGATGAGCGGATGCATTGTAACAAGGCTGAGTGATACAAAAAATGGATACAAATGCAGAAAGATAAGTCCTGCGCTCACTCCCATCACTGGGCGGCAGCAATGACTACAGTACACATACACATATAGTAAAAACTAAAGAAAAAAGTTACCTGCGCTCTCTCCTTAATCCCTACGTATTTTTAAACAAATTGAGGTTTTTTAGCTACCTCCAATGGCCATCAGCTGAAGAGCCCACCTGCCACCATCAAGGCAGACCCCCCCAGGTGGGCCCTAACTCTAACCATTCACCTTGCTTCCTTGAGCATCTGGCAAAAATCTCTAATGAGACAGAAAGGGGTATTTTTTTATATACACCCCTATATATTATTAACACTTAATAGGGAACACATGGGATGGGCGGCTGCATTGTAACAAGGCTGAGTGATACAAAAAAATGTCCCTGACAATGGCAAGTATTTTGACTATTCTGCGGTACTATTCTGTGGTACGTTAAGTCCGGCCATTCTAAGGTCCGGTTAGATGTTATCCTGAGTCCTAGGTGTGATACTATTCTGCATGCTGGATCAACTATAATCCTGACATTACGACATGGCCATAGATCCTGCAGATTTGTGTCAGCACATAGCAGCTTGCGAGAGAAAGCTAGAGGAAACTGATCACTGTATGCATCAATTTGCCCACGCTTTCAATACGCTCCTAATACATACGGCTCATTTACAGCCTGAAGTTCCTCCGGCAGTTACACCCCCGCTTACTGTACCTACATCTATAATATATAAGCCCCCTACTATCTCCCTATCTCCACCCCTGCATTTTGAAGGTAATACTCAAGTATGTCAGGGATTCCTTAATCAGATTGAGTACCATTTTGAAGCCTCACCTGGGTCCCTTCCCCATGGATAGAGCTAAAATTGGGTACTTAATGAACCAACTGAAAGGTAAAGCCTCAGCTTGGGCCAATCCATTATGGAAAAGTGTTAGGACTATTGCCCATAATTACCAAGAATTTCTTGCGGAAATCGAATTAATGTTTGAACCATTAGGAAAGGAAAATAACGCTTCCACTGCCCTAATACGCATAAAATAAGGGAACCGGTCCATCTCCGATTATGCCATAGTATTCTGCACCCTGGCTTCTGAGGTAGACTGGACTAATAATGGATTAATCACTGCATTTGTAGAATGATTATCCGAAGCTATCCTTGACGAAATTGCAGCCACAGAACTACCAGGGAGGTTAAATGAATACATCATGTATGTGATGCATATTGATGACCGACTTAGGAACAGGGAGATAACTAGAAATAGAACCAGACATATGAATATGTCACAGGCACCTCACTTCTCAATCCCATTGTCCATGGCCTTTCTGTACAGTCTGGGCCTAAACCTATGCTGTTAGGGGTTATGAGATTGTAAGAGGCAGAGAAACAGTTTAGGAGAAAAGAGGGCCTCTGCTTATACTGTGGCAAGAAAGGACACATAAGAAATGCTTGTCCCATACTTCTGGAAAACTCACGCACCTAAGAACCATTAGGGGACCGGCCTTAGGTGTATTGACTCAGGCAGTGCAGAAACATTTATCAATATGCAATTTGCAAGGAGTCCACTCTCTCAGCCTTTAATTACCCACAAAACACTACCTATCACTACCATGATAGGTGTGTTACACAAAGAACTCATCACATTTCATATAATTGCTTCCCCTTCTTGTCCCTTATAGTTGGATTCCCATGGCTTGTTAAAGTGACACTCCAGGCACCCAGACCACTTCTGCCCATTGGAGTGGTGTGGGTTCCAACTCCCACCACCCTTAACCCTGCAAGTATAATTAGTGCAGTTTTTACAAACTGCAATAATTACCTTGCAGGGTTAAGTCCTCCACTAGTGGCTGTCTATCAGACAGCCACTAGAGGAGGACTTCCATGTTCTTAGAACACAAAAAGTGTGTTATACGACACTGGACATCCTCATGCTATGTGAGGACCTCCAGCATCGCCAAAATCCCTATTGGAAAGCATTAAATAATGCTTTCCTATGAGGAGGTCTACTGCGCGTGCGTGGCCATTGCCAGGCACTGGAGAGTACATTTTAGCATAAAGGCTAAAGGGGAAATACTGGAATGGGGTAAGGAATGTAAAGAGAGCTGTATGTCGAGGGCGGAGCCTAACCTTCAATGGAGTAAGACGCACGGGCCTGCAGTTCTCCCGCCCCGGCCGAAATACCCGCGCACATCAGCTGGCTACCAGGTGCATCTCGCCCCCAAACACCTCCCACGGGCCCCCAAAGACCCCACACACCTCTTACCGATGGGGGGGAACAAAAAACGCAAGGAATCCACGCCGTCGGTGGCGACGATGTTTCGCGCCAAAGAAGACGGGCGGCCATCTTTGGCCCACAGCCAGGCAGACTCCGGCTCAGACTCAGAGGGGAGCGAAGCAGAAAAAACCCCGGCCACCCCCCTCACCAAAGAGGACCTCCGGGCCATGCTCAGGGAGATATCAGCAGACATTAAAGCCTACACCGCAGCAGCCCTGGAGAAACAAATCACAGGCCTCAAGAAAGAGCTGGAGGTACTGACCTCACGCACAGACCACAATGAACGCCTGATAAAGGACACCCAAACAAAAACCACAGCCCTCCACAAGGACACAGAGCTCCTGCAAGACAGAATGCTCTACCTTGAAGACGGACTGGAGGACCTCAATAACAGATCCCGCAGACAAAATATATGCATCAGGGGCATACCTGAAACAGTCCTTCCAGACGCCATTCTCCCCACAATCAAAGCAATCTTCCAGTCCCTCCTCCCTAACGCCTCAGACCAAGAATTATACATAGAAAGGGCACACAGAGCCCTGCGTCCCCCAACCTACAACCCCAACACACCACGGGATATCATAACGAAACTCCTATACTTTCCAGTCAAAGAACAGCTTATGAAAGCGGCAAGAGCCCACCAGCCTACCTACGAAGACCAACAAATACACTTCTATCAGGACTTAGCACCGACCACACTGAAGAAACGCCGGGAGCTCAAGCCCCTTACCACAGCCCTGATCGAAGCCGGATGGCGCTACATGTGGGGACACCCCTTCAAACTGTCGGTGAAAAAGGGGGAACAATTATTTACCCTCCATCAGGTAGCAGATATGCAAGACTTTGCCGACCATCTTGGGATAACCTTACGCTACCCAGCACAAGACCCCAACCAAGCCACGAAAGAGACTGCGAGCCGCAGAGGAGGGCCCCGTACGCTCCCAACACGCCCGCAACCTAAGCGAGGGTCCCCGCCAACGCAACCAGAGCAAGACGACATGAACACCTGATAGGCTCAGAAGACGGCAACTGGCACTAACCCCATACCGGGAACCTGAAACCAACCCAAGGCCGCAAACCACGGACTCTAAAAGACTGGTAGTATGCATACCACAATGTTACCCCAATGTTATCTCAATGTTATCTCAATGCTGTATATAGTTAAAATACACCCGTTATACTTGAATGTTTATCTGAGCGTACTGCCGGGGCTAGGACCCGATACACCCCCAAGGCTGAACACCTGTAAGCCGTAGACAGTGCCCATACGACGCAATAACCGCACGCAGGGGTTAACTATTAGACCCCGCCGCACAAGCCTGAGATAGGATACTGCAGGTTAGCTATGGCAGCATAGGCGACCCCACTGGAAGGTACGACCAAGGCCCTCCGGGGCAACACACGACCCCCCCCAGATAGTTAAAAAACAAATCTCCCACTGCAAACTAACAGGTACTCAACAACCAAGCCTGAATTATCATGCTAACATATACCACGTAACGAAGCACAAAATGCCCCCGAGTAGACAGGGCACTCAGGGACCTCACACCACCTCAGAGTGGTGGACAGCACCCCCCTCAGCCGCACGGTTAAACCACCCACGACATCTCCCACTAGAGGCCATGGGCCGCCTAGCAGTATACATGTCTCACAGGCACGCCAAAGCTATACATAGTTCAGTTTCACCTGTTACGCTAACATGTTACCCTGTGCGCACAGCTAGCCCCAGTCCCCAACCTAATCTCAGGGCCACAACCTGCAGACTGTCACAGGAGGCCCTAAGCTACTACACCTAGACCTAAGGGACTAAATGCAGACCCCGCTACTAGCTACAAGCACCGCTGGGTTAGATAAAGGATGCCGCACAATAGACGGCACATGGGTCCAGGTTGAAAGGCATGTCCAAGGCATACCAGGGCAGCATGTGACTTTGATAGTAACAAGAAAAATTACCGCAATGCTACTTATTATGTAACCCACACTCAAGACTTAACTAACCATTACTATGTATTATAAAATGTTACTGTGCATGTATGTTAAACACAGGTACCATACCACACACGGCTCCTCAGAGCGGTCCAAAAACACCCCCTCCACAGACCAACAACAAGCACCAACCAACAGTGATGAGGGAAGCGGACGATCCTACAGCTAACGGACAGACCCTGGCCAGCCCCCTCCGTACAACAGTTGACCTACACAAAGGACCGGCGATCCATGACAACACATAAGAATCCCCAGACCTGCGAAACCGACTCACCAGGTACGCACACAACGACACCATGGGACATTCACACACTCACCCCCACTAAAGCTGCAGCACATCCACGTACTCACAAAAGCAATCCAAACGCACAACATGACCAACCCCACCCACACATCACACCCCACCGAGATGCACCCACGCAAACACCCCGGGGCGGGGAGCGAAGGGCACGCTTACAGTCCATTCTCCCCCCCACAAACACACAAACCAACTCAACCAATCTCACCTCAACCATACAGTGAGAACTAGAGGAGACCAACACCCCTTACAACAGACAGACACACGCACACCCTCCCGCTCGCCCATCTCCTGGCGACAGACTAGTAAGACCAGGATCTAAACCATCTACCCCTTCCCCAACACCCCCCCACCCACAGCCCTACATCCTACATAGCCACCTCCCCCCCCATCTTCCACCCCCCTCCCCAAGGTACATCAAACATACAGACTCAGAACCAAACCCACTACAACAAGAAGGCACACACCAGTAGAACAACACCGCACTCACCAGCATGCCGGCCACCCTGACCTGCCTATCAATAAACTGCAAGGGCCTAAACAACCCCACGAAACGGCACCAAGTAATGCGCTGGGCAAACAGATCTAAGGCGGACATACTACTCTTGCAGGAAACTCATTACACCCGGACCAAGCAGTTCCCTCTCCTAAGCCGACACTACCGAACTAACCACTTCGCCAGCTCCCCCCACGACAAACACAACGGAGTAGCCATCATCTTTCGGAAATCATGCCCTCTCTCGATCCAACGAACTATAGCCGACCCGCAAGGCCGATATCTCACTGTAACAGGCAAAATAGGCACGCACCTCTACGCATTCACGTCAATATATGCTCCGAACACCCCCTCCAAAGCATTCTGGCATACGATACAAGCCCACCTAGCCCTCTTCCCCTCCCACCATTCCATACTGGGCGGGGATTTCAATGCCACACCCTCGCCAATGGTAGACAGGCACCGCACACAATCACGAACGCACCATCAACAACCAACAGCCAAAGCAGACAAAATGCTCTCTACCTTCATCTCAAAAACTCGCTTGATCGATGCATGGAGAGCCCATCACCCCTCATCCCTAGACTACACGTTCTTCTCGCACCCTCACCAATCCCACTCCCGCATAGACCTGTTCCTCATTTCCCCGGCACTGGCACCCATGGTAAACAACACGAACATAGGCTCCATCACGTGGTCCGATCACGCAGATATTACCCTGACACTTAACCTACCATGCACGACAAGACCCTGGTCTTGGCGACTAAACCCTACATTACTACACAACCCAACAATCCGACAAAATGTGGCCCAAGCTATTACAGAATACTTCACACTAAATAAGGACTCAGCAACTTCCGATGGGTCTCTATGGGCAGCACACAAAGCAGTAATCCGGGGAGTCATGATAAACCAAGCGACCATACACAAAAGAAAACAGGTAGCCCACCTAGAACAGACACTAATGACCCTTAGGACCCTAGAGGCCCAACATAAACTTAACCCAACGCCAGAAACAAACGGAAAAATTGCAGAATGCCAAACAAAAATTAAAAAATACATGGCGAAAAATTCAACCAAAGCATTACTGTGGTCAAAACAACTATTTTATGACAAAGCAAACAAAGCAGACACACTACTCGCAAGGAAACTCAAGCAGAGAACAGAACGTAAACAGATCACCAAAATTAACACACCAGAAGGGACTCTCACAGAAAAACCGAGCGAGATAGCCGGCGTCTTTCAGAAATACTTTGAAGCCCTGTACGACCACTCACCTACAACCCGACAAAACCCAACACACACCAACACACTTATTAACCAATACCTACAACAGGAACCACTACCTTCCCTCCCAACAGAAGCAGAGGTAGCACTAGCCAGCCCCATCACGCCAGAAGAACTCGCAGGAGCGATCAAAACACTGAAACCCAATAAAAGCCCGGGCCCGGATGGGTTCACAGGACTCTATTACAAAACTTACGCATCCACCCTGATCCCCCACCTCTGCAACCTCTACAACGCGATCCTGGCAGGCGACCGACTACCACCAGACATGCTACAGGCCAATGTATGCCTCCTCCCCAAACCCAACAAAACCCTCCTAGACCCAGGACACTACCGACCAATCTCACTCCTCAACGTCGACATTAAACTACTCACCAAACTCCTAGCAGACCGCCTCAACCCATATCTAACCCGACTAATCCACCCAGACCAGGTGGGCTTCATACCCACGAGACAGGCTAGCGACAACACTAGACGGACATACGACCTCATCTGGACAGCTCACACAAGACAAATCCCGACCTTAATACTTTCGCTTGACGCAGAAAAAGCCTTCAACAGACTACTTTGGCCCTTCCTATTCGCGACCCTCGAAAAACTCAGATTCCCACAAGAATTCAGGAACGCGCTGACAGTACTATACGCCACACCTCAAGCACACCTTCTCCTCCCGCATACACAACCCCCCTCCTTCACGATTTACAACGGCACACGTCAGGGATGCCCACTATCCCCAGTCCTATTTGCACTCTCCCTTGAACCGCTCCTACAGAGCCTCAGGCTCAACACCGACATAACCGGCCTCAGAATACGAGAGGAAGAATATAAAACGGCAGCATATGCAGACGACCTACTCATCACAATCACGGAACCCATAACCTCCTTACCACCACTTCTACACGCCCTAGAAGCATATGCGGCGGTATCAGGGTACAAACTAAACATAGATAAAACAGAAGCCCTCTCAATACACATAGACCCTTCCACAACAGCAGCCATCCAAGAAAAATACCCCTTCAGACTGAATCCCACCCACATACAATACCTAGGGATCACTATCCCGGCAGACCTACCCCAATGCTACGCTCTGAACTATACACCCACGATACAGAAAATAACCCACGACATCTCTACCTGGCAAAACATGCCGATCTCGTGGCTGGGCAGACTAGCGTCAGTCAAGATGAACGTGCTCCCTAGGCTTCTATACCTATTCCAAACCCTACCGATCCCAATCCGGAGCAGCGACTTCAAAACACTGCAAACAACCATCGACAAATTTATATGGGCCAACAGACGCGCCAGAATAAAACGCCAAACCTTATATGTACCCAATAGAGCCGGGGGCCTGGGCTTACCCCACCTTACACATTACTACCAGGCATCCCAACTAACGCAGGCCCAAAACTGGCAAGCCCCATACGGAGTTAAACGTTGGGTAGATCTTGAACACGACATCTTCGGCAGAGACTTCCCCTCACTATACATCTGGCTACAGAAATCAGCGAGGCCCCCGCTGCCCCGCACATCACCGGCGATACTCAACACCATAAACATATGGGACAAAACAACTCACAAGAGCGGCCTTACAACCCAACACTCACCATTAACCCCGCTTCTTCGCAACACCCACTTCCCACCGGGCATGACACCCAAAGACTTCGCCCGCTTCGAGGCAAACAATCTCACTCGACTGTTCCACTACTACAAAAACCAACAACCAATACCTTTCCCAGAGCTCCCACATACAACACCATACCGTACATTTGACATGTTCCGCCACATCCAAATCAAAAGCTTCCTAGACATGCCAATAACCAAACAAGCAGGAACTAAAGAGCTCACTTCCTTCGAAAAACAATGTATGCAATCCCCGACACAAAAAGGCCAAATATCCGCACTCTACACACACCTAATCCAAAATGTTAAAGACGGGGCCCTTACATATGTGTCGGCTTGGGAGAGGGATCTAGGCCCGGCAGAAGACCCGACTGATTGGGCCAGGATCTGGGAGGCCACAGCATCTATATCAATCTGCGTCAACCACAAAGAACAGGCGTACAAGACGCTTATGAGATGGTATCTTACCCCCCTCAGGCTCAAGCAGATGGGCAGGTCAGACACGGACACATGCTGGAAAGGTTGCGGACAGAAGGGCACATACCTCCACATGTGGTGGGAATGCACACCCACCGCACAACTTTGGCAACAAATAGCTTCCATGGTATCGAAAATCCTCCACACGGACATACCACTAAACCCCTGGACATGGCTCCTATCCAAACCGCTTCCCAACACACCTAGGGCCCAAAACAAACTAATTGCCAAAATAGCACTGGCCACTAGAAGAGCCATTGCCGAAAAATGGGGTAGCCCAGAAACCCCGACCGTGGGTACAATAACCCAAAAAATAAAGGAGACAATTAAAATGGACGAATTGTCCGCACTGGTACACGACTCGACTAAGCACTTCCACAAAATCTGGGACCCATGGTTCTACGAAAACCCTCTCTCCACCTGAAACACACACACACCCACACTACAAAAACGCTCCGCAGACACTTAAACCACCAACACCTCCCAGAACCATCAGACACATCCCCTCTAGTACCAGCCACCCACACACACAGAAACATAAAAGAGCCAAGACCACCAAACATAACCCCGAACCACACAAACTGAGAGAACCCCCAGACAAGAAACCCCGAAGGGCCGAACAAATCCCCCAAAACCGAACACCCCGAAACAAAAACAACAGAACCAAACATATCCGCCAACTAAGAAAACAGCTGAAACAGCCTAAATCCAGCGACCACACAACAAAACCACCATACCAACATCCCCAGAAGTAAGCGAAACCACAGCACAACTCCAACGAGAGGCACCCAGCACACACTTAAATAATAGAAAACATACAGATGGGAAACCATAAAAGTGGGCCACAATAGAAGCAACATACGACAACAACCTCAATACCCATAACATCTCAGACTCACCAACGGGCTGAAAACCCACGCTGGCCGACACACGCATCGACTTACCAGGTCACCCCTTATAACTGGGTCCACACCCAGCCTGAAAAACACAACGGAAACAACAGGTGAAGGTAACCCACCCCACACCTCCCCTTTCCCCGGCACCCCTCTTACACCCCCAGACATCACAGTGAACCAGACAACTCGACCAAAACCGAGCATAGACAACACCTGAACTAGGAAACAACGCAAAACAAGCAGGAAAAAGTACCCCCAAACACCTGCCCCCTCACTCCCACCCA
Organism: Pelobates cultripes; assembly: GCA_933207985.1. NCBI lineage: Eukaryota > Metazoa > Chordata > Amphibia > Anura > Pelobatidae > Pelobates > Pelobates cultripes. Next base: position 168,540,353 of record OW240917.1, read on the forward strand.
ATTGAACAATATGCGCTAACATCGTACGACGCAACCCATCACGGACACTACACCACGCAAAAGGCTCACACAAGCCAACTCATCCCCAAAACCACCCAGACCCACCAACATAAAGAGAACCGGATTGATTTAAAGGAAGAATCGAAACTGTATGTAAATGTACCCCACTCACCTTCCCTTTTTACTGTACCCCACCCAATTCCCAAAGAAAAGTTGAAAGATATGCCACATGATATAGCCTGATCATATGCTACATGAGAATTTGATAACTCTGTAAACTATGTATGACAATTGTACCGCCAACTTCTCTTTTCTGTATCCCCACGTTAAATGACAAAAATCTTCAAAATAAAGAATTTATAAAAAAATAAAAGAGAGCTGTATGTCACCTATTACTAAGAGAGTGGGTATAGTTAATCTACCTACTCCTACGCCTCAGTCAACCGAAATTCCTGTGCATTATAGGGAGGTTAAAGAAGTATTTAATAAAAGTTACACTGATACACTACCCCCTCACAGATCCTATGATTGCTCCATAGATCTGTTACCCGGCACTATACCCCCTAAAGGTGGGGTATATACCATGTCACCACAGTAGAGTTATGGAAGAAGTCTCTACAAAAAAGCCACATACATAAATCTTCTCCAGGTGCAGGGTTCTTTTATGTTACTAAGAAAGGAAGAAAGTTACGGCAAATTATTTACAAATATGTAATTTGTTAACCTTTCTTCATTGCTGATATGTTCCATTCCTTTTAATTTTGTAGCCGCCTCTGCACTTTTTCTAGTACAATAATATCCTTCTTTAGAACAGGTGCCCAAAATTTCACAGCATATTCAATATGTGGTCTTACCAGCGATTTATAAAGAGGCAAAATTATATTCTCCTCTCGAGAATGAATGCCCTTTTAATGCATGACACTACCTTGCTGGCCTTAGCCACTGCTGGTTGACATTGCACATTGTTGCATAGTTTGTGGTCTATAACAATTCCCAAGTCCTTTTCGTGTGTTGTTATCCTTAATTCATTTCCATTAAGGGTATACGTTGCTTGTGCATTCTTTATGTCAAAGTGCATAACTTTGCATTTTTTAACATTACGTTTCATCTGCAATTTGATTGCCCAGTCCCCCAGTCTATCTAAATCACTCTGCAGAAAAGAAATATCTTGCTCACATTGTATTACTTTACAAAGTTTTGTGTCATCTGCAGACACTGAAACATGACTTTAAATGCTTTTTTCAAGATCATTTACAGGGAGTGCAGAATTATTAGGCAAGTTGTATTTTTGAGGATAAATTTTATTATTGAACAACAACCATGTTCTCAATGAACCCAAAAAACTCATTAATATCAAAGCTGAATATTTTTGGAAGTAGTTTTTAGTTTGTTTTTAGTTTTAGCTATGTTAGGGGGATATCTGTGTGTGCAGGTGACTATTACTGTTAATAGTCTGCTAAGCCTCGGAAGAAGGCGCGTTCTATAGCGCCGAAACATATGTTAGGCAGTAGGCAGGGAGACCAGTGATTTTGATTATAGGCAGTAAGATCAGCGATTCCTTCCTCAATTTATATCTCTCACTATTGACAGTACCAGAGAGCAAACAGCTATCTCGAGGATTTTTGGCTAGGGTTTATTTTCTTTCTCTGGCTCACTTCGTGTGTTCTTTTCTCTTTGTATCATCTGAGCTTAAGATCTGGGTTACTAAAGTGGGTGGGTTGGTATCTTTATCTACAGACTCCCTACATGGGAAGGGGGTACCTTATGCCCTCCACTCTGCGATTTTGCCTCAAGGGATATTTTGTATACTCTGTCATCTGGATCTACTGACATCCACTCTGCATTGATACAATGTTCTTAGGTATCATTTTGTTGCCATACCCCAGTACTTTATGTAGTCAGTGCTATTCAAGCAATCATTGAACCTAGCTGTCTATATCACAGTTAGTAATATTGAGGGAGAGTTCAGCTAAGGAAGTGCTCTTTTGTCCATTTTTTAGATCCACGTATGTGGCCTCAGAATTAGAGATTTTGCCTTTATTCCTCTACCTGCATTTTATCTATCTCTCTGGTCTCCCTAATTTTTTCAGACCTTTCTTTTCTTTTAATTATGTGTATGGTTTTTATTATTACTATTAAAAGTTATGTTTTATTAACATGTAACTCTATTTAGGGGCTTTCTCACTTTTGACCCAGAGGGTCTCTCTTTTCTGACTATTACTGTGCATAATTATTAGGCAACTTAACAAAAAACAAATATATACCCATTTCAATTATTTATTATTGCCAGTGAAACCAATATAACATCTCAACATTCACAAATATACATTTCTGACATTCAAAAACAAAACAAAAACAAATCAGTGACCAAATAGCCACCTTTCTTTGCAAGGACACTCAAAAGCCTGCCATCCATGGATTCTGTCAGTGTTTTGATCTGTTCACCATCAACATTGCGTGCAGCAGCAACCACAGCCTCCCAGACACTGTTCAGAGAGGTGTACTGTTTTCCCTCCTTGTAAAATCTCACATTTGATGATGGACCACGGGTTCTCAATGGGGTTCAGAGCAGGTGAACAAGGAGGCCATGTCATTAGATTTTCTTCTTTTATACCCTTTCTTGCCAGCCACGCTGTGGAGTACTTGGACGCGTGTGATGGAGCATTGTCCTGCATGAAAATCATGTTTTCTTGAAGGATGCAGACTTCTTCCTGTACCACTGCTTGAAGAAGGTGTCTTCCAGGAACTGGCAGTAGGACTGGGAGTTGAGCTTGACTCCATCCTCAACCCGAAAAGGCCCCACAAGCTCATCTTTGATGATACCAGCCCAAACCAGAACTCCACCTCCACCTTGCTGGCGTCTGAGTCGGACTGGAGCTCTCTGCCCTTTACCAATCCAGCCACGGGCCCATCCATCTGGCCCATCAAGACTCACTCTCATTTCATCAGTCCATAAAACCTTAGAAAAAATCAGTCTTGAGATATTTCTTGGCCCAGTCTTGACGTTTCAGCTTGTGTGTCTTGTTCAGTGGTGGTCGTCTTTCAGCCTTTCTTACCTTGGCCATGTCTCTGAGTATTGCACACCTTGTGCTTTTGGGCACTCCAGTAATGTTGCAGCTCTGAAATATGGCCAAACTGGTGGCAAGTAGCATCGTGGCAGCTGCACGCTTGACTTTTCTCAGTTCATGGGCAGTTATTTTGTGCCTTGGTTTTTCCACACGCTTCTTGCGACCCTGTTGACTATTTTGAATGAAACGCTTGATTGTTCGATGATCACGCTTCAGAAGCTTTGCAATTTTAAGAGTGCTACATCCCTCTGCAAGATATCTCACTATATTTGACTTTTCTGAGCCTGTCAAGTCGTTCTTTTGACCCATTTTGCCAATGGAAAGGAAGTTGCCTAATAATTATGCACACCTGATATAGGGTGTTGATGTCATTAGACCACACCCCTTCTCATTACAGAGATGCATATCACCTAATATGCTTAATTGGTAGTAGGCTTTCGAGCCTATACAGCTTGGAGTAAGACAACATGCATAAAGAGGATGATGTGGTCAAAATACTCATTTGCCTAATAATTCTGCACTCCCTGTATAAACGTGTTAAATAGAAGGGGTCCCAGAACAGAACCCTGAGGGACACCACTTGCCACCTCTGTCCAGCTTGAATATTTACCATTAATGACAACTCTTTGTACTCTATTTTTAAGCAAAGGTTCTACCCAAGAACAAGAGTTTTCATCTAGACCAATTTCTTTGAGTTTGAACACTAATCTATTGTGTGGAACTGTATCAAATGCCTTGGAAAAATCCAAAAAGATCACATCCACTGCAACACTCTAAACTATACTTCTACTTATTTCTTAAGAAAAAGCAATCAAGTAAGTTTGACATGACCTGTGCTTCATAAAACCATGCTGATTTTTTTGAATATTATCCCTTAATAACCTTTCAAATACTTTTCCAGCCACAGAAGTTAAGCTCACAGGTCTATAATTTCCAGGTGATGATTCTAAACCATTTTTGAATATAGGAAGCACATCTGCCTTCCTCCAATCCTCCGGAACACTTCCTGAAAAAAAAGAATCTTGAAAGATTAAAACAAGAGGTTCACTTATTTCTACACTTATTTCCTTAAGTACTCGTGGATGAATACCATCAGGCCCTGATGCTTAGTTTATATTAATTTTCTTTAGTTGCTGCAGCACCTTGTCTTGAGTTAACTAATTACAATTTTTTAGCAGCAATCATTTGCACATCTACTGCCATGGGTTCTTTCTTAATATATACAGAAGAGAAATAGTTATTTAAAATGTCTGCCTTTTCCTGGTCTTAATTAACTAACACCCCCATTCCAGTTTTTAGTGTTTTTATTGTACCTGCACTTTCATTTTTATTTTTAATTTTTTTTATTTAATCTTTTTTATTGATTTTAAATTTTTCCTCAGTTACAAAATGTTGAAAACATAACATGAGTCTTGTTAAAAACACTCTAAAATATAGTGTTCAGACTCCAAGAGCTGGCTAGTGATTATTAGTGATGTCGCGAACACGAAATTTTCGGTTCGCGAACGGCGAACGCGAACTTCCGCAAATGTTCGCGAACTGGCGAACCGGGCGAACCGCCATAGACTTCAATGGGCAGGTGAATTTTAAAACACACAGGGACTCTTTTTGGCCACAATAGGGATGGAAAAGTTGTTTCAAGGGGACTAACACCTGGACTGTGGCATGCCGGAGGGGGATCCATGGCAAAACTCCCATGGAAAATTACACAGTTGATACAGAGTCTGGTTTTAATCCACAAAGGGCAGAAATCACCTAACATTCCTCGGCGAATACCAATCAAAGGTTGCCTCTTTACAGAGGAGTGTGTATAACAAAAGTGCTCAAAAGAGTCAAAAAGTGATTTACAGGCAGCTCAATACACTAGTGTGGAAATATCCTCTATTCCACTGAATAAATTTAGTAGATATTGGTGCTGTAAAGACAAGGACCTACACCTATAAGTGGGAGCTTCAAACACAGATAAATCCACAAAACGTATAGTGTAGACGGTACTAAAAAATGGCTTCACAGTGATTATAATAATATTGTGTTGAATATTACACTCACATTTCAAGGAGCCTGTATATAAAAAACACTGGCTCCGTATAAAGGCTTGTGTGCTGTTATGGTAGCACCACCCTCCTACTTCGGCTTGAAGAATTTCTCAGGAACACGAAAAAAAGAGAAGAAAGCAAACCAATGTGTAGACTTATGGTGATAGATGGCACAGATATGTGTTCAATAAATGGGGTGCTCACCTGGTCCTGAGCCTACAAATCCCGGCTCTAGGTATGTGGATTTTGTGCCAGTTTGAATGGGGATGGCACTACCCCTGTGAGGATTCCTTGGAGGCTCCAAAAGGAACTTGGATGAGGTATTGAATAAAAATGGTGAATTTATTAGTTTAAAATAAACATAAAAACAAAGATGATAAAAGTCTTCAAATAAAAGTCCTTTAAAAATGGCCAATACGCGTTTCACTCTCAAATAGAGCTTCTTCAGTCAGCTGTAATGTTGGTCCTCTGAATCCTCCATTTTAAATGTCATCTGGGTCTTCCCCTTTAATGAGTTAAGTTCATTCTGTCCAATCAGATTCAATTTCACATAATGTGTGTGTATGTGTGTACCTTTAATAGGTTAATGATGTTGACGCCTTTATTTGTCTATTTTTTCATTGGTAGGCAGCATTGGTTGGCGGAAGTGCTTGTTTTCAACTGGGTGGTTGGCGGAAGTGACGTCATCTAATCATGTGATCGCCATCCAGCCAAAAAAAAACAAAAAAAAAAAACCAACCAATGGGCAGCATTGGTTGGCGGAAGTACTTGTTTTCAACCAGGTGGTTGGCGGAAGTGACATCATCTAATCATGTGATCGCCATCCAGCCAAGAAAAAAAAAAAAAGGCAAAAAGGGCTGCAGAATTGAAATGACAGTAAAATTGCATAATGTCAGATATTACATTCCCAGTGATAAAATATAATTTGTGGTGCATATAGACTAATATATTTACATTGTTAAAGGTGCATACAGTGCCGATGGTACATATATTTTTATACATTAAAAAGGTGATATTACATACATATGTGCTGGAATAGATATCCTTATTGGGTATTTTCCCAAAAGGTGGTTAAATCAATATTCTTTAAGTGGTATTCACAATGTTTATAAGTTTGGGCATAAATAATATGCCACTGATTGAAAATGAATAAGAAAAATGTATAAAAGAAAAACAAGGGTACAAAAAGAGTAGAGTGGATTACAATGGATAAATTCCATTGAACCCCAAAAAAAGGGAGATACCCATTTAAATGAAATGGCAGAGTTCGAAGTCTATATTCAAACCCCGGGGCTTTAAGGTCCCGAGGTTGAATATCCACCTCATCTCACTCTGTCCCAGTAATTTATTAAGGTCGCCTCCCCGCCAATTCCCCTTAACCTTTTGTATACCCATAAAGAGTAATTGAGTGGGATCACTATTGTGGGCTAGGGTGAAGTGGTGTGATACACTGTGTCCTTCAAATTTTTTTCTTTATATTTCTAGTGTGTTCCTCAATCCTAGTGTGCAAATTCCGTTTGGTGCGTCCCACATATTTTAAACCGCAAGGACATTCCAATAAATATATTACGTTGTTTGAGTAACAAGTTATAAGTTCTTTAATAGGGAATTCCTCATCGTTATTGCAGTTCTTAAAAGTCTTAATATGTCTCTTTTTATTGTTGGTGTTCCTACACGCAAGACAAGTACCACATCCGTAAAAACCCTTTCCTTTATTTAGTTTTAGTTTTTTTAATGTGGTTCTTTACCAAAAGTCGGTTTAAATTAGCTGCACCCCTAAATATTATCTTGGGTTTTGGTGGTAGAATCTGGGATAGGGCATGGTCCTGAAGTAAAATAGGCCAATGTTTATTTAGGATTTTCCTTAATGCCTTATTGTTATGGCTGTAATTACATACAATAGGTAAATTGACCTCACATTCATTTTGCGTTTTGTTTTTTTCTTGTAATAAAGTGCTCTGTGAAATTTTTAAAACTTGTGTATAAGTGTCGTTGAGGGTCTCCTTTTTATAGCCCTTATCTAACAAGTCGGTAATTAATTTGTCTGCTTGTTCCTTGAAAGTGTCATTGTCCGTGCAATTTCTTTTTATACGTATAAGTTGTGATTTAGGTACACTATTTAGCCAAGGGGAAAAGTGACAGCTTGAGGTGTGGATAAAGCTGTTCACATCTACATCTTTAAAGTGTGTCTTGGTCTTGATCTTTTCATCATCAATAAAAATATCCAAATCTAAAAATGTAACCGTGTGTTTACTAAAATTTGTTGATAAAATAATGCCCCATTCATTATTATTTAATTGATTTAGAAAACTTTGTAGCGTATCTTCTGTGCCCTTCCAAATAAAAAACAGGTCATCTATGTAACGGCGATAGGTCACCAGGCCCCCTACCCAGCCCTCATTAAGTTGTAAGTGTTGGCGCTCCCAGTCTGCCATGAACAGGTTGGCGTAGCTAAGGTTAAGGGGAATTGGCGGGGAGGCGACCTTAATAAATTACTGGGACAGAGTGAGATGAGGTGGATATTCAACCTCGGGACCTTAAAGCCCCGGGGTTTGAATATAGACTTCGAACTCTGCCATTTCATTTAAATGGGTATCTCCCTTTTTTTGGGGTTCAATGGAATTTATCCATTGTAATCCACTCTACTCTTTTTGTACCCTTGTTTTTCTTTTATACATTTTTCTTATTCTTTTTCAATCAGTGGCATATTATTTATGCCCAAACTTATAAACATTGTGAATACCACTTAAAGAATATTGATTTAACCACCTTTTGGGAAAATACCCAATAAGGATATCTATTCCAGCACATATGTATGTAATATCACCTTTTTAATGTATAAAAATATATGTACCATCGGCACTGTATGCACCTTTAACAATGTAAATATATTAGTCTATATGCACCACAAATTATATTATATCACTGGGAATGTAATATCTGACATTATGCAATTTTACTGTCATTTCAATTCTGCAGCCCTTTTTGCCCTTTTTTTTTTTTTTTTTCTTGGCTGGATGGCGATCACATGATTAGATGATGTCACTTCCGCCAACCACCTGGTTGAAAACAAGTACTTCCGCCAACCAATGCTGCCCACCAATGAAAGAGGAAGGAAAAAAAAAACAAAAAAAAACCCAGCACTATATGCACCTTTAACAATGTAAATATATTAGTCTATATGCACCAACATTTATATTATATCACTAGGAATTTAATATTTGACATCATGCAATTTTACTGTCATTCCAATTCTGCAGCCCTATTTGTTTTTTTTTGTTTTTTTTTATTTGGCTGGATGGCGATCACATGATTAGATGACGTCACTTCCGCCAACCACCCAGTTGAAAACAAGCACTTCCGCCAACCAATGCTGCCTACCAATGAAAAAATAGACAAATAAAGGCGTCAACATCATTAACCTATTAAAGGTACACACATACACACACATTATGTGAAATTGAATCTGATTGGACAGAATTAACTTAACTCATTAAAGGGGAAGACCCAGATGACATTTAAAATGGAGGATTCAGAGGACCAACATTACAGCTGACTGAAGAAGCTCTATTTGAGAGTGAAACGCGTATTGGCCATTTTTAAAGGACTTTTATTTGAGGACTTTTATCATCTTTGTTTTTATGTTTATTTTAAACTAATAAATTCACCATTTTTATTCAATACCTCATCCAAGTTCCTTTTGGAGCCTCCAAGGAATCCTCACAGGGGTAGTGCCATCCCCATTCAAACTGGCACAAAATCCACATACCTAGAGCCGGGATTCGTAGGCTCAGGACCAGGTGAGCACCCCATTTATTGAACACATATCTGTGCCATCTACCACCATAAGTCTACACATTGGTTTGCTTTCTTCTCTTTTTTTCGTGTTCCTGAGAAATTCTTCAAGCCGAAGTAGGAGGGTGGTGCTACCATAACAGCACACAAGCCTTTATACGGAGCCAGTGTTTTCTATATACAGGCTCCTTGAAATGTGAGTGTAATATTCAACACAATATTATTATAATCACTGTGAAGCCATTTTTTAGTACCGTCTACACTATATTGTATTTTCTGTATTTTATGTTGACATGTACCCCATATTTTACCATTGAATGAGACTACGTTTTGGTAAGATTTATCTGTGTTTGAGCGCTCCACTTATAGGTGTAGGTCCTTGTCACTTACACCGCACCAATATCTACCTAACATTCCTAAATCACAATGAATATGGATTGACACCTGACATATGACATATTGACACCTTGACATATGGATTGACACCTGTCCCCAGAGCCCCTGATGCACATGGACACAGAGCAGAATAGGGACTGGTCCCCCTACATAGGGTCACTTGGCAGATATGGATTGACACCTGTCCTAAGGATCCCTGATACACACTGACACAGAGCAGAATAGGGACTGTTCCTCCTACATAGGGTCACTTGGCAGATATGGATTGACACCTGTCCTCAGAGACCATGACACACACACACAGAGCAGAATAGAGACTGCTCCCCCTACATAGGGTCACTTGGCAGATATGGATTGACACCTGTCCTAAGGATCCCTGATACACACTGACACAGAGCAGACTAGGGACTGTTCCTCCTACATCGGGTCACTTGGCAGATATGGATTGACACATGTCCTAAGGATCCCTAATACACACTGACACAGAGCAGAATAGGGACTGTTCCTCCTACATCAAGTCACTTGGCAGATATGGATTGACACTGTCCACAGGGACAAGCTGCAGACTTCCTGGCAGGGCCCATACAAGGTGGTAGAGCAGGTTTGTGATACCACCTTTGTGATCGGTGCGGTCACAGGCACGGGAGGCAAGCGCATGCTCCATGTGAACAACCTCAGACACCTATCCTATGCCCCGGATAGACGAGCTCCTAGACAAAATGGCCAGAGGCCAGTACCTCACCACAATAGATCTGTGCAAGGGGTACTGGCAAATTCCATTAGCCGAGGACGCCATCCAGAAGTCGGCATTTGTCACCTTGTTTGGCCTGTATCAGTTTAAGGCCATGCCATTCGGGATGAAGAATGCCCCGGCTAACTTTCAGAGGATGGTAGATCGGCTACTGGATGGGTTTCAGGAGTATGCCTGCGCCTACTTGGATGATATAGCCATTTTAGCTGCTCCTGGCCAGAACACCTGACCCACATAGGAGCCGTACTAGACCGGATTAGGGAGGCTGGATTGACCCTAAAGCCCAGTAAATGCCATATAGGAACGCGTAAAAACCTCCCTAAGATAGTAGTATGGGCCCCAGAGTGTGAACAGGCCTTCCAACAGCTCAAGACGGCGCTCATTAAATCACCTGTACTTTCTGCTCCTGATCCAACTAAACACTTTCTCGTCCATACAGACGCTTCTATGTTTGGATTGGGAGCAGTACTGAGCCAAGTCGGAGAAGATGGCGGCGAGCAACCCGTGGCTTATCTAAGCCGTAAACTTTTGCCCAGGGAAGTAGATACACTGCCATTGAAAAGCTGCAACCTTACTTGTATGGACAACCGTTTACCTTACTCACAGATCACAACAAATTTGGGGCACTGCGCGTGCAATCTAATGTGCCACCAGATAGGAGTGGTGTGTTTAGTACTATTTTTATCAGTTTAATCACTGTTACATCCCCTATCCATTGATGTGGAGCAAGACGCAGCAGCAGAAGAGGACTCAGCCAAGGAGGTTATGGAAGAGGATGGAGTAGGAGGAGTAGAGGAGGTGGCAGCAGGCCTGCCTGCAAGTCGTGGCGGTGTCACCAACTCCTCTGCAGAGCCACGCATTCCATGCTTGGCAGCCGTCAGCAGGTTTGCCCAATGTGCAGTGTAGGTGATATACCTGCCCTGACCATGCTTTACAGACCAAGTATCAGTGGTCAGATGGACCCTTGCCCCAACACTGTGTGCCAGACATGCCATTATTTCCTTTTGCACAATCGAGTACAGGTTGGGGATTGCCTTTTGTGAAAATAAATTTCGTCCGGGTACCAGTGAGTGAGTGGTGGCACTGGGCACAGTATCCAATGTGAGCCTGACACACCTGCTGGCAGACAACTAACTGCTATTCAATCTATAACAGTGAAAAAAGTTTTTTGTTTTTAAATGCAAGCTATTATGACACCAGATATGAGTGGCACTGTGAACTGGCAGAGTACATGCTGTAGGGCTGACACACCTGCTTTGAGACAACTAACTGCTATTCAATCTATAACAGTGAAAAAAGTTTTTTGTTTTTAAATGCAAGCTATTATGACACCAGTGAGTGGTGGCACTGGGCACCGTATCCACTGTTAGCGTAACACACCCGCTTTAAGGACACTGACTGCTATTAAATCTATAACAGTGAAAAAAGTTTTTTGTTTTTAAATGCAAGCTATTATGACACCAGTGAGTGGTGGCACTGGGCACCGTATCCACTGTTAGCGTAACACACCTGCTGGCAGACAACTAACTGCTATTCAATCTATAACAGTGAAAAAAGTTTTTTGTTTTTAAATGCAAGCTATTATGACACCAGTGAGTGGTGGCACTGGGCACCGTATCCACTGTTAGCGTAACACACCCGCTTTAAGGACACTGACTGCTATTCAATCTATAACAGTGAAAAAAGTTTTTTGTTTTTAAATGCAAGTTATTATGACACCAGTGAGTGGTGGCACTGGGCACCGTATCCACTGTTAGCGTAACACACCCGCTTTAAGGACACTGACTGCTATTCAATCTATAACAGTGAAAAATGTTTTTTTTTTAAATGCAAGCTATTGTGACACCAGATATAAGTGGTGGCACTGACTGGGGAAATGGGCACAGAATCCACTGTGAGCCTGACAGAAGCTGGCAGCAGTGGCAGACAACTGACTGCTATTCAATCTATAACAGTGAAAAAAGTTTTTTGTTTTTAAATCCAAGCTATTGTGACACCAGATGTAATTGGTGGCACTGACTGGGGAAATGGGCACTGTGAGCCTGACACAGAAGCTGGCAGCAGTGGCAGACAACTAACTGCATTTACATTACATAGAAAAAAAAAATCCAAAAAAAGCATACCCTTATCCCTAACCTAGCTATGCATTTCCCTATCTAATCAACAGCAGCTACACTTTCCCTCCTCTCACTAAGCATGCAGCTTGAGAATGAATGTAAAATGGATGCCTTCCAGTAGGTGGGAGGGTCTGCTAGGGAGGGTGTGCTGCTAATTGGCTGGAATGTGTTTGCTGACTGTGAGGTACAGGGTCAAAGTTTACTCAATGATGATGAATAGGGGGCGGATCGAACCGCGCATATGTTCGCCCGCCGTGGCGAAAGCGAACATGCTATGTTCGCCGGGAACCGTTCGCCAGCGAACCGTTCGGTACATCACTAGTGATTATTGGCTGTAGTACTGTGTGTGGAGAATCATATAGGATACATAACAGTATGGATGTAAAGTTGATCAGAGTAATGCGTACTGTGCCTTTAAGTGCTAAATATATGTGTTTGTGCCTTTAAATGCAATAAGGGATCATGGATAAAAAACAAATAGCTAGAAAGGGGAAGTGAATAAAGTGAAGTAAGAGATAAAAGGAAGAAGAAATAAATAGATAAAAAAGAAGAAGATTAAAATGAAATGAAAAATGAAGAATGAGAAATAAATATGAAATATGATATAAAAAATAGATATAAAAATAAATAAATTAAATAAATTGAGCTTTTGGATAGGTATCAGAGCATTTGGATATGTACAGAGCAGGTGTCTCAATCCCCAATGTAGTGTGGGGTAGATAATGCCTGTTCCAAATGATATACTTTGTAGTATCAAAGATAAAAGTATCCAAATGTTAAGCAACACAGTACATGGAACTGTTAGCTTTGGCAATAAAAACAATGTATCACTATAGACTGAAGCAATAAAAACTGGATATGTTTATCGAAAAATACCAGTTTATTAACAATTTAAAAGATATATATAAAAAGTTTAAAATGCAAAAATACAGGTCAGATATAGTTCATGAGTGTATTACCAGACTTATTTGAGTTAAATGACAGCAAGGACCTTCGGATTGTTTGAAGATGGATTTGGATTGAGCTGACAGATTGTCTGTCTGTATTCCGGCTGCCGGTGAGGACGGCGTGGGTCTGAGTGCACATCCCAAACAGAAGCCTCACTTAAGGAGACGTGCAAAACGGACAATTCTGGCTATAGTTACTGCCAAAGGTCCTGCCTGGGAGAATGAACTGCTGCTGGTAAACTTAGTCTGTTTCTGTATTCTGCTATAGGAATCTGTCTTACACGTTTCGTAGGAGGTTTTATAAATGATTTTATAAACTGTTTATTTCTATCAACTTTCTATTTTTATACCTTATTTTATATTTTATTCCGTAATTTATACCATAAACCTAATCTTTATAAAATAAGAATGTTTTACTGGCAATTGAGGAAATGTGTATTTAAAGAATGACTGAAGCAATAGACAGCATCACGTCTCTGATGAAGTAGGGCGCACCTCCTACGAAACGCGTAAGACAGATTCCTATAGCAGAATACAGAATCAGACTGAATTCACCAGCAGCAGTTCATTCTCCCACGTAGGATCTTTGGCAGTAACTGTAGCCGGAACTGTCCGTGTCTTTCGCTAACTATACGGGGAGGATTTCGCACTTTTTAAGGTTGGCCTGAAAGTTCAAGATTTCGCTATAGGTTGTCATTTCTGCTAAAATGTGTGTGAGTGTAAGGTTTGGTTTGGTAATTGTGAAAAGGATATCGTCCACAAAGGCTGATACTTTATAATCTACATCACATATATTTACACCTTGAATTTGTGGATTATCCCGCATGCCTTGCAGGAATGGTTCCAATAACAAAATGAATATTAGTGGCGAGAGTGGGCATCCCTGTCTTGTTCCATTGTGTATATGTACTGCCTCCGATAGTTGGCCATTTACGCGAAGTCTGGCTCTAATTTACCCAACTATTCCAACCATCTTGTCCCAAAGCCCAAGTATCGCATTGTGGCCTACATCAGGAACCAGTCCACCCTATCAAATGCCTTTTTGGCATCAATAGCGAGTAGGGCGCTTTGGATTTTGTTTACTTTTGCCCAGTGCATTATGTCATGATAGGGCTATCCAGGTCACTCGGTCATGATAGGGCTATCCAGGAATTCAGCGTGATTACGTGGGATGGTGGTGTGGATTCTTTTGGACAGGAATTCCTGCATTTTAAGTGTTTTGGGGTGGGGCACCCCTCAGATTGTATAATTTCAAATAATAATCGTGAAATGCCAACATAATTTCCGTTAATAATTGTGTCAGGGAACCATCAGGTTTTCGATCTCTGAAATAAACGTTGTGTGCCTTTGCTTTCGGAGGGATTGTGCCAATAGTTTTCCACATTTGCTTCCTTGTGTGTAGTATGTGTGTTTTCTTAAATGTAGTGAGCGTTTTGCATGTAAGTTTAATATGGTAGTTAATTCTGACTGTTTAGCTGTCAGTTCTTTATAAGTCTATAGTGTTTTGTCGATATTTACGGTTTCTTAAGGATGGTGCTGCATTTTTGCGGAAGTGGGTTTCCTGCACAAATACTATGTCAGCTCTGTGTCTGTCGAAATCTGCCAATGCTATTGTTCTCTTTTCTGGAGTATTGAGACCCCTTGCATTCTGTTTATGGATACGGATAGTTGTCATGTTGTTGGTATTTAACATGTTTAGTGTATGTCACCAGCGGTTTGTTCTGTTACTTGTGTACTCATTTTTGTATCCCTTTCCTTTTGTGTAAAAGACACCAGTGGGTGTTTCCCACAACAAAAAAATCTGTTCAAATATCAGGTATAACTCTATCTAAGAATATAGGCCAGTAGTAGGAGCCCGAGTTGCCCCGGGTCTCAGATGATCCCCAACCAATAGTGGGTGAGGGAATCTCTGCCACCTCAGGGAGGTCCGTAAGCCCCCCGGTACTCCGCCCCTGTACCCAATCCCCTATCCCTCTAACTCGAGGGTGTGGAACTGTAGTAAATAGTTATAAAGCAAAGTAAAACTTTATGTTTTTCTATTCTGTCTCTGTGCAAGAGTCAGAACACAATTTCTTCGGGTACGCTGCTTGGTTAGAACCCGAGTAACACAATCCATTTACAAGTTGTGTATTGGAATGGAGATTTCGTGGAAAAATGGGGGTGGGAGGTAAGGGGGGAGGAAGGGAAAAAAAAAGGGGGGGAGACAGAGGGAAGAGGGGTGCAATAGGGAGGGGGGGCAGGTTAATGGGTAGCTGTCTGATGATTTATCCCTCGCATCCATGCTTTCAGCTCGTAATCAGACTTATAATTAGATATATACTTGTCCCCATCCCCTCATGGCCCCACATACACTTTTCTACACACTGATATCAATAACCTATCTACTTTTCAATGCATACATTGTATTAATATACGGCCTGAGGTTCATTTTCTGCATGTTCGCCACATGTCCCCTTTATAAGCATCGAATGTTCATTTAACCTTCTCTGGGTAGTAATAATGGAGAGCTATTTAGTCTCAGGGTATATGCGTATTTAGTTCTCGTCTGTGCAGCTTTATCACCACATGGCGCCACTAGGACATATTCCAAGCTAGGTTGTTTGGGCATGGAGTACTGTGAGTTCTGCAGGTGAGTGTCTTGCAATCCCACTGTCTTGGGGGAGATTTATAATCCGGTAATGGTCCAGGGAGTTTGTAGGTTCGGCGTATGAGTGTAGCTTTATCCTCCAAAAGTACTTCCATAGTCCAATGGGGAATTGTTACTAGTCCATCTTAGTTGCCATTGGCATGGCTGCAAAGGGGGCATCCACTTACTGTAGTGCCTGGGTGTAGAATGGTGGCTGATTAGTGAGCATGGCCTCCTTGGTCTGCCTGGTGTCTCCTTTGGGGGGAGAATATTCTTTGGTCTGCTCCGTGCTTTTTGGCTGGTGTATTGCAGCGTTGTCTTTGTGGTAGGCCAGTAGGTGTTTGATTGACCTGCGGGAGGTACCAATTCAATATGTTGATGTCTGGCAGCTCCAAGGCCCTTAAAAAGGGTTTCACATTTAGGTGTGATGCTATCGAGTGTAATGTTCCCTTATGGTTCACTATCAATACGTAAGGGTATCCCCATCTGTATTTGCTTTTGGTGCTCCGTAACTGGTCTAAGCGCACGTCTGGCTTGTAGGGTAAAACATGATAGGTTTGGGTAAATCTGGATGTGGTTGTCATGGAATAAGAAAGGTTGAGATGTCTCCCGCAATGCTCTGAGAATGTTGTCTTTCACCAAGAAATAGTGTAGTCTGCATATAACATCTCTTGGGGCTTCTGAGGCTATACCTTTGGGACATAGTGATCTGTGTGCCCTATCCATTATTATAGGGGTGTCTGTCGGCTCTTCTAGGATGAGATTAAAAAGTTCTGATAAAGTAGATGCCACATCTTCCCCTTGTGTTTCAGGTAGTCCCCTGATTCGCAGATTATTTCTGCGGCTACTATTATCCAAATCGTCCATCTGCCTTTGGATAGATGATAGAATTTGGGATTGTGCCAATGGAGAAGAGTTATTTGTTACCTGGGCCTGGATCACGTCCCTCTCTTCCTCTGTAATTTTCCTCTGCTGTATATCTGCGTCTACCGCGTCCATCTTAGATTGGAAGGATGACTCCAGTTTTCCAATCATGGTCTCTAGGTCAGCCTTTGACAGCAGATTTCATAGTAGATCTCTGATCTCAAGGTCTTGCGTTGTGGTTTGTGATCTGTATGATCCTTCTGAGGGTGCCGGGCTGGGCGGTGCGGATTCAACGTGAATGTCGGACGACGCCATCTTGGATTTCACGGCCTCCCCCTCATGGTCCGCAGTATCTCTAAAATAATGGGTAAGAGTGCCCGTTTTTGATGCTGGGGTTTTGCCTCTAGTCCCTTGAGTCGTAGATTGCTTTTTTAGGGTTCCCCATTTCCACTCTAGAGCTCCATTTGCTATGGCTTGTGTCTCAGGGCTCAGGGAGCTGGATTAGTGCACGTCCATTCAGCTCTGCGTCAGGCCACGCTCCCTTTTTTTTTTTTTTAGAATTTATGTACTTAAAGAATGCTTTGGAGTTGGTTTTGCTCTCTTTGGCTATAATTTTTTCATTTTGAAGTTTAGCAAATATAATAGCCTTTTTACTCGCATTATTGGCTTCCTTATATCTTTTATAGGATACATTTGATTTGTCTGATTTAAATGCCCTTTTCTTATTTTTAATCTTTTGTTTTACTTCTCTACTAAGCCATGTTTGTTTCAATTTGTTTCTTTTATATGTATTACCCAATGGTACATACTGAGAAATGTACCTTTCTAATATTTGTTGGAAAATCTTCCATTTATCCTCTGTGTTCTTTTCACTAAAGAGTTTATGCCAGTCAATATATTGTAAAGCTGCCCTTAACTTATAGAAATTGGCCTTTTTAAAATTATATGTTTTAGTATACCCAATGTGCTTTTGTTTTTTTTAGTTCATTTCAAAGGACACTCTATTGTGATCAACATTTCCCAAGTGCTCACCTACTTGAATGTTGGTCAAAAGATCAACGTTGTTTGTTAGAACCAGGTCCAGAAAAGCGTCCTTTCTAGTTGGTGCTTGTACAAGTTGTGACATAAAGGTGTAATTTAACAAGTTCAAAAATCTAAATCCTTTTGCTGAGTTACAAGTCCCTCTATTCCAAT
Organism: Pelobates cultripes; assembly: GCA_933207985.1. Taxonomy (NCBI): domain Eukaryota; kingdom Metazoa; phylum Chordata; class Amphibia; order Anura; family Pelobatidae; genus Pelobates; species Pelobates cultripes. The sequence continues at coordinate 168,558,147 of OW240917.1, forward strand.
TTATGTCCGGGTAATGAAAATGCTTATCACATTCCCCTTATTTCAGAATTATTTGACAGACTCCAGGGCGCTAATGTGTTTTCCAAACTCGACCTTAGGAGTGCTTATAATTTGGTAAGAATTAAGGAGGCACATGGAGAATTGCGTTTAACACGAGAAATGGTCACTATGAGTATCTTGTCATGCCCTTTGGCTTATGAAATGTGTAATGGATCACCTGGCACTCCGACTGGGTACCTCCGTTAAAGGATGCTCCTAGCACTTCCTGAGGACTCCAAGCACTGCAGAAGACACCAAAACCACCGAACCGTAGGAGCATATGAATGCTCTCAAGCATATGAATGCTGTAGACAGTTGAATAGGAACCATACGAATAGGTTTACTCTCCTAGCAGTCAAACTGGAACAGCATACAATAAATCCTCCCCCAATAATGAGACGACACTTCACTTTGAGGGTTAAGCAGGAACTCCCTGTAGTGTCACATACAGTCTCTTTTATTCCCAATCCACAAACATAGTACAGCCCACAGGGCGTTACAAAACAACCAATCAATCCGTACAATACACCCAGACACTCCTACACAAAATCCTCCCCTCTGCATGTGATATGATTACTGAACACAATGGGTAATCTCATTATCACCGGCAGAGGAATACAGTTTTTACACAATATTTATAACTTCTAAAATATACATGTCACAAACATAAAACATACATTTCATAATCAATCCATTCAGGGGAACAACATATTAAAAAATGGCACGAATCAGACCAGGGGTTCAAAAGTTAAGGGAAAGTCCTTTGTGACTAAATGAAGCATGGTTTTCTGGCCCAAACCAGTTTCAGAGTCTTCTATCCTGGAGAGTAATTCAATTATCTCCCAGGACAGACACAAGACTCCATTAAGCACATGGTTGCAAAAAGACACAAAACACTTTAAAATACATAAAGTCACCTTTTACCCATAAGACACAGACATTTCAGATAGCTGGGATCTGAGCGCACAAAACTTACGAATAGCGCTCAGACCCTTTTCACACAGTTCAATTGCCATGGAGCCGAAGTCTTTAACTACACGAATGGGCTCCATGGCATAGCTATCTGGGTTAAAACATTCACATAAAGTCTGGTCCATAGTCCAAAGGCAAGAGGCGGGCAAGCAGCCCCCTCCAAGGACACCTGGCGCGGTCGGTTTCGCCACAAAATGCTCCAGCCATATTTCAAGATCTCATTAATGATCTTCTCAGAGACTACGTTTATACTTTCGTATTGATATATCTGGATGATATACTTATTTATTCCCCCGATATCCAGACTCATCATGGGCATGTTAAACAAGTGTTGCAAACTTTGCTAAAAAACAGGCTATATTGCAAGCTTGATAAATGTCTATTTGACCAGATGGAAGTTCAGTTCTTGGGCTATAATATATTGGCCTCTTGTATTCAGATGGATCCACGTAAACTGGAAGCTGTTCTACACTGACCATTGCCCAATGGGTTAAAAGCCATTCAAAGGTGTGACGAACTGAACTTTGCCACTTGTTTTTGGAGGAGCCTGCTGGCCAGCCTCTTACCCTGTGACTATGGCCCCTGCAATAGACCTGGCTAAAATACTTTAAAAGGCTCTGTCCATGTGAAGTATGTACTTTTGTACTCCTGACAGAGAGACCGACCGTTAGCACTAATTCTCTGGAACTGTTTTGGGACCATGTGCATGGTCGGTCAGAAATAAGACTTCCAGGAATTTCCTGAACCTCTGCTCTGATCTGGGTGATTTTTGGACATGTTGTTCACCCAGATCAGGGCTATGTAACATTTATGGATATGTTGTGTTTTGGGGTACTTATGAGACTTTATAAAATATGTGTTTTTTCTGCCTGGAGATAGTTGAGTTACATAATGTACATTACTCAATTGTGTGCTGTGTGTGTCAGTGTCATACGTTTAATTACTGTTCTGATTGGTTTGTAAGCTTTGTGTCCCTGTCCCCCACAAGGCGTATACCTTGCTTGGGAACTTGCATAAAAGGCCAGCTGTGGCTTCCATTAAACACACTTGTTTTACCCTTCATGAAGTCTAGGCTCATGTTTGGGGGATTGGAGAACTACATACTCTCTGGGGATTGCTATAATAACTATACTCTTCTGAGTATAATCACTAAGCTCTTGTAAGAGCTGTTCCTGCAACGCTCTCTAGATGAGGAGAGGTCTACCCACTGGAAGCTGGATCCTTGCCTTGGGTCCAGGGTTTGTGGAGGACGGCAAGACCCCAACCAAGCTGTGCCGGTTTTTGGGGGGTTACGATGGTTATGGTGTTCTAGTGCAGTGCTTATGGTACTCACAAGTACTAGGAAGCAGCGATCGACGGAGGTACCTGGTCGGGATGCCAGGTGGTCGGTCATAAAAGATTCATAGGGTTTGCAGATTATTATAGAAGATTCATCAAAGGTTTCTCTACTGTAATAGCACCCATCACCAATATGACGTGAAAGGGGGTTGACTGTAATACATGGTCTAAAGCAGCTAAAGAAGCTTTTGAGCTGCTTAAGAAATTATTCGCTTCTGCTAATATATTGGTACACCCTGACACTAGCAAACCCTTCATACTAGAGGAAGACACCTCTGAGACAGGGTCAGGGCTCTCCTTTCTCAGAGGGAGAGTCAGGATACCCCTTTGCATACTTGTGGGTTCTTTTCTAGAAAGTTGTTGCCAGCGGAAAACAACTATGATATTGGTGACAGAGAATTGTTACCCATTATCCTAGCTCTGAAAGAATGGTGACATATTTTAGAAGGTTCCAAATACCTTCTCCTGATCATAACTGATCACAAAAACTTGACATACATTGGACATGATAAAAGGCTGTCTTCTAGACAAGATAGATGGTCATTGTTCTTGTCACGCTTTAACTTTATCATCACGTAGAGGCCTGGTCCTAAGAACGTTAAGGCTGAAGCCCTATCTAGGCAATTTGACCTAGAGGAGGAACAAGAACAAGAAACCTCTCCCATCATACCACCTGAATGTATCATTAAATGCCTCTACGGTTCTTTCCTTGTCTTCTCCTCTTCTTTGTGCTATAATGGCAGCTCAGACTCAGGCACCTAGTGATAAACCTCAAGATAGATTGTTTATTCCATTACTGGAAAGAGAGGAGCTACTAAGAATGTTTCACGATAATGTGACAGCTGGTCATCCAGGTAGTAATAAACCTGTGTCTGCTGTCTCTAGGTCATTTTGGTGGCCTTCTCTTAGAAAGGATATCAGAGAGTATGTGGAGGCATGTACTATTTGTGCAGTTTCTAAGGTTCCCCATAATTTACCTTGAGCTTTTACAATCACTTCCTATACCAATTATTCCATGGTCTCATTTGTCTGTGGACTTTATTGTGGAACTACCCATTTCTAAAGGCTATAACACCATCCTTATGGTTGTTGATTTCTTTTCTAAAATGGCATACTTTGTTCTGCTCAAAAAGATACTCTCATCCCAAGAGCTGACTCATATATTTATACGCGAAATAGTCAGATTACATGGTATTCCGCTAAATATTGTCAGATAGGGGTTCCCAATTTGTGTCATGATTTTGGAGAGAATTTTCAAAAAAATTGGGTATTGAATTATTGTTTTGTTCTTCTTACCATCCTCAAACCAATGGTGCAGTTGAGAGAACCAACCAATCATTGGAACAATATTTAAGAAGTTTTATTAATGACCCTCAGGGAAACTGGTCTGATTTGCTACCATGGGCCGAATTTGTCAGAAATAATGCTACCCATGACTGATCTTTACATGGGTAGCATTTTTTATTAACAACGGTTGTCACCCTACTGTCCTCCCTGCATTATTCTCTGACACTGCTATTCCCGCTCTGGATGACCATCTCACATCTATATGTGAGACTTGGTCTAAGGTCCACATGGATTTGAAAGCAGCTGTTGCTTGTTTCAAAATGCATGCTGATAAGAGGCGTGGTGCCAACCCTAGTTACCAGGGGGGTGACAGGGTATGGCTCTCCACACGCAATATTAAACCCAAGGTTCCTAGCATGAAGTTGCACCTAGGTTTATTGTCCCCTTTTGAAGAATTTACAGGGTTAATCCTGTGTTTTATTCTCTTGATCTCCTCTGCGTATACCTAATACGTTTCATATATCCCTATTGAAGCCCCTTATCTGACCCTCCCCCTCCTTTGGTTGTTTCTGGACAGGAGGAGTACAAAGTCTCCTCTATAATCGACTCCAGATTTTCTGGAGGGTCTCTACAGTATTTGCTTGATTGAAAGGGTTGTGGGCCTGCCGATCGTTCTTTGGTTTCTGCTTCGGACATAGATGCAAGCCGTAAAATCTGTTCCTTCCATGCCAAATTTCCCCTTAAGCCTGGTCCTGCACACCCGGTGGGTGGTCTTCAAGTGTGTGAGGGGGTACTTTCACAGCTCCCGACATCTCTGCTGGCATGGCTGCACTCAAACATAGCATGGACCAGCACTGCATCTGTCAGCAGGATTTGGCGATTGACTGGATATGAGGGATGAAGGAGAGCTCAGAGTCATAGTGGAGCTGGTGATAGCAACATTAATGTGGAGGGAGACAGAAACAGGAGTAGCCACATATGAGGGAGGAAAGACCAAAAGTTTTGTTTTGGACAAGTTGAGCTTAAGAAAGTGGGCATCTAACCTTGAACAGTAATCTCCTTTACTAATCTAGTATTTTGTGAAGTTTATCTGCTAGTAACCTATACTATGTTTCAAACAGATTAGGAGATTTGTTTTGTACTGAACTGCAATACCGCCTACATTAGGCAAATTTTGTGTTCAGATAAATTCCCAAATTTCAATACGAAATGTACCCAAATTATGGACTAACCAAACTGCTCAATGACAAACATGTCAATATTCTAAATTCCACCAATGGTGCAAAGAAAAGAGATTATAAATGGGAAAACATTATTTATTTTGATTTATTCACAGTTCAAGTTTAGTTTCAAATAAATAAACGTTTCATTGAGTTTTAATTAAGTGTTAAACCACAGTAAGGATTAATTGCTTTTTATGTTACCTTTAAATGTGTTCTTCTAAAACCATCTTCTTAAAATTGTCATATCAAAATATTTATAAGAATTCTTAAACCTATATAAAACAATAATGCTAACAATAGGAAGTGCCAAATTGCAATTTAGCCTTTATGTTGTATCATTTAAAATTAAATATATATTTTACATATTTTAAAGTAGACGGTTTTGTTTCATTTACGGTGTAGTGGAAGGACACTGTCACCTAGTAGAAGCCATTCTCAAATAGTATGTAAGTATGTCAATAAAACTTCTCAATTGAATGCATGTTAATTAGAATGTGCTATTACATATGCATGAAAAGTGTTTACCTTTCCCTGGTAGACTTGCTTTTCAACAGAAACTTTTCTGTACGTATCATTAAATATTCTAGTACATGTGCTTTGTGTCACATAGACCAGTTACCAGCACACACTCAGAAGGACTGTGGACAGTAGCTAAACTAGATAAACCTTTTTGGTTTTAATTTTTTGTTTTTCACCGAACAAATATTTTCTTTCTTAAGTGTCTTTAAGTGTTACTGGCAGTAGCTAGATAGGTAGATGCAGCAGCAACCTAAAACTAATACAGTAAAAACATAGCAAGTGGGACCTTAGACAACAATCATAGGGAGATTAACCAGAAGGTGGTATTGCACTAATAGATACAAATCACCTAAAATATATATCTACACAAATCGATACAAATTTCTATAATGCATATGTTATCCAGCAAGGTGTGGCATAAAGTTACCAAAGAACCAATAGTGATACTAAAATCTCCCCAAAATATTGATATACCTTTAATAAACAGTTTTTAAAAAGGCTCTAAATGAGTCTATGATAAAAAGGCCAATGCAGAAATCTTCAAATAACAGTTGCATAGTTATATAGTAGTCTAGATTGAAAAAAAAACGTGTCCGTCAAGTTCAACTTTGAAACCTATTCTTTAAATAATAATATAGTTCCTTGTAAAAGTACTCTAAGCACCAGGCAGTTCCTTTGAAAATACTTTAAATAACAAGCAGTTCATTAGTTCTCATAGCTAAACATGGCAGCATAGCTGACTTGCTTTTAGTGTGTAAAAGATAATCCCTCTGGTTAGCCTACTAGCTTTCCATTCTCTGAGAGGCTCCGCAGGACTGGGGATAAAGATTTTAAGGTTTATGTCTAACACTTCAAATCAACTTGTACAGCAGCTGTATTCCCAGATTGTTATAGGAGGAGGGCAAGGAAAGAGAAACCATCAGCAGGATTGTTTAAAATACATTTTATTGAATGTAATATAATATGTTTAGAATAATAATGCCATCCAGCCTTACACAACTTGAAGTGGTCCCTTAACCTGAAAATATAGAGATGCTGCATGTAATAGGTTTGGGAGGTGGAGTTCATGTTGCCATGGCACCATTCATATTTCAATGTTATCCCTTCCTACTAATATATGTCTGTATTAATCCAGGGGTGTATTTACAAGGCATTTGCCTAGGGCAGCACTTTCAAGGGGGTCAGCAAAAAATGCTGTCCCAAGTGCCCAGGTAAATGCCTTGTTTGTCTTATGTACTGAGGGGCCCAAGAGCTGACTGCCACCTTAGGGCCCCCCTTAGGTGTTAAAGTACTAGTATTCAAGCCGGGGGGATGAGGGAGATATGTCCTTTTAGATAAAAAAAATATATATATTAATAATTGGTGAGTGTATGAGAAAAATGTGTGTGTGTGTGTCTCACAGTGAGTATGTTTGTAACTGTCGGTGTGTGTTTGTGTCGGTCATTGTGAGTGTGTGTGTGTGTTTGTCAGTCAAAAAAAAAGGCCTTTGTAGTGTAAGTGGAATTGCACTCACTCCCATAAATCTGAGCCAGGGTGCTTGGTGAACCAGAATCAAACACCAGATTTCCAAAAATTAATAAAATATTAGGTCCAGGCACTCCTTGGTTCAAGACAGGTACTTTATTAAGAGCCACAGCAGCAATGTTTCGACCCCAAAAGGTCTTTGTCAAGCTGATACATATATCAATTTTACAATATATATAACAAACTTTAAACAATCACAATTATGAAATACACCTGTGAATCAGTATCCTAAGCAAGTAGTTTAACAGCTGAAAGTAGTATACTATTTATCAGCAATACTTAATTAATTACATTAATTAGAAAGAGAATCTAACACTTAATTGCCAAAAAAAAAAGACCTTGACGCGAATTGGTGGAGCAAATTTAGATAAGGGGGTGCCGAATTTAGTTGCCTCTAGGGCAGCACAAATCCAGATTAATACTTTAATGTATTAATCCCTACTGGACATATATAACCTAGCAACCAATAAACAAATAATCAGTCACAATCAAGAACTGTTTCAGCACAAACAAAAGCAAAATATCCTGTTTGCTTGCAGAATTATGTATAACAATGTTACAAGTAGAAGGAGATAACAGAATGCCACAGAGTGAGCAAATATATCATATTTGAAGATGCATGCAAACAAAATGACCTTGAAATTGAGAACAGTAACACAATAATCCTAAAACACAAAATAAAAGCAGATGTAAAATTCCCTGTGTCCTCCTGTTAATATGTTCTTATAACTCAAGATGGTCAGAATGCAGTTGCTAAAAAACTTACTTTTGTATATATGAGTGGCTACAAATTACGGACACATTTACAGTTTTTTCACTATCATTTAGTAGTCTACAGCTAAATGTCAATCGCAACTGATTGTGATCACCCATTGTGCTTAAAGGGACACTCCCAGCTGCTAAACAAGCTAAGCTTAAATTAAAACTAATGAGCTCAAAATAAACTGTGGTCAGTTTCTCTTCTTTCAATTATGTGTAGTTTTCCTGCACTGCTGTAAAGTGTTTTGCTGTTTTCATCAGTTTAACCTTTTTAACCTTTTGCAGCCAATAAAAACAGAGACATGTCTTATCTAGTGTAAGGAATGCCCACAGCACAGACTGCAGTGCAGCTATAGCCCATGTTTGCTCCTATCCCACCCTCTTTGTAATGCAAGTAATACATTCTCCTCCAGCCCCTATCAGCCAACCTTCCTACCCATAGTTAGCCCCTCCCTTGCCAGGTCCTATCAGCCAACCTCCCTACCCACCATTAACCCATTCCCAGCCATCCTCACTACCCACAGTTAAACACTTCCCTGTTGGCCAACCTCAAAACCCACAGTTAACCCCTTCCCTGCCAGTCCCTGTCTGCCAACCTCCCTATCCACAGTTAATCCTTTCCTTGACAGCCCCAGTCAGCCAACCTTACTACCTATAGTTAACCGCTTTCCTGCCCGTCCCAGTCATCCTACCTCCCTACCCAAAGTTAACCTCTCCCCTACCAGTCCCTACAATATGAAGGTAATTCACCATATACTGTCCTTTCTATTTATAGATTTATATTGTTCCAGACTGTGGATTCACAGGTTGTATTGTTTCCATCTGGATGTAATCCATAAACCCCCTACTTCTTTATATCCTTTCCCATCTCAGGGATGTATATAATAATTTGTTTGTTTCTTTTTTTGCAGTGTTTTGTGAGTTATACTTTGTTATGGTGGTTTACTATTTCTGTGTGTATATATAGTAACTATTTTGTGTTATTTTCTTTTAAAGATTTTTTTTAATTCTAGAATAGATCTAGTATTGGGGAACTTATCTCTTAGTTATTTAATCAAAACATTCTTATAAAAGAGACTGGTCTGACCATATCATGATTATAATGGAGTTAAAAGAGAAGATCAATACAGATTTTAGAACTCAAGAAGCATGTATGATTTATAGTTGTTGCACCAAGATAATTTTTAAAATATTGCCCAGAGCAGAGATATATTTTTCAGAGTAAATTATAATGGGATTGTTTGTGATGCATGAGTATGGTGTGCATGTACAGTGATAATATGTGGCCTTCTGATTAAGCTTAATGCCAACAGACTTAGAAAAAAAAGGGAATAAAGTTGGCAGACTGGTATATCAAGTATTATTAGCTAACTAGAAGAAACAAAAAAAAAACTCCCCTTCAAAAGAAACTACTATCAAAATCAGTGAGATTAAAGATAAATGTATTAATTCCTAATAGAATAAACCAGTAAGAAGGTATTATTTATGAAAACAAAATCTTAAAAAGGCAGCAAGACCAACATATTACTAAGATAATTTTGAGGGTGAGATCTGTTTAGCCGCTGATAAAATAGGTAAAAAAGATATGTAAGATAGGGACATCCACAAGCCCTGATGGGTTCAGCAACACATTTCATAAGATTCTAAAAAAAACAAACACTATTTGTCAAGGCAGCTAATTAAAACTTTTAAAGGTTTTGTAAATTAGAACCAGATTCCTGAGGAGATACCTAGAGCCACCGTTATCACAAAATGAAACATACTGAAACAAGGGAAAGATCCTCTTTACATTACAACTTATCCACCAATCACTTTGCTAAATGGAGATATGAAAATATACTCTTTAAGTCTCACATCCAGACTCAAGAGGGTGATTCTAGATGTAATGAAAAATGATCAAACTAGCTTTGTTCCATATAGATCTCCATGTAATATTATTAGGACATTAATTGACATTTAGGATTTTGCCCAGACAAAGAAATACTTTTTGCTAATCTTGAGTCTGGATGCTGAAAAAGGTGGTATTATCCCCACCAAGGATAAATTGCCCCACAGTCTTAATATGTGCCTGTGTGCTGCTCACATTGATCAAGATATGAACTAACAAACACATGTTTCTGGAAAGGTCTCAGACTTAGGGAAGAGCAGTGGAATGAAGTCAGGGAAGTAAAGTCAGAGGGTGGGCAGGCAGGAACTAAGAGAGTATCAGACCTTTACAGAAACAAGTGCTTGCTAGTCCATAGGATAGCTTTTTGACTTCTGGGCAGCTTTTAGGAAATCAGTGGGATGGTAAACAGCTATTATAGATTGTGTGAATTTAAATCTCATCTCTGCAAAAGTGGAATGATTATATTTAAACAGCTGGATAAACAATGGTATAAAAAACATTGCAAATTTCATGGAAGGAAATTTTGTAAAACCTTTCCACCACCTTAAGCAGGAATTTTATTTAAATGACAATGATATCTTTAATTATATCAGAGTAAAGGGTTTTAAAATTAATCATTGAAGAAAAGACAATAGACTCCTAATTGTCCAAATTAAATATTTATTATCCTCTAAAAAGCCACAGATTCATTTGAGTCAACATGTGGCTGTCATTTGTCTTAAAATTGACCAGTGCTGATTTGAAATATCAAATAAAATTTCCAAACTGGTCTGCTTTTATGACTAAAGACAAAGTCTGTTCATTTCCTAAATCTGATAGAAACATTTTACAAACAAATTAATAGATGGTATTTCGTACCAAATAAAGTAGCAAGAACATCTCCATACTTATCCCCAATTTGCTGGAGATGTGGACATTTGTAAGGTACTTCTCTTTAATAAATAATAAAATTAATACTACCTGGAAACTAATAAAAAGCACAATTATTTCATTAATAGGTCTAATTTTGAATTTTTGTTTCTAATTAACTTGCCAAGTATTTCATGGGAATTAAAACAGATTAGAAACCACATATTAGTTAGTACAATATTACTTTTAACAAGAAACTGGAAATCTACTGAGGTACACTGGTTGCAGACACCAAATCAAGTAATATTGCAATGGAAAATGGAGTCGATTAAAAAGTAGATTTTAAGAAATTGATAAATTGACATTTATAGTTAAACAGAATAAGTGCAGATACTTTAAACGATTTGCCCTCAAAAGTTATCAATGTAATATACTGTTTTAAAATCTAATGGCCAGACAACTCGTTGTTTAATAGTTTATTTAGTCATACTTTAGTAATAATGTTTAGTACTGGCCATGACTATGTATTCTGTACTATTTTTTTCCTTAAGTCCTATTTGTCTTCTTTTTTATGTTTTTCTAAGTAATAAATGAAAATAAAATTATACAAAATACAGATTAGGGAGCAGCTCACACACAAAAATAAAATGTTTAATTTGTCTACAATATCCCCAATATTTCTGGGTCCCAAATACAAACAATATTGCACTCTCTGAATACCCAATTTTACTTGTCTGGTGCTTGTCAGAAGTAGTACAAACACATCCAAATAGATAGTACTCCAAGGTTTTGTTTAAAAAATGAAAACAACTTTTATTGCTTGGAATACAAAAAATCAACGTTCCAGTGTGATTTGATAAACTGTCATCAGTACTGCTACGCCACTGCCTTTTGGTCACTCAGGGTTCTAGTCTCATCCTCTCTACTCTGATTGGTGCAGCAGCTCAAGCTTTTTAAAAGCTCTGTCACTGTGCCGCCAGCCTGCACGAGAAGGAGCACTAACAAGTGAGTAATCTCTTTCTCTTGCAGGCATTACACTGCACCACCAATGGCAAACCTGAGGAGGTGCAAATGAGTGTGCAAGCTGTGTTATACCTCCATTGTTTATTTTCATCCCTTTTCTCTACTCTCCTTTCCCTCCTTAATCCCCCTCCCCCATCATCCAGTTTGTTTATAAAATGACTATAGTATAACATTGCAAATTGTCAACAGTATAACTATGTAAATTAAGGCTGTCATGCCCCAGTTAGGTTTAATATCTTTAATTGTATTTCATACTGTACTGTGATATATTTACAACTATCATTTGTATTGTATTGCAAAGTCTTTGCAGCAATGTTTGTACTAATCATGTCCTTCAACAAAAATGTAAATACATAATAAAAATATAAGAAAAGAACCAATTCACACACACAAAAATAAAGTAAACATCGCTACACAACATAAATAACCCATACAAGACTATTGAGGGCTACATACAAACTAATTATTCAAGCCAGAAAATTACTTTATACAGGTTTTTTAAACTGTACATTTAGATCTATTTATGAGTGCCAAAGGTATTATGGAGGTCAAAAATCCCATAGTAAAATTGTAGGAATTGTAGAGGCAATAATGGTAATGGTAATAGATGTGTTATGGAAACTATAAATAAATGTGGATGCCATAATTCACAAATTTGTTCATGTGCATTTTATAAAAACTTCAAAAACTTTCTCTTCTAAAAATACTAATGTATGTAAAACTCTATGTTTATGAATTTATATGGTAACCTATATTTAGTTTGTTCATGGGAAACCAATAACTCATGTCTTTTTGTGTCCATGTTTAATTGGCAATATATATGTATTTTAAAAAAAAATAACTAGAGAATCCAAAATGTTTGCTGAAAACTGCTTAATACTGCTATTATGCTAGTTGGGTATCATGAATTTTGCAAATTCCAGCATAAATGTTGTGGATCACAAAGTCTGATGACTATATTGATTTAAACTACCAGTTTTGCATTTTTCAAATATTTTATACTATGCATATCTAAAGTATCTCACAAAAGTGAGTACACCCCTCACACTTTTGTAAATATTTTATTATATCATATTTTCATGTGACAACACTGAAGAAATGACACTCTGTTACAATGTAAAGTAGTAAGTGCAAAGCCTGTATAACAGTTTGCTGTCCTCTCAAAATAACTCACACACAGCCAATAATGTCTAAACAGTTGGAAACAAAAGTGAGTACACCCCTAAGTGGAAATGTCCAAACTGAGCCTAATTAGCCATTTCCCCTCCCCGGTATCATTGAACTTGTTAGTGTTACAAGGTCTCATGTGTGAATGGGAGCAGATGTGTTAAATTTGGTGTTATCGCTCTCACACTCTCTTATATTGGTCACTGGAAGTTCAACATGGCACCTCATGGCAAAGAACTCTCTGATGATCTGAAAAAAAAAGAATGTTTGCTCTACAGATGGACTAGGCTATAAGAAGAGGCTATCTAGTCGGTCCTCTCACACCTCACCCCTCTGCCAGTCCTTACATTGGCTCCCTTTATCCTATAGGAGTCAATTCAAAGCGCTAACCCATACATTTAAAGCACTGAACAATTCTAGCCCCTCTTATATCTCTTCACTGATCCATAGGTATGACCACCTCCTGACCGCTGCTTGCACCCGTACGGCCAACTCACACTTGCAGGACCTCTCGCAGGTGGCTCCTTTCCTATGGAATAGCCTGCCTACTGCCATCAGACTCTCCCCTAGTCTTCAATCATTTAAGAAGGGCCTTAAAACTCATCTCTTCAGGAAAGCTTATGGCCTCCCAGAGTAATCTGCTTTACTCTCTCCTCCAGCTCTGCTTCACTCCCACCCTATTTGATATTTCCTGTCCTGGCGTTTCTAATACCCCACCTCCCATAGTCTGTAAGCCCGTTTAAGCAGGGTGCTCTTCAACCTATTGTTCCTGTAAGTTTTCTTGTAATTGTCCTATTAATAGTTACATCCCCCCTCTCATAATATTGTAAAGCGCTATGGAATCTGTTGGCACTATATAAATGGCAATAATAATAAGAAGAAGATTGCCAAGACCCTGAAACTAAGCTGCAGCACGGTTTGCAAGACCATACAGTGGTTTCACATGACAGGTTGCACTCAGGTTGCACTCAGAACAGGCCTCACCATGCTCGACCAAAGAAGTTGAGTGCTCGTGCTCAGCATCATATCCACAGGTTGTCTTTGGGAAATAGACATATGAGTTGAAAGAGTGTGGGGGTCAGCCTGTCAGTGCTCAGACCATATGCCACACACTGCATCAAATTGGTCTGCACGGCTGTCATCCCAGAAGAAAGCTTCTTTTATGATGAAAGAAAACCCGCAAACAGTTTCCTGAAGACCAGCAGACTAAAGAAGCTGAAGGTAAAGGTGATGGACTAGCCAAGCATGTCTCCAGACTTAAACCCTATTGAGCATCTGTGGGGCATCCTCAAATGGAAGCTAGGGGAGCACAAGGTCTCTAACATCCACCAACTGCGCGATGTCATCATGGAGGAGTGGAAAAGGACTCGAGTGGCAACCTGTGAAGCTCTGGTGAACTCCATGGCCATGAGGGTTAAGGCAGTGCTGGAAGATAATGGTAGCAACACAAAATATTTTGAGCACAATTTGGACATTTCCACTTAGGGGTGTACTCACTTTTGTTACCAATGGTTTAGACATTAATGACTGTGTGTTGAGTTATTTTGAGTGGGCAGCAAATTTACACTGTTATTCAGGCTGTACACTTACTACTTTACATTGTAGCAGAGTGTAATTTCTTCAGTGTTGTCACGTAAAAATATACAATAAAATATTTACAAAAATACTTTTGTGAGATACTGTATGTAATCTGCTGTTCTCTTTGTTATATTTGTGCATATAACATATTATTGCTGCTATGCTTTGCCACGTACATGGTTGATTGCAGCTATATTCCTTTTAACTCATGGTTCAAATGCTCATGTCCATTCAGAATAACTTAACAGTAAAGTTATCTTGTCAGAAAGATGTAGTAACTTCAAGCTCAGCTCCTAGGCTGCCAAGGAATATTGACGAGGATCTCAGCTCTTTCATTCTCTGATGTGTAGCTTTCACTTAACTCACACAATAGACTATTGATTCAGCTTATAATTGAAGTCTTTGATCTAGCTTCCCCCTGTGTTTGTAAGAAAAGGTTGCTTCATTACATGCTATGAATATGAAAGATTAGAAGCTGTATTTTTGCCATGGAAACTGCACTTTCCATATTCTTTAAAAATGAATTTCTTATAACTGCAAGTTTACCTAGGTCATCATGCCACATTGTCATCTGAGCGCTTTTAACCTCCTAAATGATTATACTGCATATTGCAATCAAAGTTTTCACCTTACCTCCTCAGACACCAACCATACTTTTGGCATAATTTAGCTGTCACCTATTTATAAATGCATTACCTATCATGGGGAAATTGTACTTGAGGTAAAGAAAGGTAAAACATATCCACAAATAAATTCTCAGAATCAATCAATTGCATGGATTTAATCTGATTGCAGGTACCTTTTAGAAGAGAAAGCCTAGTTTTTCCATATTATAGTGAAGTGTTTTAATGATATTTCCATTAGATTTCATATAGTTAAATTGGAATTGGGAAGTTTTCTGGAATATGATGCATAAGTTCCATCATTATTTTGATTTAAAGTGTTTGAAAAGTGACAGTTTTCTTTATAGAAAGTTCTGCCAGGTTCCATTTCAGAAAACTGTCACATTTAGAGTGTTGAAAAAAAAAAAGTCAAACAGAAAACTTTCAGTTGGAAAAAATTGCATTAAAATCATTAATCCATTGTGTTGCCGTGCAAATTGTGTATATTCAAAACATCTGACAGCTTTAATAAATTGCACCAAAAAAGTATTGAAAATTAGACTTAAAAGTGTTGGCAACACTTTGACAAGTCTTCCCTATTGTCATTTTTTTTATTTACAACATAACACATCCACAACAAACTCCTTACATAATGTAAGACCAATATGACTCAATGCTCTTTAAATTAAGGCATTTTTACAACTTAATAAAAATACTTTATTATCCTCTTTTAAAAAAGCAATCTGTAGATCCATATTGTTTTGAAAGATACAAGTCTATCTCAAACCTTCCTTGTCTAGGTAAAGTTATTGAAAGGTTGTTGCAACCCAGCTGGAAGTCGAGCTTTCAATTAACAGCATTTATGACTCATTACAGTTATGTTTCAGGAAAAACAGAGTACCAAATCATAGTACTAAGCTACAATAGGATGTGTACTTAGTGATCATTTGATAGCAAAAGACAGGATGAGTGCTCCAAAGTAGCTCTCCATAACCTGTCTGCTGCATTTGACACTGTGGACTATTAAATCGCATTAAACCACTGGGGTCAAATCATTCAGTATTATAGATTAAAAGTACTATCTTCCATAGGACACTCGTCTACAACTGTTCCTTTGGCAAGTGGAGGTGCACAGAGCTCCATCTTATGTCCCATGTTATTTGAAGCATATATGGTTCCAGTGGGAGATACGACAATGTGGCAAACTCCCCTTTTTTTAATCAGATTTTGCCACGAGCTCCTGGAGAAGCCTGCTTGCCAGCCTCCTGCCCACAGACTATGGGTCCTGCAGGGAAACCTTTAAAAGACTACCAAACTTGACCAACTGTTAGCACTGATTTCCCTGGAACTGTTTTGGGCATAAGACCATGTGCACGGTCAGTTAAAACTATGACTTCCAGGAAATTCCTAAACCCCTGAACTTATCTGGGTGATTTTTGGATATGTTGCTCACCCAGATCGGGGCTATCAGGGGATTTAACTTTTATGGGGTTTTATGTGTTTTAAGTTACTTTTTGGGGTTTCATAAAAATGTATGTTTTTCTGTGCTTGGAGATAATTGGGTTAGATTAGTACAGTTCCTCATTCAATTATCTCGCAAGCACAGAGGAGGGATTCTATTGTTTGTGCATGGGAGTGTCTCACTGTATGACTCTGTTTTTATCGGTTTATGCACTTTGTGTCCCTGTGCCCAACAAGGTCCACCTGGGTGTCACCCTTGTTGGGATACTTGCATAAAAGGCCAGTGAGCCTCCATTAAAATCTTTCCACTACAAAACTGTGTGTCGTCCTGTTATTGGAGGGAAAGAAGATTTACTCCTGTGTCTGCTGTTCCATTCGGCTCCAGGAAGGAGCGGTTCCAGGGCCCCAGTCTCGCCATGGTGACTGTGGGCAGAAGTGCTGCGGTTTGTCCCCTGTTCCAGTTAGGAATCGGCCCTTGGCGGAGGTACCCAGCCAGGGGTACAGGGAGCTCTGTTACAGACAACATGGTCACTGATGATTCACAGATATCCATCTCATTCAAGACATGCTCTAGTTTTCTAATAGAAATTGTCCATAAATACCTTAATGATCTGTTGGGATCACAACATGTTTGACAATAATTGTCATAATACTTGACAGCACAACTTTCCGAAAAATGTCAAATATCATCAACAGCCCAAGCATGATTCTTTTATTTTAAGAATATAACCAGAATCAAAAACCTGTTTCCCACAGAGTATCTTCGCAGTGCACTGGCGACATCTCATCTGTACTACTGCAATGTTCTTTACTATGGTCTCCAAGTAAAATTACCTTTAGTTGGTAAGAAAAATTCCACAGCATGGTTGTTAACTGGGAAGTCAAACTAACATATACTGTACATTTGTTTTTATTTTTTTGCTTTGATACATATTTAATATTGAGGATTTCATATTTTTATTAATATTTGATACATAATTATATACTGGTATATTAAGATGTTTGTATTTAAAATATATTTTTCTCCCTTCAAAATACTAGTAATGCAAAACAAAGAAACTTTCTCAAATACAGAAACTTCTACTTGATAATGTAGCTTGACAGATGAAAATATTTA
Organism: Pelobates cultripes; assembly: GCA_933207985.1. Lineage (NCBI taxonomy): Eukaryota > Metazoa > Chordata > Amphibia > Anura > Pelobatidae > Pelobates > Pelobates cultripes. The sequence goes on from OW240917.1 coordinate 168,575,493, forward strand.
AATGTTATTTATATGAGAGAACAAACAGAATTAAAACTCCCCTAGCTAGACGTCTCCATCCAAGACAATGTTCTAAACCCACAGCAACTGTACATATTTCATCAGACTCTCTTGTATTCTCCTCAGAGTAAGTCTATAAAGCATTTAGAGAATATTACTCCAATTTATGTTATCACATCACATCCCCAGGTCTAAATCTTGAGAGAGTGAACTTAGAAAACAAATTACCATTTTTTTTATTTTTTTATTTTAACTGACCTTCTTAAGAGTTCAGAGATAAAAGACTCTTGTGACCAAATTTATTGAAGACGAAATTAAATCAGTAATATCCACCATCAAGAGAGGTAAAACAATTTCAAAGATATCCTTACACCTCATATACTCCAGGTTTTCTTTTAATATTGCACAAGAAAAGGGTTCTCATTCCCATGACATGTCTGTAGCTAATAATATTTTATGTCTAAAAGAAGACAAAGACCCAACAATGGTGGGAAACTCTAAACCGATATCTTTAATCAACACAATCACGAAGATACTAGTCAAATTTTTAGCAGAATGAATTATGAAGATCCTTCCACACCTAATTCATGCAGATCACATGGAATTTACACCATGCTGCCAAATATACAAAAATACACATAGCGTTATAGACTTGGCATGCTGAGACAGAAAAAATGCCTTCTCTGCTCTTTTGTCTGGATGCAGAGAAGGCATTTGATAATTGTCTTTACTTGTTTGGCCTTTTGAGTCACTGGGTATTGCCTCACCAAATTATCACTACAATTCAAGCTTTATACTCCAATCTTTAAGCTCAAATACTGATTTCAGGTTCCCATGGATCACTCTTTAACATTTACAATGGAACTAGACAAGGATGCCCATTGTCTCCAACTCTTTTCGCTCTCTCATTAGAACCCTTTTTACATCTCATAAGATAAGCTGACTCCATACAGGGCATGACTGTTGGCAAAGAGAAACACAACGTGCTGCCTCTATGGATGGCATATTAATCTTACTTTAGAAGTACAACTGTTTAATCATTTCAACAAATTATCACGCTACAAAATCAATTACAACAAATCTTGCACACTAGCATTTCATATACCTGATTCAAAGCCAATTTACATCAAGTCCACATATAATTTAACTTTCAAAACACCATTCAAGAATTTGGGAAGCACAATAGGTCAATCTTATTCTAATTTATATTCAATTAACTACTTATTTTTATTGCAATCTTTAAAGTATCCTGGTTAGGGAGAATTAATTTTATAAAAATGAATATATTAGCAAGACTCTTATTCATATATCAAGCGCTACCACTTCTAATTACAAAAACAGATTTAGCTAGTCTAGAGAGAATGACAGATACTTTTATTTGGCAAAGAAAACTGCATAGATAAGACAGAAATCTATTATATGGGCTTAAAAACAAGGGAGGACTGGGCCTTCCAAATTTTTTATTATATTACTTTGCAGTCCAACTCTTCCAAATAGTGATGTGGCCTGCACCCCCAGGGGAACATAGATGGGTGTTCCTAGAGACAAGTTTAATGAAATCAAACTTACAGAAATGTTATATGTGCCTTAATAAATCCTCTAGGATCTTGCTTCAAATGAAATACCCTTCGATATTAAACTCCATAGACATTTGGGATTGAACCAGAAAAAATTATGTTTTATCCAATAATCCCTATCCTATGGCTGTGAATGTTTACATGGTATGTTCAATAAAAACATGGCAACATTTCATTCTTTGTGTGTTATTAGTTTAAGCAGACTGTGATTGTCTATTGTTGTGACTTAGATGATGATCAGATCACATTTTATGACCAATTTGTGCAGAAATTCATATCATTCCAAAGGGTTCACATACTTTTTCTTGCAACTGTATATAAAACCATTTATTTTATGGTTTTAACATATGTATTATGAGTCCTGCAACACTAATTTATCTTATGTTTCATCTGACATCCTCTTGTGTAATACAAATAAACAATTAACCCCTTAAGGACGGTGGGCGTACTATGTACTTACTCGTGGTGGAGTCCTCCTGCTGCTGTTCCGGCCCTCCTGGGCCATGTGATCGCGAGGTCCTTGTGACGACCTCACGATCACATGCATGGCATAGCCATCCACAGCAGTGCCAGCAGGGGGAGTAAATAAATATCAAAATACCAGTAGAATGATATTGATTAAAAAATATACGTTTTCAAGAGCTATGGACTTAGCTCTAGTGTTGATAACGTACAGTGGTATAATCCCCACTTATGGGATACGTGAGGTCTTAGTATTCTTTCTTGATTAGGGAACCATATGTGGAAATAAAAGCGGGAACAGCAATAGTGCTCAAAGTATAAAATGCCAGAGGTGAGAAGATAAAAAACCAAATGGTTACTCACGTTTAGTTGAACAGACTAACTGTTCAATGAATACAGCTTGAGTGGTATAATCCCCACCTAGGATTCTGGTGCCGGATAAAAAAAAAAACACTTCTGGTGCCGGATAAAAGGATGATAGAAATAAAAAAGTAAAATAATAATAGTAATAAAAAGTAAGATGGCTAACTCACAGTAAGAAAGTGGCCAAAATACCAGAATGAAACAGAGTGAGTTAGGGTCTTTGTTGTGTTGAATAAAATGCTTTGAAACAGAGTGATGTTTCAAAGCATTTTATTCAACACAACAAAGACCCTACATTTTTAAAATGTACTGGGATCCAAAGATGTAAATTACCCTGGAGGGGACAATAGAATACTAAAATGAATGAAAGTGTAAGGCTAAAATAATAAAATATCCAGAACAAAGAGAGGTGCTCCTATCACCATATGTGTGTCACTCAAAACACATACAAATAAACAGTATACAATAAGAAATAGGTGAGGGCACACTCCAAACAACACTTATAATTACCCTTAGTTGAAAGATATACTCCGTATTTAGTTAATTCCTGTATATAAAATATGTAAAAACAGGAAAAAAACACACATAGGGTAATAACGTAAAAACCTTAAAATTTAAAAGACAAATAAGGTTTCACTCACATGGTCATGAGCCACTTAAAATAAGCTGGCTCAGACTAAAAGCGTAGAAAATATCCGTTTGTGGTACTTCACACACCAGGCTGTTCCCCCTTTGTGGTCTCTATTTGTAATTAAAATATTCCAGGATGCAGGGAATAAAATAAAACTTTATTGGACACACTATCATTAGGGGTAAAAACAAAACACTGGGTAAAATGAATTAAAAGTCCACTAAATGAAATCAGACTTAACGCGTTTCGGCTAGAGCCTTTATCAAAAGTCTGTTTTCCTCATTATGCTTCAGTCTTTAAATATTCGTTTTGGCGCCCTTTTTTTGGCGCCTTTTTGCACGTTTTTGTGTCCTTATTTGATATTATTCCGGGTCTGGATGGCATCCTACATCTTAGTCCTTCACTTCCGGTTCGCGTTCTGACGCAACTTCCGGTTTCTGCGTCATGACGGAACTTCCGGTGACATCACTTCCGGTTTTCGATCTTCCGGTTTCGGCAAAAAATGCCAGTACTTGTAATGTCTTTTTTCAACAGATTATTGGCAAAACAAACTCTTAACTTCATTAAGACACATTTACAATACTTTACATATAAAATAAAAAGAAAAACTATCTTTGTACTCATCATTTATAGCAATATTAGACCATTAAAAGTATAAACTATTGGTATAATTTTTCTTCTTAAAAAGGGGGAGAGAAAAAAGCATATAAATTAGTATATATACAGGTACAAATTATTGGGAGAAAAAGAGATATTCAAAACTATGAGATCAACCCTATATAATCGAGAAAGGAGTTAAAAAATTCTCCTACATATAAATTTATATGAATAATATATAAAAACATAAATATATATAAAAATAAGAGCAATATATAAATATAAAAATTAAAAATAAATGTGAATATAAAAGGAGCAATTTAAGACTAAAAAAGTACATATGTATATTTTAGATAGAAAAAATTAATATAGACTAGATCAATTATATGTATGGGGTGATCTCAAAATCAACATTTAGTCCTTGTGGACTTAAAGTGTCTATATCAAAAATCCATTTCATTTCATTTCTATTGAGGAGACATTCTTTATCCCCTCCTCTCCAGTGTATCTTAATCTGCTCTATTCCAAAAAATTCTAGACCTTTTGGATCTGCATTATGATGATCTAGAAAATGTTTCGATACACTGTGATTTTCATATTTCCGATTAATATTGTAAATATGTTCTCTAATCCTAATTTTTAAACACCGTGAGGTTCTCCCTATATATTGCAGACCACAAGGACAAGTTAGCATATATATGACATCTTTACTGTTACAAGAAATAAAAGACTTAATATTATATTCTTTTTTGTAGCATTTGATGTAAACTTAAAAATCTTTTTATGTTGATCTTTCCTCAATTTACACCCCCTACATACTCCACAATAAAAAAAGCCCTTAGGTTGTTTTAAAAAGTTAATGTTTTTCTCCACATCTAAAAAACTTTTCGTTAAAATTTATTTTAAATTTTTTGCACCTCTAAAAATAATTTTTGGTTTTTCACCAACAAAATTAGATATTTTATCATCTGTTTTTAAGATGTGTCAATTTCTATCTATAATTTTCTTTAAATCCAGATTATTTGTACAGTAATTAAAAATCAATGGAACTTTATTATCCTCTTCTCTTAAAGTGCTCTTCTCTTTATATTTCAAAAGTTGTTTTCTATCAATTTGCTCAACCTCTTCAGAAACCCGTTTTAAAAAGTTTTCTTTATATCCTTTTTCTTTAAATTGCTTCTGTAAATAACCTACTTGTTATTCATATTCTTCCTTTTCAGTGCAATTTCGTTTTAATCTCAGCATTTGTCCTTTTGGAATATTTTCAAGCCACGGTTTAAAATGGCAACTTGTACAGTCTATAAAACTATTTACATCCACTGTTTTAAAATATGTTTTACTTTTTATCTGTTGATTATCTATATAGATTAATAAGTCTAAAAAATTCACCTTAAAACAACTAAATTCATACGTTAAGGAAATATTCCATTCGTTAAAATTTTAAAATTCTAAAAAAATTTTTAGGGATTCTTCATCTCCATTCCATATTATAAAAAAGTCATCAATGTAACGTTTATAGAGGACCAGATTTGCCCCAAATTTCTCACTGGAGTCAATAAATATTTCCTCCCAGTAAGACATAAAAAGATTGGCATAACTTGGGGCAAACCTGGTCCCCATAGCCGTACCCTTGGTCTGCAAGTAAAATTTATCTTCGAACCAAAAGAAATTATTCCTCAAAATGAAATTAATCCCTTCTACAATAAATTTGATCTGTGATTCTGGTAAATCACCAAATTTCTTTAAAAAATATGTAGCAGCCTCACACCCCTTCTCATGTTGAATATTCGTGTAGAGGCTGCTTACATCACAGGTAGGGGAGGTGACCTCAAAAAATTACTGGGACAAAAAGAAATGTACTGGGTATTCCTTTTAAAAACCCTTACCCCCAAAGGTCTTAATGTAGAGTTTGACCTGTTTAATTTTTTATAATATATTTATTATATTTTATTATCTTTTATAATTATTTTGTGCATGAAGTATATACTTATATATTGAATCATTATTTTAATAATTACACATATTATGTATTATCAATTTCTTTATGTGCATATCCAATCTGCAAGCTTTTTTCTTTATTCTATATACTTTACAAACCTTTATTTCATTGTATTTGTTATACTCCACTGTGATATCACCACTAACTGTACAGTAAGAGAGATCATTTATCACTTATATACTGAAAAAAACAGGTAGCCTTTGATAATGTTTCTACACTATCGTGTGGTAATACCCACATACTAGAGGCCACATGTGCACTCCAATAGGTATACAACATTCTTAGTAGTGCAACATATTACATCTTTAATAGGTATGTAATACCTGTTTTGTTTGAGGTAAATTGTGTTGTTTTTGATGTGCTGTTTTGGTCAGTGGATCTGTAGACAATACATCTGTTGCATTTAAAAAAACCTTTAGAATTTGATAAAAATGATGGATTGTTGTATTGGCTTTTTTTGTGTAATTTTTAATGAGCATTGTCTTTAGGTTTGGGGCCCCTCTAAAAATGATATGGGGTTTATCTGGAATGAGTGTCTTTAAAATTTCGTCTTGTTTTAAAATGTGCCAGTGTTTTTGAATAGTTTTTTCACAATTTTATTCTTATTGTCAAAGTTAAAGATGATCGGCATGGATGGTGGGTCTTTATTTTTATTCGTATTATATTCTAAGAGATCAAGCCTTTTTTTTGTTTCACTGCTTTGAGGGATTCTTCTAGCTTTTCTTTTGGGTAATTTTTACTGATAAATTGAGCTTCTAGTGTTCTAGCTTGTTTGTCGAAATCTGTATTGAGGGAACAGTTCCTGCAAAGATGTAGGAACTGATCTTTAGGGACCCCATCTAACCATGGTTGGTAGTGGCAGCTTGATCTGTCAATGACTGTGTTGGGGCACACTTTTTAAAAAAAAGTTCTAGTGTTAATATTCCCATCCTGGATAAAAATTTGGATGTCTAAAAAATTAATTAAATCTTTGCTGTGTTCTGATGTTAAAATGATGCCACTATTGTTGTTGTTTAGGTGGTTTAAAAAAAGTATATGTATATGTATAATTATACATATTAATATTAAAATACACTTAAACAGTGTGTGTGTGAGTATGTATATATATATATATATATATATATATAAAATTATAATTATATACATATTTATATATAATATAAATATGTAAATATGTTAAAAAAGAAAATAAAAAAACAACAAAAATAAATAATTAAAAATACATATATGTGTAGCTTCGTTCTAACTGTACTTTGATATTAATATATATATATATATATATATATATATACATTGATATCAAAATACACATATGATGAAATAATATATATCTATATACATACGTATATACATATATAGCAATATATATACCTAAATATATATAAAAATAATTGTAATATATATATATATATATATAAAAAGAGTAATCATTGATATCAAATAAGTTATTTCTTGCCTGGGTGCAAACCTCAGCGTTGAAATATAAAGCAAAAAATTAGATGAAAGGTGCACTCACAGGTCTTCATTCAAAGGTTCATTTATTACTGGTGCAAATTACATCTGCAAAAAATTCCCTGATCGACGTTTCGACCCCTATAGGGTCTTTTACAAGATCATTAATACAGTGTAGGAGGTAAGTATAAATAGGAAAATAATAATTACAATAACTTACCAAATCAGTGCGAGTGAAAAGCGCCAGCCGTCCGAAGCCCGGAAGTGCACCAATGAAACCACGTGACAAACGTGATGACGTGTACAAGAATGGTGTTGCTAGGCAACGTGTATACAATCAGCGTGCATTCCTTTCAGTGTGATCAGCTATGCAAAAGATGCAAGAATAGATTGTGTTATGAATAAAACACTCTGTGAACAAGTGTGAAGTGTATAAAAATAATTTCAAAAATACTATATGTGGAGAAAGAAGCACATTATGTACAATAATGTCAGATAACCACATCGGAGGGTACAAAGTTTAGATGTGGTGAGCACAAAAGTGAGACTACGTGAGTGAATAAACAGGGAATGTATGTGAGCACACTAAGTGACAAAGTGAAACATGTATACATCTATATGTACACTCCTGCAGATGGTATACTGAATTCTATCTAAGAATACCATATGTGTTACTATACAAAGCCCCCAATGTGTACATGCAACCAAATCAGTGATTCTACATTGTACAAACAGGATTAATAGCATGTAACATGAGAGACTGGATGAGTTCTATATCAAATTATCAAAGTATAATGGTATATATCACACAGCATATTAACAAAAAAAGGTAAGGATCTATAGGTCTGTCTTCCCTATGTACGATAGTCCACATGGACATGTTATAAGATATATTACATGGTCTGTCATGCATGTGATGTAATGAGAAATCAATATTCTTTTCCCTCTATGGGGATGTGCAAAGTAGTTTCCAGAGTTCAGATGCCTGCAGGTAACACATCCGCTACATTTATAACATCCATTTTTCTTGTGCTGTATGCCTTTCTTGTAGCTCTGTATGGGATCACTTCGAACCAAGATGTCTCACAGATTTCTGTTCCTTTTGTAGCTAATGATTTTTTTTTTTGCGGAATATAGAGGATAGGTTTTTATCTGAACCTAATATATCCCAGTTTTTGTCAATGGATTTACGGATTTGTGTGGATCCCGTATGATATGTTAATGGTAAGTATATATTCGGTGTATCTGTATCTGCGTCATGTTGTGCTCCATTATTCTCCTGTGTCCATTTCTCAATGGCTCGAGTTTTGACTTCTTCAAGAATCTCCAAATTATATCCCCTCTCCTGGAATCTATTTGTCATCTCCTTTAATTGGCTTTCTCTGTTTTTAGGATCACTGTTATAGCGTAACAAACGCATATACTGGGACATGGCTAACAAATCTTTTAGTCGTTGAGGATGATAGCTAGTGGCTGCAAGTAATGTGTTTCTATCCATTTTCTTTCGATGAAGAGTATATCCTAAATTGTCGCCATCTTTGTAGAGGGTTATATCTAGGAATGGTATTTCCTTCTCACTGTATGTCAATGTGAGTTTGACTAGTAATGGAAGTTTATTAATATCCAATACCATTTCTTCCAATTCGCTGGATGTGCCGTGCCATATTAGAAACACATCATCGACAAATCTGTATACCATCATACCCCATGCGCAGGGTATAGAAGCCCTCCGGGATATACTTCAGTCCTCTGAGAAATATCAGGGACCTCCAATAGAATACCTTTTGGAGTTTCTTCGTATTGCACTCGCATGCAATTATTTTAAGTTTGAAGAATTATTTTATTTACCAATATCCGGGACAGCGATGGGGGTGGCCATGGCACCCTCATACGCTAACGCTTACATGTTTCAATTTGAGAATCAACATATTCTAAACAAAATACCCAATAACATCACTGTGTATTATCGATTTGTCAATGATGTTTCTAATATGGCATGGCACATCCAGCGAATTGGAAGAAATGGTATTGAATATTAATAAACTTCCATTACCAGTCAAACTCACATTGACATACAGTGAGAAGGAAATACCATTCCTAGATATAACCCTCTACAAAGACGGTGACAACTTAGGATATACTCTTCATCGAAAGAAAACGGATAGAAACACTTTACTTGCAGCTACTAGCTATCATCCTCAAGGACTAAACGATTTGTTAGCCATGTCCCAATATATGCGTGTGTTATGCTATAACAGTGATCCTAAAAACAGAGAAAGCCAATTAAAAGTGTAGAAGAGAGGTAGTATTATCCACAGTGTCTCCACTGGGTAACAGAAACAGCATAAAATTCTTCAAGCAAAATAAGTACAGCATGCAATAATCCCGGTAGCATTGTATAAATTCTTCCTTCCCAAGAACTAGATGACACATAGGCTGGGAGTCAACTGAGCTTTTAATCACAGGTCACAGTATTTATGGGATTCCCCATGCAAGGGGTTTCCCTACTGACATTACAGGGGTTGTACATTAGGGGACTACATGGGGAACTTAACAACCCGGACATTTCTCCCATCATGCACTGCTGCATGAGAGGGATACTCCCACTAGAATATCCAGTTAAGTGGATTATCCCTCCGTGCAGCAGAACTGACATTTCACACAAAAATACATAACTTTCACATTATTCATGTTGTTTTACCGAATGTCCGTTCGGTAGATAGCTGGGGTATGAGCACACCTTTCGTGAAAGTACTGCTCAGATCCCAGCATAAATAACCGAATGCCGCACGAAAACACATATTATTTTACATTCACCTTAAAGTACCGAATGCATATAGGGGAACAAACTACCAAATGGCTGGTACTCCCGAACGGCCTGGAAGTCCAGCGGTATTCGTGCCGTCGAGTAGCCGATTTTAGTTCCAGACGCTCGACGATCAAATACCGCTGGGCTCACAAAGGATCCAAGATGGCCGACCGCCGCGTAGTCGTTAGCTGAACGGCGGCCACCCTGAATCTCAATAATTACTGAAGGATACATACATGCAATACTTAATGGGAGCCACACGACCTCCTGTGTGTGGTCTCCCATTCGGTAGTTTGTTCATTTCACGAATAGTGTTGAAATTCACTGTTCGTGAAACTACTGTATGAATGCTGGTGGCTTTCCTGCCGCGAGCATACGAATGCTCTCATTCACATAAAATTAAGAAATAGGTACACGCTTGGTTCTAACATTCTTAAAGTCACAGCAACACATTAATACACATACAGTCTTCAGTGGCTAGTTTTGCCACAAAAGGAGATGACAAATAAATTCCAGGAGAGGGGATACAATTTGGAGATTCTTGAAGAAGCCAAAACCCAAGCCATTGAGAAATGGACACAGGAGAATAATGGAGCACAACATGATGCAGGTACAGATACACCGAATATATACTTACCATTAACATATCATACAGTATCCACACAAATCCGTAAATCCATTGACAAAAACTGGGATATATTAGGTTCAGATAAAAACCTACCCTCTATATTCAGCAAAAAAAAACAACAATCATTAGCTACAAAAGGAACAGAAATCTGAGAAACATCTTGGTTTGAAGTGTTCCCATACAGAGCTACAAGAAAGGCATACAGCACAAGAAAAATGGATGTTATAAATGTAGCAGATGTGTTACCTGCAGCCATCTGAACTCTGGAAACTCCTTTGCACATCCCCATAGTGGGAAAAGAATATTGATTTCTCATTACATCACATGCATGACAGACCATGTAATATATCTTATAACATGTCCATGTGGACTATCGTACATAGGGAAGACAGATCTAACCCTACGGGACCGCATTCGAGGACCCAGGTCTGGAATTATGACGGCCTTCAGAGACCAAAAAAACTATAAGGCAGTGGCCAAACACTATCTAGCTGCTTCACATAGACTTCCCACACTCAAGTTCATAGCGATAGATCATGTCCCTCCTTTATCTCGTGGGGGTGACAGATCTAGATTATTGCTTCAAAGGGAAGCATATTGGATTTTTAAATTGGATACGGTAACCCCTAAAGGCCTAAATGAGTACAACACTTACTCTATGTTTATGTAAATATTTTTTTTTATATTGTGATATAAGGGTTTAACCTCTATGCCCTATTACTGAAGATTATATTTCTTGTTTCAAGTATTCAAACTATTGTTAGCTTGATTTAACATAATTATTGCTCCTATGAGTACCCAGTCATGCCGAGTATTATGCTATATAAATCTCTTTGGTTCCTTTCACATTGGATTGTATAGATTACTCTACTCCACTTATTTTAGTAGCATAGTATCTTTACGCAAATACAGGCATGATGCCTTTAACATTATAGACCATTTCAGTTTATTGTTGATTTATACCTCCAATTAATTATTTATCATATATGCCTTACCAGGCAAAAACCTTTAGTTTTAAAGTTTGATATGGATCCTTACCTTTTTTTTTTGTTAATATGCTGTGTGATATATACCATTATACTTTGATAATTTGATATAGAACTTATCTAGTCTCTCATGTTACATGCTATGAATCCTGTTTGTACAATGTAGAATCACTGATTTGGTTGCATGTACACATTGGGGGCTTTGTATAGTAACACATATGGTATTCTTAGATATAATTCAGTATTTGCAGGAGTGTACATTTAGATCTATACGTTTCATTTTGTCACCTAGTGTGCTCACATACATTCCCTGTTTATTCACTCACTTAGTCTCATTTTTGTGCTCACCACTAGAGTTGAGCTGACACCTGGATGTTCGGGTCTGGCGGGTTCGGCCAAATTTTGAAAAAAAGTCCAGGTTCGGGCTCGAACTTGACCCTGAACTTGACCCCGAAGCCCATTAAAGTCAATGGGCACCCGAACTTTTGGTCACAAAAATGCCTCTAAAAAAACTCCTGGAAAGGGCTAGAGGGCTGCAAAAGGAAGTAAAATGGGGGGGAAGAGTAGGACAAGTGCGTTGCAAACAAACGTGGATAGGGAAATCACTTCAAATAACATAAAAATAAAAAATACAGCTGAGCCATAAAATAGCACTAGATGGAATCTTTGATTTTAGCTTTGGAAGAACATAAATCAAAATCTAAAGCATGGCTGTCAGGAGGATCACCAGAATTATCCATATAAGAGAGGGTTGGAGTGCAGGGTATTCTCTTTAATTGTTGAAACTGAGCTCATCTCCTGATGCATGGAGAAAAGGCCTTCACAAGCCTTTGCTATTGTGTACATAGTTTATACTACGTGACCCATAGGTTGAGGAGGCAGTGAATGTGGTGGTGTAGGTAGAAGCGGTGGTGGAGGAGGAGGAGGAGGAGGAGGTAGCCAACACTGTTTTTTTTTTGTTTTTTTTTATTGAGGTAGCCCCCAAAATATTGGGACATATAAAAAGAGAAACATTTGCGGCCTGTGGTGCATTTCTTGCAGTCCTGATGCATGGAGAAATGCTCAACTCCTGATGCATGGAGAAAAGGCCTTCCCTTCACAAGCCTCTGCTATTGTGTACATAGTTTATACTAAGTGACCCATAGATTGAGGAGGTGGTGACCGTGGCGGTGTAGGTGGAAAAGGCGGTGGAGGAGGAGGAGGTAGCCAGCACTGTTTTTTATGGTTTTTTTTTAATTGGGGAAGCCCCCAAAATATAGGGATTTGGGACATATAAAAAAAGAAACATGTGCGGCCTGCAGTGCATTTCTTACAGCCCTGATGCATGGATAAATGCTCAACTCCTGATGCATGGAGAAAAGGCCTTCACAAGCCTCAGCTATTGTTTATACTAACTGACCCATAGTCAGTTGGGTAGGAGGCATGACCATGGCGGTGTAGGTGGAAGCGGTGGTGGAGGAGGAGGAGGTAGCTAACACTGTTTTTTATATATATATAATTTTTTTTAATTGGGGTAGCCCCAAAAATATTGGGACATATAAAAAAACACAAGTCTGTTCTGCAGAGCGACTGACCCGTGCGTGCTGCAGCTGAAACTCCACTATCGCCTGCTGCTGCTCGCACAGTCTCATGAGGCGGTGAGCGAGAAGGCCGAAGTTACACTGCAGCGCAGACAGGCGAGCAGCAGCAGGAGATGAGGAGGAAGTGCGCAAGGAGGTGTGGCATATTACCAAGAGCGACCCTCAGAGGAAATTGCCAGCAGGACCTTTTTGGAGGTGCAAGCCTATGTCCTTGTCAATAGACAGAAGGCGACCTCCATGAACCCAGATGAAGGAAGAAGGGAGCTGAGGGCACCGGGAAGCACAACCACCCTGGCCCACAAGCTACCATACAATGCCTTCAAAGACTTCAAGGAAGCAGAAGAAGGCATCAATGACTTTTTACAAGACTTTGAGCGCCAGTGCCTACTCCAAGACATGGACCCCAGCGACTGGGTCACCATAATGGCCAGCAAACTAGTGGGGAAGGCAGTGGATATTTACCGGGCTGTACCAGAAGAGCAGATCAGAGACAATCCCTTTATTACCCAAATCCTCCTGGCCCCGTATGCGGTCACCCCCGAGCAATACTGCCGAACGTTTAGGGAGACCCGGAAAGGGGAGAAGGACTCCCATGCGGAGTGGGCATGCCGCATCACAAGGGCCACCTAGAACTGGCTCAACTCCCATCAAGCCAAGTTCCCCAAGTTCCCAGCTCGTCATGATAGAGCACTTTTTCAATGGGCTCCCCAATGACAAGGAGAACAACGCTTTCGTATGTCATCCATATAAACTTTCGATGCCATTTACTGCGCCTACCATGGTGACCACGAGTAATGGGGAATCAGGGTTCGATTCCTGAGAGGCAGCCTGAAAAACGGCTACCACATTCAAGGAAGGTAGCAGGCGCGCAAATGACCCACTCCCGATGCAGGAAGGTAGTGACAATAGATAACAATTCAGAACTCTTTATATGCCCTGTAATTGTAATGAGTCCACTTGAAATCCTTTAACTCTGATCTATTGGAGGGCAAGTCTGGTGCAGAGCGACTGACCCGTGTGTGCTGCAGCTGAAACTTCACTATCGCCTGCTGCTGCTCGCACAGTCTCTCCAGCATGTGCAAGGTGGAGTTCCTCCTTGTGGGCACGTCGCATATGAGGCGGTGAGCGGGAAGGCCAAAGTTACATTGCAGTGCAGATAGGTGAGCAGCAGCAGGGTGAGAACGCCGAAAGCGTTCTGGTGATGGTTTCTGGTATCCAGTACTCTTTTTACTGAAGCTGCATCAGGGTCCTGGAATGTGGCCGCACAAATGCTGGTGCTCAACACCAGGGGGCATGCGGTTACCCTGCACCAGACCCTGCTAATCCATTCCACACTGTGACTCCTAACTTCAACATCAGGCATACTGGGTCCCGGTCGTCTGACCGCCGCCCAGACAGTGTCTGGGTCACAGTCACCGGACTGTGAAACTGCGAATGGCTTGTTAAATCTGTTATGGTTCCTTTTATCGCTCCATCTGTTACTTGGATAACTGTGGAAATTCTAAATATAATACATGCCGACGAGTGCTAGGGGATGGCCGCTCCGCTTTTGCACCCTGCTCCCTCTTATGCTGTGCTGGTGCCTCTGTGCGACCAGCGCCTCTTCCTCCAAACTGCACACGTCACTCACATGACCTTGATTCCATGTGGGGTCTAGGACCTCATCAACCTCCACATCATCTTCCACCCACCTCTCAACCCTGCCCTCCTTGCCGGTCTGCACACTGCAGAAAGACACAGCAGTTGGCACCTGTGTTTTTCCAGCATGTAAAGTCTGCAAAGGACATTGTTTTAGAATTGTATCCAGGCAACAGTTTTCCCTATAAACTGACCTCTCAGTTTGACTTGTGAGGGCATTGCCCCCGAATTACAATATTGTTATATTGGTATTTGACGGTTCTATTTGACTCTCAGATATGAAGTGCATCGCAGGCCGCAAATGTACTATTTAGCAGCCCAAAAATTTGAATGTTTAAAAATGCTATATTACAGCACTATTTCACGGCTCTATTTGGCTCTCAGATATGAAGAGCACGCCCCAAATTTACTATTTAGCAGTTTAGCACCAAAACAATTAGAATTTTTACAACTGCGCTGTAAGCGCAGTATTTGACGCTTGTATTTGACGCTTGTATTTGACTCTCAGATATGAAGAGCACCCCACTAATGTACTTTTTAGCACCCAAAAATTTTTTAAGTTTTAAAACTGCAATGTGACAGCAGTATTTGATGCTTCTATTTGACTCTCAGATATGAAGAGCACCCCACTAATGTACTATTTAGCAGATTAGCACCAAAACAATTAGAATGTTTACAACTGCGCTGTAACCGCAGTATTTGACGTTTCTATTTGACTCTCAGATATGAAGAGCACCCCACTAATGTACTTTTTAGCACCCAAAAAATTTTAAGTTTTAAAACTGCAAAGTGACTGCAGTATTTGACGCATCTATTTGACTCTCAGATATGAAGTGCACCCTACTAATGTACGAGTTTGCAGAATTCTTTCCTAATCTGTCCCAGATGTATCCCATCCTCTCCCTACACTAATAAGAGCTCATGTGACATGCAGCACTACGTGACTCCAGCTTATACATGGAGGCTGGGTCACATGCTGCACTGGCCAATCACAGCCATGCCATTAGTAGGCATGGCTGTGATGGCTTCTAAGGGCACACGAGTCAAACGCTTGTTGATTGGCTGCCCTGCAGCCTTTTAAAATGCGCCATTAAATCTCCAAACACCAAACTCCAACCCGAACATACAGTGATATGTCCGGGTTCGGGTCTGGGGTCCAAAAAACTTAATGTTCGGTACGAACCCGAACTTTACAGTCCAGGATCGCTCAACTCTACTCACTACATCTAAACGTTGTACCTTCCGATGTAGTTATCTGACATTATTGTACATAATGTGCTTCTTCCTCCATTTATAGTATTTTTGAAATTATTTTTGTACACTTCACACTTGTTCACAGGGTGTTTTATTTATAACACTATCTATTTTTGCATCTTTTGCATAGCTGATTACACTGAAAGGAATGCATGCTGATTGTATACACATTGCCTAGCAATGCTGTTCTTGTACACGTCATCACATTTGTCACATGGTTTTGTTATGGGCAAATGCAAATATTACAAGTTTTAGAATGAAATGTTGTATTTCTTAAACTGTGTACTTTGTCTTTAAGAGATATTGCAAACTGACAAGGTGTTAGAAATGGAACATATTGTTTTTCATAACTGTTTCTTTAAGCAATAACCTCAGTGCATAATATGTTTGCGCCATTTTGTCCCAGACGAATTACAATAATGCATAAACAAGCTTCAAGGCTATACTACGACTCTTGCAGTACACAATATACTGTGGTAACCCCAAGTTAATGGAACTTCCCCAAATCCGGGAATCTCCCACGACTGTACACTTACGACTTAGTATAAACAACAGATAACCTATTCAGACTTTAAGATGCCATCTTGAACTAAGTCAGGAAAATTTCCATGACGTATACACCCTTTAGTTATGGCCTTGTATGTTTGCCAAATTAAGGGAGGTCCTAAATTGAATAAAGTAAAAGAAGTGTTACTTTTTCATATTTGAACTACAGTAACCTAAAATGGAGACACCTAAGGTATAAATAGGTGTACTTTTAAATGTTAAGACACAGAGGAGAGACTTGGAGACAGACGCTGCTCCATCTTAAAATGACAGAGAGGCTGACATGATGACATGTTCAGAAGGGTATGTTAACCTATTAATGATATTTGCAAGCATGTAATTTAATCTTATAAACTCTGCTATAATGGATTTTATATTTATATTTTTATATAATAAATATCCAAAAGACAATCCTTATTTAATATTGTATTCTCAATTATTTATATATGGTAAATAGAGGATCTCTTACTAACTATATAAAATTATGGCTAAGATATCTGTATGGCTAGCCCTACTAAGTTCTATGCTTTAAGACATTATAGTGGTAAATAAGGGAACCACATGCGGTTACAGTTTCATTGGTGCACGGACGGCTGGCGGTTTTCACTCGCACTGAAGTTATTGTAATTATTATTTTCCTATATATACTTACCTCTTACACTGTATTAATGATCTTGAAAACATTTTTGTTTAATATATATATATATATATATATATATATATATATAATAATTCCATGTATAAATTTATGTAATATTTTTACACAATTAATTATAATTTGCGGGACCTGCCTGACAACCCAGGCCAAAAGTGCATGGAATTTAATTTGCTAGCACTATATTTAACCCTTTAACTTTCCAAGACACCATAAAACCTGTACATGGGGGGTACTGTTTTACTCTGAAGATGTCGCTGAACACAAATACTAGTGTTTCAAAACAGTAAAATGTATTAAAACGATGATTTTGACAGTGAAAGTGACATTTTTTGCATTTTTCACACACAAATGGAACTTACAATGACGATATAATTGTTGTGATACATTTTACTGTTTTGAAACACTAATATTTGTACTCCTGAGTGTAACAGTATCCCTCATGTACAGGTTTTATGGTGTTTTCAAAAATTAAAGAATCAAATATAAGGCTTGCATTTGTTTTTTCTCATTGAAATTCGCCAGATTAGCTAAGTTGCCTTTGAAACCGTATGGTAACCCAGGAATGAAAATTACCCCCATGATGGCATACCATTTGCAATAGTAGACAACCCAACGTATTGCAAATGGGGTATGTACAGTCTTTTTTATTAGCCACTTAGTCACAAAGACTGGCCAAAATTGATGTCCAAATTGTTTGCATTTTTCACACAAAAACAAATATTAGAGGGGGCGTGGCCAACCACCGAAGGAAATGGCTGCATGCTAACTTAGCTCCGGCACAGCAGGCACAAAAAGCAATCTTGGAAGCAAAAAAATCAGTAAACACGGGGAACCCAAAACGATCCCAGAGCGCCCACACTAATGCCGAGTAGACACCCGCGGGGAAACCGGGATTGGTTTCCAAACTTTTTAAAGACTATGCTGACTGCATGTCAGAACACGGTGATTCCAACATTGTGCAGACAGCCGGGGAGCCCTACTCAAATCCACCCAGCCCTGCAGTCTCAGAGGTCTCAGCGGCATCTGCACATCAAGGACATACTCAAAAACCTTCCTTCCAAGACAGACCTTACCGCAATGCTGGGGAGACTGGAATTGTCCTTCCAGCGCAAGATGGAGGGCCTAGGCTCCTAGATCCGGCAGGTAGGCCTCCGTGTCCAGGACCTAGAGGATGACAGAGGAACAATACATGCCCAACTGAACACCCTGACAATAGGGGGAATAACCTTCGAATCAAGGGCATGCCGGAAGGCAGAGGCCGAGTATGTGCAAGCAACCTTGCAAGAACTATTCAACCTCCTTTTAGACCAACCATCTACAACGCCGATGCAATTTGACAGAGCACACCGCTCAATTCGACCAAAGAGCAACGTAGGGGACACCACAAGAGACATCATGTGCTGTCTTATTGCAGTAAAAGATCAAATACTAAAGAAATTAAGGGACACTAACCCCCCACTATTGTTCCATGGCCATGAAATCCACATATACCAAGATCTCTCATGGCTTACTTTTCATGCCAGAAGGCTTCTCAAGCCGGACACAGATCAGCTACGGGCAAGAAACTAATAGTCACACTCAAAGGGACTACCTACATAATAGCTGAACACAGAGATGTGGCACCATTCACAAGGGCACTGAATCTCACAGAGGTATGCATCATGGACTGGTACACGGTATTACACCCTCTGTGGTATTCGGAACACTGCAGAGGCTGACACCAGCCTGTATTATATTCTTGGTTCCGGCGCTAAACACGAATTCACATATAGCCGAGAACCGACTTGTTGTATATAGTTTCTTAAATAAGTTTCCTTTGATTTTACTATTGTTTAAAGTATATATTGCAGATTGAGTAACGCACAAAGTATCTCAGAGAATGAATAACAACAAAGTGCCATACCAGTACATTAACGTATATCACACCATACATCACAAACACACAGGGATAAATCTCACAAATGGCTACCATAACCATCATTTCCCATAATGCCCAGGGCTTAAATACCCCCGAGAAAAGACATATAGCACTTGCTGACTATCACAAACAAAGATTGTGTTATTTTTCTTCAACTGGAAATTGCACAGCTACATTCCCCAATATATCAAATAGCAGACTCAACCCTCTATTATCCTTCACTTCAACACTTCCCAGTTGCTGTTGATGATTGTGTTCTGATTCCACTGCCAATAAGACACAGCATCACCCTTCAAAGATGGGTACTTGCCATTCAGTTAAGGAAATAGAATGAATGGACATATAATGTCTTAGATGACCTGAAATACAGTATCCATTCTTAATATGATTAATATGATTTTTAATACTGTCATTTATTCTCCCAGTTGACATTCTGTTTATCTATTAATATGCATTTGACCCTCCAAGTTTGTGTTCCCATCCTTGTTATATTCAACCTTACTGTCTACTATTTCTATAACAAGTGATTTCTGTGAATAATAGTTATTCTTAAACCATTAGTACCGCTTGCACATCTATTAACTAATGTAAATTCAAAAAAAAAAAAAAATTATGATACATGGTTAGCATTGTGATAAGAGATGCTAAAAGATATATTGACACTCCAATAAAAGGCACTTTCAGGATAGTATAGCATAGAAGAGTAAAACCACTAAAGGTACAACAAAGCTACCGAATAATGTGCCCTCTAGAACACCAACAAAAACAGAGAAACATACAAATGAGTAGGAAATTGGAGTGACACCTCCCAAGGTGTAAACAATAAAATGATAAAACAACCTTGCTCAGATAAATCGTAGTCTGTGTTATCTACTAAAAATACAGACTAGACATAGTGTGATCAGTGAATACTGAGAATAGGACATGCAATATTATAAGGAAAACTCACAGGAGATAAAGGAATATCAGGCACATCATCCTACGTCAGATATGGAGTGTGAAATCTTCAGTGTATAGACATCTACTTACACTTGAAAATTAAAAACAAGACTAAAAAATTGTGCAGATGGAAATAAAAATGCAGAAAATTTATTACAATTGCACTTACAAAATAAAAAGGTCAAACAGTCATATCTCCATTTCCTAGTGGACCTGTGTTAAGACACCCCTGGTGTCTTTAAGGGAAACCGCCGTTTAGTTCACCTTCCCCTTTCGCAAATTCAGTAATTCGTTCGCATCAATTACAATACACGAACCATAACCAGGGGAAGCGGTAATCTCCCGACCGGGATCCGTGAAAGGCTCCAAACTCCCGAATGGAAATCCACGAACTGCTGCTAGCCACCGAACAACGATATCCACCAAGCGGTTTTCGGTTCCATCCAGCAGTCTCTAAACGCAAATAAGAAATCCCCCCAATAACGAGACAGAAGCTCCGCATTAAGGGTCAAACAGGATCTGGCTTTACTGTGGGCTACCTGCCTGTATTTATGCAGGTCTCCCACTTGGTGGACACTCCCCTAGGGGGCCAAATGGGAGACTGGAATTACAGACGGACATGAAGACATTCCAGACATACAGTCACAGCTTTTACCCACAATGCACTATGGTTTCCTCCCCTCTGCCCTGGAGATAATTAAGAAGTAATTCAATTATCTCCAGGACAAAGACAATCGCCATCTTAAATATAATACTAGAAAATACATAAAAATATACAACTTTAAAATAACCGAACAATTCCCATTCGCATCACATATCCCCAGATAGCCTGGATCTGAGGGCATATTATTAGCGAATAGCGCTCAGATCCCACACACACACAGTTCAATCACCATGGAGTCAAAGTTCTTACAGTCTTTCGGTATGCGATTGACTCCATGGGAAGGCTATCTGGGTTAAGTCCTTTTGTGTGTTACAAAACTCCCGAACGGCCGGTTTTCGTATGCTTTCGTGGAGGCAGCCAGGTGTTCCGTTGTTTCAGCGGTGTTCGGCAGAAAAAGTGTCTGTTTTTAGTTCCATGAAAATAGAGCTGAATACCGCTGGGCTTTCGCGTGTTTTAAAATGACCGCTGCCTCGTGGTCGACATACGAACGACGACCACCCTGAATTCGGTTTAATTGAGAAGTGTCTGCGGTTAACCACAACGTTCTAATTGGAATCAATAGGTTAACCAGCAGCACACTTCTCTCCTGGGTGGCCATCCGTTTGGTAGTTTTGTTTGGGAAAAACAGTCATTCGTATGGCTGGGCTATAGGAAACAGCCATTTACATGAACGGGGCAGAAACAGACGAATCCACCGCAATAAACAGACAGATGGTTCTGTCAACCTGGTATAGCAAATGGATGTAAGTCCCCAATGTCTACATCCTACGTGTTTCGTCCTGTGGACTTCCTCAGGGATATTCCTCCTATTCTCGCCATCTTCATTTAAATAGCACTTGCCATCTCTGTGTGTCCCCAGGACACGTCTATGAGGTCCACTACCTCAGGTACCTCTGGTTGGTGGAGGAGAGGGAGGCCAGTTGCCTCCCCTCCCCAGGACGCTGGTTGCTGTATGGGGGAGGGATCTACCATCACCTCCTCCTGGAACTCAGGCTGCTGCTGGGAAGGGAGACCGGTTGTCTCCTCTCCCTGTGAGATACACTGCTGCTGGGGGTCTGGGCCGGGTACCCAGCATCCCTGTGGGGCAGGTGGAGAGACCTCGGTTCCATCTCCACCTGCCATCTGTGGGTCTTCCCAGGACCGTTCCATAAGGTTGTTCACCTCTGGGGTTGGTTGGACAAAAGAGGGTAAGGTGTCCAGGTAATCCTCTGGGCCGAGGGACGGTGATTGGGCTAAGTTGAACAGGCATCGGTAGCTCTGCTCCAGCCCCCACTCCATTGCGACCAGATGACTCAGGTCTGGCCCCAGGTCGTCCGCTCGGGGAAGATCCAGCAGGGTTTCCCTGATGTTGTGGATGTCCCAGAACCGAAACTCTGTGGGGCATCCAAAGTCATCGCCCTCCTCATAGGCCTCCCACAGTAAGCCTGGGCCATTATAATCCTCTCCCTCGGGCAGATAGTGGTTAGTCATCAAGGGGTTGCGCTGGGTGGCGTACCACTTTAATGCCCGGTAAGCTGCATCTAGCCACAACTCCTTCCAAATTAAATCCCAGAGTTCCAACAACCATTCATCCAAGGGTTGCTCCCCTAGGAAAGGGGAGCGCAGGGCCTCGAGTACCTGGAACCGCTGCTCGTCACTGGGAAGGCTCTCTCCCCGCCGCCGTTGTACCTTTTCCAGGGCATCGTGCCACATCTCCGTACGAGTGACATCTCTCCAGTCCAGTATGCACTCCTCTGATACAGGCCCGTCCTGTTGGGCCAAGTGCTGCTGCAACCTCCAGCGAAACTCCTCTTCCATGTTGCTGTGGATAGGGACGCTGCCCGTAGCTAGCTCTATCCCTTGAGTTCCTCTGAAGCCAGGGTCGCTGCACAAGTGCTAGCGTTGCCCTCAATTATAAATCCGTAATTCCACACGTTACCGGTGTCTCCGAGCTGCTGGTCCTCGCACTAGGACGCTATCCCACCGCTGCCACCAAATGTGACGGAACGCTGGCACTCTGACTGAGTACCTCCGCCAATCGATGCTCCTAGTGCTCGCTGAGGACTCCAAGCACTCCAACCGACACCATAAGCACTGCAGACCCCACTTCCAGCGATGCAACTGCGCCGGGGTCTCTGCTGTCTCCACCCACCCTGGACCCAAGGCCAGGATCCAGCTTCCAGTGGGTGAACCTCTCTTTCCCCAGAGAGCAGGAACAGGAACAAGCTCTTAGCAGAACTTAGTGATCATACCCTGGGGAGTATAGTGATTATAGCAATCCCCAGAGTGTATTTCTCCAATCCCCCAAACATGAGCCAAGGCTTAATGCTGGAACAAGACTGATTTACTGGCACAGAACTCACAATTTATGCAATACAAAACTCCTCCTCTGGGCCAGGCTAGATAATTGAGTTTCTACAATACACAAAGCTCAATTATCTGCTGGCCAGAAATAATTCAGTTTCATAAAACACATCACAGGGACCCCAAAACATGCAATAACCCCATAAAAAGTATATCCTTGGATCCGGGGGATCTGGGTGAACCACATATCCAAAATTCACCCAGATCCGTTCAGTACTTTGGAAAATACAGTTTAATGCAGATTCTGCAGAACATATACAGGCTAAATGCAAAACAATCACTGTATAATGTGTCCCCTGCTGTATAGTCCAAAACCACTGCACAATGTCTCTGTGCACCAAATACTGGCGAGATGGCACCGTGTTGAAAAGTCCAAACAGTGTATGTGAGTTAAAATGGCCACCATCCATTGTTCTCACCATGTGCTTCTGATACAGGAAATGGTGGCCACCCAGTAACTCCACAGTATGTCCCCAGATGGTTCTTAAAGGGCCAGCAGCAGCAGCACAACACAAATCCATTATGCCTAAATCATGTCTTTAAAGGGCAATACATCCCAGGGGCCATAGTCACAGGGCAAGAGGCGGGCAAGAAGTCCTCTCCAGGCACAAGTGGCGAAGGGCACTTCGTCACAACAAATATATATAAAAAATGTATATAGGAGTACCTATTCATTAGAGTGCCCACGGCATATCTATAGACAGAGCAGGTTAGGATATATATATATATATATATATATATATATAGAGAGAGAGAGAGAAAGTAACATAAAAGTTGCAAAGCTAACTGTACATTAGTCCAGATGGCAATAAGATAAAGATATGTTGGCTATATCAAATAACCAGCTAAATGATGGTTTACAAAATAGGTTAGTATACCTTCACATGCAAAAAAGTAGCATAGAGGTTGAAAAAAAGGCTAACTGTGTAACAGTCCAAATAGCAACAAAATATAAATGTATTTGTTACATCTACTAACCAGCTAAAAGTGGTAGAGCAAAAAAAGGGGACAAAATTACTATCTATTAAACATATACAAGTGTCCTCAAACCATTTCCGTGTAGTGAAAAAAGTGAGCAAACAGTCCAAAAAAAACGGACAGTGAACACGCCTGACGCGCGTTACAGTGCTGATAATAGCACCTTCATCAGAGGCAAATCCGAGACTGCTCGTCCCGAGCTTAAAATACCCTTTGTAAGAGATCCATTATCCAATGGGTGTCGTCTACTTCGTATGGGGTGTGACTAAAGTTGTATGGGGTTTTTACCCCTATTGATATTGAGGCATTGGTTACATTAGAGAACACCTTTGAGCATTACTAATTAAAGCTCTTTTTTGGTGTCCTATATTTTTATATACCTATATTTCATACTGGGGTTGTGGGATAGACGTTATCTATCTATCTATCTATTTTTCTTTTGATCACAAGGAGATACACTCTATCAGTATATGTTTGTGTGACTACTTTATTATTTTCTCCAGACTAAATACAGTTAGATACACCCATCTCTGTGCGGCTGTATCATTCCGTATTTTCCATTTTCCTTTTTTTGGTATATAACGTGGGTTCAAGCCCCTGGAGCCTGCTGGAGTCTCCATTAGGTACTGTATAAGTCTCCCTGTACCAGTAGTCCTAACTTTGTTGGGTTCTACATGGTCTAGGTTGACTTTTCTTTCTCTTTGTTTGTTCTATTATATAGGTTTTAATACCATAGTACCTACTAGTTGAATCATGGCCAGCTTTCTATTTGATAAATCTAATAGAGATAAGTGGTGTATTGACTCTGACCAAGTCTTTTCAGATCAGGATTTAAATATTAGCCAGAGTGGTGATATCCACTCATCCTTTAAACGACTTACTAATTTATTCCAACAAAAAATTAAAAGAGAATGGGAAATCGTATCATTAGAAAACTACCTTAAGAAAGACCTCATACCAAGAGGTTTGAGAGTCCAAAATATTCCAGCTAGTCATATAGATGAAGATGGGTTTATTAAAGAATGGGAGGAAGCAGCGGGAACTTGCTCAAAAAGGTTCATGGAAATTTTATGCAAATACGAGTCAAGTAGATTGGTAAAAGTAAATAAAGAGGTTGATGACCAGATTGATCTAATTGAAAAATTCAAACAAGAACCTAATTTTGAACCATTTGAGAACAAACTTAAGATCAACTTAGAAAAGTACCAACAGAATATAAAAATACGAAAACATTCTAAATACATTAGAGATAGTCGTGACTTTAAATCTGGAAATATATATAGACGGAGCAAGAGACCTAGAAAAAGCTTCTCTGAAACAATCTCTACATCTGAATATGAAACCAGTGAATCAGATTCAGATAATGTGAAAGGTGATAACCAGGGTCGTCTTTAATAATGATTGGGCCCGGGGCAAGCATTTGATAGGGCCCCCTGACCCTAACTCCCTGGCATGCAATCACGATCTCCACTTCCCAACGCAGTAACGGAACCATTTTCCCATGCTTGCAGAGTTGTATTTAGCACTGAGTTGTGTTTGTGTGTTTGAATGGAAGCATGTTTTTGTATGGAGTGTGTTTGTGTAAATGTAGGGGTGTGTTTGTAGGTGGTGTTGGTGTTTGAATGCAAGCATGCATCTGTGTATTTTTTTTTTTAATGCTGGGTGTGTTTATATATATTTTTGGTGTTTAACACAAAGATGTATTTGTATGTATTGTTGACGTTTCAATGCAGGACTGTGTTTGTATGTAGTGTTGAAGGTTGAATGCAGGGGTGTACTTGTGTGTAGTGTTGGCTATTTGAATAATGAGATGTACGTACATGTACACATACACTGCCACACACACACACTGTGATACACAAATACACACTGAAACACATGCAGATACATAGATATAAACACTGACACACACACTAACACACAAGCAGATACAGACTGACACAGATACACACACTAACACATACAGACACACAGATACACAACCTGACACACATACGGAGACAAATATACAAACACTGACACATATGAATACTCAGACACACTGATACATATACTGACACACATGCAGATACACAGATAAAAACACTGACTACATACAGATGCACACACACAGATATACAAACGCAGGTACACACACTGACAACATACAGATACACAAATACATACAATGATAACTTACAGATACACACACTGACACACATACAGACACGCATATACAAAACCTGAGACACATGCAAAGACACACAGACCACATAGAGAAACAGATATACTAAATACAGATACACAGCTATACATACTGACAGACATGACACACACATAGTGACACACACTGACAGACATACTGATACACACACAGACGCACACAGACACCCTGACAGACATACTCACACACACATACTACACACAACATACAGAAACACACACATACTGACACTAACACACAAGCACAGACTGACACAGATACACACACTAACACATACAGACACACAGATACACAACCTGACACACATACAGACAAACACTGACACATATGAATACTCAGACACACTGACACTGACACACATGATACACAGACACTGACTACATACAGATGCACACACACAGATATGTACACACACTGACAACATGACACTTACAGACTGACACACATGACAGACATACTACACAGATACACACACTGACAGACATAATAGATCACACACACATACTGACAGATACACTGACAGACACACACACAAATACTGACACACACATGCAACGTTTACATTTTTACACATTGACAGGCATACTGACACAGTGACAGACAAACTGACATGCACACTCACAGACAAACTGAAACGCACAGACAGACATACTGACACACACAGACAGACAAACTGACACACACAGACATACTGACACACACACATAAGCCCTGACAGACATACTGACACACACAGAGATACTAAGACACACATACTCACACACACAGATTTACTGACACACACAGACAGACATACTAAGACACACACAGACACTGCCACACACACACACTGTGATACACAAATACACACTGAAACACATGCAGATACATAGATATAAACACTGACACACACACTAACACACAAGCAGATACAGACTGACACAGATACACACACTAACACATACAGACACACAGATACACAACCTGACACACATACGGAGACAAATATACAAACACTGACACATATGAATACTCAGACACACTGATACATATACTGACACACATGCAGATACACAGATAAAAACACTGACTACATACAGATGCACACACACAGATATACAAACGCAGGTACACACACTGACAACATATAGATACACAAATACATACAATGATAACTTACAGATACACACACTGACACACATACAGACATGCATATACAAAACCTGAGACACATGCAAAGACACACAGACCACATAGAGAAACAGATATACTAAATACAGATACACAGATATACATACTGACAGACATAATGACACACTGACATAGTGACACACACTGACAGACATACTGATACACACACAGACGCACACAGACACCCTGACAGACATACTCACACACACATACTTAGATACACACAGACATACTAAGACACACACAAATACTGACACACACATGCAACGTTTACATTTTTACACATTGACAGGCATACTGACACAGTGACAGACAAACTGACATGCACACGCACAGACAAACTGAAACGCACAGACAGACATACTGACACAGACAGACAGACAAACTGACACGCACAGACATACTGACACACACACATAAGCCCTGACAGACATACTGACACACACAGACATACTAAGACACACATACTCACACACACAGATTTACTGACACACACAGACACATACTAAGACACACACAGACACCCTGACACACAAATACCCTGACAGACAAACTCACACACATACACACATACTAAGACACACACAGACATACTGACACACACAGAAACCCTGACATACACACTCACACACATACTAAGACACACACAGACATACTGACTCACACAAATACTGACACACACACATGCAAAGTTTACATTTTATAAAGCCACCCACCAGCCCTACCTTATGGGTTCCCTGGGGTCCAGCGGCAGGCTGAGGTCGTTGGGAGTGTGAGGCTCCTGCACTCCAGCTCCCTCCTGACGGCCTCCTCCTCCTTCCTCCCGCGCGGCTTCATTCTATCTGGGAGGAAGTGACTCACGGCAGTCACTTCCTCCCAGCCTGCTGCAGTAAAACAAGGGGGCCAAAGTGCCGACCGGGGCCTCTTAGTGTGGGGGCTCCCGGTGCAGCCGCAGCACCGGCGGACCCAAGGGGTAGCGGACAGTAGCGGACAGCGGGGCCCACGGGGTAGTTGCTTTGGGCCCCCCAAGAGTAAGTGGGCCCGGGGCAGCTGCCCCATTTGCCCCGCTTTAAAGACGGCCGTGGTGATAACACACACAGAGAAGGCAATGCTAGAAGCATCCTAAAAAGGGGTGTATCTTTTTTAGGGCAACCAAGCATGGAGAACAATTTAGTTCCCATGACACGGAGCCACTCCAGACCCCCACACACCTTCCGAAGAAGAAGGTTCTAGATTCTAACCAAATCATCAACCTCTCAAAACATCTACTTTCTGTATCTGAAACTAAATTGCTTGCACGAGGTTTGTCTTTTGTCCCAGTGCCGGAATTTGATAAATTCAATTGGACAAAAGACATACATTTGTTTGCAAGAAAATTAGCTCTCCACAAGTTTCATCGCATTCAGGATGAAAAGAGAGCTAAAAATCTTGGATTACAATCTTCAGATATCGATCTACTTGACACCTTAGTTGCATTACTATCAAACAATGAAATTCAAACAAACCCAGAACCGCCATTCACACAGCTCAAAAATAAGAGCAAATTTACACCATATTTGGCAGAGTTTAAGTATATTGACTTATTTGTCAAACTGGCTTGTAATGAAATAGAAAACTTGGATAAAAATAAACTTGATCTGTCCCCATATAGCAATATCACCCCTTTAGAACGTAAATCTTTGAAGAAATTACAAACCCTGGAAGACATTATACTTAAACCCTCGGATAAAGGAGGTAATCTTGTTATCCTTGATAGGTATGAATATGTCTCTATGGCCCACAGGATACTTCAAGATGAAGATACATATGAGATATTAAGTAATAACCCTACGAAGAGATACTTGGCAGAGTTGAAAAATATCTTGGATGAAGCAATGTCCCTGTCACTTATCTCTAAAGATGAATATCTTTTTATGTATATTAAAAATCCAGTAGTTGCAACCTTCTACTCGTTGCCCAAAATACATAAACAGCAGCCAGTAATGAGTGGCAGACCTATTGTCGCTGGTAATTCGAATTTAACACAGAATGTGAGTCTATATGTTGACCAGATTATACGTAAAATCGTGACAGAATTACCATCATACCTTAGAGACACTAAACATACCTTGAAACTCCTGGACGGCATCAATCTTCCTGAAAATGCAATTATGTGCAGTATGGATGTAGAAGGACTGTATAGTTCCATCCCACATCATATAGGACTGACTCATCTTAAGGCACATCTTGACAGCAACTCTATAACTTCAAAGAGACATAATCTTTTCATTCAAGATCTTATGAAATATATCCTGACACATAATTACTTTATGTTTCAGGGTAAATACTACCACCAGGTGAGAGGGACTGCTATGGGGATGGCTTGTGCCCCCTCATATGCTAACCTCCACCTGGGGTGGTGGGAGAAGACTACAGTATTTGGAACTGCCATGATGGAATATACTAAATACATCAAAATCTGGAAGCGCTATATCAATGATATAGTAATTGTGTGGACTGGAACCACGGAATCCTTTAGAGAATTTGTCCATACCTTAAATCTCAATGACATCAATTTGAAATTGACTTATGAAATTGGTGGCAGAGCCATCAATTTCTTGGATATCTCTATTTTGATCACTGATCAAGGGAAGATACACACCACACTCTTTAAGAAACCTACTTCCACCAATAATCTCTTAAATTGGGAGAGCTACCATCCACTTCCCCTTAAAAGAGGTATACCAGTGGGACAATACTTGCGATTACGCCGTAATTGCTCCACAGTCAAAGATTTTAAGGCTAAGGCAAAGAATCTGAAGGAACAGTTCAAAATTAAAGGATATCCGAATAGATTCTTGAAAAATGCATACTAGCGAGCCTTGATGACAGACAGAGAAACTCTCCTTCTAGATAAAAATGAGAGACAACACTCAATTGATTAGATGCATAGGGAATTTCGATGCAGGATGGCATCCAACTTTGAAAATTTTAAGTTGGTTCTGGCGTCTCCTCCAACAAGACCATCACCTACAGAAGGTCATTACCCCCTATGCATCAGTTACCGCAAGACGGGGTAGGAATATTAAAGACATACTTGTTCCAAGCCACTTAAGCTCCCCATCTAAAAAATCTACTTGGCTCAAATCTTCAGTGTGTGGAATGTATCAATGTGGTAGATGCAAATCTTGCAAATTCATATTACGCCCATCTAAAAAGATTTGGGACTCTATGAATACACAAGAGTTTGAGATTAAAAAGTTTTTTAATTGTCAAACCACAGGTTTAGTTTATGTATTAATCTGTTCATGTAAAAAAATGTACTTAGGAAAGACGATCCGTGCATTTAAACAGAGGATGAGAGAACACATTACATCTGTAAACCCGAGGAGATTAATTGACACTCCTATCTCTAAACATTTAAAACTCCATTATGGAGGGTCCGCAGAACATATACGTTTCTGCGGTATCGAAAAAGTCACACTTGGTCCGAGGGGAGGTGACCTCGATAAAAAACTCCTACAAAGAGAGAGTGTCTGGATATATAGATTAAAAACACTCTCCCCTATGGGATTGAATGAGGGGTTTTCATTTACACCATTTATCTCCTGAGTAGAACTTTTTTACTTTTTTGCTATACAGCATGATTCACTATTTTTTATATTATAGTAGTCTCTTTTTACAATATATGACTATTTATTAATTCTGTTTATTTATTTTTGATTTATGTTGTTTTTCTTCTTAATTTTATGGACCATCAGTTTGATCCTATTCTGCTTGCCTTAACACCTTAAACATACCCTTTGATACTATTGAGATTCACTAGACATTTAATTTTTAAATTTGCCATCTTAGTTCCTATAGTAGGATTTTCTTCCTTTTATGGTAACATATAATAGATAAAGTACCAATAGGGCCAAACTCAGTAATCAACACATTTATTTACTATTATTATTCTCTATTTGGGAAGGACCAGTGCATTTATGCACATTTATATATTGTTTATTTCTTGAGTTGCCATACTTATAAAATATTCATTATAGTATCTCTTTTAGTCCAATATAACTATCTGATCCATACTATACGTTTTTCTTTATTGTATGGATAAATATATGATGATATGACGGACGGGTCATGTCCGTCCCACTCCTGCCGACGGAATCTACCTGGTCGGCTTTGCGCGGGAAATGTTTAGTCACACCCCATACGAAGTAGACAACACCCATTGGATAATGGATCTCTTACAAAGGGTATTTTAAGCTTGGGACGAGCAGTCTCGGATTTGCCTCTGACGAAGGTGCTATTATCAGCACTGAAACGCGCGTCAGGCGTGTTCACTGTCCATTTTTTTTGGACATCACTGTTTGCTCACTTTTTTCACTACACGGAAATGGTTTGAGGACACTTGTATATGTTTAATAGATAGTAATTTTGTCCCCTTTTTTTGCTCTACCACTTTTAGCTGGTTAGTAGATGTAACAAATACATTTATATTTTGTTGCTATTTGGACTGTTACACAGTTAGCCTTTTTTTCAACCTCTATGCTACTTTTTTGCATGTGAAGGTATACTAACCTATTTTGTAAACCATCATTTAGCTGGTTATTTGATATAGCCAACATATCTTTATCTTATTGCCATCTGGACTAATGTACAGTTAGCTTTGCAACTTTTATGTTACTTTCTCTCTCTCTATATATATATATATATCCTAACCTGCTCTGTCTATAGATATGCCGTGGGCACTCTAAGCTCCACGATATCTATTTCCTCCTATTTACTTTATATTTGAGATTATACACGTATATCTCTTTGAGGATCTATATAGTGGTAGTTGTATGGGATTTATACCCCTATTGATATTGAGGCATTGGTTACATTAGAGAACACCTTTGAGCATTACTAATTAAAGCTCTTTTTTGGTGTCCTATATTTTTATATACCTATATTTCATATTGGGGTTGTGTGATAGACGTTATCTATCTATCTATCTATCTATCTATTTTTCTTTTGATCACAAGGAGATACACTCTATTAGTATATGTTTGTGTGACTACTTTATTATTTTCTCCAGACAAAATACAGTTAGATAAACCCGTCTCTGTGCGGCTGTATCATTCCGTATTTTCCATTTTCCTTTTTTTGGTATATAACGTGGGGTCAAGCCCCTGGAGCCTGCTGGAGTCTCCATTAGGTACTGTATAAGTCTCCCTGTACCAGTAGTCCTAACTTTGTTGGGTTCTACATGGTCTAGGTTGACTTTTCTTTCTCTTTGTTTATCATTTTTTGTTGTTGACATTTTCAGGTTGAACACTTCCCACAACTAAAAAATC
Source organism: Pelobates cultripes (assembly GCA_933207985.1). Lineage (NCBI taxonomy): Eukaryota > Metazoa > Chordata > Amphibia > Anura > Pelobatidae > Pelobates > Pelobates cultripes. Next base: position 168,608,200 of record OW240917.1, read on the forward strand.
CCTGTAAATTAAAAAGTTTGGATGTCTGGGTAGGGTCTTTTTCTAAAGTTTTATAAGTGGAATTGTCTCCCAGAATTCTATATGCTTCCTCCATGCAAAACTGTCTATTTATAATCACCGTGCCTCCACCTTTGTCAGTCTCTTTTATGATTAAATTTAAGTTGTTAGTTAGTTGTTTAATGGCCTTTTTTTCTTTCATAGAAAGATTTGTAACATATTTATTGTGTGCCATTTTATCTAAACCATTCTGGACCAATTCATTAAAGAGTTCTAATTCTTTATTTTTTTCCATCCATGGATAAAAGTTTGATTTATTTTTTAAATTGGAATGTAGTATGGGAGTTAATTATGGTTCATGAGTTTCATAAATAGTGCTATTGTTTGGTGCTGGTTACAAAACTCTCTCCCTGTGATGTTTTTCAAAAAATCTTTTGCTTGTTTATTTTTAAAAATACATTTGATTATCCAAAAAAAGGGAGAATGGTTTGGGATTCGCAGCCAGGGCAAATTTTCATCCCTTTTTAAAAATGGATAATTCATATGGAGTTAAATCTATTTTTTAATTATTAAAGATACCATCTAAATTTGTTGATGAAACCTGTTCAAATTCATTGAGTGGGATGGATGGATGTTGTCTTCTATTTCTGTGTGTGGTCTTTTTTTTGATTGGCGATCTTACATTGTTAAATGTGTTGCGTGTTGGTAAATGATATGTGCTGTTGGTGGCATTTAGATTTGGCGCCTTGTCTAAAAAACTTCTTGGTTAGAATCCTGTGCACCCCTCTGAGGGATGGGAATTTTAACTTTCACTGGTGGTAAGCGATAGGATTCAATCCTATGAGTAAATTGTGCATGATTAAACAGTTTTTTGTCTTTTCTATATCTGTCAACATTCTGTTTAGGGAACCTAGATATGGAACTATTCCTATTGGTTTTCTTTGTAAGAATATCTATTTGAATTTAATCTAAACCAACTTTTATAATTACCAGTACTAAAATCCTCTTGGTCTCATTGAAATTTAGAAGCTTTATTGCTCGAAATGTTGTCATCTATAGTTTTAATAGTTTCTTTTAATTTCTGGTATTTTTGTTCTGTAATACTGTCTTCATAACTCGTGACAATCTCAGTCTCTAAAGTATTAATCTCAGTTTCTAAATTGTTAAGGGATCTTTTCTGAAATTCTATCAGGCTTCTTATGTATTTTCTAGAACATTCCTCACTGGCTAAATTTTATTCCTCCATCAAATCCAAAAGCTAGTGTTTTAGTAACCCTTAAGCCTCGAGGAATAATGTTAAAAGAAAGATATTGTTCCAAAGAGGTGATTCAGGATAGTGCTGAATCTTTGTTGTCTTTTGAAATATTTGCTGGCTCATGTGTAGTAGACTGGGTCTTTGTTGTACTGGGTGGGCCAAAATACAGAGTATGGTTTGAGGAGACAACTTTTTTATTAAGCAAATTTCAATTGTATTACATACAATAAATGTGCAAAATACGGACATTTGTGTGAGAAACTTACCTGTGACTGGCGCCCAAGCTGCTCTTCTTCCTGGCCACGCGGCCCGAATAGTAGTATACTCACCTTTGGTTCCACAGACAGTTTCCTCTGCTAGTTTGCCGGCCTAACTGCAGCTTCTCATAAAATAAATTATTGGTGTGACATCATGCCCTTAAAGGGACCGCATCAGCTAGGAGATCCCATGCAGTTTGGGGTCATTACTCATGGCCCTATCATGGTCTCTGTCCTGAATATCATTTTGCCTCTTTATAAATCACTGGTAAGACCACATACTGAATATGCGGTGCAATTTTGGGCACCTGTTCTAAAGAAGAATATTATGGCACTAGAAAAAGTTCAGAGGTGGGCTACAAAATTAATAAAAGGAATGGAACATATCAGATATGAAGAAAGGTTAACAAATTTAAACCTCTTTAGTTTAGAAAAACGTTGCTTGAGAGGGGATATGATAACATTATACAAATATATTCACGGCCAATACAAATCATTGTGTGGAAATATATTTACAAACCAGACTTTATAGAGGACACGAGCTCATATTTTTAGACTGGAAGAAAGAAGATTTCGTCTAAGGCAAAAAAAAAAATTACTGTAAGAACAATAAGGATGTGGTATTCTCTGCCTAAAGAAGTGGTTTTATCAGAGTCCACACAGATGTTCAAACAGCAAATAGATGCATACTTGACCTTGGCTCATATTTGACTTGTGATTTCTGGTATCCTGACCTGGCTTCGTATTTGATTTGTGATTTCTGGTATCCTTACTGGGCTTTGTATTTGACTTGTGATTTTCTGGTATCCTGACCTGGCTTTGTACATACTCTGTGCATTTCTGTATTCCTGACCTTGACTTTCACTGACCTTGTTTCTCGCTATATTAATACGTTAAGTCCAACCACTCTAAGGCTTGGTAATACGTCTTTCGGTTCCACCTTTTGTGGGTTTCACCTCTTTCTGTGTGTTGGGTTATGGCTCCCGTGACAATTTTCTGACTAGATGCAGAAGATGACATGTTTTAAATGAGCTCCATTTGTTGGACTCTTTCAATTGCATTGTTAATAACATTAGTTAAAGCAGCGCTGTCATGGCCGAATCTCGTTTTTTTTTTAACCCCCCTCCCGACTCCACTACATCTAACTGACCCCTAAGTCACCCCTAAATGCCCCTAAGCCCCCCATATTATCTATATTTAATCTTTATTTTCTGCCCCGATCTATATTAAGTGCCTGTGGGATACGTCATCTGTCCACACTAGACAGACTGTGAGATTCCCGCACATGCCCAGTTAAACACTTGGAAATGCGAACAGGAATTTCATTTATTCATTCCTCAGAAAGATGAATGAATAGCATTGTCAGACGAACAGACAAACACTGAATATCAGTGTTAGTTTGTTCGTTCAGTTTATTACAAGGAGAGAGCTACTGGCGCGCAGCTCCCTCCTTGTAAAATGTAAAGATAGAAGCGGCAGGGAGCAATGCTCCCCGCCACTTCCTTAGCCCCCCATGTCCTCCCTCTTTGGAACTTCCCCACGTTGTATAAAATGACATAGAGCACTGTGATTGTATGGATTTCAAGCCACCCAATCAGAGTGCTCTGTGTCATTTTACACAGCATGGTAAAATTCTTTGGAACTTTCCCACGCTGTGTAAAATGACACAGAGCACTCTGATTGGATGGATTTCAAGCCCATCAATCAAAGTGTTATGAGTTAAATTACACAGCGTGGGAAAATTCCAAAGAACTTTCCCACGCTGTGTAAAATGACAAAGAGTACTCTGATTGGCTTAAACCAACCTATCAGAGTGTTCTTAGCCTAATTGCAGGGCGGGGCAAGGCTTTATAAGCCTTCCCCCGCCCTGCAGCTCTCAGTTTGCGTGGAGCTCTCCATGGGTGAAGATGGATTAATTTTTTGAGAGTCAGGATTTTTTATTTTTTTGCGCTCATGTTTTTTATTTTATTTTACGTCAAATGGTAAGTTTTTTTTTTTTTTTACAGGTTAGTTATTTTATTCCCCCTCACTATTTTTAGAGTGAGGGGGGTAGGTAGGGGATAGATTTTATTTGGGTGGGGGGGTGGGTGACTAGGGGCTTGGGGACCCCTACTCACCTTTGAAGGGGGGGGGGGATTTTTAATTTAGGGCCCCCATCCGCTATTATGATTTATGGCCCCCATTCCTGACTTGCGTTCTAACACGAATGGAGAAACTGTTAGAACGCAATTCCACAGTTTTGCCGGCATCCTGTCAAAGTGACAGGAAGCATCGCGGGAACAGGGAGGAAAGCTAAGGATTGTGGGAAAATTCCTGTGACCACCGGAAACGAAGCATACTTTGCTCCTCCGCTGGTCACCGCTGGTCATGGTGTAGGAAAACTCCATAAGATAAATAGTCCCTACATTTTCTTAAGTTTTAAAGAAAACTAGAGCAGACAGGAAGAAATGAATAACAGATCCTGAGAGAGGGAGAGAAGAGGAATAGATTGGGGAAAGGTAAGTTTGGCATGACAGTGCCGCTTTAATGTTTGAAGTTCTAGTACTCAAATTTATACAAGGATATTCTCCTTGAGCTGCTTAAGTCTATGTGGTTTGCTCATGTAAACCCACTCCTTTAGATATCACCTCAGGAAGAAATCTGGAGCTGAAAGGTTGGATGAACAATTAATATAGGATTTTTTTGAAATTATCTACTAGTTGAACAGTTGTCTCAAAAGCTCCATTGTGGCCCTAATTGTATGAGCAGTAGCCCCAGCCTGTTGAAACCACATTCCAGCACAATTTTTTCTTTACTTCCAAATAGTGGACCTGCCATTTTGAAATTAAATTTCCACTATTTTTACTTGTTGTTCCTACATGAAATGACCCATGATAAATCTCCCAAGACTTAATTATAAATTATACCTGCAACAACAAACAAAATGAACTACTAACACGTTATTTACCTATCAAATTCTACTCTGAATTTTGTCCCAAGCTCTATTACAATGTACATTATCTTTGTAAGTTTTACTTGACTTGTGCATTATACTGGTTTTATTATGTATGCTTTGCACAAATATCAATATATTTTTCTCTTGAAACATTAATTAAAAATACTTAATACAAAACCAAAAATGTTATTTTTTTAAAAAACAATTGAGAATTGTCACACTAAAATCACCTATAACTTATGTTCTGCTATTTAGGAGATGCTCCATTGTTTTTTAAAATTCTATAAAAGTGTTAGTAAATTAGAATAATTAAATTGTTAAGTAAACATAGTATTAAAATATTTACAAGTAGCAGTTTTCTTTAAAATGGTTATTTTTAAATGTGGTTATTTTTATACATTTGTGTATGCAAATATTATTTTATGTCTGTACTTATCTCTTTGTAATATTTGCTCACAATATCACGATATATTATACACTGCATGACCAAAAAAAAAAGTTGCTACTAACAAAAAAAAGGTCACACACTTTAATATTTAGTTGGACCACCTTTAGCTTTTATTACGGCACGCATTCGCTGTGGCATTGTTTTGATAAGCTCCTGCAATTTCACAAGATTTATTTCTGTCCAGTGTTAATTTTTCACCAAGATCTTGAGAGTCGGACCACTGCACAAACTCTTCTCCAGCACATCCCAAAGATTAACTTATTTATTTATTAAATATTTTACCAGGAAAGATACATTGAGATTTCTCTCGTTTTCAAGTATGTCCTGGGTTAAGGTCTGGACTCTGTGATGGCCAATCCATGTGTGAAAATGATGGCTCCATGAACCACTCTTCCACAATTTGAGCCCGATGAATCCTGGCATTGTTATCTTGGAATAGGCCCATGCCAACAGGGAAGAAAAAAATCCAAAAATCCATTAATGGAATAACCTGGTCATTCAGTATATTCAGGTAGTCAGCTGACCTCATTCTTTGGGCACATAATGTTGTTGAACCTAGACCTGACCAACTGCAGCAGCCCCAGATCACAGCACTGCCCCCACAGGTTCGTACAGTAGACACTAGGCATAATGGGTGCATCACTTTATCTGCCTCTCTTATTACCCTGTAAATCCAGATTTACTAGAAAAGGGTAAATCTGGACTCATCAGACCACATGATGTTCTTCCATTGCTCCAGAGTCCAATCTTTATGCTCCCTAGCATATTTATGCCTTTTTTCCTGATTAGCCTCACCTACACAGCTGTTCAGTCCCAAAAGTTCTACTGTTGTTTTTCTACGATTTGATTTAACCAAACCTTTAAGTGATCGCCAATCACGATCACTCAGGATTTTTTTCCAACCACATTTCTTCCTCAAAGACAATGGTTCCTCACTCTCCCTCCAGTTTTTAATAATGCGTTGGGCAGTTCTTAACCCAATTTTAGTAGTTTCTGCAATCTTCTTAGATGTTTTTCTCTGCTTGATGCATGCCAATGATTTGACCCTTCTCATACAGACTAACATCTTTTCCATGACCAAGGGATGTGTCTTTCAACATGTTTTTTTTAAGAAATGAGAAGTTACTCATTGCATCAGTTGGGGTTAAATAACTTGTGAGCTGAAAGATAATCACCCATGCAATAACCATCCAATAGGAGGCTCTTACCTATTTGCTTAGTTAAATCCAGGTGGCAACTTTTTTTATTTTGGCCTGGTAGTGTATTATGACTGTATAATTTTTTTTCTGATCAATGTCATGTAACTTTTACCCTTATAACAACAGGAACATTTAGTTTCTTTTTCTCTTACATCATCTCCCTATGGAACTGAATGTATGTGGCTCTGCATGCTATGTTGTTATTTATATATATTATAATTATCAACGTAAAGCTAATATCATGTAGAAATAAGAAGACCTTTAACAGAAAGTATAAAGGAGAATGGCATGTCACATTTGTACTGCATTCACTAACTTTCTCATTCTCATTCTGTAACTTATCATATTCATACATTTCCAACATGAACAATCTACTGTAAACTGTGGTGGTTTTTTTTAAATCTTTACAAAGGTTCATTTATATTTCTCTCGCTTTTTTCCAGATAGCCAATTAACTTGTCTTCTCCTCAAAGTTCACAATTTTATTCTAATTAGTACTCGATTTTAATTAGTTGCAACCTCATTAAATTTTCTTTGCTCAGGATAAAAGATACTTAATATGCCCTATGGAATATTTTCCATATCAGATAGAAGACAACTTTATTTTTCTTCTCCGGATTATTATTAATATTGATATCCTGTAACAGTTTTTAAATTAGAATCATTTTAGATGAATGCTGATTAAGGTTCTGGATTACAGAAATGTATTTATGTTCCTATACAGAAATATTGTTTTCTCATACATTTGTGAGATCAGCGAAGCAAATACATATCAGTCTTAAAGGGGATCTGTCACTTTTCAGTGACAGGTATATTCTTCATGAAATACTGATCAAGACTTTAAAGATACCATAAGACAATATACGGAATATTTGTCTTATGGTTAAGCCTGAACTTGGCAAAAGTTGGATCTCCGCCATGAAGTTTTGTTCAAACCCAGAAGCCGCCACAAATGACGGCTGTGGCTTTCAGACTCTGTCTATAGAGGATCCCACAAAGTCACAGCATCCTATACAGACCTCAGTGTTGTACTCTTGTGCATGCACTGATCATGTCAACTGAAGCACCAGAAGTCGAAGAGGACAGCAGCGTGAAAATGGCACCAGCCAGAAGGGATATCCTAAGTAAAACTCATCTCCCCTGTACCCTGGGGCCACTAGACAGATATAGTATCTCTCTTTCAGGGGTGTTTAAAAAATATTCAAAGACCCCAGAAATTAACAGATCTGCTTTACAATTTCAAATACATTTAAACTTTTAATTTCCTATGCGCTTTCCTTTCAAGTTACTTACCACTTTAAGGATGAGGTCCCTCAATATGGCAATTGGCTTAATCCAGAAAATCAAGCAGAATGTTAAGCTCTCAGCTATGCACTTGTGGATAAAAACCCAGTAACCTCATAATTTCTACAACAAATCCTGGAAACAATGTCCTATAAACTGATATCAAAACAGCAATCTTCATGTCAAAAAGAAAATGCAAGGTTTCAGAAACCGTATCGTTCACATAGAGTCTAAAATTGGACAAATACATTGATGCACACAATTCATTTGCAGACAAAGTTCAACAACTTGAAACTGAGTCTGAGTGATCTGGAGGATCCTCCAAGAGGAAACATTTATGATTAAGAGGTGTACATGAATCTGATGCAATGGCAGATCTGCCTTTGTTCACATCTGGCCTTTCTAAAAGATGTGCTCTTGCGGGCCCATCATTATCATATTAAGGAAACACTACTTAGGGCAAGAAGAACATCCCAAAACCCGCCACAGAAAAATGTGATTATACACGCAATGGCTACACTAGAATAATTAATCAAGCTCTGGAAGATGGCATGAATTTGATACGGAGATGGGACACCTCCTACTCTTTGATCTCTTTTAACTCTTTTACATAGTTACGTAGTTATGTAGTTACATGGGTTCATCAAGTTCAACTTTTTTTGATTGAATGGAAGAAAATACACCAGCAGATTGAATTTCTACATATACTTCACACCTTCATATATAACTTGTGCTGGAGCCAGAACAACTACAGCTGGTTGTAGATGGTTGTAGATTAAAATATCCATGGATACTCAGGGATAGAGTCTATGACATAAAGAATCTCTATAATATGGCCAACAAGGAACATTCTGCTAATTTCTGAAAATTTCCAAAATAGGTCTTGCTTAGAAACACTTGATCTAGCAAAAAAACATACCTCTCCCTTGATGTTAACACACTGGCTACATTGCCAGAGTGTTGTCATCTAACTGGAGTGATCTCGGTCAGTCGGTTATTATGTTTCTTTATCAAGTGCAAACAAAGCTTGCTAGATGAGTAGCTACAGCACCTGCAGAACATACAATATTTTAGTTGTACACACAGAAAACAAGTAAAAAGTAGGCGCTCGTAATAAAATCGTCTAGAATAAAACAGAACAACCTGTTAATATAAAAAAGAGCTGCACCAAAAACAAGTGTAAAACTCCTCCAAACACTTTAGTGAATATACTTAAAAATAGTAAGGTGCGCTGTGTCTTTAAGACCCAAAAATGTATAAAGTGCAACTAAGTGCAAACAAATTGATAAAGTGCAAAGTGATACAAAGTGCACTTAAAGTGTAAAATATCAATATAAAATATTATACATACATATGGCCTCTCGACTCCAAATATACATAAAAAGGAAAAGAGACATAAAAAAAAAAAACAATAGTGTGAAACCGTATTAAAATGGTAGTATGGATAATAAATGCCAAATATTGCACTCACAAAAGTAGAGCAGAATAAGCCTGCTCTAGCTTTAACAGCTTCTTCAAATGTAGGACTGCATAGACGAAAAAATATTCCAAAATCTTTATTGCCCAGCACAGCACCAATATATCACCTTCCTCCACACTTAGTATTCAGTTACAGAGCCTTCGGTAGCATACAGCATAAGGGTGTCGACCTGTCCCTCTGCGGTTTCGCCGCCGTAATTGCCGTCTGTTGGCCGTCTGTTTCCTCAAACTTCCAGGGGGAGGAGCTTTCTCGGGTGCGTGACGTCAGGTGCGTAACTTAACGTGATGACGCGTTTCGCCGTATTCACGGCTTCATCAGATCTGCCCATCCATGTCCTTACAGTTCTTATATACCCATCATAATGAGTACATTCAGGTGACTGCCATATAAAGTCTGTTATTTTGTTGCTGGCATCAATCAAATCAATTGCATATATATACACAAAAAAAGCAATATTACTTTATTCGAAAAACATCATAATTTAAATACTTGCATTATTTAAACACATATATATATAAAAACATTGAAACATATAATTTCCCAAAGAAACTTATTTCAAGAGACATATTTAAGAAGACATACTTAAAACCATCATTACCTTAAGAGAATTGTTTAAACAAACACATTTAAAGAAACATGCTTAAAAATACATAAATACATATTTAGAAATACATGCTAATGACATAACAATATAGCACCTCCTCCTAATCTAAATATAAAAAGAGAAAAATATTATACATTATGAGGAATAGGAACATATTTAATTATACTAAAAGAACACATCAGTATTAACCTAAAAAATTAAATAAATCAAATTCTATATTGAGCCCCCTAGGTTCTAAAGTTTTTAGCCTATGGACCCATTTCATTTCTTTTTTGCCTATGTCAATGATATGATTACCCCCTCTCCATGATTTTTTCACTATCTCTATACCTAAGAATGCCAGACCCCTAGGGTCTTTATTGTGGTATTTTTTAAAAAGGGCTGAAACACTATGATTATCGTAACCCTTAGTAATATTATTTACATGCTCATATATTCTTTTATGTAGTGGGCGAATTGTCCGTCCCACATACTGTAATCCACATGGGCATATTAATAAATAAATTACATTTTTACTAAAACACGTAATAAAATTTTCAATAGAAAACTCTGCATCTTCCCTATTTTTAAATTTACTAACCCCCTTCAGAGTAGCATTTTTACTGCACCTACATCCTGCACACTTATTACAAGAATAAAATCCTTTTTTATTATTATCTAAAAAAGTTTTCGGAATTTCTTTTTTAGGATGATTAAAAGTCAAAATACGTTTAAAATTTGGTGCTCCTCTAAATGTAATAAAAGGTTTCTCTGGAATAATTTTGCTGAGTTCATTATCTTTCTTTAAAATATGCCAGTGTTTATTTACTATTGATTTCATTCTATTGCACTCTTGATTAAAATCAAAAACCAAGGGTAATATTATTCCACTTTCTTTGTTTGAATTTCCTACATCCTTATGATTACTTAATAACTGATTAGGTTCTAAATTTATTGTTTCATTATACGCTTTTTCTAAAATCTGTTGTGGATACTTTTTTTGCTTAAACCTATCTAAAATTGTCTTGGCTTGTTCCTCAAATTTATCCTTGTCTGTACAATTCCTCCTAATTCTTTGTAATTGGCCCTTAGGAATATTGTTAAGCCAAGGAGTATAGTGACCACTATTATATAGAACGTAATTGTTGGCATCTACTTTTTTAAAAAAATTTTTTGTTTTAATCTCACCCTTTTCTATATATATTTCTAAATCTAAATAATTAATATTAGACTTACTAAAAACACTAGTTAAAACTATACCCCAATTATTATTATTTAATCTTTCTAAAAATGCCTTAAGATCTTCTTCATATCCATCCCATATAAAAATTAAATCGTCTATATATCTATGGTATGAGACCAGGTTTGACCTCCATTCCGGGCTATCGTATATATATTTATCTTCCCAACCTGACATATATAAATTCGCGTAACTGGGGGCAAACCTGGTCCCCATAGCAGTTCCCTGGCACTGTAAGTAAAAATGAGAATTAAATAAAAAATAATTATTATTTAAAATCCAGTTAATACTTTTAATTAAAAAGTCTATATGTTCATTTGAGAACTTCTTAGATTTGTTAAGGCATTCTTCTATAACTTGACAACCTTGTACATGGGGAATAGAGGTGTATAACGAAGATACATCACTTGTTACCAATATATATGAACTCTTCCATTTAATATTATTTAAAAAATTGATAACATCTAATGTATCTTTTAAATAAGAGGGTATGACTTTAACTAAATCCTGCAACCATG
>OW240917.1:168628509-168699330 GCA_933207985.1 Pelobates cultripes
AAAAACTCATTAATATCAAAGCTGAATATTTTTGGAAGTAGTTTTTAGTTTGTTTTTAGTTATAGCTATGTTAGGGGATATCTGTGTGTGCAGGTGACTATTACTGTGCATAATTATTAGGCAACTTAACAAAAACAAATATATACCCATTTCAATTATTTATTATTACCAGTGAAACCAATATAACATCTCAACATTCACAAATATACATTTCTGACATTCAAAAACAAAACAAAAACAAATCAGTGACCAATATAGCCACCTTTCTTTGCAAGGACACTCAAAAGCCTGCCATCCATGGATTCTGTCAGTGTTTTGATCTGTTCACCATCAACATTGCGTGCAGCAGCAACCACAGCCTCCCAGACACTGTTCAGAGAGGTGTACTGTTTTCCCTCCTTGTAAATCTCACATTTGATGATGGACCACAGGTTCTCAATGGGGTTCAGATCAGGTGAACAAGGAGGCCATGTCATTAGATTTTCTTCTTTTATACCCTTTCTTGCCAGCCACGCTGTGGAGTACTTGGACGCGTGTGATGGAGCATTGTCCTGCATGAAAATCATGTTTTTCTTGAAGGATGCAGACTTCTTCCTGTACCACTGCTTGAAGAAGGTGTCTTCCAGGAACTGGCAGTAGGACTGGGAGTTGAGCTTGACTCCATCCTCAACCCGAAAAGGCCCCACAAGCTCATCTTTGATGATACCAGCCCAAACCAGTACTCCACCTCCACCTTGCTGGCGTCTGAGTCGGACTGGAGCTCTCTGCCCTTTACCAATCCAGCCACGGGCCCATCCATCTGGCCCATCAAGACTCACTCTCATTTCATCAGTCCATAAAACCTTAGAAAAATCAGTCTTGAGATATTTCTTGGCCCAGTCTTGACGCTTCAGCTTGTGTGTCTTGTTCAGTGGTGGTCGTCTTTCAGCCTTTCTTACCTTGGCCATGTCTCTGAGTATTGCACACCTTGTGCTTTTGGGCACTCCAGTGATGTTGCAGCTCTGAAATATGGCCAAACTGGTGGCAAGTGGCATCGTGGCAGCTGCACGCTTGACTTTTCTCAGTTCATGGGCAGTTATTTTGCGCCTTGGTTTTTCCACACGCTTCTTGCGACCCTGTTGACTATTTTGAATGAAACGCTTGATTGTTCGATGATCACGCTTCAGAAGCTTTGCAATTTTAAGAGTGCTGCATCCCTCTGCAAGATATCTCACTATTTTTAAATTTTCTGAGCCTGTCAAGTCCTTCTTTTGACCAATTTTGCCAAAGGAAAGGAAGTTGCCTAATAATTATGCACACCTGATATAGGGTGTTGATGTCATTAGACCACACCCCTTCTCATTACAGAGATGCACATCACCTAATATGCTTAATTGGTAATTGCACTCCCTGTATATATATATATATATATATATATATATACACATATACAAACATACATACATACACTGTCTAAGTGTATTTTAATATTAATATATATATTTATATATTAATATCAAAATACACATAGAATGGTATTGATTAAATATGTATATAATTATATATATATATATATTTATATATAATAAAAAATAAATATGTAAAAACGTTAAAAATAATAATAATAACAATTTATATGTGTAATTTTGTTCTAACTATATTTTGGTATTAATATATATATATATATATATATATTGATATCAAAATACACGTAGAATGAAATAATATGTATGTATATATATATATCTATATGCATAAGTATATAAACACATATATATAAATAAAAATAATTTTAAAGATGTGTATATATATATATATATATATACACACACACACATATATAAATATATCATCCAAGTAGAGAGCACTCTGGAGTCTTCGTTTTATATCAAAATAAATATTGCTTTATTGTGCAGAATACAAAAATGTCAACGTTTCAGTCACAATAGACTTTTCTATTATATATATATATATATATATATATGTGTGTGTGTTTGTGTGTGTATATATACACACACAAACACACATATATATATATATATATATATATATATATATATACACACGCATATGTATATATAATAATTCTACGTATATATTTATGTAATATTTTTATGTAATTAGGCCATTTTATTAATTACAATTTGCGGGACCTGTCTGACAACCCAGACCGAAAGTCCAGGGTATTTAATTTGCTAGCACTATATTTAACCCTGTACATGTGGGGTACTGTTTTACTCGGAAGACTTCGCTGGACACCAATATTAGGGTTTCAAAAGTAAAATGTATTACAACAATGATATCGTTAGTATAAGTGAATTTTTGGGGCATTTTTCACACACTAATGGCACTTACACTGACGATATAATTGTTGTGATATGTTTTACTGTTTTGAAACACTAATATTTGTGTTCGGCAAAGTCTTCCGAGTAAAACAATACCCCCATGTACAGGTTTTATGGTGTCTTGGAAAGTTACAGAGTCAAATATAAGGCTTGCATTTACGTTTTTTCACATTGAAATTTGCCAGATTGATTATGTTGCCTTTGAGACCGTATAGTAGCCCAGGAATGAATATTACCCCCATGATGGCATACCATTTGCAATTGTAGACAACCCAAGGTATTGCAATGGGGTATGTTCAGTCTTTTTTTAGAAGCTACTTAGTCACAAACACTGGCTAAAATTGGCGTTCAAATTAGTTTTTTGCATTTTTCACACATAAACAAATATTAATACTAACTTTGGCCAGTGTTTGTGACCAAGTGGCTACTAAAAAAGACTGGACATACCCCATTTGCAATACCTTGAGTTTTCTACGATTGCAAATGGTATGCCATCATGGGAGTAATTCTCATTCCTGTGCTACCATATGGTCTCAAAGGCAACGTAAGCAATCTGGCGAATTTCAATGTGAAAAAACTGAAAAATGTAACATGCTATATTTGACCCTGTAACTTCCCAAAATACCATAAAACCTGTACATAGGGGGTACTGTTTTACACGTGAGACATCGCTGAATACAAATATGTGTATTTTATTGCAGTAAAAGCAAACAGTATTATGACATTCACAGTCAAAACGTCATGTAGAACTAAAAAAATAAAACATTTTATTCATATTAAATTAGGTTTCATAGCTAAATATTTGATGTTAAATGGAAGCCCTGTTTCCCCTGAATAAAATGATATATAATAAGTGTGGGTGCACTTAATATGAAAGAGGTGAATTACGGTTGAACAGACATATAGTCAAATTCCAGGTTTTGTTTACATTTTGATTTGATCACAACTTGTACACTTGGCTCAGTCCTTAAGGGGTTAAGGACTGTGAATTTGAACAACTAATAATTAATTAATATTGTACACAGAACAACATATTGCAAAAGTGTTCTAAAATTGTGAACAATTGCATTACGTTTAGATGACATAATATGAAATGCTATTCTAATTAGTTTCTGTAACAAACATATATATATATGTCAGGTGTGCATATTTTTGTTTAACATTGTATTGACTATCCACAGACTTCAGGTGGAAGGGGTTTTCAATCACAATTTTTCCCCACCATAACCTTTTTTGGTTTTTGCTTCGCAAGTACTGACAAGCCTCAATAGCAAACTAGTAACCAACCTCATGCTGATGATTTGCATTAACAATGAAACAGCTGTCCATGAGTAGTTCACTGGCTTTGCATCTTTTCCTAAGTTGTGTTTCGAAGCTGTTGTATACTGCAAACACAGCCCCAAAGGAATCCATGTTTAAATTGGAATGAGGCAAAAATGTGATTCTTTGTTGAACTAATTTGCATATGCCTACCCAGAATCCTTTCGGTTTTAACATTACTGCAAATGTGTCATTTCTGTAGGAAAAACAAGGCTTATGGCTTGACTGGTGTGCAGATTTTTGCACATTGTATTGATATATATATATATATATATCACGATGTAGATTTATCACTTCTATTTAAATTTTATTTTTGTTATTATTCTACTTTTGCACATATTGTTAATATACATTTAATTCCTAACCTCATAATATTAAAGGGACACTATAGTCACCCAGACCACTTCAGCTCAATGAAGTGGTCTGGGTGCCAGAGCCCCTGATTTTAACCCTTCAGATGTAAACATAACAGTTTCAGAGAAACTGCTATGTTTACAGTGCAGGGTTAATCCAGCCTCTAGTGGCTGTCTTCCTGTCTTCCTGACAGCCACTAGAGGCGCTTCTGCGACGCTCGATGCAAAAATCGCATTCAGCATGCAGAACGTCCATAGGAAAGCATTGAGAAATGCCACGTTGGAGTGGGAGGAGAGGTCACCAGCGCCAAGGGAGGCCGGTGCTGGATTAAAGTAAGTAACTGAAGGGGTTTTAACCAAGGGAGGGGGGCCATGAGGGTGGGGGAGACCTAAGGGTTGTATAGGGTCAGGAAAACAAGTTTGTTTTCCTGACACTATAGTGATTCTTTAAGAATAGCTCCAGTGTATTCTTTTTTATTTATTTTTTCACTGTGATGAAATTTAATAATAAAAGAAAAATTACTAACGCTCAATCTGTACAATCAGTGTATAAAAATCTTTCAGTCCAGTTATTTTCATAATATTCTCTAAATGTGAATTTGTAAATACTGTAGAAATATTATGACATTTTCATAGCTTTTTACAGTAAAATTTACATGGTTTTTTATTTTTGCAGGTCAATTAAACACATTGGCTTACAATGCCAGACTCCTGGCACGTAAATGTTTGCAAGAGTGACAGGGAAAGAGGAAGAGAAAATCAAAATATACAATTTCCTTTTTGTATAAAATGCTAAAAGGCACCACAATTTTTACATTAGGTGTAAATGGGAAATTATAGCAAATATTTTTTCCTTATTGGTCTGGAACATTCAACATTTGTGCAATCGATTTACACTCAGTCTATGCATTATTCTTTAATGTAATAGTGATTATGATATTAGGAGTGCAGTCCCCAAATGGTCAGTGTGAAAATTATTGGTGGTTTTCTAACCAACATTACCTAACTCTCAAACTACAGAGGGATTTTGAATTATTGTTTAGGCTGCTACGACTATGTATTAGTTGTTTTTCCCCTCTCTCTTTTATGTAGATCTGGAGTCCACTGGGTGCCTCTTCTCTTAACTCAATGGTTGAGAGTGATCTGCTGCTAAGTTCAGTAAAGCTAAGGGAACATCTGAAGCTATTCTAAAACAGTTCCAAAATGGTTTGACTACTTACAATCTGTGGACAGCACTCCTAATATCATAATCACTATAACATTAAAAAATAATGCATAGACTGAGTGTAAATCGATTAGACAAATGTTGAATGTTCCAGACCAGTAAGGAAAAAAATATTTCTAATAATTTCCCAGAATTCCTTGCAGTAGTAACAAATTTGTGATTGCTGTGGGAAAAGCAAGTCTTTTTATGCCTTGACTGGTGTGCAGATTTTTGTTTAACATTGTATTGACTATACATATATATATATACATATATACATACATATATACATACATATACATATATATATATATATATTACACACACACACACACATATATATATATATATATATATATATATAGATGTAGATTTATCACTACATTTTAAATCTTATTTTTACTATTTTTCTACTTTTGCACATATTGTTATTATACATTTAATTCCTAACCTCATAATATTAAGAATAGCTCCAGTGTATTCTTTTTGATTTATCTTTTCAGTGTGATCACAAGGAGTTAAGGGGGATTCCAAGGAACTGCCTTGGTTATTAATTTATTTCTCTACTGTATCATATGACTGTCATATACTACAGGCCATGTTTTTTTCCAGCATCTATATATATGTAGAGGACAGTATTGAACAAGAGGCCAGAAGGTGGGGCTATATCAATGGTAGGAGTCAGAACAAGGTGTGGAATCTAGTGGAGAAAACAGTCCTGCTCCCAATTGAGTGATGTCAAAATGTGTATTGTGCAAAATTCAACTTGGCTGAACCATCCTTTCCAAAAATATAGATAAAAATGAATTTAGGCCTAAGCACTTCCTGCCAAGTGAGAATAAGTAACCAAGAGAGGGAATAATAGGAGGAGCAGTAAAACAAACAAAAAAAAGAAATAACATACTTTATTTATATACTATATTTATTCAGTAAATAATATATATTTTTTTACTGCTCCTCCGTTTTTTCATCTATTGCTCACTTATCACTTTATCTGCGAATACAATCAGCATTTAGCGTTTGTCCCCTAGCCTTCAATCATTTTGTTTCCTAAGCATCTCCTTTTTTTAGGCACTAAAAAGGGGGTGTAGTGTAGAGGGTGATATAGGCTGTAGTATAAAGTGATGAAAGTGTTGTATAGGGAATAGGAGCAGTAGTGTGTAGGGTAGGAGTTATGATATGGGTTGAGGTATAAAGGGGAAAATGAAAGCTGCAGTGTATGGGCAGTAACTGTGTTGTAAACAATATTAAAAAATAAATTTTACCCCCACCTTGTTTACCTTGGTTACAATTAGATTTGAGAGAACCCGGACTGTAAAGTTTGAGTTCGTACCGAACATTACGTTTTTGGGACCCCGGACCCGAACACAGACATATCACTGTATGTTCGGCTTTGAGTTTGGTGTTCAGCAATTTAATGACGCGTTTTGAAAGGCTGCAGGGCAGCCAATCAACAAGCGTTTGACTCGTGTGCGATTAGAAGCCATCACAGCCATGCCTACTAATGGCATGGCTGTGATTGGCCAGTGCAGCATGTGACCCAGCCTCTATATAAGCTGGTTACTTAGTATTATTAAATTATGCCTCTACTCGCTATACCGCGAATAGGGGCATGTCTATTAAACAGTGAGCAGCCTATTGCAATAAGGGTGAGGGACCTACCCCCAATTTTTATTTATGGCCCCCACCCGCTGCTCAGGGGTGGGGGACAGGGGGTAGGACAGTAGGTCCCTCCCCTTATTTTTATTTAGGTCCCCAACCCGCCGCTCAGGGGTGGGGGCCGGGGAGGAGGACATAAGGTTCCCCCCCTTGGCCAGTGATTGGCCAGTGCAGCATGTGACCCAGCCTCTATATAAGCTGGTTACTTAGTATTATTAAATTATGCCTCTACTCGCTATACCGCGAATAGGGGCATGTCTATTAAACAGTGAGCAGCCTATTGCAATAAGGGTGAGGGACCTACCCCCAATTTTTATTTAGGGCCCCCACCCGCCGCTCAGGGGTGGGGGCCGGGGAGGAGGACATAAGGTTCCCCCCCTTATTTTTATTTAGGGCCCCAACCCGCCGCTCAGGGGTGGGGGCCGGGGAGGAGGACATAAGGTTCCCCCCCTTATTTTTATTTAGGGCCCCAACCCGCCGCTCAGGGGTGGGGGCCGGGGGGGAGGACAGTAGATTCCCCCCCAATTTTTATTTATGGCCCCCACCCACCGCCGAGGGGTGGGGGCTGGGGGGAGGACATTAGGTCCCCCGCTAATTTTTATTTGAGGCTCCACCCACCGCTCAGGGCTGGGGACCAGGGGGGAGGACAGTAGGTCCGCCCTTATTGTTATTTAGGGCCCCACCCGCCGCGCAGGGGTTGGGGAAAACAGTAGGTCCGCCCCCACATTCTTATTTATGGTTCCCACCCACCGCTCAGGGGTGGGGTCCGGGGAGGGAGGACAGTAGGTCCCCCCCTTATTGTTATTTAGGGCCCCTACCCACCGCTCAGGGGTGGGGGCGATATGTTTTTGTTTGTTTTTTACTGTGAGCAGCCAGTGGCTTCTCACTGTTTACTAGACATACCCCTACTCGCGGTATAGCGAGTAGGGGCTGAATCTACTAATACTAAGTAATCTTTACTTAGTGTTAGTAAATTTAGCTGAAAGACCAATTTAGGTCTTTCAGCCTTTTGGTAGATAGCTCCCTAATACTGTGGGAATTAGGGAGTTATCTACTAATCGGCTGCTTATTGTATGTATTTTATGTTATTTTAAGTGATTTCCCTATCCACATTTGTTTGCAGGGCACTTGTCCTACTCTTACCCCCATTTTACATTTTGCAGCCCTCTAGCCCTTTCAGGACTTTTTAGAGCCATTTTTGTGCCCAAAAGTTTGGGTCCCCTTTGTCTTCACTGGGGTTCGGGTTTGGGGTCAAGTTCGATCCTGAACCCGGACTTTTTTCCGAAGTTCAGCCAAACCCGCCGCACCCAAACATCCAGGTGTCCGCTCATCTCTAGTTACAATCTATAGTGGTACGGCGGGCTCTGTTTCTTGTCCACACTGTTGGTGGATGCAGATCACATGTACTTTCTAAGGCCATGGCAATGCTGTAATCCACTATGGGGAGCTATGCACATACAACCACCCCTGGTCTTCATGGCTACCCACCAATGGCAATGTATACCAGGCATCAGAGACAATCTGTCCATCAGACCAGTGGCTACTCTTCTGGCTCTTTGTTACCTTGCCCCGGTGATCTACTGTGGGTGCAGACATTGCATGTTTTATAAGTTCCGGCACCTTAGATATTGTCAGAGTGTTCACCAGCTAATAGAAAACCACCATAGAACCAGGACGTCTCAAACTCCCTCGTAACAGTGAAGGGACACAGGACTGGTCAATGAAATCTTTTGATCTCCCTGCCCGCACTGATATTGGGAGCATTGAGGTGTGCCTGGGAACACCCTGCTCACACACTTATGAATACAGTATAGCAAAACAATGAATGAAAAGAAAATGAGTAAATTATGAGTATAATGCACTTTTTTCCAATTTTTTGCAAACAATAACATATAATATAGAATATTGCATGTAATCAGAATATAACATGTAAAGAAACATGCCTGGTTTGGTGTGAGGTTTATTGTACAGATACAGATAATTATTTTCATATTAAACTGGCCTTTTAGGAATATAACATGTTTTATTATGATTTTAAGTTTACTTGCTGCATATATTTATATTTTATTTCTTGCTGTTTACCATGCATATTATTTTCAGAGTCTACTTTCTTTAATTTATTAAAGAACGGCCGGATCCTGAAAATTATCCTCTCTTTTGTCCTTCATTGAATAACCTTCAAAGCTCATATTTTTAATTGTTTAATGAATCTGTATGAACAAACCTCTTAAAGGAGGCCAGGTAAATCCCTGAGGTTCTGCGTTCTGTTCTTTATTTTTGCTCTGTTTCTAACTGTGAGACCATTTGGCAGTTACAGACTTAAAGCTTTCAGATAATTAGCTTTACAAAGAAAGGTTGATATTTCATGAACAAAGTTTGAAAATCTTGTTCTAAAACTTTCTCTCATTCATCCTATGCAACCTACCTGCTATTATAAATGTTTTGCTACAAATAAAAAATACTTGCTTTTTATTCCTGATTTTCTAACCTTTGTTGATGTATTTGAGACATTTAAGGCATTTCAATGAGTTTTTTTTGTGTTCCATTTTTTGCCAAATTTTGAGAAATCCTACACTTTAATACAATTTCCATTAAAAAAAAACCAACTAATCAAGGTAAATAGTGTCAAAATATGTGACACCTTTTTTCAATTTTATGAATACCAACTTATCATGTCATAACTAACGCATATCTCAATTACCAAAAAAATAAATTTAAAACAATGAAACGAAAACCTAATATCACAGGTTACCATCTATGGTAATGTAATCATAAAACCCTAACTATATGATTCCAGGTTATAGCTAATGTACTCCTACCACCAAATTTAACAAAACCAACGTGGGTATATATTGGGTATATATATTATTAGCAGGAGACAAGATAGATTTTAAAGTGGCTCTGTCACCTCAAACATTTGTTTCTCCTATTGCTTCCTCTTCCCTTTGAAACATAAGTCAAACTAGAGACTACTTTGTCCTATGTATTTTCCTACACTTTGCAATCTTGGCCTTAAAGGAACACCATAGTCACCAAAACAACTTTAATCTAATAAAGCTGTTCTGGTGTATAGATCATGCCCCTGCAGTCTCACTGCTCAATTCTGTGCAATTTAGGAGTTATATCACATTGCTTATGCACCTTAGTCACTCCTCCCTGCATGTGACTTGCACAGCCTTTCTAAACACTTCCTGCAAAGAGTCATCTACTGTTTATACTTCCTTTATTGCACAGTCTGGTTAATTTAGATTTCCTTATCTCCTGCTCTGTTAATTGGTAGACCTTGTAGTAGCCCCCTGTGTGTGATTATTGTCCAATTTACAAAGCAGGAGAAAAAAACCATCTGGAGTAAGTTAACATCTGATTGAAAATGAAACCATTTGTATTATGCAGGCTGTGCGAGTCACTGCCAGGAGAGGTGTGGCTAGGGCTGCATGGACAGAAAAACAGTGATAGTACTTCTATGTGGCAGAGAATTGAGCAGTGAGACTTCAGAGGCATGATCTACATACAAAAACTGCTTCATTAAGTTAAAGTTGTTTGAAGACTATAGTCCACCATTTTGTCACAATTGTCAAGTGTACGAAAATACAAACAATATATATGGGTCCACTTAACATTTCTCCCAACATTTCAAATAGAGAAAGTAATACATTTCAATTTTAGGAGTGTGAGATGGATGTGACCAGGGGTAGGGCTGTACAAAAAATATTTAGGTGACTGGCTATAACAATTTATGCAACTAAAATGTAATTGATAACAAGAACAATGTATCTTATTTACACAAACAGATTTCTAAAAATTTATCGTAGTTTAAAAGACAAACTGCTGTGAGAATTACTGCTATAAAACTTTGTTACACACCAATAATATATAGCTCATAGAAAATATGGAAATTGGGATAGGAAAGAGGAACAGCGAGTTTAGATTCAAAATAGGGACTGTCTTTCCTAAATAGGAACATGTGGCCAGTATACACATAATAAGAAAGCATGAAATAATGAAATTACAAAATAGATCTGTTTCCAGCATGTGGAAACTTTATAAATATAAAATGAAATAAATTCATTAATACTCCATACCTCCCAACATACAGCCTTTGCAATTAGGGATGGAGGCAATAATACATCCCCTGTAGGTTTCTTAGTGCATCCGCAGGTCTTCGGATCCAGCACTCAGTGATGAAGTTACAGTGCAGGCTGGGAATCTAAGCACCTGAGTTCTGACTGCCTCACAGAGTTCCAGACCCAAAGATCACCAAAGAAGAATTGATAAAGGGCTGTGTATGGATATCCTTTAATCTTTCTGCAGACTGGAAGTGGTGGGGGCCTATCAAAGCCAAGCACTAGTCTCAAACAGGAGCCTGGCGGTGCCCCTCTAAATCCAGCTTCCAGGACACCTGCACCCACAGCCCCCACTAGAAACAGTTTTTCAGCAATACATAAGGAACATTCATATAAAGAGCTGTTTTGAAGCTCTGGAATGACTGCTGTGATTGAAATTTATTATTAAGGGATGGGATTATCTGGACTTTTATGAGTAATTGTGGGAGAAACAAGAGTCTATCGCTTAGCTATTCATCAACAGTGTAAATGTGCAAATGTATTTATTATATATAAATAAAATGTTATATATGTAACATGTATAGATGTAAGTGGCATTGTGCCAACAGAACCATCCAACAACAAAAAAAAACATTTACCTCACCAAGCAAATTTTGAGAAAGAGGAACATTTCTTCACCCAGCAATCTTTAAGGTATTGACTGAAGCTTGGAAGATGCTCTGCCTTATTTACCACTATACCTTTCTGTGTGTGCAGTTATATTCAGTGAACTTATTTCACAAATATTAATTTATACATAGTTATTAATATTTGGTGTGATAGAGCTTAACTAGGAAAATCCACTACAGATTTTTACCCTAGCAGTAAATACTTTTATCTAGATGTAATATCACTGAGCAAGAATGGAAAGAACAACATCCATTACACCAACCAACAGAAAAAAAAAGAGAAACTTAATTATCCTACTTTCCTTCTGTCCACCCTGTTTCCAGCTTACTTTGTAGTATGCGCCTCCAGCTGCTTCATATCTCACTCGATTACCTCCTCATTATATTTTCATAATAACAGTGGCTACAAATATCCTTTAATTTTTTTTCTCTGGCCATTACTTTCAAATTCCCCATGCTACCTCTTGTCTCAAATCCTCATTTTAAACTCTAGATTGTATATCAAGCCAAGTACTTTGTATAAAAGCGTTTCAATGGCAAGATCTCCATTTATCCAGAACAATTATTATACAATGATCATACAATTATTATCATCATATATATTGCGCCAGCATATTCTGCATAATCTACAATTATAGACAACAAGTAATTCACAGAACAGTGGCAAGAGGTGAAGAAGACCTTGCTCAACCAGACTTACAATCTATTATAATACAGATGTTAGTGACAGTGTGCCAACTGTACCATCCAACAGGCAACATCTAAGCTAACCTAAATATTAGAGAATAGGCAACTATACATATAATTATAAGCAGGCAGCAAACACTGGTAGTAAGCGATACCTGAGCTCCTTACTTAATAATATAAAGAAAGATAATATAAAATATATGTACAGGTTGCACCAAAACAAAAAGTCCAATACTTTTTGATGTTTGTTCTGCACTTGGTACTAGATACCTTTCTTCTTTATTTCATATACCTGCCACCATCAGAAGCCTAGACGATTTCCAAGTAGAAAATACTCCAGGCATCTGCTAATGTATTGGACTTTTTCTTTGGCACAACCTGTACATATATTTTATATATTTTATAACCTTCTATTAAGCTAACTTTACCAACATTCTACATAATTCATTATTTTACCTCTAAATGAAATGCTTACAAACTTCTTAGTTTTTTGAGCTAGAAAATACTTCACACTATACAGTATGCTTGAATGACAGTAGTTTCATATAGTATGAACCATTATACATTCTATATCTGCAATAATACTTGCAGAGGACCAATTGTTAGAAGCATCTCACTGTAATGGAACATCATTCAGTCTAGGACTATGGTATACACCACACGGGCCCACTCCCTCATACCAGTATACAAACATTAATTTAAATATGTATCACTGTTTCTTGAAAATTAACAACACAGGTAGGCAAATGGCAGGCAGTGCTAGCACCTTCTATAGAGAGTTAAATATTTATATGCTGTAAATCCTATTGCATTATTTTAAGGACATTTTTTTTTCAATTAGTCTTTCAATAGGTACACTGCATATAAATATTTTTGGTATAAAAATAAAAATGATGACAAATTAATTTGACATGTTGTATCTCCCTGCAAATTTCATCTGAATTAAAAGGTAAATGCAATATGAAATATTTTGTGTCTGGCCATTTAGAGTGCTTCTAGTACATGAAAGGTATATTGTAATTCACACATCAATTTGTTGACTGCACTGCCCTCTAGCTACTTGCACAAAATAGTTTCCTATGAAATTCATGCATTTAAAAATGTTTTTTTAATATGTAGAAAATAAACTCCTGTCAAACCTTCAATCAACCTCAGTTTCGTTTTTTTATTTTTAAAAAAATATAATGTCTTCAAAAGTACATTTTTTCAAAGGGGTTACGAGGAATAAAAACAGCTAACCAATTTAGTAGCTTTTTCAATTATTGCAAAGCAAGTCAGCTTTTTTTATGCCTTAAAGCTTAAAGACGTGCTAAGATCCGTGCAATCCAGAAAAAAAAAAAATGAAAATGAATTCTGATCAAGTTCAGCTTTAATAAAAACTCAGCATGTGAGCACACGCTGATGTTCCCTTTTTTAATAAAAACAATGCTTCTGGTGAATGTAATATTTTCTCAGTTAAATTGAGATTATAAATACAAAACAAAACTGCTTCTTGTTGGTAATAGGTTAGAAAGACCTATTCTATTTTCTCTCTTGTAAATAACAAATGCTTAATATCCATCTGTTGACTTTGATATATAAAATTGTAATTGTGAGCTCAAAAAATATTGAATTAAGTGCCTGAGAAAACATTTATTACGCTGAATAAAGCTGGGTGATATTAATGCTGTTTAAATGTATATTTAATAAGATTACATTTTCTTCATAGTAAAAATGATACACAATACTTTTTTGGGTGTTTTTTTTCCCACAAAACAGGGATTTGTAGTTAATTGAAAAGGGAATTACTAAATGTAGGCCAAATTTGCAAAGATGGCAAAATAGGTGAGTTGGAAAATATTTTATTTCTGATATTTTTTTACATTCCCTTGACAATTCATCATATTTCCCTCTATAATAAAAATCACATTATATATTTTTATTAAATATATGATATTATTTGTTTAATAAATATCTATATATATTACAAACATAACATTTTAAGTCACATTAGACGTCTAAAAAACCTGAAATCCACTTTAAACTTCAGATAAAGAATAAACTGTTTTAGTACATTTAAATGGGGAGAGAGTCTTGTTCACACAATTTACTTGATAACGTCAACATCTTTCAAGCGTGTCTCTTGATTTCCCTTTAGGTCTGTCCTTCTTGTCCATATGATTCAACTTTTGGTATGGCATGTTATTGCTGCTTAAATGCATCAGCCTATTTATAATGCTACTTATGTATTGTAACTACTCCACCCACGTTGACTGAATCAGCTTGCAGATATTTCTCTTCCATTGTTACCTTGTAGCACTAATTAATGTTTCCTTTTACCTTGCAATTTCTTCTTATATATAATTTTCTCAAGCTAATTTTCCCATATAAAAGAGCTGTAAAGGTCAATTGAAGCACCATGAGCACTTCATCTTACTGAAGTGGTTATATTGCAATTATTCTGTACCTGCAGCCTTTTAAAAAAAGTTTATTTCTGGAAAGAAATTGCATTTTTCTATGTATAGTAGGGTAAAATTCCCAGACAGTCAAAAGCCAGATTACTCTCTTCCTTGCAGGTAATATCAAATTTATGCAACCCCGGTCACCCCGGACAGGCTACCATTTGCTGGGTGAGTTACATACACAATGTCAAATATGTACATCAGTTTACATAATTAGTTTACAGATTACTCAGTTTGAATCAGCATCAGAATTGATTTTAAGCTGTTACAAAAAAAAACCCCTTTATCTATAGAAGTCACCATTGAAAATATTTGTAAATAAATCAAATTTCTAGTTAAAAATCTATTTTCTTTTGTTTTTACTAACATATTGGAATAATTTTTTATGCTGATTTAAGCTAAATAAATTGAGACCATAGATGCCAACTGTCCTGAATTTTCCAGGCAGAACCATGTTTTGGGTTTCACTGAATCCTGGGACCTTTCTGCATTTCAAAGGATGAACTACTAGTGCGTGTCAGTGTGTGTGTATATCTACATGTGCATCAGTGTCAGTGTATGTGTCTTTGTGTGTATCTGTGGGTGTATCTGCATGTGTGTTTATGTGTATGTGTTTGTGAACATCCACAAAGTCTCTAGAAATTGTTGGAAACTATGGTGAAACGTCCTGCTCCCTGACTCTTAGGTATTTATTTCTATAACTCCCCGATCAAGGGAAAAAAATCTATTCTGGTTTTTAATTCCAAATATTGAGATTGCCAGACCCTGCTAAACTGAACCTCCTGTCATACTCAGTAAGATTCTGGCTCAGGCTGGAGGGAGTTAAATATGCATCAGATGCAGTGGGAATATAATGCAACAGTTGTGGAATTTAATTCAAATTAACATTATGCAGTGGTGAGCTAAGCCTGAGAAGAATGTTATTCCACATTAGGTTTCTAGAACATGTCACCATTTTAATGGCCATATAAACATTAATACTCAAAACTGCACTTGGACTAATACAACTAAAATATATGTTTATAGGAATCCCTAAATCTTAGTAAAATCATGAGAAGCATTGAACTGAGATGTGTTTTTAGTACTTTCTTTGAAAAGCATTTGATAGGACAACACCCAGCATTAACAAGGAAGTAAGTGATATACAAAAAGGAGGTGGATCTTCATTGAATGCAGTGGTCAGCAAGTAACTAAAGGTATGTTTTAAAAGGATTACAACATACTTGCACAGATTTTTATAATTGCATATTTCTGTGCAACAATTAACTAGATGCATACAAATATATGTATTTCGGGACATAGAGTTTCACTTGAAATATGACTTCCAAAATCCAAGGTCCAAAACGTCTACATTAAAAATCTCACCTATTTTAATACAATATTATGAAGACACAATATAAATTACCCAAATTCCTTTTTTAACCCCTTAAGGACTGGACTGTTTTTGCGATGTTGTACATTTGCGACCAGGCATATTTTTACACTTTTGTGGTGTTTGTGTTTGGCTGGAATTTTCCGCTCTCTCATTTACTGTTCCCATACAAATTATATATTGTTTTTTTCAGGACAAAAGGGGCTTTCTTTACATACCATTATTTATATAATCTCATGTATTTTAATTTAAAAAAAATAAAAAAATATGATGAAAAATTGAAAAAAATACATGTTTTTTGACTTTTACTTGAAAAATCTTTTACTCATCTACAAAAGCGAATTAAAAAAACTGCTAAATAGATTCAAAATTTTGTCCTGAGTTTAAAAATACCCCGTGTTTACATGCTTTTTTGCTTTTTTTTGCATGTTATAGGGCTATAGGTACAAGTAGAATATTGCGGTTTCAAAACATAAATTTTTTAAATTTATCAATAGTGACATTGTAACACTATTATCTGTCATAAATCTCTGAACAACACCCCACATGTACATATTTTTTTTAAAGTAGACAACCCAGGGTATTCAATATGGGGTATGTCCAGTCTTTTTTAGTAGCCACTTAGTCGAAAACACTGGCCAAAGTAAGCATTCATATTTGTTTGTGTGTGAAAAAAGTAAAAAAACTAAATTGAACGCTAATTTTGGCCAGTGTTTGTGACCAAGTGGTTACTAAAAAAGACTGGACATACCCCATTTGCAATACCTTGGGTTGTCTTCTTTTGCAAATGGTATGCCATCATGGGGGTAATTCTCATTCCTGGGCTACCATACGCTCTCAAAGGCAACGTAACCAACCTGGCCATTTTCAATGTAAAATATTTGACCCATATATTTGACCTTGTAACTTTCAAAAATGCTATAAAACCTGTACATGGGGGGTACTGTTTTACTCGGGAGACATCGCTGAACACAAATATTAGTGTTTAAAAACTGGAAAACGTATCACAACAATTATATCATCAGTAAAAGTGCTGTTTGTGTGTGAAAAATGCAAAAAAAGTCACTTTCACTGACAATATCATCGCTGTGATATGTTTTACTGTTTTGAATCACTAATATTTGTGTTCAGCGAAGTCTCCCGAGTAAAACAGTACCCCCCATGTACAGGTTTTAGGGTGTCGTAGAACGTTACAGGGTAAAATACAGTGCTAGCAAATTCAATTCTCTGGAATTTCGGCCTGGGTTGGCAGGCAGGTCCCTTAAATTGCAATCAATAAAATTACTGAATTATGTAAAACTATTACATAAATACGCACGTAGAATTTAAATATATATGCATATTTATATATCTGAAGTCTACGTGTATATTTATATAATTATTTATGTAATTTTGTATATGACATATGTATATTTCTTATTATTTTTATTTATTTTTATATACATAGATATATATACAAATTCATTCTAAGTGTATTTTGATATAAATATATATATATTAATTTTAAAATACAGTTAGAATAAAATTTCATATAGATATAATTTTTTTATTATTATTTAAAAAATGTTTTATTTAATTTAAATTACTTATTATTTATATTTTATAATAATATATATATATATACACAATATATATAGTTATTATATATATTATATATATACATGTGTGTAATTTAATTATAAGTGTATTTTTATATTAATATAAGTACATATTAATATAAAAATACATGTAGTATGGCATTATATATATATACACATATATAATTATTATTATTTTTTTAATTAACATTAACTTTATTTTATTTTCTGATTTTACACTAGCAGGGAGACTGCCTGTCAGCACAGACAGTCCCCCTGCAGGCAGCACTATGGACACCTATTGTGACCATGTGATCGCTGTGTTAAGCGATCACATGGCCACAGGGGTCCTAAATCAGTGTGGGGAGACTGTCTGGGCTGCAGGCAGTCTCCCCACAACCGGAGCCACGCTGATCGCCGCCGGGGGAACGACGGCGATCAGGTAAGTAAATAGAACCGTTAGGACGGTTCAGGACCGTCATCGGTCCTCAAGGCAAAAATGCCGATGACGGTCCTGAACCGTCCTGGGTCGCTAAGGGGTTAAAATGTGAAGTAGCATTGTTGCTCTCATATTTTTTGTTAAATTTCGGACAAGTGAAGGATGCGTGATAAAAGTTCTAGGTGAAGGACCACAATGTTTCTTTTTTTTAAATTAAAGGTGTTATTTTACCTTTGAGTGCTCACTGTGTGAATTTGAGAATTTTAATTGTTTCCAGCATATTTGTGGGTAACATTAATATGCTATGTGCACTTCTCAGTATTATTTACGTTAAGTGAAGTACAAATAAAAAACAAAAGGGAGAAAAAGGAGAAAATGTCACCTCCTATGTACAATATATAATTCATATCTACAATATTACTCATCAGTCTTCAAACGTTCAGAGTAAACAAAAGAAGACCTTCTTATTAATGATGGTGTAACATCTAATAGACCGATGTATGAACATCATTTTTGGATTACAACTAGTGGTCCTACGAAAAGTCCAAAAGTACAGTATTTGTGTATTATGACTTAATGTAAAGAAAAATTCAAAGGTATTCACATTTGCAGCAGAAATATTGGTTGTCAAAATGTAGTACTAGTAAATGCAATACAAAAATACATTATATTTACGTGCATCTAGAATAGAAACTAAAGTGGAAAACTGGACCAAATGGAGTTTAGGTGATGGGTCATACCTTAGATTTAGGTTGAATATTCTGATTAATGTAAAACAGAACATTTAAGAGAAATCACAATAAGCTTGGTCTTCAGTTAGTCCACCTAAAGACTTCAAACACACTTTAATTCACATGTGCTGTAACACAGAGCCAAAAGGGCAGTCAAGCATCCAAATACTGACAAGTTTTCTCTGCAGCTATGGTAACCCCAGATAGGGTTAGGACTTTTTGACGAGATACAGCTAATATCCTTTTAGTCATTGTGAGTTAGTGGTCCATATCTAGCTTACTTATTTGACTGAATGAATGTTAATTTGTACCCAGTTTTTATTTCTTTGTAAATGTCTAGAGTCTGCCTGAGTCTTCATAATTCAGAGGTAGCCACTACACGATTCTTATGAATATAGCTTAATTAGGTTAGCATCTGCTCAAACAGAGTACTTTGACACTGTTTTCACACTTACTATTTTAATGACAATACGTTATATCTAAAACTTGTATTCCATCTTACATGAATGTTTTTATGCAGAGTTATATTTAGATATACAATAATAATAATATTGAAAGCTATAGAATGAGAAAAGCACTGGAGGTGCTATAAGTAAGCTTGAGATAGTAAACACAAAAACTGCAGTCAAGGCCCTAGCAGGGAGAAACTATATTGCAATTAACAAAAAACTGTGGCATATACAGGACTAGAAATATGATGCACAGACAGATAAAGAAGAAGCTGTAGATAGTGATAAAACACAGCATTGAAAACCAGGAATTACAAGTATTTTCTTCAGAGGCAGATTTCTGAAATTGACTACACACTAAGTTGAACTATAAGATCTTGATTAACCCCTTAAGGACCAAACTTCTGGAATAAAAGGGAATCATGACATGTCCCACATGTCATGTGTCCTTAAGGGGTTAAACACCTGGACATAATTGCATGGTTGAGAGTTGACATGGTTTGAAACTTGAATAAAAGAATGCCCTTCTGGTAGCAGAGTTAGGTGGTATCTTTAAAATAAAATCACATGGTAAATAGTTTAATTCAAGTAACAAATAAGTAGGTCTTGGACAGCCAAAAAAGAATATAGATGACTATGAAACACTGAGGTTATACAATATGTCAAACCCCCAAATCCACTGGTAGAGTTGGTCTATATAAAATTAATTGTTCTGTTTCTAATACAAGCTTATTTTGAACAGGGTATCTGAATAATATACAAAATCAGTATGTCCCAAATGTTCCCTATAGGTAATAAAGATTAGTAAGAGAGAAAAATCACAAAATTTCACACTGCTTTAGCAGCAACATTGCAGAAATGTGTGAAACTCATATTTATAACGGGTATAATATGTTTCAAACTTAAATCTGGATTGGCTGAAGGTGTTTTTGGCGGAGCTGAAGGGATTTTTAAACATGGATGCTGCAAGATTGAATTATACATGTTGGATTCCTCTGATGTAGTCGGAAGCCAGACGAAACGAGTAGGGCGAAAGGACACTTACCGCATTTGTTTATTATTGGTGTTATTTTATTTCACTACTGCTTATTGGTTTGGCTTCCTGGTGATCCTGCATGGTTTTTCTCCTAGAGCGAAAGAGGAGTTGAAACTTATGGGCTTTTGTGAAGGTCTACTTACTGAAACATATATTTTTCCTATGATCACTGTATATAGCTTTTGAACTTTTAGCTGAACTGCAATTCATCATTTGTGGAATGTACTTTTAACATACTTTTCATGGAATTGTTATGTACCAAGTGTCCTGTGTCACTGTTACAGTCATAGATAAGAAGAATATGCTAGCTGTTATGATCACCAGTTGTTAATTATGTTGACACTGTTCTCTTTTTGCATAAAAAAAACTTTGCTCTCCTGTTAAATTGTAGAAATCAACTTACTCTGACAACCTAGGTCTGCGTGTCTGATTTCCCGAGCGCTCGATATTCTCTAATCTGGAAATCTTGAAGTATATTATTCAGGTCTTTTTCCTGACACTTGTAATCATAATGAATCATGTAAGTGCAATATAAATAAAATTGTTCTTTGTGTAATTCAGTACTGCAATATGTGTTTGTTTTTCCTTTTCCCTTACACGCACTAAAGTTGGAAAAAGAGAAGAAAAAAGAAATACCCTGTATTTTTAACTTGTTATATTCTGCATTTATTCAGCTCTAGGTTTGTGAGTGTAATACAGCCTTTAGTATTAGTATTAATATTGTTATTGAAGTTATCTGTATCACTCGTGATGCTTCTTTGTTATTATTTTTTTGTACATTATATTTGTGTATATTTGTATTTTGAAGATATTGAGGAATCTTCTCATAACCTACTTTTTTTTTTCCCAAAGAGTACCAAATAGTTTTTCACCAGTGGTGTTCACATTTTGGATAATTATCTGTTGTTTAATATATATATATATATATATATATATATATATATATTAGAACAAGATACTAGCACTCTAGGATTTCCATAAGATCTTTTTTTATTCAGAGTAATCCAATATAGTCAATGTTTCTGTTCCAGACAGAAACTTTCTTCAGGGCAACATGTTGTCTTAATTTTTATGGAAATCCTAAAATGATGGTATCTTGGTATGCTATATGTGTTGCTGAGCACTGGGTAACTAAAAAATCTTTTTAGGTTGGAGTACAATGCCTTTTGGCTTCCATATACAGTTGTGCTCAAAAGTTTGTTGCATACCCTTTAAAATGTTTTAAAAAGTTTGGCATTGATTTTTAAAATATGACTGATCATGCAAAATAATGTACTTTATTGAAGTATACTGCTCATATGAGGCCATTTATTATCACATAGTTGTTTGGCTCCTTTTTAAATCATAATGATAAAGAAATCACCCAAATGCCCTGATCAAACATTGACATACTCTTGAATGTGTGGCCTCGTTACAGACACACAAGGTGACACACACAGATTAAAATGGCAATTAAAGGTTATTTTCCAATACCTGTGGCTTTTTAAATTGCAATTAGTGTTTATGTGTAAATTGTCAAAGAGTTTGTTAGCTCTCACGTGGATGCACTGAGCAGGCTAGATACTGAGCCATGGGGAACTGAAAAGAACTGTCAAAATACTTGCCTAACAAGGTAATGGATCTTAATGAAGATGAAAAAGGATAGAAAAATATATCCAAAGCCTTGAAAATTCCTGTCAGTACTGTTCAATCATTTATTAAGAGGTGGAAAATTCGGGGATCTCTTAATACCAAGCCAAGGTCAGGTAGACCAAGAAAGATTTCAGCCACAACTGCCAGAAGAATTGTTTGGCATCCAAAGAAAAACCCACAGCTTACCTCAGGAGAAATACAGGCTGCATTGGAAAAAGATGGTGTGGTTGTTTCAAGAAGCACAATACAACAATACTTGAACAAAAATGGACTGCATGGTCGAGTTGCCAGAAAAAAGCCTGGTTACAGTATGCCTGACAACACCTTGACACGCCTCACAGCTTCTGGCACACTGTTATTTGGAGTGATGAGACCAAAATAGAGATTTATGGTCACAACTATAAGCGCTATGTTTGGAGAGGGATCGACACAGCCTATAGTGAAAAGAATTTCAACCTCACTGTGAAGCATGGTGGTGGCTCACTTATGTTTTTTTTTTTTGGGGGGGGTGGAGGGGAGGTGAGCTCTAAAGGCACAGGGAATTTTGTGAAAACTGATGGCAAGATGAATGCAGCATGATATTAGAAAATACTGTAAACACAAAATATAGGTTGCACCAATAGAAAGTCCAATTAGTCCACAATTTCTCTAATCTGTTCTCAATTGGTAACCGTCCAGACTTCAAATGGTGGGAATACATGAAATAAAAGCAGTAGATGCCAGTTGAGAACAGACTCTAGCAATTGTGGACTAATTGGACCTTATATTGTCACAACCTATATTTTGTGTATGTTGTTTTCTCTATATCTTTCAGTAAGGGTTTGAGGGTAACCCTTACGATTAGTATTTGCTGCCTGCTATCATGCCTATACTCAGTTTACACTCTAGCTCTTATTCTATCTGTATATTTTTGTACACAATTTTCATTTTTCTGCATTAAGGCTGCAAATGGTACCCTCTTGGACTTTCTATTATGACAAATACACTAAGCACAGGTAAAGTTGGCCTCCAGTGGTTATGGCAAAAAAGGTGATGGTTCTGGAGTTGCCATCACAGTCTGACCTTAATATCATCGAGCCAATCTGGGGAGATCTCAAACGTGTGGCTCATGCAAGATGACCAAAGACTTTGCATGACCTGGAGGCATTTTTCCAAAATGTATGGACAGTTATACTACCTGCAAGAATTAGGGGCCTCATTGACAACTATTACAAAGGAGGCAATACACAGTATTAAGAGCTAAGGGTATGCAGACTTTTGAACAGAGGTCATTTCATTTTTTTATGTTGCCATGTTTTATTTTATGATTGTGCAATTCTGGTATAACCTAGAGTTGACTATGAATCCCCTAAGAAATAAAAGAAATGTGTTTTGCCTGCTCACTCATGATTTTTTTTTTTTTTTTTTTAAATGGTATGTATATTACCAATTCTCCAAGGGTAGGCAAACTTTTGAGCACAACTGTATATATAATAATATATATAAAACCAAGAGGCTGCACTCATCTGAACATGTATACATTATAGGGTGCTGCTGTGGCCAATTTATACAACATACAAGATCCAGCGCACTCACTTATTCACTAAACATCAATTTGAAGTTTTACAGAATGTAATAGTTTTATTTAAAAACCTCACCTAGGCAAAATATAATGGATGTTTAGTTACAGTATATGATCATACACTGCATAACGCCAATGTACTCCATTCTTGGCAGGTCCTAATCTAGCTTTCTAATGCCTCTCTTATGAGATTAAACCACTTACTTGAGAAATACAACACAATTTCCTCCTGGGACTCTCTGCAGGTCAAGGTTAAATAGGGCCCTTGTATGAGGCACCTGTGACAGGGAGAGGTGCAAAAAAGAGAATATATATATATATATATATATATACATATACATATATATACACATACATATACACATATATATATATACACACATATATACACACATATATACACTAAAAGGCCATTTGGCCTGAATTTGTGAGAGGAGTTATGGCCCCTATTTAAACTCCTACCCCCTACTCACCTTTGACGTTCAAGCTGTTTGTCCCAGCACTTCCGGTCCGTAGTTCCCACCAAAAATGCTAGCCTCCAGCAGCAGTTTGTCGCCAGCAGCTTCCCTGCCTCCGACCTCCGTGCCTGCCAACCGGCTTCTCACCGGCATCGCTACCCGGCATCCGGTCACTAGACTGGCACGTCCACGTAAGCTTAATGTTACACGGGTGCTTACGTTACAGTATCATTGATACACACCTTTCCATACATTCTACATTTTTACACCAGGCATACCAGTGGCACGCTTAGGGCCCACTAGCACCTATCTTACCCCTGGATACTTGGCCGGACCTGTTCCCTTCAGAAGTAAGTATATATATTGAAGACTTCCTGTGCCTCGTCCGAAGCAATAGGACCAATACTCAAGCTTAGTATATACATATGTTCAAATACATTTTTCAAGGAGACAAGCCCCATCAGGTTAGAGAACTGGCATTTAGGGTTAGGTGCTGGCCTTAGCTACCCTAAGTAAATACACCAGTCCTGCGAGGTCAACTCCCCACCTCAACACGCAGTTTCAACCCCACGACCAAATCATAGTTAGCCACCTTGCTCGCCCTTCTTTAGGGCTCAGCTAGGGCTCCCCAGGTAACGGCCACACGTTTTGAATCTCTTACGGTCACCGAGAGGCCAACATCCTGCCACCATGTTCAAGTGGCAATAAATTCACTCGGCCAAAATCATAGGTAGAGCCTCTCACCGCCACTTGGCCTCACCTATCACTTGGTTCTAGTTAAATTCTTCGCCTCTGCACTAGTTTGCAGGCCAGTTCTCCGAAGGTCTCATTCCCCCCTCCACAACACCCTACTTATTCAAATCATTATTCCTTTTTTTGGAATGTCACAAGAATCCATCCCCATCCCTTCCCCCAGATCCCTTAGATATTGGACTATTCCTAAAATATCATTAGAGCTCAGACTCAGGGGTATCCCCTTTCCAGCTAGCACTAGAAAGGCAGAATTATACAGGCTCCTGACGGCACAGGCCAATGAACCCAGGCCCGGCACTAGTTCGCAAGGGCTGTCAACTAACACCTCAGTTTGCACTCAGGAGACCCTGACTGCTATTTTGGTCAACCTCCATACAATGAACAGGCTGCTACAAGTGATAGCGGCAATAACCACCCTCGGTGACTTGACAGGCCCCCCAGGTCCCCACCACCCTGGTTGTCTCAGCCATTTAGGCTAGTATACCCCTCCTTTCCCCTCCCCCTCCCTCACCAGCTATCTCTAACCCATATGTCTCACCGGCTCACTCTGTTCCAGCTTCCATAGAGAAGGAAATTCTGGATGGAAAGGATGGAAATCTAGTGTCATTACTAATAGCTTTTCATAGGCATTAAGTACGGAGGGTCCTCATTCTATGACTATCATAAGTCAACATCGGCCAGGGCAGCTACTCATCTGGCACAGTTCAACATAAGAATTGACTGGTGCCAGATGGACACAGAACTGTTTTGCCGTTACGTTGCCAGTTTGAGGCCCCTTTCCTGTGCCGTCTGTAGTTCCACTTCTCACTCCACCGACTTTTCCCCTCATGAGGCAGACCCTGCCACTCCCACTTCCACTTCTAACCACTCCTTCACCCACACACAAGAAAAGAAGGCGGGCACAAAGACAAGCTGGGCAGACTCATCTCATTCCTGGGCAAGATGCAGGTGTGCAATAATTTTAATGCCTGGGCATGCAGTCTAAGTGCATGCTGGTTGTTGCACATCTGCTCCAGAGTGCACACCAAGACTATGTGTCTGGCCCTACTGTCAGCCAAGGAATTACTAACTGATGTTAACTTTGACATCCTGACTTACTACCTGCATTCACACCCAGCTAGGCATCTCGCAGATTATCTGGTGACGGGTTTCTCACTGGGGCCTCATTGCCATCCTCTGGGCTAGTTCATTTGCTCCATGGTGAGTCCGACTCCAGCCCAATCATACTGGATGGTCCTGCCAGGGCAGTTCTACATATGCGGAGCAGATTCTTGGCCAAATGGAACAGGGTATCTTTGTTCATTCCTCCACTATCAGAAGCTCTCACCCACAATCTACACAGATGCAGCAGCACACACAGGGTTCACAGCTATTTTCGGCAATCACTGGTTAGGGATAACTGGCCCACTGAGACAGATGCGTTGCCGGCCTTTAAAGAGAAACATCCACATTGTTTGAGATAAACCCCATCGTGGCAGCAGCAGCCCATACATGGGGTCATCTCCCGACCGGCAAGGCAGTGCATACGCTACTCAAACAATTCCGTAGCTCGTGAAATCATTGACAAGGGGCGGTCACCCTTGTTAATTATTATGAGACTGCTTCACAAACTGACTTGGCTGGCAGCAACCTCTCAGTTCCACCTAGACTGCATCCACATGCCTGGTGTCCATAACTCAGCTGCTGACGCTTTTTCACGCTCTCAATTTCAGGTCTTCTTCCAGGCACTCCCTACAACCATCACCTACCTTCCAGGATACCACCTTTCCACAAGCTAATCCTGGATTCAGCGGGCTATTACACCACGCACAGGCACTCACGCACCACACACTTTCACTCAACCCCACTATCACTTACGCTAGAGCACTAACTATTTTAACAAATTCACTGCAGAATTTTACTTACTAGGAGACTTTTCCATTAAAACAATGGTGGCTTTTGCCTCCTTCTGTCACCTACACCTTAAATTAATCACACTATACCATAAAACTTTACCTTACCAGGGTACAACACCATGTCCTCACAACCTTTCCTAATCATGCACCTTTCTTAACTTCCTACCCTATTAAGGTAATCCTCAAAGTTATTTATCAGGTTACAGTTCCACCTGGCACTACCAGATTACCAATAGATGGTCCTATTTTTAGGCTACTTAGAGACCTACCGTACACATACCTGTTTGACTGTAATACAAATCTGATAATTAAAGCTGCCATCGTTATGGCTTTCTACGGTGTCATCAGACCTATGGAATTCACAGTCATACATCAAATAGATACGGCATTATGCCTTAAACTATCTCACCTAAAGAAGGTAGAAGATCACTACATACTTTCATTACCTTCTACTAAAGCCAATCACACCACTTATCCAACTCATTCCCCTCTTCCTTACCGAGAATGTTTGGTGCCCAGTTAAAATACTTGACATACTCATGTTGTCTCACCACACGCACTCACCTGTCTCTCCACTATTACTACTCCAGGGGCACCCACTCACCACAGCTAAATTAATTTCTCACGTCAGAACCCTACTATCAAGGTTGGGCTACAACCCGGCTTCCTTCTCTGGTCACTCTTTTGTATAGGCGCAGCTTATTCAGCCTCAAGTTCTAACACACCAGTCCACGCTGTAAATCCTCAATTTATAATACTTATATACCTCGACCAGAGAGGGAGCTCCATCAAGCCTTCAGAAATCTTGCTTTGTAAACTTGCAATAAAGTGTGTTTACTTTGAATCCTCCTTTTACAGACCTACTCGTACGATGGTTTCGGCACACCTCAACCAACCTTGCATCTCCTTCTGCATTCCATTACGTATTAGAAATTCTAATCACAAGTTAAAAGGTCATTTGGCCTGAATTTGTGGGAAGAGTTTTGGCCCCTATTTAAACTCATAACCCCCTACTCAGCTTTGACGTTCAAGCTATTTGTCCCCACCTACCTACACCCATCTATATATACATTTCACCTTTTGTGGGCCCTATTTTTATTACAGGCCTACTCGTACATTGGTTTCGGCACACCTCAACAACTTTGCATCTCCTTCTACATTCCATTACGTATTAGAAATTCCGAGTACAAATATATATATATAAAATACTTTTTTGCACCTCTCCCTGTCACAGGTGCCTCATTCAAGGGCCCTATTTAACCTTGAGCTGCAGAGAGTCCCAGG
This sequence comes from Pelobates cultripes, assembly GCA_933207985.1. Taxonomy (NCBI): domain Eukaryota; kingdom Metazoa; phylum Chordata; class Amphibia; order Anura; family Pelobatidae; genus Pelobates; species Pelobates cultripes. The sequence goes on from OW240917.1 coordinate 168,656,417, forward strand.
AGGAAATTCACTGTCTGGCCAAAAAATAAATCGCCACCAAAAAAAAGAAATATGTGTCTACCAACTGCTTAAACTGCAAAGAATATGCAAAGAAAAAATAAGGTGCCACCAAAAAAAGAAATATATGTCTACCAACTGCTTAAACTGCAAAAGATATTAAAACAAAATATTTTAAATGTTTTGGGGCCCTTCATTCAGAACTTCTGATTAAAGTACACTATTTTATGCACTAATGTCTTATTTTTCATGTCAATTATATTTTACAAAGTAAATAAAAACTACAGTATAAACTAGAGTAATTGAGGAACAAAAGAATAAGCACCCTAAATGAAAGATTCACCAGAGATTCAGCTTTATACAAGGTATAGTATTTCTTTCAAATGATCACATATGGATAGCAAAAGTATAAAATGATTTATAGCCTATTTCGACCTCCTTGAGCAGTCAGTGATTATGAAATTATGGATGATTTTATTTCATGATTTAAATAGTCCTTAAATCATTGATTCAATTGTTTACAAATAACATGGAAATAACATGTTTTATAAGGAGGAGTGTTACTACTTTCTATACCTGTTTGTATTTTGTACTTTTGAGTGACTCATGTTTAATGATCCAAGTTAAACGTCCTTTTTTTTTAATACCATTACTTGAACAATGTACTTACAATTAGCATATGTGTTTTGTAATCCAGGGAAGCACATCCTGTAGTTGCTGCTTAAAAAGCTGTAATTCCTTCTACAGAGAATGAGCTAAATGCTCAATAATTTTAAGCACATACCATTGCTTGTTCAGTATTGTGTCACCACTTTTAAGTTTAAAAAAACAAGAACAAACCATGTATATCAGGATAACTACAATTCCCACGCTATGCTTCACTGTTTGTATGGACTAAGGCCCTAATTTTCAAATGATTTTATATTTGTGGATAAACCTTTAAATGATTTAATAGTTTGAAAATATATTAGTATTTTTTGGTTCAGAAAGTAGATAAGTTCCATATGTGGAATTTCCATGTTTACAGATATTAAATTAATGAGGGAGCTGTGTTTAGCATATACATATGGCAATCTGGTTATTCTTATGTGGGATTGCCATATTTTAGGGTACTAAAATAGGGAACTGTTTAGTAGATATAGCTCCCTTAATTATTATCCTTAAATATCAAAGTCTCACATAAGGATACCAACTTAGACAGCTGTTTACTAGGCAGTTGAAAGATCAAAATTAAGAAAAAGGTTAATTCTTAATTTTAATCTTTCAGCTGTTTAATAGATAACTCCCCAAATAAAGCCAGTTATTCTTATGTGGGATTGCCATATTTTAGGATGCCAAATTAGGGAGCTGTTTAGCAGATATAGCTCCCTTATTTAGGATCTTTAACCCCTTAAGGACACATGACATGTGTGACATGTCATGATTCCCTTTATTCCAGAAGTTTGGTCCTTAAGGGGTTAAATATAGAACTCTCACATAAAGATACAAAATTAGGGAGCTGTTCTCCTCTTTTGTACATACTCTCACTAGAATCCATAGCCTGAAAAATACTTTCCCATGCCGCAATCAAAAGCATTACGATGTACGGCAAAGAGTACTGCCTAGCTCTATATGCCGCCGATATATTCATAGCACTCTATAAATATGAAATCATTTTATACTGTGTTAACTTAATAAGCAAGGTCTCCAGAATGTAAAATTCAAATTGGGAATGAAAGGGAAAAAAAAGTGCCAATAGTAAACACAATTAAAACCATAGAGACATGTTCATAAAATAATTGATGGCACCAAGATGGTGTTGAACCCACAACACCAGTTTCAGTGTAAAACTTTGCACCTTACATGCTTTCCAATGCCTTTCTATGATTTCACCTGTCCAATCGGACTTAAACAGAGCACTAGCTGGTACCTCCTCCTTATTGCACTTATATATCCCTATATATTCCAATTGTACAGCGCTACGGAATTTGTTGGCGCTATATAAATAATAAAATAATAATAATAATAAAAAATAATAATAATAATATATGTAATGTAGATATGTAATGTGCATCAAAGTTCATTATAAACCTTTAAAGTCTGAATACTTAGTCCTTCTAATGAAATCCCGTCATAACATCAGAGTATAGAAAACCTTAAACATATGATGTATTACCACATTAACTCTAATTACATTCCAGTGTACATGCCTCTCTCACTAGGTATGAAAAGACTGGCTGTGTGCTGCTAGCTGCTCTGGATCAATACCAATCACAGGCTACATTCTATTACTACTTATGGAAGAGTACTACAATATGAAATTATTTACCAGTACATTCCATTAAAGTACAAAGAAATAATTTTATATATATACACATTTTGCACTATGTTATGTTATTTGTGTTTTTTTAGATTGATCCCGAATTGTCATTTCGTTGACTGGTGCAGTATTTATTCTATTGTTTTATTATACATTCCATTATAGGAAAACTCCAAGCAAGCACCAAGTACAGTTAGACAACTTACCTGGGTCCCACTGCACAGACACATCCACTGCGCTCACAATTTTCCAGCTAGGGATGTTATCCAGCCACATGTCTCTGTAGAGTGATAAAAACTCAAGTCGTAAAACTTTACTCTGTACCTCCAGTGAGTGCATATGGAATGTATTCCTCCAGGACTTGCAGAGCATTATGGGTCTCTATGGCAAGGTCTTCTTCACTGGGCTAGTGAACCCTAATGCAGTGAGGGAGGAACTCATAAGAGACTATGGTCTGTACCTCCAGTGAAGTGTATATTTTGTATATTCTACTTTATTTCTTTATAAGCTTATTATAACATGTCAAGGTAATTTTGATATAAAATGTGTATTGCTTTATAAAAAAAATGGACTGCAAATAAGGTCACAAGGTTGATTAAACAGAAACTCTCAGGAGAAGCATTTCAGCCAAAAGAGTAATGGTCATTGTTCATACTGGCTTGGAATGAAACAATGGCTAATATATTTTAGTAAAGATAAATAACAGTACATACATCTGCAAAACAATAGGCAATAAGCAAAATAACACAGTCTGGAAACCTGCCTGGAGCTTGTTGACCAAGAGGGACTGACTGGACCGTGCTAACAATAGTTTATTGTAAACGTTCAAATGAAGACTATACCTTAATGTATTTGTGTATGTATGTATGTATGTACAGGTGATACTCAAAAATTTTGAATATCGTGCAAAAGTTCATTTATTTCAGTAATGCAACGTAAAAGGGGAAACTAATATATGAGATAGACGCATTATATGCAAAGCAAGATAGTTCAAGCTGTGATTTATTATAAGTGCAATGATTATGGCTTACAGCTCATGAAAACCACAAATTCAAAATTTCAGTAAATTAGAATATTGTGAAAAGGTGCAAAATTCTAGGCTCACAGTGTCCCACTCTAATCAGCTAAGTAAGCCATAACACCTGCAAAGGGTTTCTGAGCCTTTAAATGGTCTCTCAGTCTGGTTCAGTAGGAATCACAATCATGGGGAAGACTGCTGACCTGACAGTTGTGCAGAAAACCATCATTGACACCCTCCATAAGGAGGGAAAGCCTCAAAAGGTAATTGCGAAGGAAGTTGGATGTTCCCAAAGTGCTGTATCAAAGCACATTGATAGAAAGTTATGTGCAAGGGAAAAGTGTGAAAGAAAAAGGTGCACATGCAGCAGGGATGACCGCAGCCTGGAGAGGATGGTCAGGAAAAGGCCATTCAAAAGTGTTGGGGACTTTCACAAGGAGTGGACTGAGGCTGGAGTCAGTGCATCAAGAGCCACCACACACAGATGGATCCTGGACATGGGCTTTAGATGTTGTATTCCTCTTGTCAAGCCGTTCCTGAACAACAAACAATGTCAGAAGCGTTTTACCTGGGCTAAAGAAAAACAGACCTGATCTGTTGCTCAGTGGTCCAAAGTCCTCTTTTCTGATGAGAGCAACTTTAGCATCTCATTTGGAAACAAAGGATCCAGAGTCTGGAGGAAGAATGAAGAGGCACACACTGCAAGATGCTTGAAGTCCAGTGTGAAGTTTCCACAGTCTGTGTTGATTTGAGAATTCCTGTCATCTGCTGGTGTTGGTCCACTATGCTTCATTAAGTCCAGGGTCAATGCAGCCATCTACCAGGAGATTTTGGAGCACTTCATGCTTCCTTCTGCAGACAAGCTTTATGGGGATGCTGACCTCATTTTCCAGCAGGACTTGGCACCTGCCCATACTGCAAAAAGCACCAAAGCCTGGTTCAGTGACCGTGGGATTACTGTGCTTGATTGGCCAGCAAACTTGCCTGACCTGAACCCCATAGAGAATCTATGGGGCATTGCCAAGAGAAAGATGAGAGACATGAGACCAAACAATACAGAAGAGCTGAAGGCCGCTATTGAAGCATCCTGGTCTTCCATAACACCTCAGCAGTGCCACAGGCTGATAGCTTCCATGCCACGCCGCATTGAGGCAGTAATTGCTGCAAAAGGGGCCCAAACCAAGTACTGAGTCCATATGCATGCTTATACTTTTCAGAGGTCCGATATTGTTCTATGTACACTCCTTGTTTTATTGATTGCATGTAATATTCTAATTTACTGAGATTGTGGATTTGGGGTTTTCATGAGCTGTAAGCCATAATCACCACACTTACGACAAATCAAGGCATGAACTATCTTGCATTGCATGTAATGTGTCTCATATATTAGTTTGCCCTTTTACATTGCATTACTGAAATAAATTAACTTTTGCACGATATTCTAATTTTTCGAGTATCACATGTATGTATGTATGTATGTATGTATATACATAATTGCCTTTAATCTAGCAATAGAAATCCTATTGAATAACAAGTAAATTCATATACAGTAATGGAAAAAGGAAGTATGCAATCCACAGTGTCAGCACTTAGATGTATCCCAGTAGATGTATCCCTATGAGATATTTTCAGGGATATCAATGAAAACAATTCTGTATAATTGGGAGTCCTAATAGAAAGTCTATAGGTCCCTCATGAAATAGAATATATAGTAATAATGAAAAATAATGAAAAATAAAAAATAGTAATAAAATTAATGATAAAAAATAATAGTCACAAGTGGGAATAGTCAAGATCTTGTGACTATTATTTTTTATCATTAATTTTATTACTAATTTTTATTTTTCATTATTACTATATATACTATTTCATGAGGGACCTATAATCTTTATATTAGGACTGCCAATTATACAGAATTGTTTTCTTTGATATCCCTAAAAATATCTCATAGGGATACATCTACTAAGCGCTGACACTGTGGATTGCATTGTTATTTTAGAATTTAGGAAAGTTCTTTATGTGTTTTAGCTGCTGGCACATACTGTATGTTTATGGTATTTTAATTTATTATTTAATTTTGTCTATTCCGTAATTCATGCAGTTTTAGGTTTTACTCAATTTAACCATACTGCACTGTTCAATCTACACATTATAGCTATTTTTTGCACTCTCTTTCCTCAGTTGTTTTTTAGAGAAAGGAAGTATGCCCTCTTAGATTTCTATGGTTTTACATATCAGAACATAATAACAATCATCTGTTCCTGAGCAAGTCTAAAAATTCAGTAAATACAGCCTCAGATGAACAACACTATGTCATGATTTATTTACCGTGTTTTCCAGCGTATAAGACGACTTTTTACCCCTGGAAAATCTTTTCCAAAGTGGGGGGTCGTCTTATACGCCGGGTATGCTAATGCTGCAGCCACCTGAGCACTCTATAGAGTGCGATCAGATGGCTGCCGCACTGCCTCTCTTACCTCCTCTTCCCTGTGCAGAGTGGGTGGCCGAGCTCCTCTTCGTTGTGTCAGTCCGACTGGGTACCGCGCGGTACAGGAGATTCAGTTACCTGTTCCCGGCCGGACTGTAAGGAAGTGCACACTGAGTGCTCACTTCCTTTCAGTCCGGCCGGGAACAGGTAACTGAATCTCCTGTACCGCGCGGTACCCGGCCGGACTGACAGGACGAAGAGGAGCTCGGCCACCCACTCTGCACAGAGAAGGGGAGGTGAGAAGGAGGGAGGGGGTAGTAAAAAGAATGGAGGGTAGGGTGGGGGGGAAAAAAAATGGAGGGTGGAGGGGAGTAAAAGAATGGAGGGGGGGGAGTAAAAAAAAGGGGTGGGGGAGTAAAAAGAATGGAAGGTGGGGGTGGGGGGTGGAGGTGGGGGAGAAAAAAATGGAGGGTGGGGGGGAGTAAAAGAATGGAGGGGGGTGTAAAAATGGAGGGTGGATGGAGTAAAAAGAATGGAGGGTGGGGTGGGGGTAAAATGGGGATTAAAAAGAATGGGGTGTAAAACAATTGGGGGCGTGAATAAAAAATGGAGGGGGGATTAAAAATAATGGAGGGGGGATAAAAAAGAATGGAGGGGGATTAAAAAAGAATGGAGGGGGAGATTAAAAAGAATGGAGCGGGGATTAAAAAAGAATGGAGGGGGGATTAAAAATAATGGAGGGGCTTTAAATGCTATTTCAGATTATCATTATTTAAAGGACCACTCTAGGCACCCAGACCACTTCAGCTTAATGAAGTGGTCTGGGTGCCAGGTCCAGCTAGGATTAACCCATTTCAGAGAAACTGCTATGTTTACAAATGGGTTAATCCTTCCTCCAATTCCTCTAGTGGCTGTCTCATTGACAGCCGCTAGAGGCGCTTGCGTGATTCTCACTGTGAAAATCACAGTGAGAGCACGCAAGCGTCCATAGGAAAGCATTGTAAATTCTTTCCTATGCGACCGGCTGAATGTGTGCGCAGCTATTGCCGCGCATGCGCATTCAGCTGAATGGGAGGAACGGAGGAGGATCGGAGGAGGAGAGCTCCCTGCCCAGCGCTGGAAAAAGGTACGTTTTTACCCCTTTCCTCTCCCCAGAGCCGGGCGGGAGGGGGACCCTGAGGGTGGGGGCACCCTCAGGGCACTAAAGTGCCAGGAAAACGAGTATGTTTTCCTGGCACTATAGTGGTCCTTTAATGTTTTGCTGTGTAGCTCTGTCTGCTCACTGTACTTCATTGCTAATTTTTATTTGGTGTGCATTGGAAGAGGGGTAGTCTTATACGGCGAGTATATCCCAAACTCTATATTTTAACTGGAAAAGTTGGGGGTCGTCTTATACACCCAGTCGTCTTATACGCCGGAAAATACGGTAACAAAAATAAAGCCGAAATGGAGAAGCCATGTGTGAAAAACTAAGTACACCTTATGATTCACTAGCTTGTAGAACCACCTTTAGCAGCAATAACTTGAAGTCATCGTATTCTGTATGACTTTATCAGTCTTTAACATCATTGTGGAGGAATTTTGTTCCACTCTTCTTTATGCTGCTTCAGTTCATTGGGGTTTGCTGGCATTTGTTTATGCACTGTTCTCTTCAATGAGACAGCATTTGCATTGGGTTGAGGTCTGGACCTTAACTGGACCATTGCAACACCTTGATTCTTTTCTGTTTCAGACATTCTGTTCTAGATTTACTGGTGTGCTTAAGATCATTGTCCTGTTGCATGACCCAATTATGGCCAAGATTTAGCTGTCGGGCAGATCACATATGACTCTAGAATACTTTGGTATAGAGAGGAATTCAGTGAAGTCTTGTGGTTTGTTCAGATGCAACTTTGCAAACCTAAGACATGCTCCAGACAACCCTTCCAAACAAACCATACTTGTTTAGTCTTTTTTTTTCTAATTATTTTGTTAGGTACTTTCACATTTCACAGGCCTGTAGAGTCTGAGATGTAACTTGGGTTTTTGCGATTTATCTTAGCATTGCATAGTCTAACCTTTAATTGAATTTGCTGGGATTTCCACTCCTAGGAATCTAGGAAGATTGAATATGTTCCACTTTCGAATAATCTTTCTCACTGTAGAATGAGGGACTCTAAATTGTTTGGAAATTACCTCATATCCTTCCCTGTTTGAAGGGCAGCAACAATTACTTCTCTAAGATCATTGCTGTTGTATTTCTTCTTCAGCATTATGTTAACACAAGCCTCAATGTCAGACCAGCAAACTGCTAAAACTTGTATAGAGATGGTCACACTTGCTGATGATCAACTAATCAAGGGTATTTGATTAGCCACACATCTGCTATGTAGCCTCTTAATTCCTATGGAAACAGTAAGGGTGCACTTAGTTTTTCACACATTGTTTCTCTATTTCGTGACATGTGTTGTTGTTCATCTGAGATTGTATTTGCCTAATTTTAGGACCTGCTAAGGAACAGATAGAATTCATAGAATTCAGAAGGGGATGTACTTTTTTTTGCCCATGACTATATGAGTGAACCATAATGTTGATACTGCTATATTACTGTGTTTGTAACCATGATGAAATAATATTTACAGAGGTAAACATCTATCAATATTTTAACCTTAACAAAAGTGGGAGAAGAAGGAAAGTATTTATTGGGATAGACAAATCATCTCAGTGGTTTTTAATTAAGCATATTAATATAGGGTATATATTGTCCTATCTAAGTATGTGCATTATGAATTTTTACGTATATGTACCTATGTACAGCTCTGAAATAATGCACTTCATATAAAAGCTCCTGCACTTCTACAATTAAATTTAGAGTGAGAGTGAGTTAAAAAAAAAACCTTTCAAACTCTACATGCCTATATCCCTCTGCCCAGTAGAGATGTGCATGGGTGAAAAATCATTTTGATTAATTTATTTTTCAAATTTCAGAATCCCATAATTCCTAATGGGAAATGAATAAAGGTAACAAGGAAAGTACTAATATAGGATGTTATATGCAAAACTGCTGAAAAATCAAAATTAAGAAAATTAAAGAAAAAAATTACGAAAAGCACTTTGCTTACTTTTAACCTTTCAGCTGTTTAATATTAAAGTGACACTGTAGTCACCTAAATAACTTTAGCTTAATGAAGCAGTTTTAGTGCATAGATCATGCCTCTCAAGTTCCACTGCTCAATTCACTGCCATTTAGGAGTTAACTCACTTTGTTTCTGTTTATGCAGCCCTTGTCACACCTCCCCTGGCTATGGTTGACACAAAAAACTGGTTTCACGTTCAATCAGATGTAATTTACCTTAAATATTTTTATTTCTTGCTCTGTAAATTTAACTTTAATCACATACAAGAGGCTCTTATAGGGTCTAGCAAGCTATTAACATAGCAGGCAATAAGAAAATCTAAATTAAACAGAACTTGCAATAAAGGAAGGATAAACATTAGATGACTCTTACAGGAAGTGTTTATGAAGGCTGTGCAAGTCACATGCAGGGAGGTGTGACTAGAGTTCATAAAGTTCATAAAGTGATTTAACTCCTAAATGGCAGAGAATTGAGCAATTCATTTTGACTGAAATTGCCATCATATATTTTCGATATTTTAAAATTTAAAAAAAATATATATTTTTAAAATATAATAAAAAAATGTAGGTTTTAAAACATTGTCGATTTGCATTACATAATATTATATAGAATTTGCATTCTTCTTGAGTTTCAAAAGCAATCCTCATGCCTTTTATTCATGGATATATGCAACAAACGTTTCAGAAGCAGCCTTTTATCAATGCAAGGAAACTCAACAAAGTGCACAGTGACTAACACTCATACAGAGACCTCTTCCTGCCAAAAACCGTCACTGAATCCCTCCCAATGTGGTTAAAAAAACACTCAAATCTAGAGATTCTGTGTGACATAGCACATGGGCAAGCTGTGTAGGTAGTGGCAACCCATGTTGTAGACTCTGCACCAGAGAAGAAATACAATAGAAAAATATCAGAAAACAAGAAATAATAGGCTAACAAAGCTCAAGAACATGCAAATATCTTTGTACATGTTGAAAAAAGCTACAATATGGAGGTGGTTGCTGAGCAACCGGATATACAGGTGAGCCTCCTCTCTCCTGAGCCAGGCTACTGCTCTTCTTCAGGCACAATTGGTAAACTTTTGGAGAGTACTTTACCCAATCCTTGTATTCGGCCCCAAACAATTCATACGCTTTTTATAGCCCACCATGCTCTCCCACTTTTAGAGAAAGCAAACATTGACCCTGTCAACTAGACAGACCATGCCCTCTAAATTCCAACCCCTTTAAAAATTGTGGTGGTGAAGACTGAATAAGTCTTTCCTTGACTCGTCTGGTACTATTTCCAAGCTGCAACAACATATACAATCCTACCTTGATGTAAATTCCACTCAAGAGGTTACCAAAATTGTTATATTGTTTTTGGCGGCAGGAGGACATGAGAGAGGGGGGAGGCAGAGGGAACTATAGTGTTATAAAGACAGCTTTGTATTCCTTGGTCCGTAATGGTTTTCCTTTATTGGAGGGTCATTTTCCTCAATATAAAATACTGCAACGTTTTGGCTAGATCACCTTAATCATGCATAAAGGATACAAGCATACACTTGGTATGCTTTTATCTTTTATGCATGATTAATGCGATCTAGCTGAAATGTTGCAGTATTTTGTATTGAGGAAAACTACCCTGCAATAAAGGAAAAACATTACAGACCCTGGAGTGTTGCCTGTGTCTCTTGTTGGTAAAATTTGGATTACTGGGCACATGGGCGGATTATTAAATGAAACCTGAGTGTGGGGTAAATTGTTTTTTGTAGCTTTGTATTCCTAACACTACAGTATCCCTTCAATCTAAAGCAGTATCCAAAAAGGGTCAAGAAGGGCCAATTTCACACAGGGGGAGACAGATATTACGAGTAGAGAGCCATACCCGGTACCCCACCACATAATAAGGAGTAGCGCAATGGTGCCTATCAGCATCTACCTGCTGTTGAGAGGAAGACCCCACCAAGAAACACACTGAACCTGCTTCCAAGTACTATGCAAACCATATAAGTGTTCATCCAGAACATACATTCCCAGCAAGGAGAAAGCAGACAGGAGAACAATAGGTTGCTGGTCATAGATTACGTAAAAAGGACACTGTCCAGAAGATTCACGAGTATCATTTTTATGAGCAAAGTCAGCCCAAATAAGTAGGTTATCTTGAGGTGAAAAACAGAATATCGAAGGCAATACTGAAGTTATTGATTGGTGTGTTCAGAAGTTCCATTAGTCTAGGGTTGGTAGGCACTAAATGGATTCTAGGAACAGAAGCCATGATAGGGCACATTAAATAGGGGGATAAAAAATATCTGTTAGGTGTGATTTAATAAGTCCATGCCACACCTGTGATCCCAAATGTATGTGAATGGGGACACTGGATTGGCACGAACTGGGAATGATGTAGCACCCCTTGTGCACCTTTAAGAACTCTATCCGAATGTGAGCAGCATTTATAGCTCTAGAATTCAAATAGCATTGACGTTCGGTGCATGCAGCCTGCTGGGAACATTGGATCGCTGCCTTTAACGGGTAAGTAACACTACACCATTCTAAGATAATCTCGTCACATAATTGCTTCAATTATTACAAATGACATATATGTAACATTAGAAATGATTATCCACTCCACACAAGACCATATATTGCACTCCAGAAGACCCACACTATCTCTAGGATTCCAGCATCATCAAATATGCCACTTCCTCAACCTCACCCTGGTCATCCTGTCGCTTCCACCATTCTTGTCTAAATTTGAGAACTTGTGTTCTAAGATCAAATCAATACATATATAAATCTCTTTTTCCTCAATTTCATTCAAGATGCTGCAGAACAAGGCCCTTTACTGGAGTGTGGTCAACTGACTCTCAGACAAGATGTGGAGGAGGATCTTTACCTCAGTGTACCCCTCCTCTATAGACTCTGCCATGCAGCCAATCAATCAAGGTCTGAAAATACTCTGGTGTGGTCTCCTTGCTTGCCTTCTGCAGTAGAATTGGTGCTGGGCTTTGCCAGCTACCGAGCACCAATCAATGTGTGCTGTTGCATGTGAAAGAGCTCTCCCTCTCATGCTGCAATCACACTGTACAGAGTGCTCCCAGTACTGACATCAGGAGAGTGAAACCCTTGAGTGGTGTCATTAGAGGGTTGAATTAGACGTAGGAAGAGCTGTTATATTATATGTAGGATTATAGCTTGGATTATCGGTAGGATTGTAGGTTGAATTATGGTTAGTATTATAGGGTGGATCACAGGTTGGATTATGGGTTAGATTACAAATTTGATTAAGGGTTGGATTATTGGTTGGAATAAGGGTTAGATGAGGGGTTGGTTTAGGGATTTGTTTAATGGTTGGATTGGGCTTTTGTTTAAGGATAGAGATGTCCCGAACAGTTCACCGGCGAATAGTTCCCGGCGAACAGCGCATGTTCGCGTTCGCCGCGGCGGGCGAACATATGCGATGTTCGGTCCGCCCCCTATTCCATATCATTGAGTAAACTTTGACAACCCCCCCACCCGCCGCTCGGGGGTGGGGGTTGTCAAAGTTTACTCAATGATATGGGGGGGGAACTACTGTCCTCCCCCCGGCACCCACCCCTGAGCGGTGGCTGGGGGCCCTAAATACTAAGAAGGGGGGGACCTATGGTCCTCCCCCCTGGCCCCCACCCCTGAGCGGCAGGTGGGGGCCCTAAATACTAAAAAGGGGGGGACCTAAGGTCCTCCCCCCTGGCCCCCACCCTTGAGCGGCGGGTGGGGGCCCTAAATACTAAAAAGGGGGGGGACCTAATGTCCTTCCCCCGGGCCCCCACCCCTGAGCGGTGGGTGGGGGCAAATAAATCATAATGGGGGGACCTAAGGTCCTCCCCCCTGGCCCCCACCCCTGAGCGGCGGGTGGGGGCCCTAAAAAAAAAAGTCCCCCCAGGTGACTAGGGTCCCCAAACCCCTAGTCCCCCCCTCCCCCCCCAAAAAAATTAACCCCCTACCTACCCCCCTCACCCTAAAAATAATGAGGGGGGGACCTTTAACTAAGTACCTGTAAAAAAAAAAAAAAAAACTTACCATTCAATGTTTTCTTTCTTCTAAATCTTCTTTTTTCAGCCCCAAAAAAGGCCAAATAAAAAACCATAATAACCGACGCAATAAAAAAAAAAAAACGAGCGCAAAAAAAAATAATCCATGTTCACCCAGCGAGGGCTCTGCGCAGACTGAGCTCTGCAGGGTGGGGGAAGGCTTATAAAGCCTTGCCCTGCCCTGCAATTAGGCTCAGAGCACTCTGATTGGTGGGTTTAAGCCATCCAATCAGAGTGCTCTGACAGGTAAATGAAGAGACTGACAGGTAAGTCTCTACATTTACCTGTCACAGCACTCTGATTGGTTGGTTTGAAATCCACCAATCAGAGTGCTCTGTGTCATTTTACACAGCGTGGGAAAGTTCCATTGTGATTTATTTGCCCCCACCCACCGCGCAGGGGTGGGGGCTGGGGGGGAGGACAGTAGGCTGGTAATATGTTGGATTCACATATTATAATTACATGCACATATATTACTATCTTTTTCCCTCTTTTTTGGTCTACTGTATATTTTATATGTTTTATTAGAACATTCTTTATATGTGCACTCAACATATAGTAGCATTGGGACACATATCGGTTCTTTTTCGTAAGTCCCAATACCGTCCCTGTTGCTTAGAACAATAAAGTTTTTTGCTTGCGTTCCATGGTGGAACGCACATGCGCGACGGACGCCGGCGGATGGTATGTCATCACGTCGGCGCCCGGTCGCGCATGCGCAATTGCACAGAAAGGACGCCACCCGGCATATTTAAATGCCAACTAGAGAAGACTCCGGATATGCTCCTGAGGAAGTCTGAATATGAATAGACGAAACGCGTTGAGCAGATATTGACCCGGGAATCTCAAGCAGCCGATGGTGAACTGTTGAATCTACACTTGTTGCAGCTTTTTGTACAGACTTCCACAGACTGCCAGACCGGGAGATCTAGCCTATTCTAGGCATCAGCACATATTGATTTTGTCAATTGTGCTACATCGTTTGTGAGTGTTTTAATTTTATGTGTTTTTATCACTTTGGAATTAAAAGTTTGCATTATGATGTTTTCTCTTTTTATATTTTTTATGTGAATATTCCCATTCATTTGCTGGAGGGTAATTAGATCCAGTATTTACATTTGGTGACAAGTGGCGCCCTATTTCTGTATAGTATATACAGTTTTGTTTTTTGCACGTGTGAACAGATTAGGCATAAAATTAGGACAGGGTTATAGGAAAAGGTATATATGTGGGGTATCGTTGTACTCAAGAGCAGTAGCAGAAAACAAATGTGGATTTCTTGCAGTAGTGAGTCATACCTGGTCTGTGAATATTCCCAAAATATGTGCAAAACAAAACAAAAATATAATTTAACCTTGGTTTATGATAAAATGGTTAACGGAAAAGTGTCAAAATGCTCTTAGTTGCATATCATGTAGGATGTGTTTTCTACAGATATATACTTTTGTATTATGATTTTGGATTATGTGACTGCTATAAAAGTTGTAATCACAGCTTGCAAAATGTTAGCTTTAAAACTACATTCCGCTCCTTGTAGTATTTGTTTTATAACTTCTTAAAATAATTTTGAATCCTAGACACAGTGGGCATTTCACAATCAGGACTAATTTGTGAATCTATTTTGAGTTAGTTTTTCTAAGTTTTACTTGGTGTGTAGAAATTATAAAATGTAAAACTGAGAAAAAAAATAAAAAAAATAATTTTTTCCATTTTTAAAATATTTTAATCCTATTTAATATTGTGTATACACATAGGATAGCAAAATAAAACCCTATTCTCCTTTAAATAATGATAGACAATATGTATGGGTACACTTTAACAAAAATGGAGAAATTGTGGTAGACTGAACACGTGTCAAAAGTGTCAAAATGGGGGCCGGGGCCTGACCACACAGTTTTAAAATATTCTTGCAAACTGCTCTCTAGGCTTTTACTCTAGGACGGCCACCATTAGCTTGGATCCCTAAATCGACTGACCGGTGCTTCTCACGGTTCCCTACAGCCGTCCAACCGACTTTACTTGTCACCACCTGTGTGGCCTAGCAAGCACTGTGGGGGGAGAGGCGGACAATCTCCCGACCAGGTGCAAACTCGAGTGGTGATGTTGCCCCGTTATCACCCCCTCTGAACCGGTAGGGGATATCCCGGTCCCCACCCTGATGGCTCTCTGAACTTCTCAGGGCCAGATAACGAAACTGCACATATTGACTTCCCTAATGCGTGCACTCCCATCATGGTGGATGCCACGTGCACCAGATGTCCAAGCAAATCCCCCTCACTTCAGCACCTTGAAAAACTAAGCACAAGACTCTTCCTACCTGCTCTACAAGCTACGCAGAAGATACAGAGACCACCGGGCCATGCTCGGAGCCGACCGGAGAATCACACAACTAGACTCCAGCCCACCAGGCAGAGGGGACCGCAATGGCATATCTGAATAAAGGTACAGGTGGCAGCTGTAACCCAGGGTAGTTCCCCAAGAGTACACAGCATACCACAGCCTGCAGGGAGAAACTCTGCAACGGCACCACTAACAAAAACACGGAGGAGGAAGTTCATGCGACCTACACACCGGAGGTTCAGTCCTGCAACTGGCCCACTTGGGTTGGATGGACGGTGGAGAATTTCAAGCTTACTATCACCTCCTACCGCACGTAACTTACCACAGGTCCTGATTAAAGTATTTCCCCACTCCAACTTGTTAATACTCTTGTTCTTCCCCTAGGCTACTGTGCTCGGTGGCTGTCATACAAATGTAGGACTACGATCTGCCGCAGAGGGGCATAGGATGATCAGGGACAGTGCCTCTTGTGGGCACACTTTCCTTCCACTCGCTGCCTCCATAGTAATTTGTAATAAGTTAATTAATATTTTTGTTTGGTAACTATTACTCGAATACAAAGTGGTACTATTCACAATATTCATAGTTTTTGTCATCACACATCTATATGCTATAGCATTGTCAGTTCACTCAGCATGA
Organism: Pelobates cultripes; assembly: GCA_933207985.1. Lineage (NCBI taxonomy): Eukaryota > Metazoa > Chordata > Amphibia > Anura > Pelobatidae > Pelobates > Pelobates cultripes. The sequence continues at coordinate 168,672,301 of OW240917.1, forward strand.
CTCCCTAACATAACTATACTACACTCTACATGTCAACCCAACTATGTGATACCATGGGAGCAAAGGTATGATCCCTGAATTAAACATTTTGTATTTTTATTTTTTATTTTTTTTTAGATACACATGTTAAACCACTCATATTCATAACTTGTTGATCTTGATAAATCTGTTAATTCCCCTTATATTTTCTTTAGCGTTTTTGTTAGCTCCCTGGGGTGGAATCATTACCAGAAGTTCAGCATGATCTCTCTCATTTTATGTTACACACTCACCATGTCAAAGTTCTATACCCCCACAGTCTACACGTTCAGGCTCCCTTTATACTCCTGACATGGCTGTTTAGCTTGTATCTGTTGCTACTAACTCAAAAATATGTGCAGTATCCTCACATGCCTTGTACCAGTTATGTATGTTGAATAACTTGACAATTGCTGTTGGGGCATGTCAAGCTCCTATGTATCTCAATGCACTGCAAAAAAAAAAAAAAAAGTGTCAAAATGGCCTTGATCACAAGCACATCACCTTGGTACCTAACAGGTTAATACCTGCATTTTAAAGAAATCCTATGTAAGTAAATAGCTTCATGGCCATTGTTACAAACTTAGCTGACACATGCTGTGGTTGGTGACTGGAGCAAATCTAATTGACTTGTTCCAGAACCTAAATAGCACAAACTGAAATGAATGGATTTCCTTCTTGCAACATATTTATCATCTATTATACCTGCAGGAAAAACAAGAACATTTACTGAAGCATGGATGAAACCTTGATTGTTATTATTAAAAAAATAAAAATCACACCAGCTAAAAATGTTACTGAAAGGTTTAACACTAACAAATTAATGCAGACATATACATATATTTGTTAATGTTGGAATAAAAGTAACAGAAAAATGTCAAACGTGAAAATAATTTCTGGCTAGAAAAAGAATTACACATAATAAACACATAACAATAACTCTAGAAAAAAAAAAAAAAGTACCTCGGGCAGCCGAATCAACTCCATGATTGTGCAGCAACAGCCTTTGGCAGATTTTTTTATTTCTCCTATAGTCAACAAATGGCAGGAAAACATAATGTAGCAATCACTGGCTGCAAGGAAAATATGTGTTTCATTACATTTTTGGTTTCATGTTAAACAATTGTTTTACACACACACACACACACACACACACACGTTTGCGGTTTTCTAACCAACTGGATTGGTGCATGTTATACAAGTAAGGGGTTCTTCCTTTAACGTTATTAAAAGCTCATATTTTAATTGATTTTTATTATCTCTATTTCCTTTTGAGTACATCAATCAAGTCTTCAGTGGCTGTCAGTGGTTACCCTTTCTGTAAGACATACCTCTTCAAATACTCTTGTTTGGGAAGCACAGACTTGCTTCCCATAGAAGGGTAAAAGTCCCCAATAAATATATATATATATATATATATATATATATATATATATAATTTATTTTTTTTATGTCAGCTGAGTGGTATGTAAATAAAACATATTTTTCTTTCTCTCTCTCTCCATTCTGAGATTGCTTGTCCAAAGCTGCTGCAACAAATCATTCTGGTTGTTTCTCTCCACATTGCTCTTGCACAAAGCCTACCCCTCCTCCCTACTTCACTTTACATGGATTGCTTGACTTTAGCAAAGTGGAGGGTTTCCCTGATAACATACATGCAGATCACAACCGTATCCCTGTGCTGATTAGCACAGGACTGGCACAGAATAAACCCACTGACAACTGAGGTTTTTTTACTTCTTAGAGAGATCTAGACATTTGCAAGTAGTTCTGTTAGCACAATGTATAGATAAAATGTGATTCTCTATAATTTAAGATTAAGTTGTGTTTGCCATGAGTTAATGTTTAATTTATAGAGAATCACATTTCATCTATACATTGTGCTAACAGAACTACTTGCAAATGTCTAGATCTCTCTAAGAAGGTCAATTTATATATATTGTTTTCTCTTATTAGTTTCCATTTCCTTTTATTATTTTTAGTTTTGTTGAGGAACAGAACTGCAATCAATATAGAGGAGGACAGGGCGACTACCACTTCCTTATGAATTGTAGACCAAAGAAAGAAAATCCAGGCAGACATAGGCTCTATCCCAAATCACAGACTTTCTTTAAGTTGAACTAACAGGCAACATTTTAGCTCACACAAGAGACCTTCTCAATCCACAATACATCAGCCCTATATGTGCAAATACATACCCTTACAAACATCGCCTAATTAATCTAATAAATAAATAGTCAGTAACAACATAACAAAGAAACAATACATTCAAAAATACAGTACATTCATTAGCATAATAAGCTTATTAAAAAAATTATACACAGAATATGAATATATAGGAGGTCTCCATCAGTATGAGCTAACTGCCATGACTCGAAGTATGAAACTGGAAGTGACATAAATTGTCATCATTAATACAAATAAAGAAGAAGAAGGTAAAATATACAACGTCATGGAAGCCCCAGGGACTTATGTGTGTCGAGAACAATACAACATAGGCTAAATGGAGTATATATGTGTAAACAAAATTGGGCTATCATGGAACTAAAAAGTAAATGGTAAATGCCATATTTAAATTGATAATGAATAAAGTGCATAAATCAAGTGTATATATAATAAAGTTTATGGGCATAATTAATTAAAATGGAACCTAACATCCCCCTCACTACCTGCTCCAAAGATCATGTTCCTGTTTTGGAGTGTTCTGTGCAGCCCCTGCTGCCTATCACCCAGGGTGGTCTGCTTCTGGTGTCAAGTCCATGGAACCAATGTATAGAATAATCATAGAACATGCTAAGTCAGATCACAAAACTACAATCACTAGGAAACCAATAATTGGGATACCAGGAACACCATAAAAGCACTATATGCATGCTGCTAAATAAAGAAATTAATAAGTAAAATAGTTGACCTGCATTAGAATACTGTTACTAAAAGATGCAAGACATGCACACTAATGAATCACCAATCAGGGCAACAACTCAATGATGGAGGCAATATATAGAAGCTGACTGGCATGGACTAAATGCCCAGGAGAATTAATAGAACAGAAAAATAATACGTTATTACCATATTTGACTAAAAACAAAAATACAAGGGGAGATATGCAATAAACATTAATTCAGTCTCCTGCCACCTCCTGGCACTGTATCAACTGATATATTAATACAACACAAGAAAGCAGATTTTAAAAAAATCTGAAAATAATTTATTGTACCATATGCAATCAAGTAACAAACATCAGCACATTAAAAAACGTGTAAAGTTTCCAAGGGAAACGCTTATTCTAGAGAAATGTTTAATTACTGGTAGATTTTATATATTTAGTTAATACCTGACAAATCTCAGAATACAGTAGAACAAAGCTGCACAGTTTATATTTTAAAAGGTCAAGATTGTCAACCATTTAAGGAAAAATAAGAGGAAATTATGTGTGCTAAGGAAATATGTATGGAATCGTTCTTGGTTAAAACGTCATTATTACGATACTCTAGTATCTTGCTTTAGATTTAGACTGTTACTGTGTAAAACATAGAGAATTTGCATTCAAATTCAACATGAATTTGTTTATAGAAAAAAATTGTTAATTATTTTTATATGTTTGTTGTAATATGGATATCCTATCGTCACTAGCAGGGTTGTTTAATAAACTGGAAATTCAAAGGAGGAACTTAAAGTTCATTTCAAATTCAAGGCCAGATTGGCCGAAATAAACAAAAATTTTAATTGTAGAAAGTTTCCATTTTGGCTATTGTGACATGAAATTTCAAATTCACTTTGAATTCTCACTTTTTTAAATAACCCTGTAAGTTTGAGGCCTATCAAAATGAAAAAAGAATAAATCTAAAAAAAAATTTTGGCAAACTAATTTTTCTTGAATGCAGATTATCTCTTATTATAGAGTATCTATTGATTCTCACTGGATGGATCGCAATCAGGTCAGAAGGAATCCAATACTTTTTATTGTAATTTCATCTTGCTTTGTTCTTTTTTGTTGCAGTGTTACATGTACTATTTATATTAGAATAGGCTATATGACATTTGTAGTATTACAATTAATAAAAATGTGTAAATTAAGAAATGTACACTCTTAACACCAAAACAACTTTATCCTAATAAGGAGGTTTATATGTGCAGATCATGCCCTGCTATCAGGCTGCTTAATTCTCTACCATTTAGGAGTTAAGTCACTTTCTCAGATTTAGCAGTTTCCTTCGTTAAACAAACAAGGTTATTCACTAAAGTGAGAATTGTTGGAAATTTAAACTGAATTTCAAATGTAAGACAAATATACTAGAAAGGTCTGTACATTCTGGAAAGTAACAAAGACTGTCAAGCCCAGTAAGAATAACATGATATTGAATTCAAAAATGACACAGACACCAGTAATATTTATAGAGAAAACAGACAGGAGTAAAGCCTAATACAAGGTTCCAACTCAAGCAATAACCCACTATAAAAACGAAGAAAAAATTACCTGCACTCTCTCCTTAATCCCTATGTATATTTAAACAAATGGAGGTCATTTAGTTACTCCAATGGATATTGGAGGGAATGCCCACCTGCCAACGTCAAGGCAGACCCCCCCAAGGCGGGTCCTACACTGACCTTTCACCTTGCTTCCTTGAGCTTCTGGTAGAGAGGGGTATTTTTTATATACACCTCGATATACTTATTAACCCTTAATAGGGAACACATGGGATGGGCGGCATCATTGTAACATAGCTGTGTGATACAAAAAGTGAATAGAAATACAAAAAGATAAGTCTTGTTCTCACTCCCATTACTCCTGGGTGGCAGCAACGACCACAGTACACATCAGCTCCAATACATACAGTAAAAACCAAAGAAAAAGTTACTAGCGCAGGACTTATCTTTTTGTATTTGTATTAACCCGCTCTAACTCACTAATAAATGATCTCTGTAAAGAACAAGAAACAGCAAAACAGGGTACAAAAAAAACAAAACAATTATGTTTATGTTAAACAATGTCAAAAAGTACCTAACATACAAATATATTATATATTTCCCTATCAGAAAAAAACTTTGTAGGAGCTCTTTTATTGGTCTTTTAAGTAAGAATGATTTGGAGTTTTGTAGCAAATGCTACTTTAAGGAAAAATGTGTATCCTATTCTATCTCAATTCAGACTCATGTCACTTAGGAACCACTTAAAGGACCACTCTAGGCACCCAGACCACTTAAGCTTAATGAAGTGGTCTGGGTGCCAGGTCCAGCTAGGGTTAACCCATTTTTTAATAAACATAGCAGTTTCAGAGAAATTAATTGGTTAAGCCTTCCCCCAAAGCCTCTAGTGGCTGTCTCATTGATTTTCACAGTGAGAGCACGCCAGCGTCCATAGCAAAGCATTGTAAATGCTTTCCAATGCGACAGGCTGAATGCGCGCGCAGCTCTTGCCGCGCGTGCGCATTCAGACGACGGGGTGGAACGGAGGAGAAGAGAAGGAGGAGAGCTCCCCGCCCAGCGCTGGAAAAAGGTAAGTTTAAACCCCTTTCCCCTTTCCAGAGCCGGGCGGGAGGGGGACCCTGAGGGTGGGGGCACCCTCAGGGCACTATAGTGCCAGGAAAACGAGTATGTTTTCCTGGCACTATATTGGTCCTTTAACTTGGAACAGTACTTAGCTTACTCCAATTATTATTATACAGCAAGTTATCTAGACTTCATATTTAAACTCTGTATATATTAATTCACTTTTTTTCTTTGTTTTTTTTTTTTATTTACCTAAGGTGAAATTATCTATGCGACTTGAACAATTGGGCGCATAAGCTGACAGTAGACTAATATATACATATATATGAAGTACCTCTATGAATTGATCATTTAGACCAGAATGATAATAATGACTGGGATTCCACAGAAGATACTTTTCTTATTTAGTAATGTCTACAGTACACCTTTACTGAGCTGATTAATAGGGAAATTTGGTGGGTGTGGATATTCTGTAGATATTTTTTGTTATTTTTGTATCAAATTTCACTTTATTTTCACTTGGTTTTCCAGTCTTTGTTACTATGTTTGGATAACTGTGGGCTGCCCCCTTTTTCCAGTCCTAGGGCTGTATTTGACTGACATAGACTGTCTTGTGCTACCTATATATCTTGCTGACAGTCTATTGATTAAGACAAAAAAAGACAAAGTGGGAACTTTGTCCAAGTCAGCTTTGCTTTCAGATCAGTTATTGTGGCCATGATTCAAAATTCAACTTGAATTCCCAGAAATTCTAAATCTAGTAAATTTTCCTGAGTTTAATTTACAATTTCCTATCTTCTGTTCTATTATTCGCCTGCTAGAATATGCAACATGCCTGGTCAAGTCTTTTTTATTTTCTATCCTCTCTGCTTGGCAATAACATGTAATTTATAGAGTAAGTGTGAGAAACATTGCATTTAATCCCAAGCTTACAAATGGTATCAAACCTGCTCTTGCAAGTTACTGATACATATCTGTATTATGATACATGACATCTACGAGAATTGCTGACTACAACACAGCAAAAGAAATTAGATTTCTTATTATTTATTTTTTTATTGCAGGTCACCATAATTTTTAGCCTTTTGCTTAAACCTTTGCTGCAAGTGATCTGAACCAGCCATGAGGTATTTGGTCTTGGCATTAGAGGGGGCTCCTTCAAGTTGCTGCATACATGGATGATGTGTTCTTACCCATAAAAGGAAACCCAGACCACTTAAGCTTATTGAAGTGCTCTGGGTACAGTGTCCCCTTAACCCAGCAAAGGTAATTATTGCAGTGTTTAATAAAAATGCAATATTTGCTTTGGAGGGTTAACTCCACCTCAGCCACTAGAGGGTATTCTGGGTGGTTATGTGACTTTTGGTCACCTAACTGAGGCTTGATGTCCTCGCACTATGCATGAGGACATCCAGTGTCACCCAAAACCCCATAAAAAAGCATTTCCTGTACTCAACTATACAAGGTTATCGCCATGGTAGACAGGAGCAGCTTTTCTGCATCTATTAGCAAATTTACTCTGGGTTTCAACTGTCTCTAGATGTTGATCCAAAGTTTAAATTTCAAAGAAGGAAATTAAGCTGGCAGCACAGCAGGATGAAATCTACAAATGACATAGAAAGGGCTATTGAGGCCGTTAAGAGCAAAGTTATTTCAGCACAATTCACTTTGTGCTGTACCATTGTGAGAGCCTGTCCTTTACCTTGTTTTTTTTTTTACATTTACATTAATTACTACACTATAAGTTTTTGTTTTTTCTCTCTTTCTCCTATTTATATGTTCTTATATTAAAATTGTGAGTGGTTATATGCATTATAAGGTAAATGTAACCCATTTGTAGTCCACCTAAACTTTTTAGTTTTTCATAGCATTCTTTATACATTTGCACATAATGTTTTTGTTTGTGCCAGAGACACTTTTCTTGATAGAAAGGATGATGCTCAGTAAACTCTTTTTTTTTTTTTTTTTTTTTTTACGACGAGCAAATTGTTCCAATGGGAGCAGTTATGCCCAGTTATCCTAATCAGTTATGAAGTGTCCTAGATATTGTTCCAAAGCTTTATTAGACCTTTCAGCCACCCCGTTGGTCTGAGGATAGTAAGAAGATGAAAAGATGAAAAAAGTTAAATTCCAAACTGGGAACAAGACTCTCTCTTTTGGAGATAAACTGTAAACCCCTATCGTAGACATTGTCGACAGGAATACCATGAATACAAAAGATCGCTTTAGACTGAAATATTCGATGGTACATTTTGTCAATGGTATAAAATTAGACAGTTGTTAAAATCTGTCAACAATCATTAAAATGACTGTATAACCTTTGGAAGGAGGCAATTTTGCCATGAAATCAATACATAGACAGGACCAAGTATGTTTAGATACAGGGAGTAGTTGTACAAATTCACAAGGCAGTGATTTGAGCTTCTTAGTTTGAGCACATACTGTATTTATTTATTACTGTTATTTATAAAGCTCCAACATATTCCGCAGAGCTGTACAATTCAAGGAGAACGTACACTATACACCGACAAATACAAAAGGTAGAGAGGACCCTGCCAGTAAGCTAAGATCTAGCTTTTTTGTAAAAGTTAGCCTAGATAGCCGTGAACTTACAATCTAAAGGATATAATGGGGATTAGGTAGCAGGGGGAATTTGGAAGTGATGGCTAAAAAAAAATGACAGAGAGTTGTAGCTATTGGTAAAATATAAAGAGAATGAGGAGGCAATTGAGTGAAACTCTCAAACAGCTGGAGTAGCATGCTATATAATTAAATGGGTAGTGCCCACCTAAAATATTAATAACTGCATGCAACAAACCTCATGTACTTCGTGAAGTATGTTCGTTCGCACACTCCAGAAATGCTAAAAGCTTAGTGATTATAGCCCGTTCACATAGTACGCTGTTTCGTACTTTCCCGAAATCCAAGCTGGTCATGAGAATAAATCAATTGGTGCGTCGTTCACATACCCAAACATCAGTCGAGACTTGATGAAGGGTACAATTGGAATGTTTTATTATGGCCACGTGGCTCACTTATATAAACAGACCTCCAGCATGGGGCTCAATTAAGAACATAGTATAACACCCCCACAACACGCCCAAGACACTATTAGGCGTCTCTGTGTCTGGGAGATAATTTAGTGTACTTTGCTTAAACTAATTATCTCCCAGGCACTAGAGGTACAAATCATAAAACATAAAATACCCCAAAATACATATAACACGTAGAGGAACATCCACAAATATTATATCCCTGGATAGCCTGGATCCGAGCGCCTAACATGTCCAAATAGCGCTCAGATCCCACAAATACAGCCAAATCGCTACTTGGGTAAAGTTTTGACTGTCCGCACAGGTGGAGCCTAGTAAAATCAGCCACTATTAAACAAACAGATGATAATAGTGAAAAGTGTGTAGCACTGAGAATTATTGACACTTAAATGACAATAATAAAAAAACTGCATGCAAACTAGAAAAATTACTGAAAATTACAGTGGCAAACTACAGATATAAATGGTAACAATGAATTAATAACAAATGATAATATGGTAGCAAAGTAAGAATAAATGAGGTGGAGTATTTTCGAAGTTTCAGTCAGTACGTGGGGGTTGCTGGAAGTTGCTGGGAGATGTAAAATGAAGCGATTCAGTATTGTTGGTTCTGGGAATGGGAGGTGAGGCCATATTTAATAGGCATGTACACATTATTGGGTGTCCTTGTAAACAGAAGGCCACCAGGATAGTCTGGTTACCTGGTAAATTTACCTTATACAAGCTCTGGTTTCCCTTATATAAGGATGCCAAGCAATTTTACTGGAATGAAATATGGTCAAATGTTTCTCCCTATACCTAAGTGAAACAAGCATTTGCTAGTAGGAGCTTCTAAAGCCTAAATTTTGATTCTCTCTTTTTTAAATTATTTTTTTTTTTTCAATTTCACAAAAAAGATTGTCACAAAACACAGTTTTGGAAGATAAAGTAAGTGTGCGTATACAGTTAGGTACTTCATTAAGGCAACATACAGATGTAAAGCACAGTACATTAATTGAATATTTTTATTTTATGATAACTTCTCTAGCTTTAGACTCGGTACTAAAACTGATAGTGGTTATTCGACTAAACATCACTCTGGACGATCAGTGCCTAGGTTTTGCATTCCGTAGTGGAAGTGGCTGTGGTGTAATACTGGATGGCGGATATGGTCTGCAGTTGTACCACCTTAGACAAACAATTGCAGCCATCATCATAAATTACTGCTTAAAGGTGAGGGGGGGGGCATCATGTTATTTAGGTTGAGTAACCTTTTGAGCTGAGGGTGGACAGGGCGTAAATACCCCAAGCTATGTCGTTTAAACAAAAGCTGAACATAACACAGAAGAAACGTTAAAGAAAATAAATTATGTACACAATGTGCCTGATTGAGTGAGTCAGGTAGTATCCACTGCAGGAGGGTCCAAAGGGGACTTCCTGGGAATGAACAGTGTCACTGCCGCCGGGTTCCACCTATGGGGTGTTTGATCTGCTGCACGGATCCTCGTGGTTGACATAAAGTCCTAAGGTATGTTCAGAGAGGTCAGCAGCACCTTCACTTCGGCCACGTCGTGTATGATATGTTTGTTTTCATCCTTGAGGACCAGGAGCGTATGGGCTGAGCAACATCAGTATGGAATTTGATGATTTCTTAGCAAAGTTGTGACGGTAGCTAGTGTGTGCCTCCATGACATAGTGCCTCCTGAGAGGCCTGAATAGAAAGTGAGAGATGTGGTCTTGAAGGCGTAGGGTGTATGGTCCCGCACTGCTACTACCACTGTGGCCTTATCCTTGTTGTGTTGGAAGCAACCCACCAGGTCTTGAGGTGTCCCACCTGGAGCTTTGGGCAACTTGGGGACATGAGAGAATCCCTCTGCCATACCACTTTTCCCTGCCTTGGGGGCAACAGCACAGCGAACAGGCATCTCAGAAGATGGGGCAGCTCTGCTGCTGGTATATCTTCCCTGATCCCTCTTATCTTCAAATTCGTTCTGTGCCTCATATCTTCTATGTCTGCAAAATGTCAGTCATACCTATCATTTTGGGACTGCTGTAGAAAGGTTATTTGTTGGGCTTGCTCCCCGACAGCGGTCTCCTGGGTCCCCATTCTGCTCGATAGTCCCTGGATGTCTATGCGGACAGTATAGTGGCCTGAAATTCAGCCAGGGGTGTCTTTAGGACTGTTGTGGTCACAGGTGTGGAGTCGGGGGTGAAAGGTGCTGGGTCCAGGGGGTGTGTATCGGGAAGCTCCTTTGTGTCCTCATCAAGGGAGAAATCAGAGAACTCTGAGTAGGCCTAAGGGTAGGCGGCCATCTTGGGCCCAGCCACGCCGCTTGCTTGGTGGAGAAGATCCCCTATGGGCAGGTTCGGTCTTGGCTTGTCTGGCTTAAGCTTTTTTTTTTTTGCTACCCATCTCGATTCCCCAACATGCGGAGAGACCATCAGGGCTGTTAATTTGGGTCTTGGGCTGTAGGAAGGGTAGAAATATCCCCAATTGCATGGAGCTCTCTCCAGCCTGATTTTGATTTTCAAGAATTTTCTTGTGCATGTCAGAGGAAATGAGCAATCGAGTAAAGGCTATGATTTTATTAGAAGATGTCATAGGGATAGGATCAGTTAGCACTAGTTCTAGAGGTTCAAATTGGCATGATAAGGCATCAGCCTTTACATTCTTAGTAACGGCATTATAGGTTAGAAAGAAGTTAAAATGTGAAAATAGACCATTTAACCAGTCTCTGGACATGAATCTCTTCTTCTATGTATGAAAGAGTCTTATGGTTCCCAAGAATGGTAACAGGTACTGGTATCCCTTCTAGCAATTGTCTACATTCTTTTAATGTGAAATGATGGCAAGTAACTCCTGTCAACTATGTCATATAGTTTATGTGTGTGTGACAGTTTCTTATAAAATAAACTGCATGGATGCAGGGGTTAATCAGTAGTCTTGCATTGAGATACAACAGCAACAACTCCTGTGTTGGATGCATCATCCTCAACAAGAAAAGGTAGTGAGAGATAAGAATGAACTAGAACTGAGTTTATCGGCTTCCTATTTGTCAAAGACTTATTTTAAATGTCTGTACTTCAAATTGATTTCTATAAAAAGGTGTTATAGTGGGCAAGTTGATTGGCCATAATAGCTTGATTTTAGGCAAACAGATATAAGAAGACCAACTCATTTGTCATGTTTCCCAGTCAATTAAGGGATTAGCTATGGATTATTTCATTATACTGGATATTTGAAGTGGTCTACCATCTATGGCCTCTATGGTCAAGGGTATAATAGATGAGAAAAGAGGAGAAAGATAATATGTTTAAATAGAATTGAATACAGGTGCCACATCAAGTGATGTCATTCAAGCTCTTTAATTAGTGTTTTGCCTATATCTGAGTCTCTCATTAAAGTGTGACAGGTAGTTAGGTTCTTAAATTCATCTGGTAAGTCCATAGCTGCCACATCATCTAACAAAAATTCAGACAATTAGAAAACTCACCAACAAAAGCCTGATTGTTCTATTGTACTTCAGAAGCTAAAATACAGAACTCCAGGGCATAATCACCTATGGAATGTTTCACTTGCTTTAAACATAGAAATTGGCAGCAGTAGCTCTACGTCCAGGTGGATTGAACGCTCTTTTGAATGAAGCAACAAAGTTAATTAAGGTATATACTTAAGGATTGTTGCTCTCCCATAAGAGATTTGTTAAAATGAGAGCATTGCCCACAGGCTGTTAAATCATGAAAACAACCTTGGCCCTGTGTCAGGTTCCTTTACTGACAAGTAAGACTTTTTCATTTATTACTATCACTTTTTTAAATGTAATTCCTGGTTTTCACCTCTAGTGGCCTCCCTAGTCACTAGTCTCCTCATACTCACCTGCATTTTATGAAACAAGTCTGCTAATAAATGGCCACACCCAACAATGTGGGAGCCTTTACACTGAAGTTGGTGTTCACTCTACGACTTCAGTTCCTGGCTCCTGTGAGAGATCCTGTCTCATGTACTTACCTGCATTGCATCCTACTTGGATTATTATCTACACTCCTGTACTTACCTGCTATGCATCCTACCTTAATTGCAACACCCCTACTTATCTAATCTGGACATTGCAGAACATATTGATTTATAAGGTGTTATTTCTTTCCCTGACTTTTATTAGTTCCTATTCCTGTCTTGTTATTTTCACTATACTTCTCCAGCTTATTATTTTGCACTCTTGGTTGTTTTCTTTAAAGGGCATATTGCCTTAACGTTTATTTTTTTCCCTTTCCTTATCCTTATTATCTTCAACATGTAACTGCTGTAATTCCAAAACCTGTAAATAAAGCCATTTCAGTTAACCCTTGCAACCGTCTCCTGTATGACCCGATCGAGAGCATGACACCCTGTCTGTAGGATAGGCACAAATAGACAATTCAAAGTGAATTGTGGAGTGGAGTGGTGGCAAACAAGCAACATGGCTCAATAAAGTTGCAAAGCCTGGGCAAATAAGTACATGCAATTGTCCAGACCATAAATCAGATACATAGTTAGACAAAGCTGTCCAGCTGAAATTTACGCAAACTCACCTCAGTGACATCATGACATCAGTGCGTGTCTACTACATCATTAAAAGTGTGGGAACAGTGGCTGGCTTCAAGGAAGCTTGAGCATAGAGCACAGACTAGCAATATGATATTCCACCAAATCAGCAGACATAAGGTAATTGCAGTCAGCCTAACAGATCCTTTCAATTGCTATGAAACTGTAAAAACCCTAACTTACTCTTCAAAGGGAACATGTAACCTTACCTCCAACTTCATCATATCCTCACCAGAAGAGGAAGTGTATATTACACATCTGTAACACCAACCTCCAATTTGCCCATGCTCCATCTGCTCTCTTGGATTCTACTCCAAGCAGGACAACCCTCATCCATATTGTCAACATGCTGGCTTCATTTCCAGCATTCCAATGATGATAATCACTCTGGTGTTTCTATACTCCATAGCCAGCACTAACAAAGCACTAACAGCATTGACTAGGTAGTTTCCATAGAAACCACAAAACATGTGGAATAATTGATTAACACTCTATACGTTTGCTATCAAATCTACCAGCGTATTGATGGAATTCCATGCTCATTGCAAAGAGCATCAGTCCAAAATAGCATGACAGCAATCATTTAATTTGTTTTGCCTATCAGATATGGGAAAGACTCATTTATAACTCAGCTATTGATCAGAAAATGTTTCAATTCTCATAAACAATGATTATGAAAATTCCAGAAAAAAAATCAGTCTGACAAATGACTTTGATGACATTGTAAATGAAAAGTTCTTGCTCATTTACCAGACTTGAGAAATGTGTATAACAACTTGGAGCTTGATGAATAAACCCATAAATGAATTAACTTATATATGTAATAAAACAAAGAGCGTAAACAAATGTAATATAATATTGTATTCAAGATCTACACAAAATTAGATTACATAAAACAATGTTTTGATTTCCAATTACTATTTGCCACAAGTGCCTAGAGAATTATCCTTAAATGACATTGTCAATTATTACACTGCCATTGAATTATATGTAGTTGTTTTATGTTACTTACCAATAAAGTAAAACCAAGAAAGTAACTTCTAAAACTTAGAAAGCTATATAAATGCATTGGAGACCACTTAAGTAAGATTAAGAGTAGAATAAATAACTACTATAAAATGTTATTTTCTACAACAATACTTTGCTTTTTTAACTCTCTATGAATTGCACATTAATGTAATGCTGTAGTAATTCTATTTTTCTCCTTCTACATAAAAAGCTTTAAGAGTATATTTTCAGTTACATAATAAAGCAATGTTAAGCACAGGCATTATACTCCATATGCCAATGTGGCATGTTTGTTACTATTATCTTATGTGGCTGCTATTACCTAATCTATTTTTCTTAAATAATTTCAATGTATAATTATTATTCTATTGTATCATTTTGACTTGTGTAACTGTACTTCACAATATGTTTGACCAGTTTTATTATTTTCAGTGTAATTAGTGAAAAGTTTTGTTTAAATTTAAACATAAAAATATATACCATTAGAAAATGTATCTGGGATTCAATGGACATCTCCAATAGCACTCCAATAAATATACATATATTAATATATGATAGAGAATAAACAAAAAAAGAAACAAATGCCATTCTACCTGTGTATGATTTACTGAGAAGATTGTAGATTAAAAAGTAACTTTTAATAAATAAATCTAAAATAAAAATATAAAAAAGAAAAATAATATGAACAGCAGGAGTAAATGGAGACTATACAGCGAGTAAAACGCTGTGACTAGTTATACAAGCTGTAAAAGTATATACATAATAACACTAATGCTGAAGCAATACTGTTTAGCTACAATATAACAGTGTGTTCCCAAGTAATAGAAGTGATACTATATTATATATCACTAATAGCTGTAACAAGAGGGGGGAGATTAGTGGTATTGGATCCCTTACAAGCAATATATCTGAATATGTAGATTTCTTCTTACAAAAATATATGACTTTAGCATCTACATACATTAAAGACTCTACTCAGATGATTGCAATGGAAAGATAATTACTTATGGGCAACTATAGACGTAACCTCACTCTACACGGTTATCGACCATATAAAAGGGAAAGCTGCGATTAAAAAAAAAACCCTAAGTAAAGATAGTAATTAGAGTTGAGTGGACACCTGGATGTTTGGGTCCGGCGGGTGCGGCCGAAGTTTGAAAAAAAGTCCGGATTCGGGCTCGAAATTGACCCCGAACATGACACCGAACCCCATTGAAGTCAATGGTGACCCGAACTTTTGGCCACAAAAATGACTCTAAAAAACTCCTGGAAAGGGCTAGAAGGCTGCAAAAGGAAGTAAAATGGGGTAAGAGTAGGACAAGTGCCCTGCAACAAATGTGGATAGGGAAATCACTTAAAAATAACATAAAATAAGCAGCCACTTAGGAGATAACTCCCTAAAGGGAGCTATCTACCAAAATGCTGAAAGACCTAAACTGGTCACCTAAATTGGTCTTTCAGCCACATTTACTTATACTATGTAAAGATTACTTAGTATTAGTAAATTCAGGGCCGTGTCTAGTAAACAGTGAGCAGCCAGTGGCTGCTCACTGTAAAAAAGCAAAAAAACTTATTGCCCCCACCCCTGTGCAACGGGTAGGGGCCCTATATAAGAATGTGGAGGGAGGGACCTACTGTCCTCCCCCCTGGCCCCCACCCTTGTGCGGTGGGTGGGGGCCATAAATAAAAAATGGGGAGGACTTAATGTCTTCCCCCCAGCCCTGACCCCTGAGCAGTGGGTGGGGGACATAAATAACAATAAGGGGGGGACCTAATTTCCTCCCTCCGCCCCCACCCCTGAGCGGTTGGTCCCCCCTTATGTTATTTAGGGCCCCCACCTGCTGCGCTGGGGTGGGGGCTGGGGGGGAGGACCTTAGGTTCCCCCCTTATTGTTATTTAGGGCACCCACCCGCCGCGCAGGGGTGGGGGCCGGGGAAGAGGACCTTAGGTTTCCCCCCTTATTGTTATTTAGGGCCTCCATCCGCCGTTATTTAGGGCCTCCCCCCGGCCCCCACACCTGCATGGCGGGTGGAGGCCCTAAATAACAATAAGGGGGGGAACCGAAGGTCCTCTTCCCTGGCCCCCACCCCTGCACGGCGGGTGGGTGCCCTAATTAACATAAGGGGGGACCTAAGGTCCACCAATCAGAGTGCTTAATCCACCAGAGTGCTCTGTGTCATTTAACACAGCGTGGGAAAATTCCAAAGAACTTTCCTATGCTGTGTAAAATGACACAGAGCACTCTGATTGGTGGATTTCAAGCCAACCAATCAGAGTGCTGTGACAGGTAAATGTAGAGACTTACCTGTCAGTAATTTACGTGTCAGAGCACTCTGATTGGATGACTTGAACCCACCAATCAGAGTGCTCTGACCTTATAAGCCTTCCCCCGCCCTGCAGAGCTCAGTCTGCGCAGAGCCCTCCATGGGTGAAGAAGGATTAGTTTTTTTTGCGCTCGTTTTTTTCTTTTTTTAAGTGCGTCGCTTGTTCTGGATTTTTATTTGGCCTTTTTTGGGACTGAAAAAATAAGATTTTAGAAGAAAGAAGACATCAAATGGTAAGTCTATTTTTTTTACAGGTATTTAGACAAGGGTACCCCCTCATTATTTTTAGGATAAGGGGGTAGGTAGGGGTAATTTTTTGGGGGTAGGGGGTGAATAGGGGTTTGGGGACCCCTAGTAACCTGGGGGGGAATTTTTATTTATGGTGCCCACCCACCGCTCAGGGGTGGGGGCTGGGGGAGGACATTAGGTCTCCCCCTTATTGTTATTTAGGGCCCCCACCCGCCACGCAGGGGTGTGGGCCAGGGGAGGACCTTAGGTCCCCCCCTTATTGTTATTTATGACCCCACCTGCTGTGCAGAGGTGGGGGCCAGGGGGAGGACATTAAGTCCCTCTCAATTTTTATTTATGGCCCCCACCCAACGCTCAGGGCTGGGGGCCGGGGGGGACAATAGGGCAACTATAGACGTAACCTCACTCTACACGGTTATCGACCATATAAAAGGGAAAGCTGCGATTAAAAAAAAAACCCTAAGTAAAGATAGTAATTAGAGTTGAGTGGACACCTGGATGTTTGGGTCCGGCGGGTGCGGCCGAAGTTTGAAAAAAAGTCCGGATTCGGGCTCGAAATTGACCCCGAACATGACACCGAACCCCATTGAAGTCAATGGTGACCCGAACTTTTGGCCACAAAAATGACTCTAAAAAACTCCTGGAAAGGGCTAGAAGGCTGCAAAAGGAAGTAAAATGGGGTAAGAGTAGGACAAGTGCCCTGCAACAAATGTGGATAGGGAAATCACTTAAAAATAACATAAAATAAGCAGCCACTTAGGAGATAACTCCCTAAAGGGAGCTATCTACCAAAATGCTGAAAGACCTAAACTGGTCACCTAAATTGGTCTTTCAGACACATTTACTTATACTATGTAACGATTACTTAGTATTAGTAAATTCAGGGCCGTGTCTAGTAAACAGTGAGCAGCCAGTGGCTGCTCACTGTAAAAAAGCAAAAAAACTTATTGCCCCCACCCCTGTGCAACGGGTAGGGGCCCTATATAAGAATGTGGAGGGAGGGACCTACTGTCCTCCCCCCTGGCCCCCACCCTTGTGCGGTGGGTGGGGGCCATAAATAAAAAATGGGGAGGACTTAATGTCTTCCCCCCAGCCCTGACCCCTGAGCAGTGGGTGGGGGACATAAATAACAATAAGGGGGGGACCTAATTTCCTCCCTCCGCCCCCACCCCTGAGCGGTTGGTCCCCCCTTATGTTATTTAGGGCCCCCACCTGCTGCGCTGGGGTGGGGGCTGGGGGGGAGGACCTTAGGTTCCCCCCTTATTGTTATTTAGGGCACCCACCCGCCGCGCAGGGGTGGGGGCCGGGGAAGAGGACCTCAGGTTTCCCCCCTTATTGTTATTTAGGGCCTCCATCCGCCGTTATTTAGGGCCTCCCCCCGGCCCCCACACCTGCATGGCGGGTGGAGGCCCTAAATAACAATAAGGGGGGGAACCTAAGGTCCTCTTCCCTGGCCCCCACCCCTGCACGGCGGGTGGGTGCCCTAATTAACATAAGGGGGGACCTAAGGTCCACCAATCAGAGTGCTTAATCCACCAGAGTGCTCTGTGTCATTTAACACAGCGTGGGAAAATTCCAAAGAACTTTCCTATGCTGTGTAAAATGACACAGAGCACTCTGATTGGTGGATTTCAAGCCAACCAATCAGAGTGCTGTGACAGGTAAATGTAGAGACTTACCTGTCAGTAATTTACGTGTCAGAGCACTCTGATTGGATGACTTGAACCCACCAATCAGAGTGCTCTGACCTTATAAGCCTTCCCCCGCCCTGCAGAGCTCAGTCTGCGCAGAGCCCTCCATGGGTGAAGAAGGATTAGTTTTTTTTGCGCTCGTTTTTTTCTTTTTTTAAGTGCGTCGCTTGTTCTGGATTTTTATTTGGCCTTTTTTGGGACTGAAAAAATAAGATTTTAGAAGAAAGAAGACATCAAATGGTAAGTCTATTTTTTTTACAGGTATTTAGACAAGGGTACCCCCTCATTATTTTTAGGATAAGGGGGTAGGTAGGGGTAATTTTTTGGGGGTAGGGGGTGAATAGGGGTTTGGGGACCCCTAGTAACCTGGGGGGGAATTTTTATTTATGGTGCCCACCCACCGCTCAGGGGTGGGGGCTGGGGGAGGACATTAGGTCTCCCCCTTATTGTTATTTAGGGCCCCCACCCGCCACGCAGGGGTGTGGGCCAGGGGAGGACCTTAGGTCCCCCCCTTATTGTTATTTATGACCCCACCTGCTGTGCAGAGGTGGGGGCCAGGGGGAGGACATTAAGTCCCTCTCAATTTTTATTTATGGCCCCCACCCAACGCTCAGGGCTGGGGGCCGGGGGGGACAATAGGTCCCTCCCATTATTGGTATTTATGGCCCCCACCCACCGCTCAGGGGTGGGGGCCATGGGGGAGGACATAGGTCCCCCCCCTTATTGTTATTTATGGCCCCCACCTGCCGTGCAGGGGTGGGGGACGCGGGCGAGGACATTGGGTCCCCCCCAATTTTTATTCATGGCTCCCACCCACCGCTCAGGGGTGGGGGCCAGGGGGAGGACAATGTCCCCCCTTATTGTTATTTAGGGCCCTTACCCGCTGCACAGGGGTGGGGGCCAGAAGGGAGGACAATAGGTCCCCCCTTTATTGTTACTTAGGGCTTCCACCCACCTCTCAGGGGTGGGGGCCGGGGGGGCCAATAGGTCCCCCCATTATTGGTATTTAGGGCCCTCACCCACTGCTCAGAGATGGGAGCTGGGGGGACAATAGGTCCCCCCTTTAGTTTAAAAGCCCCCACTCGCGCATTGTGGATGGGGGTTTAGGAGCAGGGATTTTTTTTTTTTAATAGACATGTTTAATAGACATGCCCCTACTTGCGGTATAGCGAGTAGGGGCATAATTTACTAATACTAAGTGACCAGCTTCTATAGAGACTGGGTCACTTGCTGAACTGGCCAATCACAGCCATGCCATTAGTAGGCATGCCTGTGATGGCTTCTAAGTGCACACGAGTCAGGCCCTGCAACCTTTCAAAATGCGTCATTAAATCGCCAAACTCCAAACTCCAACCCGAACATACAGTGATATGTCCGTGTTGGGGCCCGGGTCCAAAAAACTTAATGTTCGTTACGAACCCGAACTTTTCAGTTCGGGTTCGCTCAACTCTAATAGTAATATGTCGGAAAAACAGATGACATTTATTTTAAGATGTATCGATTTTATTTTACATAAGAATTCATTTTGGTTTGAAGGCACGCATTATCTTCAGATCTGTGGTAACGCCATTGGCACCAGGTTTTCCCCCAGCTACGCTAACATCTTCGTAGTAGATTGGGAAGCATGTTGTATTTGGGAGAACAATCTATCTGGGGTAAACCTGGTTCTATGGAAAAGGTACATAGATGATGTTTTAATTATTTGGAAAAGTGACAAATCCGAGTTTAGTAATTTTATGTCTTATGTAAATTCCAATGATTATGGTCTAAATTTTACCCAAAAAATGGCAGTTACCCAGATTAATTTTTTAGATTTGACTTTTTTATTAGAGATAATGTAGTCTGCAATAAAACCTATTTTAAACCTACAGATTTTAACAGTCTCATCGAGTTTTCTAGCTGTTGTAATCCTATTTGGCTGGAAAATAATCCTAAAAGTCAACAGATGAGACTGTATCGCAGTTGTTCTAAGAATTAAGATTTTAATAGTCAAGTAAAGATTTTAAAACAGAAATTCAAGTTTGCAGAACTTGTTAAATGTGATCATGGTGAGACTGGAGGTCAGGAGAATAAATAAGGATATCATCCAGATAGACCAAGACAAACGAGTAAATGCAATCCCTGAGTACATCGTTAATGAAATCTTGGAAAACCGCTGGAGCGTTGCACAACCCGAATGGCATCATTAGATATTCAGTGTCCACTTCTGGTTTTAAATGCAGTCTTCCACTCGTTGTTTTCCTTGATTCTCACTACATTGTAACCGCTTCTAAGGTCAAGCTTAGTAAAAACTTTAGCGCCCTGGAGTCTGTCAAATAATTCAGCAATAAGAGGAATGGGGTAGGTGTTCTTAATGATGATTTTGTTCAATGCCCTGTAATTGATACATGGGCACAACTCTCCATTCTTTTTAGATACAAAAAAGAATCCTGCACCAGCAGGCGAGGATGATTTTCTTATATGGCCTTTATTCAATGAATCTTTAATATATTCCTCCGTTACACTACTCTCCGGAGGAGATAGAGCATAGACTGCTCCCTTAGATGGCATAGCGCCTGGTAGTAAGTTAATGGAACAGTCATATGGTCTGTGTGGAGGTAGAGTATTAGACGGAGTCTTGCTGAATACTTCTTTAATGTCTTATTTTGAGGTGTACTAGTGGGTAATTCAATAGTGCCCATTCTTTTGGTGACATGCAATATGCACCGTTCATCCTTACCCCATTCTAATATTTCCCCATTAGCCCAGTCAATATAAGGGTTATCCTTGCTAAGCCATGGGAATCATAATATGATAGGACAAGAAGGAGATGCAATCACCTGAAATGTAATCTCTTCCTTATGTAAGGCACCAATGGAAATATCAATGGGTAAGGTTTCATGCTTTATCAATGGTTGCGAGAGTGGTCTCCCATCAATAGCTTCAACAGCTAGGAGTGATAGTCTCTCCTTTATAGGTATAGTATTACCCTTGACAAATTGAACATCGATGAAGTTTCCAGCAGCACCTGAATTTTTGCATGAAAAGTTATTTTTGTCAAAGGCGATAGAAATATCAAGGAGAAACCTATTTTTATTCTTTCCAGAGGACGTTTCCATTACACCATTAAGACCTGTCCCCTTAAGGTGCTTAGGTGCGGCAGTTTTCCGGACATATGGGAAAATATTTATTATGCTATGTGTTGAAATATTAGGGTATGTATATTTCCTGTAAATAGGATTATTATTTGTTATAACACTTTGGTAGCCCTTTAATTTAACAGCCATACTGGAAAGTGTAATATTTTTCATGTTTTAAGAAATATTTAATGAAATTGTTAAACATTATTATATGGGCCCAGTCCCAATATAAATCTGTATTTTAATATATTGTCCACTTTAATTTTATGGAATAAACTGGTACATTGCTCCTACTGAAAATACTCATAAAATGTGAAATGTGTAGTTAGCATAGAACATTATTTCTGATGGGACCTATGTATTTTGAAAGCTGGACCAGTACTCAAATGTTTCATTGATCAAAAAAAGGTGTTTCCACAATCTGCACAGCATACAAGAAACTTTAACAACTATTTTCATACTTTTGAAAGGTTATTTACAGCATTTTTCTTTGTGTTTTGAACATATTATGCCTGCTTCATACTTTTTGAAGTGGTACTCCAGAGATCTTTAAGGGCTTGAAAATAAATATTCTTTCTTCAATGCCAACAATAATGTCTTTACAGTATTTTTAACTTGACTTGAACTAATAAAAAGATCAGCTTTAGAGAATATTTCTATTTTATGATTGTCATAAAATACACACATGTTCAATTAAAATGTACAAGAACTCTTTTCTTTCATAATCCCAGAACTGAACTAAAACTGGCTTTTTTATGCTTACTTAGGTGTTTTAATTTTAGCCTCTATTATATAATGCCCAGTGAGCAACTAAGCTTGACACTGATTTTCTTCATTGTTTAATGGTTGACCGTTTTAAGAAGAAACTGTAGCTAATTTACAAACTGTCTTTGTCAGAGCATTTAAAAGGACACACTGGGCACCAATACTATTTTAATGCATTTGATTGGTTTGGACCTCATTCATATGTTGTATTTCTTTTTTTTAATCTACGAGCTGAAATCTGTATAGTTTTGCATAAAATAAATAAATGTTTGTCAGAATGCTACACCATAAGCCTACTTCTTTAGCCACACCCCTAACTCCAGCCAGGTTGTTCAATGAAAACTGCTCACTCAGTGCTGTTGAGGCTGAGACTGTGTGCATACGTTTGATAAGGAAGTCATTCTGGCACAATAGGCCTTGCTAAAGAGGCAGGCTTATGGAGCAGAATTTTGCAAATGCCTTGAAGTTGTATTGATGCCTGTAGTTTCCCTTTAATATAATAATTTATAGTAAATCTTTTTCCATTTTTTTGTAGAATGCTACTAATTTGAAGCTGCAATTGTAAATTTATAATTGTACTTAAATAAATATGATAAATATTTGTACTTAAAGTCTCCAATATGAAGTAAGTAATCTCTCTGTTATAGATTGGATATCCGTACAACATCTTAATTACACTATTTATAAAAAAAAAGTGAACAAGTTTATCAGGTTTACCATCTTCTTCATGTAGTGTTACTGGGTTTCTTGCCACCGTTAAAAAATTGTAGCCCAGTAATATCATGTTAAACTGGAGACTTTTCAACTAGAGAGTTAATAGATGGTTAGTGCCCAGTGTTTGAACCAATGCTATTAATGGAAATAGTCTATTCTATACCTATAAATATAGATTTGCTAATTTCTAGAAAATCGTAATGGAAAATATGGAAAACAAATATCATTTTAATAAGTGTGTTACTACCAGGACGGGTATATCAACAATAATGAATTACCTATAATATAAATTCCATAATGTTCCTAAATATGTGGAACATATATGCAAATGTTTAGCAAATGTTTTATTAAAGGATCACTATAAGGTCAAGAACACAAAACATGCATTCCTAACCCTGTAGTGTTAAAACCACCATCTAGCCCCCCTGGGCCCGTCATGCCTCCATAAATATAGTAAAAATCTTACTTTATTCAAATTTTCCTTACTGCATAAATTTTTTGAGAGTAAGTGCAGAATGTGGTATACCTTAAAGAAAGTGCAATGTGCATCTACATACTTTTAAAAAGTGCAAATTGCAGAAAAAGCCACTTACAAAGTGATCATGTGCATAGATATATAAAATAAACTTACGCTACTATTTCATCTGAAGTACCCTCAAATTCAGACAATAATACATAGAAAACAAAAATACAAAAACCATATATAGTGAAGTATTGTTAAATGAAAATAGTTGAAAATATTTAAATGGAGTTTTCACTCACAAACAGAGAGCAGATGAGCCTGCTCTGCTTCGAATAGCCTCAGTATGCAGAGATGTCCACTGCAGCCAGTAGAATAAAAAATAATTTATTTTGATAGTAAAATAAAAAAATAAAAAACATGATTACTTGCGGAAATACTAATAAAAAAAAAAGTCTTACAAAAAATTAAAAAGATCAAATTCTATATTGAGTCCTCTTGGCTCCAGAGTATCAAGCTTGCAAACCCATTTAATTTCCTCTTTTCCAATATCATTAATATGGTTTCCTCCTCACCAGGACTTATTTACTATTTTAATCCCCAGAAATGTGAGACCTTCTGGATTCTGATTGTGGCATTTTTTAAAATGGGCAAAAAAGCTGTGATTATCATAGCCCTTACGAATATTGTTTACATGTTCATAGACCCTCTTATGTAAGGGACGGATTGTCCGACCCACATACTGCAGGCCGCATGAACAAATTAAAAGATAAATAACATTCTTGCTAAAACAAGTAATAAAATCATTTATAATAAAATCCTCATTTTTGTATTTTGTCCTAAATTTACTTACACCCTTTAAGGTTCTATTTTTAGAGGGAGTGTGCTGCATAGGGGCTTAAAATTTGTACCCACTAGAAAGTTTAATTCCTTCAATGCGTATATAGATATCCTCAAATATTCTAGAACTCTAACACTCAAAAGGTTCTTTGAGATCCATAAGTGCCAAGAAAAGAAGATAGATGGAACACATACTAATTTAAAGGGCAAGTCAAATTTTTACCCTAGAGCATACAGATCAAGCTCTATAGATATTTTTGAAAAAGCGATGGTTGAGGATTTTAAAATCTTAGAACAGAATACCAGTATATATAATAACAATCTAAGGAGTATAGAATGGAAGGCTCTACAAGATTTAAGGAAGAATAGAGAAATTGTAATAAAGCCGGCTGATAAGGGGGGAAGTATAGTCATACAGAATTTGGAAGATTACCTAGCAGAATGCTTTAAACAATTAAGGGATGAAAAAATTTATAGTGAGTTAAGTACGGACCCCACGGAAGAGATTAAATTTTCTCTCATATCACTTGTGGACAAAGGCAGAGAATGGGGTCCGTAATGACAATGAATACAAATTCTTATTACAAGACTATCCTAGAATACCCACTTTCTATACCCTTGCATAAAAACGCAAAAAAAAAAAAACGCGGCAAACCAATTGTCTCGGGGCTTGGGTCTGTATCGGCGAATCTCTCAAAATACGTGGACATGTGGTTACAAGGCCTGGTGAAAGTAATGCCCTCATATGTAAAAGATACTACGGATGTTATTAAAAAGATAAAAAATGTCAAGTGGGAGGATTTATATATCCTAGTGACCAGTGATGTTTCCTCGTTGTATACATCAATCCCTCACTCTCTAGGATGTAAAGTGATAAATGACATCCTGATCGAATCAAATAATTTTTCGGAAGTACATATTCATTTTTTAGTCGATAGTATTAAATGGATTTTAAATAATAATTATTGTATTTTTAATTCAAAGTTTTATTTACAACGCCAGGGTACAGCTATAGGGACCAGGTTTGCCCCCAGTTACGCTAATTTATATATGGCAGGCTGGGAAACTAAGTATATATATATGACAGCCAGGCATGGGGGACAAACCTGGTATCCTACTGTAGATACATTGATGACTTGTTTTTTATATGTAAAGGATCAGGAAGTATCTTTAAAAGAAAATTTAGAGTCTTTAAATATTAATGAATGGGAAATAAGCCTTACAAGTGATTTTAGCACTTCTAATATAAATTTTCTAGATCTAAATATTTATGTGGAAAATTGTATTTTAAAAACAAAGATTTTTTTTTTTTTAAAGTAGACGCCAATAGTTATGTTATGTACATTAACGGTCACTACACAGCTTGGCTTAATAACATCCCAAAAGGTCAATTTAGAAGGATGAGAAGAAACTGCACAGAGGTGGATGTTTTTAAAAAGCAGGCAAATATCTTAAAAGAAAAATGTATACATAAAAAATACCCCACTAAACTTATAGAGAAGGCTTATGAAGATGCTTTAAAATATAATCAGGAGGATCTAATTGTGAACAGAGAGAAAAATGCTGACTTAAAACAAAATAAAGTCCCTTTGGTATTTGATTACAATAGAGATTGTAATAAGATTAAATCAATTGCTAAGAAGCATTGGCATATTTAAAAAAAAAAGATAATTAATTGTGTAAATTACTTCCAGATACACCTTTCATTACTTTTAGAGGAGTGCCGAATTTTAAAAAGATGTTGAGTTTTAACCACCCCAGAAAAGAGTTAAAAAAAACTTTTTTAAATGAGAAAAAAGGTTTTTATTCACGTGGTTTATGTATGGGCTGTAAATGTAGTAAAAATAGAACCCTAAAGGGTGTAAGTAAATTTAGGACAAAATACACAAATGAGGATTTTATTATAAATGATTGTATTACTTGTTTTAGCAAGAATGTTATTTATCTTTATCTTTATCTTTGTCCATGCGGCCTGCAGTATGTGGGTCAGACAATCCGTCCCTTACATAAGAGGATCTATGAACATGTAAACAATATTCGTAAGGGCTATGATAATCACAGCGTTTCTGTCCATTTTAAAAAATGCCACAATCAGAATCCAGAAAGTCTCACATTTCTGGGGATTAAAATAGTAAATAAGTCCTGGCGAGGAGGAAACCATATTAATGACATTGGAAAAGAGGAAATGAAATGGGTTTACAAGCTTGATACTCTGGAGCCAAGAGGACTCAATATAGAATTTGATCTTTTGAATTTTTTGTAAGAAATTTTTTATTGTATTTTTTATTAGTATTTCCGCAAGTAATCATGTTTTTTATTCTTTTATTTTAAGCAGAAGTCGAATATATATGTATTTTTTATGGCGTACAATGTTTTCTCAGATGAGTTTTTAATTAATTAGGTGTATTTTTATATGAACTTTTACATTTCTTTCTATGATTCTTCCCCTTTCTGAAATAGTTATGGTGTTCTAGAAGTATTCTATCTTTACAACAGTTATGGTTCTAAAATGTGAAAAAAGATGAACTAATGTACCTTTTGATATAGGGTGCTATAGCACAGCAGTGTTCTGTAAGAAACATTTCTCCAGTAGAAATATTCCTTTAGTCTCTCTAGAGTTATATTTGAAATAAGTATATTTAATAAAAAAAAAGAAAAGAAAAAAGAAAAAGAAAAAAAAGAAATCCCCTTATAAATGTTGATTAATAGAGTCAGTAATAATAGTATTTCAAAGATTGT
>OW240917.1:168707662-168720736 GCA_933207985.1 Pelobates cultripes
ATATACACGTCCACTGATAGGAGACGCGGAAGGTATTAAACTGATCAGAACAATACTAAACACACCACTCCTTTTTTGGTGAGGCTTTACAGGACAGAGTGCTTCTCCACGGGACATGTTAACTCACGGGCAGCTGGCTCATCAAGGAACCACAGCAGCTTTCCATGTACAGGTAAGACACGTGCAGCCGGTAAGGGTTCAGGCTCTTCTTCCTGGAGGATACACTGCAAGCCTGTTGAACGAGGTGACCTTGCTCGGGTCCCAGGTGTACGGTTCCTAAAATGGCTGCCATATACACGTCCACTGATAGGAGACGCTGACAGCTAAAACTGATCGTAACAATACCAAACACACCACAAATAAGGTTTCTCTCCTGTATGGCTCCTCAAATGATGCTTAAGATTAGAATGCTGAAGAGCATTACACCCTAACAAAATATATTTTTTAACATTCACTCCACTTTGAACTTAAAATGACGTTTGGGAAGAGATTAACATAATTAAACACAGGCAGTAAAATACAGTTTTTAATACACTCAACTTTAAAACTACATCCCATCTTCATAATTACATATTTGGAATCAGCACACCCTAAAAACATAAACATAACCAAAAATCAGCCAAATCCATCCAGGGGTTAGCTGGAGGTCCCTTTATGACCACCCAGTTAATACTTTTCCTGCCCAAAAAACAGTTCCATAGATTTGGGCTGTGAGGTCGGGTCTATTGAACGACTAAGTCCCATCACCTAATGGGACTTAGTCTCTGCAGCTGAAATAAGGCTGAAAAAACGGGGTTGAAAAGACTAAGTCCCATCGCCGAATGGGACTTAGTCTCTGCAGCTGTAAAACCAGTAGGGGAGAAGGTAGAGCTCAGCGGTGTTCGCGGAAATGTGTAGCCGATTTTTAGTTCCATGAATTTGGCTACACATACCGCTGACCTCGTCGAATGATCAAAGATGGCCGCCGCCACGTGTTCGGCAAACGAACAAAGACCTCCCAGCATTGTCAATTAAGCTGCGGTTAACAGCAGCTTCTGGGAGGTAAATTGCCTGCACACTTCCACTTCTGGGTGGTCTGTCTGTGTGGTACTTGGTTCAGTAAGCCCCATTTACTGAACCAAGTGGGAATTAGCCAGGCAGGCACAAAGGGTTTGCACCAGGTCTGGGGACACAGGGGACACCGTCTTAAAGGGGCAGTATCCCCAACAAGTCTGGGGACACGGCCTTAAAGGGGCAGTGTCCCAATCTTCCTGATGTCCTAAAAAAGGTGTTTAAAGGGCCAGCACCAGTCACATAAAGAGTCCATAAGCCCCAATATGCCCACCGACAGTCTTAAAGGGCCATACACACCAAATAAAAGTGCATACAATTTCACAATCTCCCAGGGGCCATAGTCATGTGGGAGGAGGCTGGCAAATAGGCTTCTCCACAACCCAGGGAAGCAGGGCAATTTGCCATTTAAAGGGCCCGTTACAAATAGCAGTTTGTAACAAGGTGTCAATCCATATCTGCCAAGTGACCCTATGTAGGGGCCTGATCAACATTTGTAGTTTCAGGATGCGTGTCATTTATTAGCTTGGCAATCAGGGTAGTGGAGCACCCGACAAAATAATTGTTAAAGGCATTTTCTACATGTAAGGGAAGTAATTCACTTTGACAGTGGAGGGTTGGAGTGGATTAGGGGAGTTTGTAATGTATTTATGACTTTCCAAAAGTTTCTGGGGTTTGATATGTTATTGTTCAGATTTTCACAGAACTATTGGGCCTTTGACAATTTTGTTTGTTTTTTGCATATATTTCACCATTGTGTATATGCACAGTGGTCGTTCATAGAGCCAGTACACTTGAACTATGACCACAATGAATCCCGAAACTGGTACATTTGAATAAGGTCAGCTGTGATTCAATTCATATGTACCCCTTTAACTGTCACCTTACGCAGCCCGGCATGCAAATTCCAAACTTGTCTGCACAGTCTAGATCTGAGAAAAGGTGTAATCTGTGCCATGGGAGGTTCTTGATGTCATTTAAAAATTTAAGATTAACATTTTTTGAAGTACCTGGTGATTTTAACCTTGGGAGAGGATTTAGTAGCCTTTATTTTGCACACGCAGTACATTAATCAATGGTCACTGAAACTGTTAGGTAGAACACATGCCTCCTGGATTCTATCAGTGGAGAGAATCCAGTCGATCAGAGTATGGTTATGGCTTTTAATGTTTTTGCGAGATGGCGAGGAGATTAATTGCGTTAGCTGCAAAGTCTTCAACAGAGAGCAAGAACTATTGTTTTTAGGATTCAGCCAATCAATATTAAAATCTCCAAAGACCAATAGTTCACTTTTTGATTGTTGAGCTATGGTTTCACTAAGGAGATGGGTAATGTGAACACCATTCTTGCAGTGCATCGATTTTTGGTAGTAAGCTGCGGATAATACAGTGCACAAAGCACCAACTCCCTTGGTAAACTCCTAGGATTAGATAATTATTTGCAAAGATGAATTTATGTATCATAACATTTGTTTTTCATCTTGTTCATACATAAAGTGATTCATTCATTCATTCATAATGCAGATGAATTAATTAATTGCCAGAACATCATATGAATTCAGAATTCAGAGAAAATGCTATCAAGTGGAGAGAAAAACTGAACTCATATTTTAGGCAAATTTAGTGAGGCTTGAGGAAAGAGAGCATTAATCATATACTCTTTGTATACATTTGTTTTTATATGTTTTTAACAACATTGAAAAAAGGACAATACTTTTAATGGAATGCATGATGTAAGATGAGGTTGACTTTATATTATAAAAATTTAATTTTTAGCTGACCCAGCAAACCTTATGAGGCCTTCCATCCAACAAGCCAACACAAAAAAAAGAGAACCTTAATTTTCACCTCACCCAATTAATCTTATATACAGCTTGGATAAAGATAGTCCAAATAAGTTATTCTAACTATTGTTACCATATTATTATTTTTACTATAACAATGGTACCAATGTTAGAATTAAGGTGGTTTAATCTGAATTGCGATTTGGCTTATTTTGGGACAATCAGCCATTCAGCCAAATTCCATATCCCCCATGTACCATGCGAACATAAAACTGAGCAAATTCCATGGTGATGCCTTTACATACCTAGATGCTTCAGATTCATGGGATCAGCATATGACACCAAACAAGGAGGGACAGAATGTAAAGGAAGCTTCTTTTTTTTTTTTTGGGGTGGGGGGTGGGACAATTAGAAGCAAAGTTTGCCATGATTGATGTTTGCAATTCTTGTCCAAACAAGAAGTGGAAAAAAAGATGATTGATGGTATGGGGACAGATACTAAATATTGATTTTATTCACAGATCAAGTGAGAAGTGACCAACAGATGGAAAAAATGAGAAGCAGTAGCAAATCTATATATCTCCAAGCAGGATTGTTTTAGACACCCTGACTGCAGCTATTGAGGAAGATTCCGATCAGCATTTAGGCATTGCATGCATTTACTATTGCCTGTGTGGGGGATATCCTGTGTTATTAATCCTTGTGTAAGACTGCTTAGGCTCAGGTTATTACTGTGTCTCCCTAGCTTCTGCCACCTACTCCAAATTTAAGTGGAAGATAGATAACACGAGTCATTTATCCTAGTGTGTGAAACTGTTTGACTTACTGCTGTCTAGCTACTGCCATGTACTGCACAGTGCCCTGTAGATAGATGATAGATTATTATTATTATTAGAGTGTAGGATGGAGTCTCCTTCTGTTTGCTCTCTATAATGCCTCTTGTGACTCTTGGCAAACCTTTATTGTTTTTCATTTCAAAACCACCTGTTTAATAATAGTATAGCTTATCCTAGTGTGAGACTGGTGGTAGGGGTTGTTATTGGCTACTTCCATTTACACCATGTTTTATTCTCAGATTTAGAGTTTCACTTTTTTTTTTATATATATATTTTTAGAAAGAAAATACTTTTTTGGTAGTGTGTTCGGTGAAAAATAAAAACGTTGGATATAAACAAAGTTCATCTTGCCTAGTTACTGCAAGTGCCACTTACATCACGTTGATTTAATTGATTTCAAGTTTGAGATGTGTTTTCTTTAACTGTTTGTAGAAAGAAAATTCCTTCACCTAAATTTTTTAAATGTCTTTATTTTTATTAAAAAAATTCATATATCATGCACTTACATATAAACATTCTTTATACAGAAATTCAATTAAATTAATAGATGTTATACCCTAAATATACAGGGTCAATAAAGGGAATTGTATTTAAGTAGAGTTGCGCGAACCTGGACTTTAAAGTTCGGGTTCGTACCGAACATTAAAATTTTGGGACCCTGGACATATCACTGTATGTTCGGGTTGGAGTTCAGTGTTCGGCGATCTAATGGCGCATTTTCAAAGGCTGCAGGGCAGCCAATCAACAAGCGTTTGACTCGTGTGTCCGTAGAAGCCATCACAGCCATGCCTACTAATGGCATGGCTGTGATTGGCCAGTGCAGCATGTGACCCAGCCTCTTTATATAAGCTGGAGTCACATAGCGCCGCACACACATGAGGTCTTATTAGTGTAGGGAGAGGATGCTGTCAATGATAGGGACAGCTTAGGAAAGAATTCTGCAAACTAGTACATTAGTGGGGTGCAAATCATATCTGAGAGTCAAATAGAAGCTTCAAATACCGAGGTTACATCAGAGTTTTAAAAAGTCAATTTTATTTGGTACTAAATAATACATTAGTGGGATAGTACATTAGTGGGGTGCACTTCATATCTGAGAGTCAAATAGAAGCGTAAAATACTGCTGTCACATTGCAGTTTTAAAACTTAAAATAATTTGGGTGCTAAACTGCTAAATAGTATTTTAGTGGTGTGCACTTCATATCTGAGAGTCAAATCGAAGCATCTAATAGTTTGCTTACAGCGCAGTTGTAAAAATTCTAATTTTCTGGGTGCTAATCTGCTAAATAGTACATTTTGGGGGGGTGCACTTCATATCTGAGAGTCAAATAGAAGCATCTAATAGTGTGCTTACAGCGCAGTAGTAATAATTCACATATTCTGGGTGCTAATCTGCTAAATAGTACATTTTGTGGCCTGCTCTTCATATCTGAGAGTCAAATAGAAGCGTCTGATAGTGTGCTTACTGCGCAGTTGTAAACATTCTAATTGTTTTGCTGCTAATCTGCTAAATAGTACATTTGCAGCCTGTGGTGCACTTCATATCTGAGAGTCAAATAGAAACGTCAAATAGTGTGCTTATTTGCAATTGTAAACATTCTAATTGTTTTGCTGCTAATCTGCTGTTTACATTGGAGTTTTAAAAAGTCAATTTTTTTTGGTGCTAAATAGTATATTTGGGGTGTTCACTTCATATCTGAGAGTCAAATCGAAGCGTAACTTTGATTCGAATTTACTACATTGGTCACTTGTAATATTGTTTCACACCTGAAACACTTGTTACACAGATCTAAGTGATAGAAAACAGATTGATATTTTCTACCCTAGAAACTACCAGATAACAAGCTGCTATATTTAAACTAGTTATCAACAATATTGTAATTCTGGGGCAATACCCTCACAAGTCAAACTGAGAGGTCAGTTTATAGGGAAAACTGTTGCCTGGATACAATTCTAAAACAATTTCCATATGTCCTTTGCAGACTTTACATGCTGGAAAACCACAGGTGCCAACTGCTGTGGCTTTCTGCAGTGTGCATACCGGCAAGGAGGGCAGGGTTGAGGAGTGGGTGGAAGATGATGTGGAGGATGATGAGGTCCTAGATCCCACGTGGAATCAAGGTCATGCAAGTGACGTGTGCAGTTTGGAGGAAGAGGCGCTGGTCGCACAGAGGCACCAGCACAGCATAAGAAGGAGCAGGGTGCAAAAGCGGAGCGGCCGTCCCCTAGCGTTCGTTGGTATGTATTAGCTCGAGAATTACCAGTTATCTAAGTAATACATGTAGCGATCAAAGGATCCATAATAGAGTTGAGCGAATCCAAACTGCAAAGTTCGGGTTCATACCAGATTTAACGATCCATTCGTAGTTTCACAGTGAGGTGGGCAGTCTGGTGACCAGGACCCAGACACTGTCTGGGCGGAGGTCGGACAACCGGGACCCAGTATGCCTGATGCTGAAGTTAGGAGTCACAGTGTGGAATGGATTAGCAGGGTCTGGTGCAGGGTAACCGCACGCCCCCTGGTGTTGAGCACCAGCGTTTGTGCGGCCACATACCAGGACCCTGATGCAGCTTCAGTAAAAAGAGTACTGGATACCAGAAGCCATCACCAGACTAATTCTTGGAACAGGATGTGACATTCAATGTAGCAGCTGTATGCGCTTTTGGCGTTGTCACCCTGCTGCTGCTCGCCTGTCTGCGCTGCAGCGTAACTTCGGCTGTCCCGCTCACCGCCACATGAGACTGTGCGAGCAGCAGCGGGCGATAGGGGAGTTTCAGCTGCAGCATGCATGGGTCAGTGGCTCTGCACCAGACTTCCCTCCAATTGATGAGAGTTAAAGGATTTCAAGTGGACTCATTACAATTACAGGGCCTCTAAAGAGTCCTGTATTGTTATTTGTCGTCACTACCTTCCCGTGCCGGGAGTGTGTCATTTGTGCGCCTGCTACCTTCCTTGCATGTGGTAGCCGTTTCTCAGGGTTCCTGTATGGAATGGAACCCTGATTCCCCGTTACCCCTGGTCACCATGGTAGGCCCAGAAACTGGCATCGAAAGATGATATAGATGACATCCGCATGCAAAGTGGCTGCCACGGGGATGTGTGATTGGCCCGAGGTTCTCTAGAGTCAACAAAGTGCCTGTGCAACTATAATGTCAATAGGTACTCTGCGGAACAGAGTTGTCTTTTTTTATATGTCTCAATATTTTGGGGGTTACCCCAATTAAAAAAAAATAAATAAATATATATATATATATATAAAAAAAAAAATCGAAAATCCCCTGCACTCACGTCCAAAGTCCCTCCGCCGGGAGCAAACACCAGGGCTCCACGATACACAGACTCCAAAGTGGCAACGGCTGCTCTCCGGTTTTAAAAAAGAAGTTTTTATTGAATCATAATAAAAGCAATGACCAACGTTTCAGTCCCAGCTCGGGACTTTCCTCAGGGTCCAAAAAACAGAATTGTTGTTGTTTTTTGGACCCTGAGGAAAGTCCCGAGCTGGGACTGAAACGTTGGTCATTGCTTTTATTATGATTCAATAAAAACTTCTTTTTTAAAACCGGAGAGCAGCCGTTGCCACTTTGGAGTCTATATATATATATATATATATATATATATATATAAAACAGTGTTGTTAAGACACCCCTGGTGTCTTTAAGAGAAACCGCCATTTAGTTTACCTACCCTTTCGCAATATCAGTAATCCATTCGCATCAATTGTAATACACGAACCATAACCAGGGGAAGCGGTAATCTCCCGACCGGGATCCATGAAAGGCTCCAAACTCCCGAACGGAAATCCACGAACTGCTGCTAGCCGCCGAACAACGATATCCACCAAGCGGCTTTCGGTTCCCATCAGCAGTCTCTAAGCGCAAAGAAGAAATCCCCCCAATAACGAGACAGAAGCTCCGCATTGAGGGTCAAACAGGATCTGGCTTTACTGTGGGCTACCTGCCCGTATTTATGCAGGTCTCCCACTTGGTGGACACTCCCCTAGGGAACCAAATGGGAGACTGGAATTACAGATGGACATGGGGACATTTCAGACGTACAGTCACAAGCTTTTCCCACAATGCAGTATGGTTTCCTCCCCTCTGCCCTGGAGATAATTGAGAAGTAATTCAATTATCTCCAGGAGAAAGGCAAATCGCCATCTTAAATAAAATACCAGAAAATACATAAAAATACATAACTCTATAATAACCGAACATTTCACATTCACATCAAATATCCCCAGATAGCCTGGATCTGAGTGCATATTATTGGCAAATAGCGCTCAGATCCCACACACATAGTTCAATCGCCATGGAGATTTCCTTTTATACTGAGAAAAATGCCTGCAATTGTATTGCCGGGTTTTACTGCAATACCGGCATAGCCAGGCAGCCTCAAATACGGACTGTGCCAGTAAAATACCAGTCAGGTGGTAAACCTAAGAGCAGTGTCTTTTTTTTTTTTTTAAATGGGCCTATTCCATGGGCCTGGGCCTGGGCCTGGAGCTGCAGCTCCATCAGCCCCTATGTTAATCCAGCTCTGGCTATATTAGCCAAGTTAATGACAACAACCCTTATATAACTCCTAAAATCAACACCCACTAGGAATGTTTAACCCCTTAAATCCAGAGGGCGTACTATTACACCCTGCAGGAGCTGGCTCTAAATGCCGGCGGTCGTAATAGTATGCCCTCGCTATAATGGCCGCCCACGTGGCCGGCGCTAATCGCCCGCTGCAGATCGCGGTCGGGGGGATGCCTGGCCCCCAACGCAACCCCCCCTGTGGCCGGTGACCACGATCTGCAGTCCCCCTTGGGTCAGTGACCGCGATCTGTCACTGCAATCACTGACCCCAGGGGGACTCCCTGGGGGCAAGGTATGTCCCCCAACCGCGATCTGCACAGAGGAAAGCCACCGGCCACGTGTGTCAGCCGATTTGAAATCAGCTGACACACTGTAAATACTGATCACAGTGACAGCCTGTCACTGTGATGAGAGACTGCAGATCGCGGTCACCGGCGGGTGGCATCCTCCCGACCACGATCTGCAGTGGGCAATTAGCGCTGGCCACGTGGGCGGCCATTATAGCGAGTGCGTACTATTACACCCGCCGGTGTTTAGAGCCAGCTCCTGCTGATACATGTAACAGGCACCATGATCCCCCTGCAGATCGGTAGGGGGAGTGCTTGTACCACCCAGGCACTCCCCCCTGTGGTCAATTACCCAATCTGCAGCAAGTGATCACAGTGACAGCCAGTCACTGTGATCACTATTACTATGTGTCAGCCAATGACCTCAGATCACTGGCTAACACATTGTCTCTGCCCCTCTCCTCACCTCACTTCGATTTAAGAGAGGGACGCAGAGACATCGTTGGTTTTACAGCTCCTGTGAAAAGAAAAAGTTTTATTACTTTATAAAAGTTGTAAAAAATGTATTTTATTTAACCCTTTCAGTGCTGATCACAGCTTATTACTGTCATCAGCTGACTAGGGCATCTAGTACTTTTGTACTTTATTTAAAAAAAATATTTGGGTCAAAAAAAATAATTTCTCTTTTTTTTTACCCTTTGTGTCAGTTGCAGCAACCCAAATCTACCCTTTCCCCGCTGCCGTGATCACTGTACGGTACAGTATATCTGCTGTACGGTGCTATATCAGTGATCACTGTGATCAGAGGGCTCTCTGATCAGGCTGACCTTTTTTTTTTAGGGTTATTTTTTTCATAACTTAAAAATAACCCTTTCAGTACTGATCGCAGCTGCCTATACTGAGATCAGTACATTTATTTTATTTTTGAGGGTGGGTAGTGGGTGTTAGGCAGGTAGTTAATTAATTAGCCCCTTAGTTAGCCCCTTTCACTTAATTAATTTTTTCCCCCTAGAATGGCACGTCGCTACTCAGCAGAGGAGGCGTATGCCATTCTGGCAGGCAGTGATAGTGACACTCTGCAAGACAGTGACACTATCACTGCCTCTGACATGGAGCCTTTGAGTGAGACCTCAAGTGATGGTGCCCCACCACCACTCACAAGAGGACGCTCAGCAAGCCCAATGCCAGACGGAGACTGGGTGCCTTCAAACATGATGGCACCAGAAATACCGCCGTTCACTATTACACCTGGCATCACTGTAACAGTGGACGACTGCGAGCCAATTTGTTTTTTTTTAGCTCTTTATGTCTGATGATGTATTTGAGCTCATGGCTCAGCAAACAAATCATAATCATAATCCCATCATAATCGCAGGAATATGTGGAGACCCATGGATGTCACAGAGATGAAGGGGTTTTGGGCTTTAACCCTAGTAATGGGTATAGTTAAAAAGCCCAGTATCAGGTCCTACTGGAGCAAGCAACGCATCCTGGCTACCCCTCTTTTCCCTGAGGTTTTGCAGAGGGATCGCTATCTGCGACTGCTGCGATTCCTTCATTTTAATGACAACTCACTGTATCCCCCTAGAAATGACCCACTGTTTGACAGGCTCTATAAAATTCAGCCCTTTATCCAACTCCTGTCAGACAAATTTTCTGAAAATTATATCCCCGATAAAGATATTTCAATTGACGAGTCCCTTATGAAATTCAAAGGTCGACTGTTATTTAAGCAATACATTCCATCTAAGCGGCCTGATATGGCGTTAAATTTTATAAATTATGCGAATCTTGTACTGGTTACACATGGGCGTTTCGCATTTACCAGGGGAAGGATAGCCATCTTGACCTACCAGGATGCCCTGATTCTGTGGGTACAATTTGAAAGATTGTTTGGGATCTAATACTTCCGTTGTTAAATAAGGGATATAGGCTATGGGTTGACAATTATTACACCAGTATACAGTTATTTAAAAATGTATATTACTTTGAAACCCTAGCCTGTTGCACAGTGAGGAAGAATCGCAGGGTTCCCCCCAAACCCTGGCAAGAGGCAGAAGTAGTAGAGGTTCCTCTTCAGCCCTCCGCCAGGATGAGTTGCTTGCCCTTCGTTTCACAGATAGGAAGGATGTATACATGCTGTCTACAATGCATGACGAAAGTACAGTGCCAGTGTCTGTGAGAGGTAGCACTGAGCATCTGGAAAAGCCGAAGTGCATTATAAACTACAGCAAGTTTATGGGGGGAGTAGACTTGGCTGACCAATGCATACAGCCCTATCTAGTGAACCGGAAAACTAGGACCTGGTACAAGAAAATTGCAATCTACGTGACCCAGATTGCAATTTTCAATGCCTATGTCCTCTATAAAGAGGTCATAGGTAAGCCCTGCCCTTTCCTAGACTTAACTCTAAGCCTTTTGTCCCATTTATTATTTACCCAGACCCCAATCCCATTTTGGGATCAGAAGATCTCCAAAGACTTTGTGGCAAACACTTCCCTTCCTGAATCCCTGCCACCACCAGTAAAAGAAATTCCTCCAAAAAGTGCCGTGTTTGGCACAAGAAAGGAGTCCGAAAGGACTCTAGTTATTATTGCCCAACCTGCCCATCTCAACCCGGCCTCTGCATAACAGACTGTTTCAAAGTCTACCATACAGAGCTGAACTTTTAAATCACTCTGTATGGCACTTTGGCAGTTTGTTTGCTTGATTCCCCTGGATTACTTACCGCGGCTTGTCCTGACTACGATTTGTTAGCGGCCTGTACCGACCCATTGGCTTGTTTTACCGACTACTCTAACTTCTGGATTCCCCTGACTTTGGCCTGTCCCTGTTTACGCTAGCCATTCTAAAGTGGCCACACCAAACAACTCAAAATACTACAATTGTAGTATTTGAAATGTGCCTTCACAAAAAAAAGCAAAAAACTAATCACAGGGTTAATGCTGCGATTAGCAATGAAAGGATTAATAAAATCACAATTTATTTTTTTTCTTAACTTCTCAGCTTTTCACACAGTAACTCTCTATGTGAGATCAAAAATCTCTCTGCCTCTCTCTGCCTCCAGATAAAAGTGTATGTGGGGGTACTGTTCTATTCCTGTGATATAATAAAAACCTTGAAACATTGTACATGTGGGTACTGTTCTATTCAGAAGACCGTGTTAAATCAAAATACTGAGGTTTTAGCGCACTAACTAATACCAGGATTATGACATTTCTAATGAAAATGCAATTTATGTGATTAAAAAGACAAAACTAAAAGTAGATATCGCTACATAGGCCCAGAATTTCTGTTAAAATGGCTAGACCAAACATCTCAAGGTCTGCATTTTGTTGTACTCTGGGTTGCCTACTTTTGACAATGGTATGCCATAATGGTGGAAATGTTATTATCCAGGCTGCCATGTTCTCTGAATAGCCACATAGGCCCAGAAAATCCCTTTGCCAAACTTACAAACTAAAAGGGAATCTAATATATTTCGCCCTGTACTCATAGGCGTACGCACGGGGTGTGCCGGGTGTGCCTGGGCACACCCTAATCCCCGCGGCACGCCTATGGAGTGAGACCGGCAGGGGAGATCTCAGGATCTCCCATGTCGGCTCATGCAGATCCAGTGCTATCCGACCCACATGCAGGGAGGGAGGCAGGAGAGGACCCGGGGAGCCATTGCCGGCAGCTTCGCCAGGTTCCTCTCGCGAGATCTGAGTGCTGCCGCTGCAACGCTCAGATCTTGCGAGAGTGAACTCTAGCCCCGCAGGCTAGAGTTCACTCACCGCTGGACCACCAGGGATGGCAGAAAGGACCACCAGGGATGGCAGAAAGGATCCTCCATAAGGTAAAAGGGGAGGGGGGATATTAAGTAATGTACCCACACACATACAGCACTCACAGACATACAGCATCCACACACACACAGCAACCACAGACATACACAGCACCCACACACATACACAGCACCCACACACAGACACAGCACCAACACACATACAGCACCCACACACATAAACAGCACCCACACACATAAACAGCACCCACACACATAAACAGCACCCACAGACATACAGAGCATCTACACACATACAGCACCCACAGACATACAGCACCCACAGACATACAGCACCAACACACATACAGCACCCACAGACATACAAAACACCCACACACATACAGCACCCACACACATACAAAGCACCAACACACATACACAGCACCAACACACATACATCACCCACACATCACCCACACACATACACAGCACCAACACACATACATCACCCACACACATACATCAACCACACATCACCCACACACATACACAGCACCAACACACATACAGCACCCATACACATACAGCACCCACACACATACAGCACCCACACACATACAGCACCCACACACATACAGCACCCACACACATACAGCACCCACACACACACAGCACCCACAGACACACAGCACCCACAGACACACAGCACCCACAGACATACACAGCACCAACACACATACTGCACCCACAGACATGCACAGCACCTAC
>OW240917.1:168720836-168769933 GCA_933207985.1 Pelobates cultripes
AGTTAAAGGTCCCCCCCTCATTATTTTTAGGGTGAGGGGGGTAGGTAGGGGGTTAATTTTTTTGTGGGGGGGTGACTAGGGGTTTGGGGACCCCTAGTCACCTGGGGGGGGACCTTAGGTCCCCCCCCTCTTTAGTATTTAGGGCCCCCACCCGCCGCTCAGGGGTGGGGGCCAGGGGGGAGGACCTTAGGTCCCCCCCTCTTAGTATTTAGGGCCCCCACCCACCACTCAGGGGTGGGGGCCAGGGGGGGGACAGAAGTTCCCCCCCTATTGTTTTTTTTAGGGCCCCCCCTTTTTAGTATTTAGGGCCCCCACCCGCCGCTCAGGGGTGGGGGCCAGGGGGGAGGACCTTAGGTCCCCCCCATTGTGATTTATTTGCCCCCGTCCACCGCTCGGGGTGGGGGCCGGGGGGGAGGACATTAGGTCCCCCCCTTTTTAGTATTTAGGGCCCCCACCCGCCGCTCAGGGGTGGGGCCCAGGGGGGAGGACCTTAGGTCCCCCCCATTGTGATTTATTTGCCCCCGTCCACCGCTCGGGGTGGGGGCCGGGGGGGAGGACATTAGGTCCCCCCCTTTTTAGTATTTAGGGCTCCCACCCGCCGCTCAGGGGTGGGGGCCAGGGGGGAGGACAGAAGTTCCCCACCTATTGTTTTTTTTAGGGCCCCCACCCACTGCTCAGGGGTGGGGACCAGGGGGAGGACATTAGGTCCCCCCCCATATCATTGAGTAAACTTTGACAACCCCCACCCACGAGCGGTACTTAGTTAAAGTTCCCGCCCTCATTATTTTTAGGGTGAGGGGGGTAGGTAGGGGGTTAATTCTTTTTTTGGGGGGAGGGGGTGACTAGGGGTTTGGGGACCCCTAGTCACCTGGGGGGATGTTTTTTTTAGGGCCCCCACCCGCCGCTCAGGGGTGGGGGCCGGGGGGGAGGACCTTAGGTCCCCCCCCTTTTAGTATTAGGTCCCCCACCCGCCGCTCAGGGGTGGGGGCCGGGGGGGAGGACATTAGGTCCCCCCCTCTTAGTATTTAGGGCCCCCACCCACCACTCAGGGGTGGGGGCCGGTGGGGGACAGAAGTTCCCCACCTATTGTTTTTTTTAGGGCCCCCACCCACCGCTCAGGGGTGGGGGCCGGGGGGAGGACAGTAGGTCCCCCCCATATCATTGAGTAAACTTTGACAACCCCCACCCCCGAGCGGCGGGTGGGGTGGTTGTCAAAGTTTACTCAATGATATGGAATAGGGGGCGGACCGAACATCGCATATGTTCGCCCGCCGTGGCGAACGTGAACATGCGATGTTCACCGGGAACTATTCACCGGCGAACTGTTCGGGACATCTCTAATCAGAACGTGTACTATTGACTCCGTCCTGAAGGGGTTAATATTGTGGCTGATCACTGTACGTGCATTGCACACTGCATTATTCAATAATGCTTAACATGCATATATTTACATATAAGATAAATATCAAATCTGTTTTCCTC
Organism: Pelobates cultripes; assembly: GCA_933207985.1. Taxonomy (NCBI): domain Eukaryota; kingdom Metazoa; phylum Chordata; class Amphibia; order Anura; family Pelobatidae; genus Pelobates; species Pelobates cultripes. The sequence continues at coordinate 168,722,319 of OW240917.1, forward strand.
TTTAACATGGAATTGTATTTAATATATCTGTCCAAATATTCACTATAGTGCTGGTTTCTCTCAAATCCTTACTAGTAGTCCATAAAACGTGGTTGAAATGAAAATATTTATTTAAACTATAAGCCCTATAGCATAAAAAATAGATAATTAAAATCATTCCTTTTTTCACATTTGAAAATTTGCTCATCTGTATCTGTGCTACATAATCACTTATAAACAGTAAAGAAAATAAGTAATTACATGGAAATATTAGGCAATTAAAATCTGACTGAATATGCAGCTGTTAAAACATTATTTAAAATGTAAGACGTAATATCACACTCAGACAGAAATGCAGAATATAGCTGTAATGTAATGTGAATAGTTTTTAATGTTATTACTGACAGCACCTGTGAAGTGGATCTGCTTTTTCTCATAGTAAGAAGTTAAAGTATTCTTAATACACACACACACATACATACATACATACATACATACATACATACACTGCTCAAAAAAATAAAGGGAACACAAAAACAACACATCCTAGATCTGAATGAATTAAATATTCTTCTGAAATACTTTGTTCTTTACATATCTGAATGTGCTGACAACAAAATCACACAAAAATAAAAAAATGGAAATCAAATTTTTCAAACCATGGAGGCCTGGATTTGGAGTCACACTCAAAATTAAAATGGAAAAACACACTACAGGCTGATCCAACTTTGATGTAATGTCCTGAAAACAAGTCAAAATGAGGCTCAGTAGTGTGTGTGGCCTCCACGTGCCTGTATGACCTCCCTACAACGCCTGTGCATGCTCTTGATGAGGTGGACGATGGTCTTCTGAGGGATCTCCTCCCAGACCTGGACTGAAGCATCTGCCAACCCCTGGACAGTCTGTGGTGCAACATGACGTTGGTGGATGGAGCGAGATATGATGTCCCAGATGTGCTCAATTGGATTCAGGTCTGGGGAACGGGCGGGCCTGTCCATAGCACCAATGCCTTCATCTTGCAGGAACTGCTGACACACTCCAGCCACATGAGGTCTAGCATTGTCTTGCATTAGGAGGAACCCAGGGCCAACTGCACCAACACATGGTCTCACAAGGGGTCTGAGGATCTCATCTCGGTACCTAATGGCAGTCAGGCTTCCTCTGGCGAGCACATGAAGGGCTGTGCAACCCCCCCAAAGAAATGCCACTCCACACCATTACTGATCCACTGCCAAACCGGTCATGCTGGAGGATGTTGCAGGCAGCAGAGCGTTCTCCATGGCGTCTCCAGACTCGGTCACGTCTGTCACATGTGCTCTGTGTGAACCTGCTTTCATCTGTGAAGAGCACAGGCGCCAGTGGCGAATTTGCCAATCTTGGTGTTCTCGGGCAAATGCCAAAACTCCTGCACGGTGTTGGGCTGTGGACGTCGGGCCCTCATACCACCCTCATGGAGTCTGTTTCTGACCGTTTGAGCAGACATATGCACATTTGTGGCCTGCTGGAGGTCATTTTGCAGGGCTCTGGCAGTACTCCACCTGTTCCTCCTTGCACAAAGGTGGAGGTAGCGGCCTGCTGCTGGGTTGTTGCCCTCCTACGGCCTCCTCAACATCTCCTGATGTACTGGCCTGTCTCCTGGTAGCTAAGAACACAGTGAAAAAAAGGGAAAATATTGAATAAATGCTCAAAATCACCAGGTGTAAGTCACTCCAAATCACACAAAAAGCATACAACAAAATAAAACAAACAATATGGTGAGAGCAAAATACATACACCAAGTGTAGATTATGAAAGATATATGAAACATGCAGTTTTACTATATATCTGTGGACTTTCTAAACATATGTCCTAAAAATATAAAATACAGAACATAGCATAGCCTGTATATAATGAATGAATAAAAGTAGATATAAAATATCCCACTCACCCGGTGATGAGCCGTAAGGAGTGGCTCAGACTACAAGCGCCTTTTCAATAATCTGGAGACCGCAATGCTGAAACACAGATCAGGATGTTCACTGTAAAGTTTCACCTTGTATAGTTTGGATTAACAACAGGTGGAAAGTAGATGCAGGAACAAAATCTTTATTTACATAAATAACAGCATAAAACGGAATCTCCCAAATAAAATTGCACTAACGCATTTCGACCGTTATAGTCTTTATTAAAGTGCTAAATGTCATAATAAACTTAACGTTTAAATATCTTCAAAAAAGGCGTGCCGATTTCTCTTCGTCGTTTCGCTTCCAGTTTCCGGTTGTTACTCTGTCACCTGACTTCCGGTTTCCGGTTACGTTACGTGTTCAAGGGGCACTTCCGGGTCAGCGGTCATGTCCCCTTCTGTATTGATGAATTTCCGGTTTCGGGTAAAAGTAATAACTTTACCTAATGTTCTTAATGCGCATGTGCGTTAAAAAATAAACAAAAACGTCCATACCTGATAAAATACTATCTTCTTTATACAATGCCATAATAGGAACACTATACCAACACATAGCATGATATACCAAGGAAAAATGTATATATCATACACAAAATTTCATCCAATATATTAAAGGAGGGGAGAAAAATAAATAAATATATATATAATTAAAATGGGTCAAAATTAAACAATAGCAATTACATAATGTACATAAAAAATATATAATATATATATATTTAAAAAGACTATTTAATAAATAATATATTTTATATGACCTATAAAACACATAAAAGCTAGATCATAAAAAAGAGGTAATTTCAAAATCTACATTAAGACCTTCTGGAGTTAGGGTATTGAAGTTAAACATCCACCTAATTTCAGCTCTGCTTAAAATACTATCTTTATAACCCCCTCTCCAGTGTACCTTAATTTTTTCTATACCTATAAACAGAAGACCTTCTGGGTTACCATTATGTAGTTCTAAGAAATGTTGATTACTTAATTTTTTCTTTATATTATTAATGTGTTCACCTATTCTTACTTTCAATTTCCTTATTGTTTTGCCAACATATTGGTAACCACATGGACAAGTTAAAAGATATATAACATTGGTTGTATTGCACGTGATTAGTGAGTGTATACTAGATTTTTTTCCTGTCCTCCTAGCCAGACAGGACAGCTTGTATTTATTACAAAAGACTTTGTTTTATGCTCACCTGGCTATGTCTTTCAGCCTTTTATCCCCTAAGAGGTCAGCCTCCCTCTGTAGGAAGACCAGGTACATGCAACCCACCTCTTGGTAGCTGGGGACCCCTGGTAGCCAGAGGAGTTAGTGTTCCTCCGGCATCCTGTTGAGATCTGCTACAATGCCTGTCCCTGCAGATGAATCTTTGTATTCTGCTGCCAGATTTCCTGTTCAGAGGCTCAGGACGCCCACAGATGCGCACAGGTAAGAGGACGTGAGTAGCCCTATTTTCGCCAGTAATAATGCCCCTGAATTCAATAAAAAGAGACGCTTTGATCCAGTACACTTTGATACACTGGAGATCTTCTACAACAACGGGTGATTGTGCCTGTTCCAGAAAGGCAAAAGTTTCAGGGCTTCTATTCCCCTCTCTTCCTAGTGAAGAAACCTGGAGGAAAGTGGAGACCCATTCTGGACTTATATCAACTCAATATTCACTTGAGGATAAGAAAATTCTCAAGTCAGTTGCTCGGCTCTACCCCATCAAGTAATTTTTTTTTATGGTAAACATGCAGTAGAGATCTTTTATAGGCCAAAAAAAATGCTCATTATATCATTTTGAATTAATTCTCTAAGCAGTTTGTAACAAACAACCAACATTATCTATTAAGACATTGATTTGTCACTTCTCCTTATAAAAAGTCTGAGAAAATTGACAGATGAATAGAAGTATAGATCAGAGTGTTGCAGTGGATGTGGTCTACTTGGATATTGTGAAGGTGTTTGATAAGTTTAAATGAAAATACTTGCTCTTGGGTAGAACATTGGCTTAAAGGTAGAGTACAGAGAGTTGTCATTAATGGTAAATTTTCAAGCTCGACAAAGGTGGTAAAGTGTGTCCCTCAGGTTTCAGTTCTGGGACTGCTTATATTTAACATATTTATAAATGATCTTGAAATAGGCATTGAAAAGTATGTTTTAGTGTTTGTAAAGTAATACAATGTGAGAAGGATATTGCTTTACAGAGCGATTTAATTAGATTGGGGGACTGGGCACTCAAATGGCAGATGACGTTTAATGTAGAAAAATACAAAGTTATGCACTTTGGGTTAAAGACTGTACAATCAACTTATACCTAGAGTTGAGCGAACCCGAACTGTAAAGTTCATACCGAACATTATGATTTTTTGACACCGAACCCGGACATTTCAGTAACAGTTCGGGTTCGAGTTCGGTGTTCGGCGATTTAATGGCACGTTTTGAAAAGCTGCAGGGCAGCCAATCAATAAGCGTTTGACCAAAATGCCGAATTGGGTCCTAACAGAATAAGAACAGTTTCTCCATTCGTGCTAGAACGCAATTCAGGACTTTGTTCATATCGCAATTTCATTCGAATGAATGAAACTCCAATCCTATTAGGGAGCTATCTACCAAAAAGCTGAAAGACCTAAATTTACTTAGTATTGGCTACTATGGTTACTTCTAAAGAACTTTCCCACGCTGTGTAAAATGACACAGTAGGTAGCACGTAGGAGGGTGGAGCGATGACGTGACGTGCACGTAGCCACGTCGCGCGGCTGAGGGAAGCAGGAACCAGGAAACGTTTTTCGAAACCCATGTGAAGCATGGCGTTGCGGGAGAGTGAGGAGAGTCGGAGGAAAGAGAGACAAACACCGCTAATGTGAGTGTCGGCAAGCCGCAAGTAAATACGGTACCGCACGGACTTTTACAGGCAACGCTATCAAACACGAGTATCGGTAAGCCGTAAGTAAAACACGGCAAAGCAAGGAAAAGCATGGTCTTTCTATAAGCGGGCATTGGGCTTATCCACTTCATACTTCACTGTCGGTACATACTCCACTAGCTATACTGCACTGATGGGGAAAAAAAAAAAAAGAGGAAACGGCAGTCTGGACTTTTATTAATAGCGGTGGGCAAAGAATATTTGTGCTGAATGAAAGTACCTGAAAGTGCTGAACATGAAAACTCAGAGAATCTGAGGAGTAACTAAGGACGAAAAATATACCCAAGATAAGCCCAGAATAGAGTTGTAAAAGCTTCATGGTGTTTGTTTTTGTATGTGGTGGATATTGAGTGTTTTTTTTTTTTTTTCTTACTTTTTTCCTTTGCTTTTCCTTCCCCCTGTTCTGAAATAAGGGGTCTGTGTACTGTATACTTAAAATAGATGCAGAGATTAACAACACGGAGACCACCATTTGTGATTTATACTGATTTATATTGTAAATACTTGGCTGAATCTCAAAGGACAGATAAGGTTGAACCCCACAAGAAGAAGCAATTTAAATTGGTATAGTTTCCAGCATTACTCCTGATCTTGGTAAGTCTAGGGGGTGTTAATGTTGAGTGTACGTGCTTTTGTTGTGTTATTTTATGTGTAATATTTGGTTATAGATATCCTGCTGGGGTCAAGGGAGGTTACCTAAAAGCAGATTTAAAAGCTTAATGTTAAGATTAGCTTCATTAAACGTGAGGGGTTTAAATTCACTGCAGAAACTAAATATCCTCCTTAGATTTCTAAAAGAGGAGGCAATTTCGATCTGTTGAGTCCAAGAGACACACTGGGTGCGGAAGGACAAACAACGTTTAAAGTCCAAAGATTATCCCCATATTTTTTCCTCATCTATGCGTAAAAAAAAGAAAAAAAGGAGTAGCCACTCTTATTTCAACAAGAATGGCTTTTAAACTCATCCATCAGGTGGAAGATATAGAAGGCAGGTTCCATATATTAATTTGTGAAATGAATTACCAAATCCTTACGATTGTTAATTTTTATGCCCCAAACCAAGCCCCTATAAAGTTCATCCGGAAAATATTTAATAGAGTTGATAGAATAAAACCAGGGAAGATAATCTACTTAGGAGATTTCAACTGTATTCCAAACCCGGATCTTGATAGAAAGAGCTTAATTAGAGACCAATGTAATAGATATTTAAAAAACTCAGCTAGGACGTTTAGCGAAATTTTAAAAAAAGAGAGGTCTTTTAGACCTTCGGCATATTCTTCATCCTATGGAACATGATTTTACGTGTTTCTCATACGCACATCAGGTACATTCTAGAATCGACTTAATAATTTCAGACCCAGAGATCTAAAAATTTCAAATTAAAATCTTTATTCAGAATATGTCATGGACAGATCATAACACAGTAATAATGGTTATCAAGGATGATATGAATAGCAGTAGGTCTAATTGCAGATTGAACGAACGTCTTTTAAATAACACTCTATATTTAAATCAAATTAAAACAATGACAGATTTTTTTTAAAAAGAAAACTAAGGACGATGTGCTTTTACCACTCGTATGGTGTGCCTATAAGTGCACAATACAGGGACAGTTAATTCGGGTTCGGGGTCAAGTTCGGGTCAAGTCATCCTGGCGAACCCAAACATCCAGGTGTCCGCTCAATTCTACTTACACCCTTAATGTTAGTAAATTAGAAATAACACACGGGACGGCTTTTAAAATTGTTATAAACAACAAACATGGCAATGTGCAATATCAATCAGCAGTTGCTAAGGCCAGTAAGATATTTTCATGTATAAATAGAGGCATTAATTCTCGGGATGAAAATATAATTCTGCCTCTTCCTAAATCACTGGTAAGATGGCACCTTGAATATGCTTTGCAATTTTGGGCACCTGTTCTAAAGAAGAAAATTATGGCAGTAGAAAAAGTGCTGAGGCAAGCTACAAAATTAATAAAAGGAATGGAGCCTTTTAGGTAAGGTTAACACATTTAAATTGCTTTAGTTTAGAAAAACAGAGGCAATATGATTGCATTATACAAATACATTCAGGGCCAATAAAAACCATTGTCTGAAAATCTTTCAATAAACAGGACTATACATAGGACACACAGTCACACATTTAGACTGGAAAAAACATGATTTAGTCTAAGGCAAAGGAAAACAATAAGGATGTAGAATTTTGTCAGAAGAGGTGGTTTATCAGAATTCATACAGATGTTTAACCAGCAGCTAGATAAATATTTGCAAAAACATAATTTATAATAAGTGGGGTAATTGCTTCTTGATCCAAGTAAATATCTGACTACGACTAGTTAAAACCTTTACCTGTCAACATATCTTTTTACTAACATTATATTATAGGACAAAATGATTTGAAAGTTTAATAAAATATGCAAAGTGAGCCAAAGTGCATTAAATTACATTTCTATTAAGGCACTTTACATGTGTACATGTCCATAATAAAAAAAAAAAATGACAAGAGGTAAAATGAAAGAGTTGCAAAGGGGGCACCACAAATATATGGAATATATTTTATTTAAAAGGTATGTTTAACAAGTAAAATATTCTTCATACTTTTTTTTTCTCAAACTTTATTGAAGGTAAGTTAATCATACATTGCATGGCCTATATTACCCAACAGTCCTGACAGACTGATTTATTTAATGCCAAACCTTTGCACAGGTTGTTCTTAAATGTTTAATTACACACTGCATTGATTTTCTTATTACGGTTAAGAGAATTCTTCAAGAACAATATGTGAATTGAAAAAACAATAATTTCAAAATAAAACATTTTTTCTTTTGTAAACAGAATAAAAAAGTTGCAGTTGTGAAATTGTATGGGTGTTGAAAGGCACCAGAAGATAGTTACGTAGGTGTTTACTCACCAAACAACTAATTTGCTGTCAAAATTTTACTGTTAAAATTCAAGTAAATTGGATGCAAAATATTGAATGAAATATATAAATACCTTTACTAACAGCCAAATTGAAAATTAAAAATGATAAGTTGCATAGAAAAAAAATTATCAGACAGCAAGTAATGACAAGTAATTGCAATCAAATGGTTTTCAAGCATTTCCCTAATTTTTACACAATGCTGTTTCAAGGTCCACTGGGTGCATGAGCTGGATCGCCAAATAACCTTGAGGATCCTGGGATGTGATTTATTCTCTTCAATCACATCATAATATAATCTGTTCTGTTCTTTCTTACATCAGCATTTGCAAATTTTTACACCATTTTATACCATTAAAGTAATTGTGTTTCCATACACAGAATAAGAAAACATTTGGTCTCAATTATTTTCTCCAAAAGACAGTGTTTTAAGAGGATCTTCTGCTTTTATCACATTATTGTAATGCCTTTGATATCAACACACCAGGAAACCTGTGTCTAACCTGGAAAAAACACTTGATCAAAATACATTACCATTCCTTCTCTGCCACTCTCCAAGTTTAGTAGCTGTAAAAAGCAGATGTTCTATGCTCTGGATTCTGTTTTATGAAATACGTTAGAACCCAAGTTAACTTTTCAGCAATATAGTTACCTCTGCAGCATCTGAATTAGCTATTATTTGTGATGGGGTATATGCAAATGTAAGTCCCAAGGGACATGTGTCATATCCCAGTGTATATTGACCTCTGTTATTCAAGGTTCATAGTTCCCAGTGTGGCGTTCTAGTAGAGCAGAGGGTTCCCAACCAACTACTACCTACGAGTGCAGGATTTAGTATTACCCTGTTGTGTCTAAAGTGTTTTTTTCTTTACAGGGAGTGCAGAATTATTAGGCAAATTAGTATTTTGACCACATCATCCTCTTTATGCATGTTGTCTTACTCCAAGCTGTATAGGCTCGAAAGCCTACTACCAATTAAGCATATTAGGTGATGTGCATCTCTGTAATGAGAAGGGGTGTGGTCTAATGACATCAACACCCTATATCAGGTGTGCATAATTATTAGGCAACTTCCTTTCCTTTGGCAAAATGGGTCAAAAGAAGGACTTGACAGGCTCAGAAAAGTCAAAAATAGTGAGATATCTTGCAGAGGGATGCAGCACTCTTAAAATTGCAAAGCTTCTGAAGCGTGATCATCGAACAATCAAGCGTTTCATTCAAAATAGTCAACAGGGTCGCAAGAAGCGTGTGGAAAAACCAAGGCGCAAAATAACTGCCCATGAACTGAGAAAAGTCAAGCGTGCAGCTGCCACGATGCCACTTGCCACCAGTTTGGCCATATTTCAGAGCTGCAACATCACTGGAGTGCCCAAAAGCACAAGGTGTGCAATACTCAGAGACATGGCCAAGGTAAGAAAGGCTGAAAGACGACCACCACTGAACAAGACACACAAGCTGAAACGTCAAGACTGGGCCAAGAAATATCTCAAGACTGATTTTTCTAAGGTTTTATGGACTGATGAAATGAGAGTGAGTCTTGATGGGCCAGATGGATGGGCCCGTGGCTGGATTGGTAAAGGGCAGAGAGCTCCAGTCCGACTCAGACGCCAGCAAGGTGGAGGTGGAGTACTGGTTTGGGCTGGTATCATCAAGATGAGCTTGTGGGGCCTTTTCGGGTTGAGGATGGAGTCAAGCTCAACTCCCAGTCCTACTGCCAGTTCCTGGAGACACCTTCTTCAAGCAGTGGTACAGGAAGAAGTCTGCATCCTTCAAGAAAAACATGATTTTCATGCAGGACAATGCTCCATCACACGCGTCCAAGTACTCCACAGCGTGGCTGGCAAGAAAGGGTATAAAAGAAGAAAATCTAATGACTTGGCCTCCTTGTTCACCTGATCTGAACCCCATTGAGAACCTGTGGTCCATCATCAAATGTGAGATTTACAAGGAGGAAAACAGTACACCTCTCTGAACAGTGTCTGGGAGGCTGTGGTTGCTGCTGCACGCAATGTTGATGGTGAACAGATCAAAACACTGACAGAATCCATGGATGGCAGGCTTTTGAGTGTCCTTGCAAAGAAAGGTGGCTATATTGGTCACTGATTTGTTTTTGTTTTGTTTTTGAATGTCAGAAATGTATATTTGTGAATGTTGAGATGTTATATTGGTTTCACTGGTAATAATAAATAATTGAAATGGGTATATATTTGTTTTTTGTTAAGTTGCCTAATAATTATGCACAGTAATAGTCACCTGCACACACAGATATCCCCCTAACATAGCTAAAACTAAAAACAAACTAAAAACTACTTCCAAAATATTCAGCTTTGATATTAATGAGTTTTTTGGGTTCATTGAGAACATGGTTGTTGTTCAATAATAAAATTAATCCTCAAAAATACAACTTGCCTAATAATTCTGCACTCCCTGTATATATATTTGTTTTTTTAATTGGGGTAGCCCCCAAAAGATTGGGACATACAAAAAAAAGAAACATTTGCAGCCTGCGGTGCATTTCTTGCAGTCCTGATGCATGGAGAAATGCTCAACTCCTGATGCATGGAGAAAAGGCCTTCACAAGCCTCTGCTATTGTGTACATAGTTTATACTAAGTGACTGACCCATAGGTTGAGGAGGCGGTGACGGTGGAAACGGCGGTGGAGGAGGAGGAGGAGGAGGAGGAAGCCAACACTGTTTATATATATATTTTTTTTATTTTAATTGGGGTAGCTCCCAAATTATTGGGACATACAAAAAAAGAAAACTGTTCGTCAGAGCGACTGACCCATGCGTGCTGCATCTGAAACTGCATTATAGCCTGCTGCTGCTCGTGCAGTCTCATGAGGCGGTGAGCGGGAAGGCCGAAGTTACACTGCAGCGCAGACAGGCGAGCAGCAGCAGGGTGAGAACACTAAAAGCGCGCACAGACGGCCCGCACTTTCTGCAGCAGCTCTGATATATCTGGGTATACACCGTGGCATCATAAGGGCCACCCGGAACTGGCTCAACTCCCATCAAGCCAAGTTCCCAGAGGATCACCCAGCTCGTCATGCTAAATCACTTTTTCAATGTGCTCCCCAACGAGAAGGCGATGACGCATTCATATGTCAATCCATATCAACTTTCGATGCCTACCATGGTGACCACGGGTAATGGGGAATTACGTACAGGGACCCTGACAAATGGCTACCGCATGCAAGGAAGGCAGCAGGCGCGCAAATGACCCACTCCCGATGCAGGAAGGTAGTGATGACAAATAACAAAACAGGACTCTTTAGAGGCCCTGTAATTGTAATGTGTCCACTTGAAATCCTTGAACTCTCATCAATTGGAGGGAGGTCTGGTGCAGAGCCACTGACCCATGCATGCTGCAGCTGAAACTCCATTATTGCCTGCTGCTGCTCAAACAGTCTCTCCAGCATGTGCAAGGTGGAGTTCCACCTTGTGGGCACGTCGCATATGAGGCAGTGAGCGGGAAGCCCAAAGTTACTCTGCAGCGCAGACAGGCGATCAGCTGCAGGGTGAGAACGCTGCAGTGATTGTCACATCCTGTTCCACGTTGCGGATCAGTCTGGTGATGGCTTCTGGTATCCAGTACTCTTTTTACTGAAGCTGCATCAGGGTCCTGGTATGTGGCCGCACAAATGCTGGTGCTCAACACCAGACCCTGCTAATCCATTCCACACTGTGACTCCTAACTTCTACGTCAGGCATACTGGGTCCGGGTCGTCCGACCGCCGCCCAGACAGTGTCTGGGTCCCGGTCACCGGACTGCAAAACTGCAAATGGCTCATTAAATCTGTTATGGTTCTTTTTATTGCTTCAACTGTTACTTGGATAACTGTGGGAATTCTAAAGATAGTACATGCCGATGAGCGCTAGGGGATGGCTGCTCCGCTTTTGCACCCTGCTCCCTCTTATGCTGTGCTGGTGCCTCTGTGCGACCAGCGCTTCTTCCTCCAAACTGCACACGTCACTCGCATGACCTTGATTCCATGTGGGGTCTAGGACCTAATCATCCTCCACATCACCTTCCACCCACTCCTCAACCCTGCCCTCCTTGCCGGTATGCACACTGCAGAAAGCCACAGCAGTTGGCACCTGTGTTTTTCCAGCATGTAAAGTCTGCAAAGGACATATGGAAATTGTTTTAGAATTGTATCCAGGCAACAGTTTTCCCTATAAACTGACTTCTGAGTTTGACTTTTGAGGGTATTGCCCCAGAATTACAGTATTGTTTAAGTACCTCTTAGCTATTGATAACTAGTTTAAATATAGCAGCTTGTTATCTGGTAGTTTCTAGTGCAGAAAATATCACTGTTTTCTATCACTTAGATCTGTGTAACAATTGTTGTAGGTGTGAAACAATATTACAAGTGACCAATGTAGTAAATTCGAATCAAAGTTACGCTTCGATTTGACTCTCAGATATGAAGAGCAGGCCACAAAATATACTATTTAGCACATTAGCACCCAGAAAATTCGAATTTTTACAACTGCGCTGTAAGCACACTATTAGAGGCTTCAATTTGACTCTCCGATATGAAGAGCAGGCCCCAAAATGTACTATTTAGCAGATTAGCAAACAGAAAATAAGAATGTTTACCACTCAGCTGAAAGCGCACTATTAGACGCTTCTATTTGACTTTCAGATATGAAGAGCAGGCCTCAAAATGTACTATTTAGCAGATTAGGAGCAAAACAATTAGATTGTTTACAAGTGCACTGTAAGCACACTATCAGACACTTCGATTTGACTCTCAGATATGAAATGCACCCCACTAATGTACTTTTTAGCACCCAAAAAATTTAAAGTTTTAAAAATGCAATGTGACAGCAGTATTTGATGCTTCTATTTGACTCTCAGATATGAAGTGCACCCCACTAATGTACTAGTTTGCAGAATTCTTTCCTAAGCTGTCCCTCACAGCAGCAGTATCCTCTCCCTACACTAATAAAACCTCATGTGCGTGCGGCGCTAAACGACTCCAGCTTATATATAGAGGCTGGGTCACATGCTGCACTGGCCAATCACAGCCATGCCATTAGTAGGCATGACTGTGATGGCTTCTAAGGGCACACGAGTCAACCACTTGTTGATTGGCTGCCCTGCAGCCTTTGAAAATGCACCATTAAATCGCTGAACACCGAACTCCAACCCGAACAAACAGTGATATGTCCGTGTTCGGGTCTAGGATCCAAAAAATAATGTTTGGTACGAACCCGAACTTTACAGTCCAGGTTCGCTCAACTCTAGTGATGATGTTTTTATACAGGGAGTGCAGAATTATTAGGCAAGTTGTATTTTTGAGGATTACTTTTATTATTGAACAACAACCATGTTCTCAATGAACCCAAAAAACCTAAAAATTATTTATTATTACCAGTGAAACCAATATAACATCTCAACATTCACAAATATATATTTCTGACATTCAAAAACAAAACAAAAACAAATCAGTGACCAATATAGCCACCTTTCTTTGCAAGGACACTCAAAAGCCTGCCATCCATGGATTCTGTCAGTGTTTTGATCTGTTCACCATCAACATTGCGTGCAGCAGCAACCACAGCCTCCCAGACACTGTTCAGAGAGGTGTACTGTTTTCCCTCCTTGTAAATCTCACATTTGATGATGGACCACAGGCTCTCAATGGGGTTCAGATCAGGTGAACAAGGAGGCCATGTCATTAGATTTTCTTCTTTATACCCTTTCTTGCCAGCCACGCTGTGGAGTACTTGGACGCGTGTGATGGAGCATTGTCCTGCATGAAAATCATGTTTTTCTTGAAGGATGCAGACTTCTTCCTGTACCACTGCTTGAAGAAGGTGTCTTCCAGGAACTGGCAGTAGGACTGGGAGTTGAGCTTGACTCCATCCTCAACCCGAAAAGGCCCCACAAGCTCATCTTTGATGATACCAGCCCAAACCAGTACTCCACCTCCACCTTGCTGGCGTCTGAGTCGGACTGGAGCTCTCTGCCCTTTACCAATCCAGCCACGGGCCCATCCATCTGGCCCATCAAGACTCACTCTCATTTCATCAGTCCATAAAACCTTAGAAAAATCAGTCTTGAGATATTTCTTGGCCCAGTCTTGACGTTTCAGCTTGTGTGTCTTGTTCAGTGGTGGTCGTCTTTCAGCCTTTCTTACCTTGGCCATGTCTCTGAGTATTGCACACCTTGTGCTTTTGGGCACTCCAGTGATGTTGCAGCTCTGAAATATGGCCAAACTGGTGGCAAGTGGCATCGTGGCAGCTGCACGCTTGACTTTTCTCAGTTCATGGGCAGTTATTTTGCGCCTTGGTTTTTCCACACGCTTCTTGCGACCCTGTTGACTATTTTGAATGAAACGCTTGATTGTTCGATGATCACGCTTCAGAAGCTTTGCAATTTTAAGAGTGCTGCATCCCTCTGCAAGATATCTCACTATTTTTGACTTTTCTGAGCCTGTCAAGTCCTTCTTTTGACCCATTTTGCCAAAGGAAAGGAAGTTGCCTAATAATTATGCACACCTGATATAGGGTGTTGATGTCATTAGACCACACCCCTTCTCATTACAGAGATGCACATCACCTAATATGCTTAATTGGTAGTAGGCTTTCGAGCCTATACAGCTTGGAGTAAGACAACATGCATAAAGAGGATGATGTGGTCAAAATACTCATTTGCCTAATAATTCTGCACTCCCTGTATGTATTATATATATATACATATATATACATACATACATACATATATATATATATATATATATATAAAAATCAGGCTACCTCCTCCTCCTCCACCGCTGCTTCCACCTACCGGTCACCGCCTCCTCAACCTATGAGTCACTTAGTTTAAACTATGTACACAATAGAAGAGGCTTGTGAAGGCCTTTTCTCCATGCCACAGAAGTTGAGCTGTTTGAACAATGAAAGAGAATACCCTGCACTCCAACCCTCTCTCAAATGGATAATTCTGGTGATCCTCCTGACAGCCATGCTTTAGATTTTGATTTATGTTCTTCCAAATCAAAGATTCCATCTAGTGCTATTTTATGGCTCAGCTGTATTTTTAATTTTTATGTTATTTTAAGTGATTTAATTATCCACATTTGTTTGCAGGGCAATTGTCCTACTCTTACCCCCATTTTACTTCCTTTTGAAGCCCTCTAGCCCTTTAGAGGCATTTTTGTGGCCAAAGGTTTGGGTCCCCAATGACATATAATTAACATATATACATATATAACTCCACCCATAGTGTTATACAGTGACCCAACGTCCTTGCCAATAAACATACAGAGGTTCCTAATCACCACTTCCTCTCACCTCCCCCCTCATCATAAAAATCATATCTTTCCAATGCCCGCCATCAGCCGACCTTATCCACGCTCGATGGGCACGACACCTCAGGCAACCTAATGTTAACCTTTTGAAGCAGGGGAGGTTGAAACCTTAAAAAACTTGTTCATCTCATTCCATATACTTAAACGTAACCACTCAAAATCAATTGGCAAGGACATACCCCCGGCTAGCTGTGACGAAATATACCAATAGGGTGGGCGGGAGGGAAGCTGTTTGCTGGCCCGAATCCCAAGTGGCACTGAGGTAAGACCTCCCCCACACTAACTTACACAGAACATAATCCCACCCACACACTCTTTCAAACCAATCCCATGCATCAATCCCCACACTCCTACATGTGCCCTTGTCCGCTTAGCTGCGCTATCTCCCCAGGGCCTAAATAGGCAGAATAGAAAATGCACTCCTGCCAAAATCTACAATCTTGTCTATGCCAAATGCACCACTTTAGCAACTGCTTCTGATTCTTAGGGCATTGTTTGTTGATAGTTTGGTAAAGCTAAATGTGTTGCTCTGCTCCATCCAGACACTAATAATAATAATACAATTTTCATTCATGTGTATTCTATGAATCAATTCCACCATTAAGCCACACCTTTTTTTTTTTTTTTTAAATTCTTTATTTTCTGTGCATTGAACAAAGAATAACATACTTGAGCTGCCTTTCCAACATAGGCAGATTAGTAAATAATAATTGTTTTGCTAAAGGTCTAGATCAGTCTATACGTTTCACACTTATAACATATCAGGAGCATAGAATTGGCAGCAAGTATATAGTATGAGTCATTTTGTTCTACGGTCTGAGAAATTTAGCTTGCGTCCTAGTAGTCAGGAAGAACTTGTGGTCATGTTTCTGCACTTTTTCTGGTTTTCTAGTGTGTCGAGTGTGCCCATGCGGTAGGTTCCCATAGGGTGAACTGGTTGTAAATGTTTGTGTCTATGTTGCTTGGGTCCTGTGAGTGGTTAGGTGGTTGAGTGGCACTCCTCTCTGTTATTTGAGGGGGGGTGTTGATAATTGTAAAGTGCTGTTGCTCGTCCTCGGTGAAAAATTGTATATGTGCGTCTGTCTGTGCCTGAGTGTGGTTTTTGTGTCGCGTTTGCTATGCTTGGGTTAGTAGGTAATGTTGGCCCTTAACCTAAGAGGGTCGCGGGGGTTGGGAGATCGTCTCCGACTTTGTATGGGGAGTTAATAGTGAGATGTCGTGTTTTCGTGGAGCAGTAGGGTGAAGTCATAGAAGAGGAGAGAATATCAGAGCATGGAAATAAAATTAAGAGGTAAACAGATTAAGGTGTTCAGGTCTCCGTCTCCGGTCTCTTGTTGCTCCTAGGGACATATGGTACTATTCTGTCCGGGTCCCAGGAGTGGGTAGCTTGTGTTGGTCCCGGTGTTGGGGCGTTCTGAGTTAGTCCCAATTTTTGGAGAAGCGCTGGGGCTTCCGAGAGTGAGGTGAGTTTTAGAACTTCTTCTCCGCTGAATACCGCCAGAGTTCTTGGCAGCAGCCATCTGTATTCTACGTTCCTCTTCTGCAGTTGTTCCGTTATGTTGCTCAAGGACTTTCTCCAGAGTAGGGTGCTCCGCGTGATATCTTGGAAGAAGGTAAGTTGTGAGGCTTCGAAGGCCAAGGGTGTCTTGTCTCTTACTGCTGCTAGTATGCGGCGTTTGTCTGTCATGGAATGGCAGCGGACGATGACGTCCCTTGGGGCCGTTGTGGGTGCCCTTTTTGCTTTGTTAATGCGAAAGTGGCTGTCAAATTCCAGCTTTTTGGCTTGTGTATGTGGCAGTATTGTGGCCGTGAGTCTCCTCAGGAACTGTGGTAATTCAGATGGTCCCACTGTATCAGGAATACCCCGAATCTTAATATGTGTGCGCCTGTTGCGATCTTCCATGGCGTCTAGCGTGTTTTGGAGCGCTGAGTTCGCTGTCTGTAAATGTTTCAGGGCGTCCCCCATGCTTTTCACCTCCTGTCGGAGGTCTAGTATGTCTTCTTCAGAGGCCTGTACTCTTGCCGTCACCGCCTGCGTTTCTGTGCGGATTAAGTTTATGTCAGTGTCAAACAGCCCCTTCATCTCCTGTAATAGGAGTCTAATGTCCCTTTTAGTAGCTGGAGCTGAGTCATCTCCCTCTGCTTGTGGGTTGCTGGGAGTTTCAACTCTCATGTCACTGCTGCTTCCCTGGGACAGCTGTGCTGAGTGTGTGGGGCTAGGTTCCTGTTCTTGTTCGGCCGCCATTTTGTGGCCTGCTGTGCGTTGCAGCAGAGTCCCAATATCTTGGGAGTCCCTGGGTGCTGCCTGTTGTGACTTCTGTGTTCGCCTCCCCATATCGTTGTCGGGTGAGTAGTGGCCTGCCCGTTGTCCGCACCAGTCCTCCAGGCTCAGGGGGAATCCCGCGGGTAGCTGCGATGCCGGCGGGAGAGTGAGGTAGGCCCGGGATTTGCGGACTCGTTTTTTGCCCGTTTGTGGGCTGAAAAAGGGCATCAGTGGGTAGCCCTGTGAGCCCTGGGATCGTGACTGTGGGTCCCGCGGGTCGATGGCCCCCCCTACCTGAGATTCGTGGTAGATTGTGTCTCAATGCCGGGGAGCCGTGGATGATGGCGTCCATTCGGCTCCGTGGTTAGGCTCCGCCCCAAGCCACACCTTTGACACCTATTTTTCCTCTTTCAAAATAAGCATATTATTGTCCAGTGCAATAGAAATCGTCTATGTCTATATTTGTTTGGTTCCAGACACAGAAGCAGTTTATTATTCCTGGTTAATCTTGGTAGTAATTCTTACTGAATCCAGAGTCTACTATTGTTTTTTCAAGATTCAGAATGCATGCTGTGCCTGTTCCTGTTTGTGTCCTGTGGCCATTTCTTCAGTATATCACAAGAAGAAGATAAAAATGAATTACCTACTGTACTGGACAGATCATTTTGCTAACATTATTACAGGTTCAATATCCTCTTTTCTTAAGCATACCTTAGTTAATAGTCTCATGTAGGTCTCATGTCCATAATACTCTTGGCCAGCCGTGTAGCTAAACTTTTGCTGCCACTTTCAGGCTGGCCTCCTCACTAAAGCGGTTCAGCACCAGCCATGCTGTGAGGAAAACAGAAAGCAGGGATATGATGAGATTTATTTCCCCGTCCCCTCCACACAGCCTGCGACATGTGTATTTGTAGTGTTAGTTTTGAAATGCAAAGGTGTACTTGTGTGCAGAGTTAGCATTGAAATGCAAAGGTATATTTGTGTGCAGTGTTAGCATTGGAATACATGGATGTTTTTATGTGCAGTGTTGATGTTGGAATGCAGGAATGTATACATTGCCACACATAGATACACACACATGCACAAACATTCAAAATCACACAGAGAAACAGGTACACACACAAGTACACATTCACAGAGACACACATGTAAACAGACACACTGGTGCATACAAACACTGACACATAGGTATACAGACACATACACACATATACACAGGTGCACATACACAGACAAACAGGTAAACATATACACAAGTACACTGACACACAGTTACAAAGACAAATACAAACACTGACACATAGGTACGCACATTGACACACAGGTACATACACACACAGACAGGTACACAGACACAAAGTTACACAAATTGACACACAAGTACCAGGTACACAGACACACTGGTACATACACACACTGATACACAGATATACAAAGACACACAGGTATATGCACAAATTGACACAGGTACATACAAACTGGTACATAAACACACTGACAAACAGGTACACATATACACAGTGGTACGTACACACACAGATATACAGACACACTGACACACAGGTACATAGACATACTGACACACAAGTACACAGACACACTGACACATAGGTACAATGACACAAAGACACACTGACACACAGGTACATACGCACACTGTTACACAGGCACACTGACACACATACATAAATAACAACTGACATCTGTTAGCCACCCTCCTTTTTTATTACTTTTTGGATGCAGAAGTGTGGCTTCCCTGGGGTCTCAGTCTTCCAGAGTCCCTCTCCTCCTCCTACTCCTCCACTTTTGTTCCTCCTCCTACCCACGTGGCGCCCTGTTTGCTGGGCGCAAGTGATCTGAACTCATTCACTTCCTCCTAGCATGTCACGGGGCAACTCATAAAGGGCCTGGTCCAGTGCAATATTAAAGGACCGGAGGTCTCTGATTACCTAGGCATTGTTGCTGCATGGCCCGATCCAGCCACCAGGTGTCCCAGGCTCAGAAATTTCAAGGCTGAGTGGCACCTTACACGTGAAACAGAGGGCCGGGCAGAGATGCCTCCCAAAAAGTGCCCTCCGGGGTGAACCACCCTCCCACCCCCCACAGCTAAGCCAAAGCAACTGTCCTTGGCTACTTTGGTGTTTTGTAGCTTGTGACTACTTACTTTTACTTACAACACTGAGCAGGATACTTATTTAGTGCATATTATAAACATTGACTAATTTTTCTCTCGCTGATAGTCTGCTGCTGAGCTGCTCAGTATTCAGCAATGCATGTGAAGAAGTCACGTCCCTGCACACCTTGCATCAGGCAGTGTCAGCAACATTAACAGGGTGTACTAGAGAGCAAAAATAAAGACTGTATTCAAAACAAGAGCCTAATATGAGACTGAAAGAGGAATAAAAGAAAACACACAGGGTTAAAAAAAGATACTTGTAGGGATTCTATAGTGTTAGGAATACAAATCTCTATTACTACAATTATAGGGCCCTCTGATGTTGTTCCCCCCCCCCCCCCCCCTTGTTGCGCTGGGTCGATGCTCTGCCTCCTCTGCGCATTAGGCCCTCCCTATTGGAAAGCATTGAATCAATGTGGAAATTTCACTGATGCTGGGTGTTGTCATGCACAATGTGAAGATGTCCCCGGTCATTAACTGGACCCAAAATCCGGTAAACCCCAGGAAGCGCCTCTAGTAGCTTTCTGGTAGACAGCCACTAGTGGCTACCTTAGAACTGAAATATAAACATTGCAGTTTCTCAAAAACTGCAATGTTTTACATTGCAGGATTAAGGGGTACAGTGTGCCCAGACGACTTCAATGAGATGAAGTGGTTTTGTTGCCTACAGTGTCCCTTAAAGGAAACGGGAAATGTAGAAGGGGAGGGGAGGGAATCACCAGAGAAGAATTTTTTTTTTATTAAACAGTGAATTAAAGTGAACATATAAGAAAATTAATTCTTTTTACAGTTGTTCTCCTTTCAGTGAATAAACTGATAAGTATTAATGTCGATAAATACAGTGACCAGGGATAGTCAGTATATAATATTACTCTTTATATTTTCTGGATTATATGTGGGAGAGTAAGTTGAAATGAGAAGTTATATGAAAGTGTAGATGGGGTAGGTGGGCACAGTCCCCTTATGCATCTTCATCTATTTCAGACCCAATGCAACTTCAGGTTACATAGTTCTAATATAGAAAAGGTCTGAAAATCTGATACAGCCTTGGTCTCTCTAAGATGTCAACATCGAGATCTTATGTTTAATGATTTGCACTTGAATTAGAGTTTTATTTTTAAGAGAAGAAAAGAAAAGAATTGAGCCTGCCTTTCCACTATTTAGAAGATTTTTCAGTTGGCTGTAACACTTGTTGTTTGTCAAAGACTTTAAAGCATTGGTGCTGTTTAACTAAAACATATAGTATTCCTATCTATAGAATAATATGTATTCCTCTTCCGTCAGTTCCATTGTTTTCATGCATAGAAATTGATTCTTTGCTGATGGAAGGTTTCTTTGCTTTTGAGAAATGACAGTTTAGCTGGTCAAATACACATTACAAGCTAAAAGGTTCTTTGAAATCATAATCATTGGGTTATACATGTTTAGCAATTATAATTTTGCCAATAGATTATCAGAAGCATCAGTTAAGCTAAAAGACTCACATTTTCACATTTCAAATGGAAGGACACATTTAGAAGGTCACTTTATTTTATTCACTGTTTTATATAACATATTTTTACAAAAAGAATGTGAAAATTATGTATATCAATCAATGGGATAAAAATTATAAAAAAATAAAAGAATAATTTGTTTGTACTCGTCACTGGACTCCTCCATGTTTATAGATGAAAAGGAAAGCAGCCAAAAATAAAACTATTGATTTGTCAATATCAGGGGAAAGTGAAATGACAACTAAACAAATGTCAGATCAGGCAATAAACAATCAGGCAGTCAGGAAAACCAAGGCCCCAATAAATGAAGACACGAGAATCAAAATTAGTTCAACATAGAGCAAAGAAAATAATAAATCACCTTGACAAAAATCTGACAAACAGAGATGGTCAAGGGTGTAGGAAAGGGCTAAAATCAATCTTTATTAATATATATATATATATATATATATATATATATATATATATATATATATATATATATATATATATATGATATACAAAGCCCACCAACAAAACACACAGTGGAAATAATAAACACTAATCTGCACATGGAGTGTATATGTCCTATGTAAGGTCTAGCTCAGGGGTAGGCAACCTTTGGGACGACATATGTTTTGTACTTCATCTCCCATTATGCTTTTCCAGTATAATAACTATAAAAGCATTATATGAGATGTAGTCCACAACATCTGGAGTGCCTACGTTTGCCTAGGTCATTATAAAGGACTGTCTAACTATGCCAATTAAAAGTAAATAAAAATGTATTAATCCTTATAAAGTAGACTTAAAGAGGTAAAGAACATTCAAATATGGGGAGGATATTAATAGTGAGAGGCCACAACGAAACAGACAAGATGGCACCCTCCTCGCCAGGATCGGAGAGCACAGGGGAAGGCCCACCTGAAGAGACCCCACAGGTTGAGGCCCTGATGCAAATCAGATCCGAGCTGGAGATGATATCGGGGAACATGCTCACAAGAGAAAACATGAGCATGCTGATCCAGGAGTTCCGGATGGCGATGAGGGAGAAACTGGCTGGGTTGCAGTCCGACCTCAGTGCACTGGATGCCCGAGTCGAGGCCGCTGAAGTGGAGGTACACATATGCCAACAAAGTTACAGGGCCACTGAAATGGCAGAAATGCGCCAATGTAACATGCTGCTATCCCTTCACAGGCAAGTGGAAGACCTAGAGAATCGCAGAAGGCACCCCAACATTAGAGTGTGTGGCCTATCTGAGCCGCATATCTCACCAGTAGCCACCACACTAGAGACCCAGTTCCCCCAAATACTCTGCCCGGCAGCCGTGGCGGAGATCAAGTTTGACTGGGCTAGGACGGCAGACCTAGAGATGTTCTATGCTGCCTCCATGACTTCGGGCTGAAGGAAAACATTATGGCAGCTGCTTGCGACACCCCCTTGATTGCATTCCAGAACGCCACAGAATCCCTGTTCCAAGACCTCTCAGGACTGACGCTAGACGCCAGAAGAGCAACGCGCCCCATCACCAGCACACTGAGAGACAAAGGGATACCCTACCGCTGGGGATTCCCATTTAGACTAAAGGCATGCCAGGGGACCACCTGGCAGTCAATAAGATGACAAGATGATGAGTTAATGAGAGCATTCTGCCTACCGTCTCCAAAGAT
This sequence comes from Pelobates cultripes, assembly GCA_933207985.1. Lineage (NCBI taxonomy): Eukaryota > Metazoa > Chordata > Amphibia > Anura > Pelobatidae > Pelobates > Pelobates cultripes. The sequence continues at coordinate 168,744,978 of OW240917.1, forward strand.
CCGCAACTGGTTGATGGAGGAACCGACTGCCCCCTGCAGACCAGACACAGTTTCGGGCTCAACATGACCACCACAGACCTTATCTCCACGTAGGCGCTGGAGAGGACCAGCAGGAGTAGAAGAATGAAAAAGAACACTCCTCAAATCCAGATGCCATGACTCCTTTCCCATGTGCCCTGGGACACCATTTGACATCACAGATCAGGTACTGAGGGTCCCCCTATGATGAGTGGATCATGTGGTAAGGGGAAGGGGAGGTAAGGGAGGTGGATGAGAGTATACACCTCCCACCTATTACACACTAACCCCATAAACCGGGGTCAAACGAGATAAGCTTAGTTTTGAAACCTTGGGTCACGCATTCTAGACCTCCTACCCAAGATGGGCCCATTGCCCCTGGGGAACCTCCCTTCGCTGCTCTGCCGCATGCCGCCCCCATACTTCACGCACAAAATTCCTGCCGCTGACATATTGTATACCTAAATGTGGCCCAACTTACAGTCAGACTCAAGCAACATCCAAGTACCCTCTATCCACCCAATAATGTCTAATAGGTGAAAAGCAATGTGATGAGAAAAGACGAGGCCCTGATACTACTGTCTACTGGTCCCCCTAGAGGCGTATGCGAAGCCTTAACCCGGAGCGAGACATACTATTTGCCCATAACCATGAGGTCCCACACACTGGGAGGCCAGGCGTCACCAACCACACCCTATCAACAGAGGTGACCAGGGACTAGGGACGACCTGGGGGACGTGACACAGGTCTCACATGATGGGGAGGGAACAACACCACCATAATACATGGCATCTACACCATACAGATGCACACCAGATCAGGAGAGATAACCGCAAGCCACAAATGCTCGGCCAGGGCCGGAGCACCCACACACATGGATCCTCACTTACTTATCGACAACAAAACAAAGGTTTTAGTACACCTTTTTCTGGTTCTAAACTTCTACCTCTGCGAAGGTTAAGGCCTCCCCTTCCGAAACAGACACCCTTTTTGTTAAGGAGTGCATAGGCAGAGGACCATTAATATTATTTCAGACCTCCCGCCTCTTACAGCTCTGGGTGCTTCCTCTTCTTTCCTTCTCTCCCACCTCATCCCTTCACCAGGGCAGCACCACCATGGCCTCGGGTTTCACACCCTCTTCGCTGCGCCTCTGGCCTAACAACATACGGCTCCTAAACACCCCAGAATGGAGGTCACATCTAATAAGAACAATTTCGGCAGCAAGGGCCTCAGTAGACCTTCCTCCAGGAAACACATTTTCCTGAAATAGATCACCCTGTGCTCATGATATCCGACGGGCTACTTCGCCAATCACAGGGACGCAAAGAAAGCAGGGGTTGCTATACTGTTCTCCTTACTGATTTCATTCCGATGCACTGGCAGACCCATTTGGCCGATACCTATTCCTAAAGGGAACAATAGCGGACCGTAAATATACTTTTGCAAATATCTATGCCCCTAACATAAGACAATATCGGTTCCCCACTCATGTCATGTTGCTTCTAGTGACAGGTGATCTTAATATAGCCAGGGGACACCGCTCCCTTCCCCCAAGAAACCTCAGAACTATCCAGAAGGTGATACGTGACACTGGTCTCGCGGATAGCTGGCACTTATTGACAGGCACGATCGAGACTACTACCGGTTGTGACACAAATACAATCTCCCCTATTGAAAGCAGCAGAACACCAGTGGAAACTGAACAAACACGCCCTCACTGATATTGAAGAGAGACAGGCGACACGAACTACGATACAACAATACTTCAGGGAAAATTACACACCGGGAACAGCCCCCCTGGTCCTATCGGAGGCCCACAAATGTGTACTATGGGGACATTTTATCAAAATTGGCATTGCCCGTAAAAAAGGAACACAAAAGATTGACACAGGATAACCAACCTGGAACAACAACACAAGGACACCCAAACTGAACACGTTTACAAGGAACTTGTAGAGACCTACAAAGGATCCTCGCGCAACGTCTGGCCCTAATGGTTTGAAAATCCAACAGATTTTTTTATGAACACTCCAACAAATGCAGTCATCTCCTGGCAGGAATGCTGCAGAAATAAAGATGGTTACACCAGATTACTAAGATTGCCACTAGAGACAACCTCACACAGCTCCCCGACAAGATCTCAAATGAATTCAACAGGTTTTACTCAGACCTCTACCCGCCGCTCGACCCTGATCCGGGATTACTTGAACAATCACGTAGCCACTACCCTAATGCCTGACACCACAGAAGTACTGGAGACCCCTATAACACTTTCTGCAGCCCTCAAATTCTCAAAACGGAATAAAGCCCTGGATCCAGATGGGCTCCCTGCATCGTACTATAGGTTGTTCGAAGATGTATTAGTACCCCGGCTGCTGAAGGGCCTTAACTCGATCCTAGAGGGAGTGCAATTCCCCAAAGACACACTTGGTGCCACTATCACGGTTATCCATAAAGAAGGGGAGGTACCGCCAAGGTCCTGGCACTGCTGATCAGGAGGATACTCCCACATTTGATCCACCTGGACCAGGTTGGATTTGTACATATTAGAGAGGCAAAAGATAACGCCATAAGAGAGCTGAATGTCATGCACGCCATCCAGAGGGCTGGACACCGGTTCCTACCGACACCGAAAAGGCCTTCGATCGGGTGAGCTGGAGAATTAATGCTCCAAACCCTACGGTCTGGGTCTGGTGACCACATGCGCACATGGATTTCTTCACTCTATACGGAACCCAGTGCATGAATACGGATCAATGGAGCACTATCCCACCCATTTGCAATCTGTAATGGAACATGCCGGGGTGCCCCCTGCCGTCTTCCTGTTTGCCTTCTCTCTGGAGCCCTTTCTTGAATTGGTCAGGCAAGATGGGAGTATACAGGGGTTCACATACAGAGGAATGACGCATAAGGTTGAGGCATATGCCGATGACCTCCTCTTCTTCCTGAAAACACCCATGGTCTCCCTATCAAATCTTAAACTGAACTTGGACAAATCCGAAGCGCTACCGCTATCAATTCCACAGATGGAGATTGCGACACTTGACTCACAATTCCAGTATAAGTGGTGCACGCGACAGATAAAATATTTGGGTACATGGCTGACCAAGGACCTTGATCGGCTCTATGCCGAAAACGTCACGCCCCTACTGCAGACACTACAGGATGACTTGAAAATATGGTTAGATCTGTACATCTCCTAGTTCGGCTGGATCAATGTCATAAAAATGAACCTCTTACCCAGAATACTCTACCTACTTCAAACAATACCGATAGTACTCACAAGAGCATTTTTCCAATCCATAGGCTCTGCTCTGACACGGTTCGTGTGGAATCAAGCTCACCGAGAATAAAATTGCCACACCTGACCATGCAGAGGCGGCTGAGCGGAGTGGGTCTTTCTTCCATCCAGACGTACTTTCGGGCAAAACACCTCTTATAACTCATAGGCTGGCACGCGAGAGACACTCAGAAGATGTAGATACCACTGGAGAAGGCCCAGATGCATGGCGCCCTCCCCACCCTACCATGGCTGAATGACCCGATGCTCAGTTTGGAGAATGCTACAACTATCTTTAAGCCCTTCACCCATGACCCTAATCACACACAATCCGTAGGTAGTCGGGGGACTGACGCCGTCAGACCTGAAAGGACTTACAGAGTCAGACTTGATATATTTCCATCAATGGACAGATAGCCCTACCCTCAAAACCATTGCCAGGAAAAGGAACCACCAAAGGACTCCAGAAATACAGCTACCACCAAAAAAATCCCTTACGAGACATCTCTTAAATGCTGCTAAAGCCCTCATACCTGCGAAATAGAGTAAACCAGATGCACCAACGGTCCACGAATTGATGACACACATGGAGATGATCCATAGCATGAAAATCATCAAAGCGGATGTTCGCGGAAAGCCCGAATGATGTGCCCTACTCTGGACCCCCTGGCTTACTTATATCTCCCAAAGAGAGAGAGGCCCTTTAAGCAACCTCCACTCCCAGATGCGACATCCCACTCATTAACATTGGACACCCACCCCACCACCGACAGTGGACCCATGTAAAGGGGAACCACTGACGTAAACTTAGGATTAGAGTCCCTGAGAGACCAACTAAAACATCACAGGGGTGTTTTGACACATGACATGAAAACACCTACAGTACATGGAGGCTTGTGGGGGAGCTGCCGCGGGGCCCTCCCCCTCCATTCCTTTCCCCCCACTCTTTTCATTCATTCCCCCTTTTTGTTTTCTTTTTCTTCTCCCTTCCCCTTTTCCTCTCCACCCCCCCCATCCCACTAAGTACATCACAAAGAGTAGATACTACACTAGACAGGACCTCTTACCAAACTAACTTAGTCAGAACCTGACATGAGGAAGAAACGCTAATACTACATGTGTATGCAAGCTACAGGGCATTTCTGAAACCAAAATAGCCACATAAACCGGAGACGCTGACCTGCAACGTAGCAAATTAACGCCTTAAACTTACCAAGCTTGCTAACCCAGTACTTGATTCCTCCTGTTGAGGTTACGACCTGTTGTATATACTCCACATAGTCAGACCATGAAGTTAAATTTTTCTTTATACATTCCTTCAGTGCGACATGGCGCGACAGAGCACCTGTGAGAGTGCTGTGTACATAGTCTACCTACAGTGAACCAATATGTCCCCCAGCAATAACGCTTTAAAACATTCCTGTAGAATGTGTGTTTATATTGCCCCCTTTTCTTTCACTGGAAAAAAATGCACATCCTTTTGTAAAATGGTCCTACTCATGTACATCCATGATACACCATGCATATGCATACTCACCGACGCTAGTCATAGTCTGACCACCTGTATTCTCTGACCTACTGATATTTAGCTCCTAATACATAGTATCTGTTTTACTGGACTGCCTACCTTGATGTTTTGTATTGAAAATATATAAATAAAAATTGTCAAAAAAATTATTAGCCACATGTATATGGGCCAAAAGGCTTAGTGAGGGAGGAGGTGTCTATCATAACTGCCAATCAGGGAACAGTTAGACATGATGTAAAGAATAGGAAGTCACCCTTATACTAGAGTGGGATGGGTTATGGGATGGACCTTACCCGGATAATCAGATGATATGCCCACAGAAAGGTTAGCTTGCAAGAGTGAACTAAGAGGGAACAATATTTAAAGGCTAATTCTATCCTAACTTTCCAAGGGAAAACATAGATTGCCCTAAAATAATTGAATGGTGAATCTGGGCATTAAGGGTGCGTAACAAGACAGTGTCAAATACATCTGTAGGAGGACCAGATATATGTCACAATGTAGATGTATTTATCAAAGATAATAGGCAAAATGATAAGTAAAAAACACTGTGTTTGAGCATTATGAGCATCATTTATAGATAATTAACAAAATAGTGTTAGATGATTGCTTAAGATGGTATGTAGAAAAGTCAGCAAATGCTAATCTGGTCAGAAACAGACGTGCGCATGGTAAAGAACATGCAAAACATTTATAAGGGATGATTGATCGGTGCCTTAGTGTATCTATTAATTCATCACCCAGTGATGTGTAAATAACTGAGACATGAGTGGAAGCTTTCCTAGTGCACTCATAATTCATGTTACATAACTCTATAATTTTAAAAGGGTCCAGAAAATCCATATGGATGTATCGCCTGTAAATGTTAAGCCTGATGGGCCTGAATGAAGGGTTTTTCCTTCATTTAATTCTCTGTTTGCTTGACTTTGCTTTATGATGTAGATGCAATGTTACCACTATTATTCATTTACTTTTTTATGACCCGGTCTGTACGTATATATGACTCTTGTTTGTTTATTATTTGTTGAATAAATAAAAAAAATTGTGCCAAAATCGCTAAGTTGTTTTTTATTGAAGCCACTATGGATTTATGGCCTGAACTATTATTCATCATTGAAGTTTTTATTAGCCGTTGTATTAATTCCCACTTGCCTGTCTGCCATCCATGACCAGGATCCTGTTGTAAACTTTATTTTTGATTAAATACAGATTAGAGAACAAAGCACACACAAAAACATAAATTACAGTTTAAAATTTTACAAGGATACTTAAATTCACTTAAAACCAAAGTAAAAACAAATATGGAGATTCAGTTACACCACATAGCCATATTTTGTTAAGCCCACCACTACATCACAGTAACCCAATATCGGTGGGTCCTACACTAATTTTAACATGAGAGATTAGGATGCTAACTTGCAATACTTACTGCTTAAACTACTTCTAGAGACTCCTCAATTTATGATTTCCTTTGGTCACCTCCAAAGGAGCAAACTGCATTTTTTGTTTTTGTGTGTGCACTGTTCCTTAATCTGTATTTTGTATATATTTTGATCTTTACAGGAATACCACTACTTAGAAATGCATGTTCCGGGTGTGCCCCCCCCCAATTCCTCTTTTCTCTGTGTTGATTTTTGGCTAGGGATCTGACTATTACCAGCAGTAAGTCCCAAAACAATCCTTGTGTGGACATTTGTGGCATTTCTAAGTGTAATAAAATGTAATTCCTTTTTGGATTATCTGTAATAACCACTATATGTCTTTAAGTGTCCATTCAACTCCTATTGATGCATTGGACAAGTATACAGGTTGCCTCCTCATGTGAAGTTGTTATTGTTAGATACATATCCTGAATTAACTGTCTTCCAATGGGTGATTCACTGTGTTTCTAAGTGCCCCCTAGACTCTAAGTGGCAGATTATACAGATTATACGAGCATACTAGCTGCCTCCCTATGATAGTAAAACTGTTAATTTCTCGATTTGTATATTGTACTTGCCTGTATCCGATTGTACATTTCTGTCATGTGTGACATATTGTGATACTTATCCCTAGCCCCTCATATAACTTATTTTTCTTTCTCTGGACACATTTTTAAATAAAGTGAGGAATTAATAGATACACTAAGGCACCAATCAATCATAACTTCATATAGATGTTTGGCAAGTACTTTACTATGCGCGTGTCTGTTTCCAAGATGACCAGATTAGCGTTTTTTCGCTTTTCTACATACCATCTTTAGCAATCATCTCAGACTATATTGTTAATGATCTATAACTTATGTCCATAATGCTCATATGCATAGTGTGTTTTACTTATTATCATGCCTTTAAGTTTGATAAATACATCTATGTTCTGACACGTATCTGGCTCTCCTACAGACATGTTTGACACTGCTTTGTTATGCCTCCTTTACACCCTGTTCCAAATTATTATGCAAATTCTATTTAAGTGTCACAAAGATTAAATATTTTGTTTTTCAGTTTAACTCATGGATGGCATTGTGTCTCAGGGCTCTTTTGATCACTGAAAACAATCTCAGACACCTGTGATACTTAGATTGCCAGGTGAGCCCAATTTAAGGAAAAACTACTAAAGGAGGGTGTCCCACATTATTAAGCAGAGCACCATTTTCATGCAATATGGGGAAGAAAAAGGATCTCTCTGCTGCCGAAAAGAGTGAAATAGTTCAATGCCTTGGACGAAGTATGAAAACATTAGATATTTCACAAAGCGTGATAATCGCACTATTAAGAGATTTGTGGCTGATTCAGAGCACAGACGGGTTCATGCAGATAAAGGCACATTGAGGAAGATTTCTGCCAGATCCATGCATCGGATCAAGAGAGCAGCTGCTAAATACCATTAAATAACAGCAAACATAAATTTGAAGCTGCTGGTGCCTCTGGAGTCCCACGGATATCAAGGTGTAGAGTCCTCCAGAGTCTTGCAATTGTGCATAAACTTTCTATTCGGCCACCACTAATCAATGCTCACAAGCAGAAAGTGCTGCATTGGGCAGAAAAATACACAAAGACTAATTTTCAAACAGTCCTGTTCACTGATAAGTGCCGTGCAACCCTGGGTGGTCCAGATGGATGGCGTAGTGGATGGTTGGTGGACGGCCACCCTGTTCCAACAAGGCTGCGATGTCAGCAAGGCGATGGTGGAGTCATGTTTTGGGCCGGAATCATGGGAAGAGAGCTGGTCGGCCCCTTTAGGGTCCCCGAAGGTGTAAAGATGACCTCTGCAAAGTATGTGGAGTTTCTGACTGACCACTTTCTTCCCTGGTACAGAAGGAAGAACTATGCTTTCCGTAATAAAATCATCTTCATGCATGACAATGCACCATCTCATGCTCAAAGAATACCTCTGCATCAATGGCTGCTATGGGGATAAAAGGAGAGAAAGTCATGGTGTGGCCTCCATCCTCCCCTGACCTCAATCCTATTGAGAACCTTTGGAGCATCCTCAAGCAAAATATCTATGAGGGTGGGAAGCAGTTTACATCCAAACAGCAGCTCTGGGAGGCTATTCTGACATTTTGCAAACAAATTCAAGCAGAAACTGTCCAAAAACCCACAAGTTCAATGGATGCAAGACTTGTGAAGCTGCTATCAAATAAGGGGTCCTATGTTAAAATGTAACGTGACCTGTTAAAATGTTTAAAAAGTTAAAATGCTGTTATAAGTTTGATTGAAATAGCTTTTGATTTCAGTAAATATGCTGCAAACACAACAAATGACAATTTTAAGTTCTTCACAACCTATAAAGTGTTTTGAAACTTACTGTGCTTTGCACACACTATGCCTGTCTGCAACAACCACTCTTATTCTTTGCTAGTTTTCTAGATATAAAAAAAGAGTCTGTTAGTTTGGATGTATGTGGCCTGAGGGCTGTTGTCCTATAGGGTAGGCTACTAGATTAGGCAATTTAGCCTACCCTAGTAGATAATTACTATTCTAGATCTACTTCTCTTTAAAAGTGATTGTTAGTTTAAACTGATTGTTAAACTGATTTTTGTAAATATACTCTTTAGCTGCAGCAATAGCACTATTCCTAGACATGCTATTGTTGTAGTTCATTCAATTTTATAGCTCTGTATTCTGGTGATTTGATTAAATTGCTTCATTTCTTTCTCTCTACTAGTGTAATCAAAATTGAATTTAATCCTCTGGTGTTTGCACTTTGCAAGTTTTGTGCAAGCACAGTGATTGTGTGACAATCTTTGAAAGACAAAGACAATTTTATTGTATTCAAGTATTTATAGATCTTAAATTGAGGAACTCTTACTAACTATATAATATTATGGCTGAGATATTGGTAAGTAGCAGTGGACCAGCAGTGGTTACAGTATTCTACTATGTGTATAGAATACTAGTTATACTCCACTTTTATTTCTGCAGTGCACACAAGCAGTCAGAAATAATAGTTTTTGGGCTGTATTTACAAGAGAGTTAATGTAGCAGACATATTTCAACTTTAAAGACTAAACACCAAATTAAAGTTCAACACCAAATACACAACACCAACAAGTCCTAATGCACTAACACTTTAGTTTTGTTGATTACAGCTGGGTAACATTATCATTTGGAAGAATGGAAGGAGGGAAAAGGAAAGGTTTAGCTAGTCCTGACATTGTGCAAACTAACAGTTTTTACTGTTTGAGTGAAGATGTTGGGAGCATCAGCTCAGGAGTGGCTGTACCGGAGGAAGCTGTTCCTTCTACCAGCTAGAGGAACAGCCCCTCTAGTATGGCTAGGGTTGAGCCTTTTAAAAAAGCTAGACAGGTTGTGGTAATCTGCCTCTGATCATCTCGACCGGACAGTTTGCTTTCTCCAAGATGCTTGGGTCTGGCATGTTGCTGATAGAGTGGATGGATTATTGGGTAGGGCTGGGGATAACCTAGCTGTCATGTTCCATATTGGTACCAGTGACTAAGTCAGAGGAAAATGAAAGGTCCTATGAATGAGTTCAGGAAATTAGGAAGCAAACTGAAAAAAAGACCTCCAAGGTAATGTTGAAGACATATTACTTGTGCCACACACCACAATAGAAAGGCAGTGGGAAATTAAGGAGATTAATGTATGGCCATAGCCATGGTGTGGGAAGGAGGATTTTGACTTCTTAGAGCACTGGACTCCTTTTGTGCTTGGGTACAATCTTTATAGCCATGATGGCTTGTACCTAAACTGAAGAGGGTCTGCTGGTTTAGGGGTCCGGATGCCAAGAATATTCGTAGGGGGAGAGGAGGGGACATAGAAATCTACATAATGGAGATAGGACAGATAGGAGATGAGCTTTAGCTCAGCACAAAGGGAGTGCAAATAAGAGGGAGGTTCAAAACCAGAACAGAGGACATATGTAATATAGTACAAGTGACTAATGATAATATTATATTATTGAATGTATGCTTAATAATGCAAGGAGCTTAAATAACAAAATGGGGGCACCACAGGCAATAGTATACACTAAGCAATATTATATAATAGGCATAACATTATTTAGAAAGAATAGAAAGAACATTACAGATTTTGGGGTATGTTTGTATGTCAACCATGAGTTGAAGCCAAATCTTAAGCAAATGGAATGTGATGAAGAAAATGTGGAAGCTTTATCGGCAGCTATCTGCTTGGTGCAAAAGAGGGGAAATTAATGATTTGTTGAAATAGGTTATAAACCATCTAATGTTAATGTTGATGAGGAAGAAGCAAATTGGGAAAGCTGCACACTGGGTAGCACACTAATTATTGGAGATTTGAATTACCCAGACATAAACTGGCATAGAAGAACTAGTAGCTCAGCAAGGGAAATTTTTGAATGTGTTAAATGACACCTTCATGTCACAATTTGTACAAGCACCAACTAGAAAGGACACTTGTTTTTATATTCCGATTATAAAATGTTGATTGTTAGACCAACATTCAAGTACTGAATCACTTGAGAAATAGGGATCAAAATATGGTGTCTTGTGAAATAAACTCAAAAAAAACAAAAGCACATGGCGTATACTCATGTAATTTTTAAAAAGGCCAATTTTCAATAAGATAAGAGCAGCTTTACAACATATTTACTGGCATAAACGTTTTAGTGAAAAAACCCCACTGAGGTTAAAAGGAATATCTTCAAACATGTATTAGAATGGTAGATTACTCAGTATGTGTAACAGATCACCTTGCACCCCAACTGGGTACCTCCATTGAAAGATGCTCTTAGCGCTTTCTGAGGGCTCCAAGCACTCCAGCCGACAACATAACCACCGTAGACTCCTTCCAAGAGCAAGACAGGAACAAGCTCTTAAAAGAGCTTAGAAGTGATTATACAAGGGAGCATGCAGAGCATAGCAATCCCTTGTAGTGCTATAGCAATTCCCCCTATAAGAGACATGACTCTAGACTGAGGGTGAAGAAGAACTGTATTACTTAGCACCAATGGGCCTTCTTTTATGCAGGTTTTCCCCACATAGTACCACCCACAGGGTTTTTCAGAACAACCAATAAACACATTACAACACATACAATGCAAGTACAGCAGCCAATCACACACAATGGGACAATAGAAACACGCCCATCATATCCCTCCTCTCTGCTTAGGAGATAATTGAGTCAATTACTGGATCTACTCAATTATCTCCAAGCTGAAAAGTTAAACTTTTTATACATTTTTATAACTTTGTGAGTTTGCATCATACATACATGAAACTTAGATTATTTTAACCAGTATAACTTGGGGACAACCATATCCAAAATTCACTTGAATAGGTTCAGGGGTTTAAAAGTTAGGTTGAAGTCCTTTGTTATCACTTGCAAGCATGGCTTTTCCTGCCCAAACCAGTTCCCACTGGTCTGGCAGTGTCCCTGGGACAACGCCTTGCTGGAGAACAATGGAGCTGGGGGAGGGTAAGAGCCACACCTTCCCAGGGATTCAAAGGGGAAGAAAAAGTGTCCAAAAAGTTTCAATATGTCCATACACTGTTTATAAAGGGCCATCACTGTACAATAAAAGTCCATAAGCCCAAATGCTGGTTTAAATTTTTAAATAAAACCCCCAAAAATTTAAGTGTAGGTACACTGAAAACAGAGCCGGGTGTGTTAATGAAGACCAGAAAAAAACAGGAATTTTAAATAACTATTTTTCATCAGTATACATTTGCAGCAAATGATTGCTGCAAAAGTCTTGTAGAAAAATTGTGATTCAATGACTCCAGACAATATGCTGCAATCAACTAAAGAAAGTTAATCTAAACAAGGCTCGAGGACCTGATGGTATTCACACACAAGTACTTAAGGAGCTAAGTGTGGAAATAAGTGATGCTGTGTTTTTAATCTTTCAAGATAATTTTCGTTCAGGAATTTTACCGGAGGATTAGAGGAAGGCAGGTGTGGTTCCTCTATTTAAAAAGGTTCAAAATCTTTGCCTGGAAATTATAGATCTGCAAGCTTAGCTTCTGTGACTTGGAAAGTGTGTGAAAGGTTATTAAGGGATAATATTCAGGAATTAATTGCGAAGAACTTTGTTATTAGCAATAATCAGCATAGTTTTATAAAACATAGGTTATTTCAAACTTACCTAATTGTATTCTATGAAGAAGTAGAAGTACAGATTAGGGTGTTGCAGTGGATGTGATCTACTAGGATTTTATACGGTTCCTTACAACAGGTTAGTGTTCAAACTAAAATAATTTGGTCTAGATTAAAATCCTTGCTTCTGGCTAGAACATTGGCTTAAAGATAGAGTACATAGAGTTGTCATGAATGGTAAATTTTTAAGCTTGACAAAAGTGGTAAGTGGTGTCATGCAAGATTCGGTTCTGCGACTGGTTCTATTCAAAGTATTTATAAATACGTATTGAAAGTAATTTTTCATGACAAAACTGTAAAGTAGTACAACGTGAGAAGGATATTGCTTTGCTGCTGAAGAATTTAGATAGATTGTGTATCAGGGCACTCAAATGGCAGATTAAATTTAATGTAGAATAATGCAAAGTTATGTACTTTGGGGTAAAGAATGAATAAGCAACTTACAAACTAAAATGGTAGTTAATTAGGGATAACAACACACAAAAAAGGATTTGAGAATTGTTATAGACAACAAACTAGACAACAATGTGCAATGTCAATCTGCTGTTGCTAAGGTCAGTAAGTTGTTATATATAAATAGGGGAATTAATTCTAGAGATGAAAATATAATTTTGTCATTTTATAAGTCACTGGTAAGACCACACCTTGAATATGCTGTGAAATTTTAAGCACCTGTTTTAAATAGGAATATTATGGCAGTAGAAAAAGTGCAGAGGCGGGCTACAAAATGAATAATAGGAATGGAACATATCGGCTATGAAGAAAGGTTAACAGATTTAAAACTCTTTAGTTTGGAAAAATGGAGCCTCAGAGGGAATATGATAGCATTACACAAATATATTCAGGGCCAATACAAATCATTGTCTAGAAATCTATTCATAAACAGGACTACACATAGGACACAAAGTGATGCATTTGGAATGGAAGAAAGGAGATTTAGGCTAAGGTAAAGGAAATTATTTTTTTTCCCGTATATATTAAATATAAATTTTTAATTAGTGGGGTAATAGCTTCTTGATCCAAGGAGATATATGACTGCCATTCTGATGTTAAGAATTAATTTCCTAGTTTGTTGCAAAATTAAAAGGGCTTCAGACTGGGTTTTCTTTGCCTTCTTTTGGATCAGCAGCAAAAACAGATGTTAGAGAGGCTGAACTTGATGGGCGTATGTCTTTTTCAAATATCTAACTATGTAAAAGGGTTTTTTTTAAGTCTTACATATATAAATCCCATGTTTTTAAAGAAATAAATAAATAACTTTTTAATGGTTCCTCCTCAGATTGCTGCAAGAAAAGTGAAAATGGGTCAGATTCCAGCCAACACCAGTAGTACTCTTAATGCTAGTAACTCAGTCTGTGCCTCAATTCATTTTACAACTTATGGCTGCTATGTCTGATTCACCATCACCAAGGAAGTCAGTGTTTTGGTCTTGATTTTTTGTGGCACACTTGTGCAAGAATCAGGTGCAGCTAGGCCCAGCACCAGCAGACGTTTCCACAGTAACTTGCACAGCATTCTAAGGATAACATGAGAGTTCCTACTACAAAGACTAGCAGTAGAGTTAATAAGCATGTTGTGCCCCCAGCTTCTTCCACTTGTCCTCTTCATTTCTCAGTGAAGAAAGGGAAATGTAAAGTGAAAAATAGACAGATTGGGTGTAAGGTTACCAAGCAGAATCTTTGATGTACACAGAGGCTGTTTTCTGACTTCCCTTCAAAGACCACCAGCTCATTATTATATTACAACCAGCATTTCAACTGTACAAAAGCTACTGGTCTGAAAGCTGCTGTCCTCAAGAGCAAGCCAGTAAATCAGGGTGAGCTCAGCATAGAGATACAGTTCAGACCATCTTCTCCATTCTTCTGTCACTGCCCACCAAGCACTCACTGCACAGAGTCTGCCAGGAACATTTCATGGATTAATCAGCAGCTTATTGGCTGATCGGCAGTTGCTATCTTCCTTTACATGTGCACATGTTTTAGAAACTTAAAGCTCAACCTTTTGGCAGATTTACAGGGGTGATTACTTAGAAATCTCACTCTTTCTATACTTAATCAGTGAAATCTGAGCTTTCAGCTCCTTTTAAACTTTACTGCAGCAAGTATCCCAATGAGGGAGTAGTTACCGTCGAATTTCTAAACTCTATTAGGACATTATAAGATTTCCTTTTTTTACAGTATGTTTGTCACGGATTTGGGGTGAATGGGCTCAGTATGCAGAGATTTGGACAGACACAGTCTTTAAATGTAAGGTATTTATTATAAAGCAAATAAATATAATAAAAAAGTCACAATGCAAAATAGAAGCAGAAAATAAGGCAATACTTTCATAGGAAATAAAAGTTCTTAAGATAACAAAGTATTTTACCAGAGTTTCAGCACTGGGCAAATGATGAAAGGCTTCATTGAAGTGGTTACAGAATTGCAGGAGTTAAAGGGAGTCTCCATTGCCAGGAAAACATATTTAAAACCCCTTCAGTGACTTACCTCAGCAATGGTTCAGCCTCAGCAATGCCTACTCTCCTCCCCCGCTGACTTCATGCAGCAGGAGAGACCTAATGTGCATGCGTGGCAATGGCTGCGCATGCACATTAGACCTCCCCATAGGAAAGCATTATTCAATGCTTTCCTATCAGGATTTTGGAGACGCTGGAGGTCCTCACATAGTGTGAGGACGTCCAGCGTTGTTTAAAACACTTTTCGTGTTCAAAGAACATGGAAGTCTGTCTAGTGGCTGTCTGATAGGCAGCCACTAGAGGAGGACTTAACCCTGCAAGGTAATTATTGCAGTTTATAAAAACTGCAATAATTACACTTGCAGGGTTAAGGGTGGTGGGAGTTGGCACCCAGACCACTCCAATGGGCAGACTAGATGGGCTGAATGGTTCATATCTGCCGTCACATTCTATGTTTCTATGTTTCTAAGTGGTCTGGGTGCCTGGAGTATCCCTTTAAACTAAGGCTGGAACAGGATTACAGGGATTAATCAAGGCTTTAACTGGGTTGCAGGGTTTAATCAACGCTGGAACTGCGTTGCAGGGGTTAACCAAGGCGGGAACAGGGTTGCAGCGGTTAACCAAGGCTGAAACAGGGTTTCTGGCATTAACCCACACAGGAACAGGATTGTTGGCATTAACCCACATAGGAACAGGATTGCTGGCGTTAACCCACATAGGAACAGGATTGCTGGCGTTAACCCACATAGGAACAGGATTGCTGGCGTTAACCCACACAGGAACAGAATTGTTGGCTATAACCCACATAGGAACAGGATTGCTGGCATTAACCCACCAGGTCCAGGCAGCCAAAGGTTAATTCAGAAGGCAAAGAGTATGACCATAGTTCA
Organism: Pelobates cultripes; assembly: GCA_933207985.1. Taxonomy (NCBI): domain Eukaryota; kingdom Metazoa; phylum Chordata; class Amphibia; order Anura; family Pelobatidae; genus Pelobates; species Pelobates cultripes. The sequence continues at coordinate 168,760,729 of OW240917.1, forward strand.
GGCCGACAAGGGTTAATTCAGGAAGTCCAGGCAGGTGAGGACAGTAAGATAACTTCAGGTAGGATCTGGCTCTGTACTCTAGGGAGACAACCTAACAACTTGGTTCTGTTCTTAACACCTTAAGGACAGCGGGGGTTCTATGCCATCCTTTTTGGGGTGGCTCTTAACGCAGGAGGGCAGCGTAGAGCTCAGGCAGACCCTCTCTGGCTGATCCAGTCCTCCCAGGCCATGTGCACTCAGGCTGCAGAAATACCAGACCTTACGGTCAAGCTAGAGACTATACTTGCAGAGTTAAGGAAGAAAATGGCAGCCAAGGAACAACAAGCTGAGGCAAAACAGATGCCCAAGACCCACACGCAGAAGTAAATATCCACCTACGAAGAGAATCGGAAAATGGCGCCTGAACAGACGGGGCTCCCGACAGACCCGCACACCCAAGCGACTGACCCTACCAAAGACGGGGCACCGTCAGGACCAACCACCTGCACGACCCAGGCCAAGAACCTGGCAAGCGGAGGGGACCCTCCAGACTCCACACCTAGCCCAATGGCGGGAACCAGCAATACCGAAGGGACCCGGGCGGAACTCTCAGAGTCCCCTCCACCCACTCCACATGGACTTAATGCTACCCTTGAACATGCCACTGGACAACATAGTGACACCAGAAACTCCCCCAAAACATTGAGCCGAGGCATCGGCTGATTTCGCCACACCAGCCTTGGCGCAGCACCCGCAATCCCTGGGACATGTTTCCACATGCTGCTCTTCTAAACCAGTGCAGATGATGCAGCCAACCCATTTTAATTTTCTGCTATGCCATGACTCTTATTTTATTTCTATGCTTTTTTCTATACTCACTCCATGACACGTAGGGGCAACCCAGGGGTTAGAATAACATACATGTGTTACGTACAGGCCCATGAGGAAGGTCAGCCTCGCAGGATACTATATACAGTAAGGTCCATAAATATTGGGACATCGACACAATTCTAATCTTTTTGGCTCTATACACCAACACAATGGGTTTGAAATGAAACAAATCCGATTTAGCATGCATTTCACTTGATGAAGACAAAACTGAAGGGAAAATGCCCCAAGAACAAGCAGGAACTGAAGCCTGGCAGAGAATCACCAGGGATGAAACCCAGCGTCTGGTGATGTCTATGCGTTCCAGACTTCAGGCTGTAATTGACTGCAAAGGATTTGCAACCATGTATTAAAAAGTGAAAGTTTGATTTATGACTGTTAATCTGTCCCATTACTTTTGGTCCCTTAAAAAGTGGGAGGCACATATACAAGCTGTTGTAATTCCTACACCGTTGACCTGATTTGGATGTAAATACCCTCAAATTAAAGCTGAAAGTCTACAGTTAAAGCACATCTTGTTCATTTCATTTCAAATCCATTGTGGTGGTGTATAGAGCCAAAAAAGATTAGAATTGTGACGATGTCCCAATATTTATGGACCTGACTGTACAATCCTATACCCAGCATTGGGCAGTTTCAACCCTTATTACTTACCCAAATGTACAGACAAAACCATGCCGGCTAACTACGGGTCACCACTTACACTAAACTTATTTTGATATATGCCAGAACTACCAGCTCAGGCTACCAACAAGCTTGCCAATGCAAAAACGTATGGTTGAGTGAGGTCACACCTCAATTAGCGGGTACCAGGGGGTCTCACAGCTCACTAGTTTAACATTAGGGTTTACATTATAAAATCTCAGATATATAGCTAACTACGATTTGACACAGTTCACCAATCTTGTTTATATGCGCTATATGCTAGGAATCTTGTCTGCTTAAATCATAGATTACTTCTCTAACACATTCTCCTGTCATATGCACACCTAAGTTCACCTCAGAGCAACACAAGTTACGTTAAGCTTATACACACAATTACAAAAATGTGCAGCTTCTCATGCCACTGTCAATCCTGCTAACAAATATGTACGCTGAATGTATGCTTCAAAAATAAAGAATTAAAAAGTTTAAGTAAATAAAAGCACTTGGAGAATATATATATATATATATTCTAAGTACTTTTATATGCACATACATAAACCATTATCCCATATTGTATTTTAATATTTATATTTATATATATATATATATATATATATATATATATATATAATATATTAATATTAAAATACACTTAGAATGATGTTAATTATATACATATATATATATAATAAAAATAATCAATGAATACATTGAAAAAAATCTAATAAATCAAATAAATCAAATAGTAACAATTTTTTTTTAATTATATACCTGTTTAAATTTGTGCTAACTGTATTTTGAGATCTCTCTCTCTCTATATATATATATATATATATATATATATATATATATATATATATATATATATATATATATATATATATATATATATATATATATATACACATATACATATACACACACATATAGAGAGAGATAGAGAGAGAGAGCTCTATATAAATATTTATATAATATTATTACACAATTAAGTCATTTTATTAATTACAATTTGGGGGACTGCCTGACAACCAAGGCAGAAAGTCCAGAGAATTTGTCTTGCAAGCCCTATATTTAACCCTGTAACTTTCCAGGTGATGAGATCATCAGTGAAAGTTCAGTTTTTTGCAGTTTTCTCACACAAACAGCACTTTCACTGACGATATTATAGTTGTGATATGTTTTACTATTTTGAAACACTAATAATTGTGTTCAGGGAAGTCTCCCAAATATAACAGTAACCCCCCATGTACAGGTTTTATGGTGTTTTCAAAAGTTACTGAGTCAAATATAAGACTTGAATTTCCTTGAATTTCACATTGAGATTCGCCAGATTGGTTATGTTGCCTTTGAGACCATATGGTAGCCCAGGAATAAGAATTACCCCCATGATGGCATACCATTTGCAAAAGTAGACAACCAAAGCTATTGCAAATGGGGTATGTCCAATCTTTTTTAGTTGCCACTTAGTCACAAACACTGGGAAAAATTAGCGTTCAAATTAGTTTTTTGCATTTTTCACACAAACAAATATGAATGCTAATTAACTGGCTATTAAAAAAGACTGGACATACCCCATATGTCATACATTGGGTTGTCTACTTTTGCAAATGGTATACTATCATTTTGGTTAATTCTCATTCCTGAGTTACGATACAGTCTCAAAGGCAACATAACCAGTCTGGCAAATTTCAATGTGTATAATCTGAAAAATTTCAATGTGTATAAACTATATTTGACCCTGTAACTTTCCAAAACACCATAAAACCTGTACATGGTACTGTTTTACTCGGGAGTCATCACTGATTACAAATATGTGTACTTTATTGCAGTAAAAACTAACAGTATTATGACATTCACAGTTAAAATGCCATGCAGAACTAAAATAATAACAAAAATGTCTTAATTTCTAATATTTTTTTATATTTTATTCATATTAAATTATGTTTAACATAGCAATATATGATGTGGTATGAATACCCTGTTTCTCCTGAACAAAACTATACATAATAAGTGTGGGTGCATTTAATATGACAGAGGTGAATTACGGTTGAAAAGATATGTAGCGCAAATTAAAGCTTTTGTTTAAGTTTTGTTTTGATCACAACTTTTTTTTTTGTAAATCTGTTTTTATTGAGTTATATAGAGAAAGAACAGCTCAATTTAATGCAGTCATAAGCAGGTGAAGGTCACGCACAACCTGTTTGTACCTACTATAGTGTAGTCAGGTTTACATCAAGTACAACAATCAATATCTATAGTGATCAGTAATCTTCCTATGTCCATAACTCAGCAACTATAAAGTATCTTTCGCAGATCTCTCTCCGTTTCATCTCAGTGCTCATGTATGTATCACAGGGGTCTCATCACGGGCTCTCCATATCTCGCATGTGGCTTATCGTTAGAGGCATGCCTGCCCGTGTGGTCTGGATCACAACTTGTATAACTGCTTCAGTCCTTAAAGGGCTTTCTTTATATACCTACATAATTTGCAATGTGTCAATCAGCTTGGCATCCAGAACTGAAGACAATATCAGTTGGTGGACTTAAAGGACCACTATAGTGCCAGGAAAACAAACTCATTTTCCTGACACTATATGGTCTTTAGGTTCCCCCCCACCCTCAGGGTCCAACTCCCGCTGGGCTGAAGGGGGAGGAAGGGGTTAATCACTTACCTTTCTCCAGCGCCGAGCTCCCTCGGCACTGGGGAAATCTTAATCAGCACATTCAATCAGTCCATAGGAAAGCATTTCTCAATGCTTTCCTATGGACGCCACCGTCTTCTTACTGTTATTTTCACAGGAAGAAGCACGGAAGCGCCTCTAGCGGCTGTCAATGAGACAGCCACTAGAGGCTGGATTAACCCTAATGTAAACATTGACGTTTCTCTGAAACTGCTATGTTTACAGCTGCAGGGATAACCCTAGATGGACTTGGCACCCAGACCACTTCATTGAGCTGAAGTGGTCTGGGTGCCTATAGTGGTCCTTTAACAGACAATGTGTATTAAAAATGTGTATTTAAAAGGTCCCTGTCCCACTTAGTCCTGAAATTTAAATCATTGCAGTTTTGAGAAATTGCAATGATTACCTTGCTGGACTAAGACTGCCTCTAATGGCTGTCAATCATGCAGCCACTAGAGGAACTTTCTAGGTGTTAATTGACTCCAGGTCACCTAAATGATGCTGGACATCCTCACGCACTGCATGAGGACATCTAGTGTCAGTGAAATCCCCATAGGAAAATGCTGAGGCAAAGCTTTCCAAAGGGGAGGGCCTAATGCACACACATGCATGTGCATTAGCCCCTCTATTTAATGATGGAGGAGGAGGCGGAGCCCCAACCCAGCATCGAGGCACATTGGCTCTGGAATCAGGTTAATAAATAAATTTGGTACCCCCTCCCTTTTACATGCTGGGGTGAAAGGGAGGGGGTACCAAAAGCTACTATAGTCTTAGGAATACAGATAGAAGTTTAAAGGGTGCATGAAGTTCTTTATTATCTTTCTATGTGTAAAATTAAGGGGCTTGAGGCAGTAATTTGGAATAGGGTGAGTTTGTTTGGCGATGCGGTGAGGTTTACTCAGTCTGTTTAAAGTGTCCTAGCTTTTCTAATTAATTTTATTATTTATTTTTAGGATGACAGGTTGAAAATTCCTTGGCTATATAATACTGACGATCCCTATTCAACCCTTATTTTAGACATGGGGAGAGAGATTATATATATATATATATATATATATATATATATATATATATATATATATATATATATATATTTTTTTTTTTTTTTTTACCTCATATTTTGGTAAATACAGTAAATATCAGTAAAAAAAAAAAAGGCCTAATTGATTTTGGCAGTGCAAAACTTGACTGCATATTTTAAAGCTGTAGAAAAAAAACGACTCTAAATAAAATACTGATGCTATAGCATTAGGAATTCCTGTATTACTATAACCATGTATTTATAATTATTTAGTGTCCCTGTCCCTAGTCTTCTAATCAGGACCCCATTTTTTCTTCTAATAAAAGTAATAAAATAGAGTAGGCAAGTACAACATTGACAGAAATAAGAATTTGTGTGTTTTCAAGGCGCTTTCAATTAATAATTGCGTAAAATGACAGCAGCTACCACACAAATAGGGACTCTCTACCCTATAGATTAGTACAAAAAAGATTAGGTGTACACTCAGTATTGGAAATTAATGATAAAAACCACCACTGGTGTGCATATGGAGCGCTTACAAATTTGTTGACTCACCCATATGGGTTAACATACATATGTATGGAAAACGTGACTCATAGCGATATATCTGAAACAAATGTAAATGCAAGAAATAGTGCAGATAACGTTTTCAATAAGTGCAGTGAGGGAATATTCTATATGGTCTCACTCACATGTAGCAGAGCCCTATAGGATAGGCTCAGATCTCAATGGCCTGCGTGTGCTTATGGTGACACAGTACCCAATCGGTCCTCTAGGCGTCTGGAGATCCTTATGCATACATGAGAGAGAGAGAGAGAGAGAACAAGGGGAAGAGGAGAACCCCTAGTGCGGTCAATCCCAATGTACAATGTCAAATAGTGCAGAAAAATTGGCTTCTCACCTGATGTGGAGCCCTATACCTGGCTCCTGGTGTGTAGGTGTCTGTGCCTTTAAGGGGGCAACTACCCTTCTTTAAGCAGCAACAATGGAGGGTGGATTCCAAATATAAAACAAAATTTATTAAATAAAGTAGTAAAAACTTACAAGTAAAATATAAACAAAATTGTGAGAAATTATAAAATGTGGAATCTTCAATCCTCCAGCCAAAACATGTTTCACTGTACCCAGACAGCTTTTTCAATCGGTAATATAGTTGCTGCTGTTACTTGTTTAAATACTTTGTACTTCCTCCTGTGTGGTCCTTCAAACTTCCCTCCCTCCAATCCGCTGGCGTCCTTTTTCATGAACAGCTGTGCTGTGTTAGTAATGAGAATGCTCCGGTCTCGGAACAAGTCATGTGACCCGAAGCATCACGTGCCGCATCACAAATTGGGCGTGTTTTCAATGTAGGGCTCACAGTTCCATATCGTCCATTTTTAAGTTGGGCAAAATGCCCTTCCTTCAACCAAGTCCGTTCCTATTTACAAGCCAGATGCTCAATTTGAGCGATATATAAACGAAAAAATGAAGGGAGAAAGGGGGATAGTATTATTGTATATTGCTTACAAGTTAATTCATAAAATTTACATATCAAAAAAATAAAAACATCTAATGTTTTTCATTCAAAGTGACAGTACATGCATAAAGATAGGTGGTGAATAGGAGTGTGCTCTTTTAGGAGAAATGCTGATTATTATTGAATAGGTCTCAATTGTGTCAGCAGCTTATCTTCAATGATGATATCAATATTAAAATATATATATAAAAAAACATATAAATATATAGTAGGTTCCTAGCTGGTCTCCCATACAAGTACTAACCAGGCCTAAGCCTGGATAGCTTCTGAGATCTGACGAGATCAGGCATTTTCAGACTGGTATGGCCATAGAGCAAATATTTAAAATGTATGAAACATACTAATAAAAAAATAATTTAAGTTAAAAAATGGCATAACTCAAAATCATCATTGAGACCATTAGGCTGCATGGTATTCAGGTTAAAAATCCATTGCATCTCCCTTTGGCCTAATTTTTTAATAAAATCTCCCCCTCTCCAATCGGGTGATACCCTCTGAATTGCATGGAATTCTAACTGGGTGGGATCGCTATTATGTTTATTTTTAAAATGTAAGGAGACACTGTGCTTTTCATAGTTGTTCCTAATGTTCCTAATGTGTTCCTGTACTGTTCCTGTACTCTAATGTGCAACTTTCTTTTGGTGCGCCCTACATATACAAGTCCACATGTGGACTTGTATATGTAGGGCGCACCAAAAGAAAGTTGCACATTAGAGTACAGGAACACATTAGGAACAACTATGAAAAGCACAGTGTCTCCTTACATTTTAAAAATAAACATAATAGCGATCCCACCCAGTTAGAATTCCATGCAATTCAGAGGGTATCACCCGATTGGAGAGGGGGAGATTTTATTAAAAAATGAGGCCAAAGGGAGATGCAATGGATTTTTAACCTGAATACCATGCAGCCTAATGGTCTCAATGATGATTTTGAGTTATGCCATTTTTTAACTTAAATTATTTTTTTATTAGTATGTTTCATACATTTTAAATATTTGCTCTATGGCCATACCAGTCTGAAAATGCCTGATCTCATCAGATCTCAGAAGCTATCCAGGCTTAGGCCTGGTTAGTACTTGTATGGGAGACCAGCTAGGAACCTACTATATATTTATATGTTTTTTATATATATATTTTAATATTGATATCATCATTGAAGATAAGCTGCTGACACAATTGAGACCTATTCAATAATAATCAGCATTTCTCCTAAAAGAGCACACTCCTATTCACCACCTATCTTTATGCATGTACTGTCACTTTGAATGAAAAACAATAGATGTTTTTATTTTTTTTTGATATGTAAATTTTATGAATTAACTTGTAAGCAATATACAATAATACTATCCCCCTTTCTCCCTTCATTTTTTCGTTTATATATCGCTCAAATTGAGCACCTGGCTTGTAAATAGGAACGGACTTGGTTGAAGGAAGGGCATTTTGCCCAACTTAAAAATGGACGATATGGAACTGTGAGCCCTACATTGAAAACACGCCCAATTTGTGATGCGGCACGTGATGCTTCGGGTCACATGACTTGTTCCGAGACCAGAGCATACTCATTACTAACACAGCACAGCTGTTCATGAAAAAGGACGCCAGCGGATTGGAGGGAGGGAAGTTTGAAGGACCACACAGGAGGAAGTACAAAGTATTTAAACAAGTAACAGCAGCAACTATATTACCGATTGAAAAAGCTGTCTGGGTACAGTGAAACATGTTTCGGCTGGAGGATTGAAGATTCCACATTTTATAATTTCTCACAATTTTGTTTATATTTTACTTGTAAGTTTTTACTATTTTATTTAATAAATTTTGTTTTATATTTGGAATCCACCCTCCATTGTTGCTGCTTAAAGAAGGGTAGTTGCCCCCTTAAAGGCATAGACACCTACACACCAGGAGCCAGGTATAGGGCTCCACATCAGGTGAGAAGCCACTTTTTCTGCACTATTTGACATTGTACATTGGGATTGACCGCACTAGGGGTTCTCCTCTTCCCCTTGTTCTCTCTCTCTCTCTCTCTCTCATGTATGCATAAGGATCTCCAGACGCCTAGAGGACCGATTGGGTACTGTGTCACCATAAGCACACGCAGGCCATTGAGATCTGAGCCTATCCTATAGGGCTCTGCTACATGTGAGTGAGACCATATAGAATATTCCCTCATTGCACTTATTGAAAACGTTATCTGCACTATTTTTTGCATTTACATTTGTTTCAGATATATCGCTATGAGTCACGTTTTCCATACATATGTATGTTAACCCATATGGGTGAGTCAACAAATTTGTAAGCGCTCCATATGCACACCAGTGGTGGTTTTTATCATTAATTTCCAATACTGAGTGTACACCTAATCTTTTTTGTACTAATCTATAGGGTAGAGAGTCCCTATTTGTGTGGTAGCTGCTGTCATTTTACTCAATTATTAACTGAAAGCGCCTTGAAAACACACAAATTCTTATTTCTA
>OW240917.1:168781910-168837003 GCA_933207985.1 Pelobates cultripes
TCCCAGCCTGGAGCCACCTGGAGACCAACTTCTACAAACGGCACCCCGCAACCCCCCCCTTTGGACCTGTGTGGGTGATCCCGGACCACCCCTGGGGGTCCAACCCGACACGGCGAAAACAGCTGAGGGGATGGCCGGAAAATGGAGAGGATACCTAAGATGGCGGATGTAAGAGTACAAAGACAAACGTGTCTTGCCTACAGTCAAGCATGGTGGTTGGAGTGTCATGGTCTGCGTCTGCATGAGTGCTGCCTGCACTGGGGAGTTACAGTTAATTGAGGAAACCATGAATGCCACATGTACTGTGACATACTGAAGCAGAGCATGATCCCCTCCCTTTGGAGACTGGGCCACAAGCCAGTATTCCAACATGATAACGACCCCACACACACCTCCAAGATGGCCATTGCTTTGCTAAAGAAGCTGAAGGTAAAGGTGATGGACTGGCCAAGCATGTCTCTAGACATAAACCCTATTGAGCATCTGTGGGGCATCCTCAAACGGAAGGTGGGGGAGCGAAAGGTATCTAACATCCACCAGCTCTGTGATGTCATCATGAAGGAGTGAAAGAGGACTCCAGTGGCAACCTGTGAAGCTCTGGTAAACTCCATGCCCATGAGAGTTAAGGCAGTGCTGGAAAATAACGGTGGCCACACAAAATATTGACACATTGGGCCCAATTTGGACATTTCGACTTAGGGGTGTACTCACTTTTGTTGCCAATGGTTTAGACTTTAATGGCTGTGTCTAAAGTTTTTTTGAGGGGACCGCAAATTTACACTGTTATACAGGCTGTACACTTACTACTTTACATCATAGCAGAGTGTCATTTCTTCAGTGTTGTCACATGAAAAGATATAATAAAATATTTACAAAAATGTGAGGGGTGTACTCACTTTTGTGAGATACTGTATATATATTTTTAATAATTTATATAACTAAATATGTTACTTTATTTAAAAGACAATAAAATCCTTTTCAAGGCACATGCTGGATGGGATTTTATTTTTGTTACTGGAGATGCATAGAAAATATTACTTGTAATTTATATTTAATTTGTTTTGTATTTTTTTTTCTAACAATGTTGTGAGTACATATCAACTGATCAAACTTTTTGAATATATTTTATTATGCCACAAGTGGGACATGGTCGCTAAACAGAAACCAGCCAATATGGAAGCTCAGATTTGAGATATAGAGAAGTAAACTACAACATGAACAAAATAGCTTATTTTACAATATACGATTACACTACAAGAAACTCCAAGTGAGCAAGCTCAGTAAGTAAGTGATGGATTTATATATCTATAGAAAAAAAAAATAGTCCTTAGCCAACTTCATTCAAACAAAGTACCCTACCTATTCCCTCTCACCTTAATATTAGTTAAGGAGGCCAATAAAACAAATGCCTGTAAAAAAAAATGATACCTGCTATCAGATTTCTTATTTCTTCCTAAATCTTATTTTTCAGACCCAAAAAACACGTTAAAAATAAAAAATAAAAACTGAATCACAAAAAAAAAAAAAAAAATGATTGTGGAAAAAGCCTTTATATATTTTATCATTTGATTTATTTTTTTGCTATAGCTTCTTTTATCAATTCTACATGTACACCAAAAAAATACCTTGTTGCACTATGTAATGATTTAAAATAATTATTTATGCCATAAATAAAGTCTAATAAGGTAAACGCTTTAGGGTCACCACTAGGGACAGTGTGTAGGGAAAATTTTTATTGTAGGCCATCACAGGCCATCCTACTCTAGGGAAGTTACCTCCCAGAAAGTAACCCATGGGCAATATTAACCAGTTGTAATAGAGAGTCAGCTTGTTTCTCTTGAACTGTGCATTAATGTAGACTACCATCAACTGACTACTTAGCCCCAAGGTCTATGAACTTTTGTAAATAATATACTGAAGTATTGTATGGTACTGTAATTCTTATAGCCTGTTACTTGCATTTAGCACTTTACGATAAAAGGCTTTCTGAACAACACATTTGTTTTATCAAAGTTGGCATAGAGATCATTTAAAAAAAAAAAAATGTTTCTGCTTTTTAGACTCTTTTTATATTCAGAAGCAAGGTATGGCTATGGGAACCAGGTTAGCCCCCAGTTATGTTAACATTGTAGTACCTGACTGGGAATCAGAGGCCCTTTGGGGTTGTTATGAATGGAGGGTTGTCATGAATGGAGGGTGAACCTGGTCTCATATTTCCATTACATAGACAACTTGTTTTTATATATGGCATGGGTCTTAAAGTTTACTTAACTTGCTTTTAGATCATTTAAATTCAAACAAAAGAGGCATAATTTTAACCTGTGAATACAATAGAGAAAAAAATGAACTTTTTAGATCTCCAAATTTTTATTAAAGATGGTAACATGAACACTAGAACCTTTAAAAAAAAACAGCTGCCATAATGCTTCTTTGCTTCAAAGTGCACCCAAGTGCTAATTTTTATGATTAAAAAGAAACTGCTTCAAGCCAGAGGACTTTGAACACCACACTTCTGTTTTAAAAAATCCATTTTTAGAAATAAACTATTCAGAGGATAAATTACTATTAATAGTAAAGTGAAATGATAGAAATAACCTTTTTATATATAAAAGATAAAAACAATACTGCACACCCTGTTCCTATCATATTTGATTTTAACAATACAAATAAAGAAATTAAAACAATAATCAACAAGCTAAAAATGGTAAAAGTGGGTAAGGGCTGCGCTGAAAGCTAAAATACAGTAGTCTATGACAGTAAAGGCCAGACCAAATGGTCTAAATGAATAGACAACAACAAATAGGCCTATATAACTAATAAAAAGTCTCACTTAAAACAACAGAAAAAAAGGATAAAAGAGTCCATAGGATAAGAATAAATGAAACGTCTCACTGATATAGCTGGATAGAGTATGTGTACAGTCCTCAGGAGTTGATCCATCCGGGTTGTAAATAATCCGTATATGTGAAGACAAGAATGGAAACACGACAAACTGCCAATAGTGAAGTATTGTAAATCCAAGGATAAAATGAATAAAAGGAAGATAATACACTCACATTTGGAGGAGCTTAGGCCAGCTCTAGGATGGAGGGCGTTTAGTGGTATGATCCCCACTAAGGGATATACTGAAGAGGTGCGTCCGTCAATCCGGCCTTGGTTGTGTCGTACTCCACAATATATAAAAAAAACAGCAATAGTGCTCTCATTTTTAAAAAAATAATTAAAATAAATTGAAATAAAATATACTCACAAGTGTAGAGCAGAGGATACTGCTCAATTAACATAGCATTGGTGGAATGATCCCCACCTAGAATTTCTTGAATCAGGATACAATAAAAATGCCAGGAAAAGTAACAATAAAAAGATACAATAAAATGAAGATTGGTCCTATAAAAAAGGTTACCAAAAAAACTTTTATTGTTAAAATACACAATTTAAAACCATTAACGCATTTCACCTTTAAGGCTTTATTAAAATGGTAGTATAGCATTGCACCTTGCTTGAAACCGTATTTATAAGGGTATGTGATAATTAAAATTGGTGCCAAAAAACGGATCAACCAATTAAAAAAAAAACACATGTTAAAAAACATATTTAAAACATAATTAAAGCAAGTAATATGCATACAATTCGATAAAGTAGACTAATAAGAACTATGTAATATAGTTATATATTGAAAACGAGATATATATATATATATATATATATATATATATATATATTTATAAAATTATAATGTCACATGACCAGAGCAAGGTTCCATGGGAAATGTAGTTTTGTTAGGGAGGGCAGCGTGCGGCGAGCAGCTCGCTCTACACGGTAGTAACAAGCCACTTCAATCAGAACATCACATGACCGGCATGATTTGTAGCAGAGCTCCTTGGGAAATGTAGTCATGCCGGTCATCGTGCGCATAGAAAAAGGGGTGGCGAGCGGCTCACTCTTGGTAATAGTAGCGAGCTGCTCCCACAAGGCCAAACTATTGTCAGAATATTTATATCAGACATTTTGTGCTAAAATAGAAATTAAAAGTGTATATTGCCAGAGTCACTCAGAACAGAGCAGACTCCATTTTGCTATCTTCAGGATAACAAAGACACAATTTCTTCTTATTTTCTGTAACTAGCCACTTGCCTGAACTAAGGAATGCTCTGTCTAAATGTTAATGGAATAGAAGTAATTTTAAACACAGACACTAGTGACAGAGAAGACTAAGTAATTAATTTTACTTTCTAAAATTTACAAGGTTCCAGTGTAAGTAAGGGGTGAAATTGAGTTTAGAACTGTCAATTTTACAAATTACGATCAAAGTAGTTGCCACAAAGACTGAGACAAACGCTTTGTACTGACAGCAAATCTAAGTTATGGTAGTCATTTTAGATAAGCCAAATTACGTCAAAATCATCATCAGGAAAAGTTAACTCTTTCCTGGATAAGAAGGATTAGTTAGGCAAGACTGCCCTCTTTGGATCAAATACCTAAATTGAGATCCATAGATTGAACACATCTACGGCTTCCTATTGGCTTATCAACTAATGACGTACAGAGAGTCTGGCCCTTTAAAAGTTGGGACAAAGGGAAGAAAAGTTAGTTGGGAGAGAGACGAGTTGGAAGTTTGGGAATTCCGATTCGGACATGCAGAGAGAGAGACTCAAGAAACAATCTCTGAGACTAACACCCTACCCTTAAACTCTCTTGGACACAACTCTGACACTTTCTAACCAACACCACTTTTCTCTATCACTCACGCACCTCCATACAACCAATCAAGTTTTTGGAACTACCTACTCATCTGATGAGAATATCTACATAACTGGTAATTATGCTGGTTTTATTTAATTAATTTAAGTTAATTAAAATGTACTAATAGCATGATATATGACTGGATAAATCACGGTCAGATTTCCATATTTAGAAATCTTAGTTAACTAAAGAATATATAGTTATAAACATTCCATTCTGCAGGGGGAATTAAGAATAATTATATATTAATGTGATAGTATCACGTGTTAGCATACCACTGTTTTTATCCAGGTGTTTTGATTTGCTCTAAAATAAGATAAGATATCTTTTTAGGCAAATTAAAATTTGGCTTTTGTAAAAATCTGGTAGATTATTCTTATTGGATGGTTCCAGGAAATGATTAATGAGCTGGTTTGAATGTTATTTTAATTGAAAATCACATGAGAATAGGATATTATATGCCTAGGAGGATCTAGCCAGCATTGAAAGGGTTACTCAGTTGATTTAACCATTAGCCAAGGTTGTATGGTTCTTTGCTGCATGAAGCTTACCCTCATAAATCTTAAGTGACAGAAGATGCTGTTAGCCATTGGAATGTGTATAGCCATTCCATTGTATTGTATACTTATGTTATACTAAATATTCACTGATTATTATCATGCATGCTGCCTAATATTATTTGTTAATTAATTTGTTACAATAAATAAATCTATTTTTATAACAAATTGTGATTTAATTGTATGGAATACTTTTCACTTATTTGATAAACAAACAATCTCTAAGATCTAAGAGGATTGAAATAGTGGGCAATTCGACTGCTTAATATTATCATCCCATAAATATCCCCACACTATCTAACGGCGGTACGGAAATACGTGCCGTCGGTAAAAAATAAATGAATGGATATAGAAGTAAGGGCTCTGGTTACTGCCCCATTAGGATATATAAAAGTACCTTTATAGGAATAAGATATATAAAAAAAGGTATATAATTACACTATAAAAAATATACATAATTATAACAGCTAACTACTATGGACAAAGTGGAAAATAATATCAATGAATAAAAAACATAAAAAGCATAAAACATATTGGTGTGAGTATGAAGCATTGAGTGCTGTTATAAGGAGATATCATAAAATACGCATATGACAAGTAAAATTAACATATTAAAACAAAATGAGAGTTCCATATTAAAATTGTGACAAGTAGTATTGATGGTATGCATAGTCATAAAAAGTTATACAAATCAAAGTCTGTATTTAAACCATGAGGTATGAGGGTCTGTAGCTTGTAGACCCATTCCATTTCAGTTTTTCCTAAGATATTTTTTATATTGCCCCCTCTCCAGGGCAAGGTGCATTTTTTTATCCCCATACATTTCAACGTTTTAGGATCTTTGTTGTGATTAATAAAATGTTTGGATACAGAGTGATTTAAGTATAGATTTTTAATATTTTTGCAGTGTTCGCTTAATCTAATTTTTAAGCACCTTGTGGTCATTCCAACGTACTGGAAGCCACATGGGCATTCAAGCAGATAAATTACATGTTTAGTATTGCAACTTATGAATTCCTTAATATTGTAAGTTATTCTGGTCCAATTTTAGGTAAATTGCTTCAACTTAAATGGTAATGTGGAATCAGTGGTCTTACATACAATACACGTTTTGCATTTACGGAACCCTTTAGCTTGGGGAAAGAAAGATGCTTAATTTTTATGTGGGATTGTTTTAGTAAAATTTGTGGTTAAAATTGATTTAAAATTGGGATAAATCCTAGGTGGAGATCATTCCACCAGTGCTGTGTTTATAGAGCAGTATCCTCTGCTCTACATTTGTGAGTATATTTTATTTCAATTTATTTTAATTATTTTTTCAAACTGAGAGCACTATTGCTGTTTTTTTATATATTGTTGAGTACGACATAACCAAGGCCGTATTGTATTACCTTCAGTATATCCCTTAGCGGGGAACATACCGCTAAATGCCCTCCATCCTAGAGCTGGCCTAAGCTCCTCCAAATATGAGTGTATTATCTTCCTTTTATTCATTTTATCCTTGGATTTAAAATACTTCACTATTGGCAGTTTGTCGTGTTTCCATTCTTGTCACATATACGGATTATTTACAACCCAGATGGATCAACTCCTGAGGACTATACACATACTCTATCCAGCTATATCAGTGAGACGTTTCATTTATTCTTATCCTATTGAACATTTTATCACTTGGGTGGACTCTTATCCTTTTTTTCTGTTGTTTTAAGTGAGACTTTTTATTAGTTATATAGGCCTATTTGTTGTTGTCTATTCATTTAAACCATTTGGTCTGGCCTTTACTGTCATAGACTACTGTATTTTAGCTTTCAGCGCAGCCCTTACCCACTTTTACCATTTTTAGTTTGTTTTACAAAGGGTCTTGAGGGATTCCCTTTTTTAGGTTTGCTGCCTATATTTTTGTTATCTAGCGCAGACTCTTCCCCCCCCTGTTTTTAATAATCAACAAGCATTGGCACATCTTACAAAAAGATGAAACTCTAAAATAAATACCTTCCCATTAATATTTATAGGTGCTCCCAATTTTAAAACTAAAAGAAATATAAGAAAGTCCTCTACCTTGTCAAATGCCAAAGGTTTCTTTAAATGCAGAAAGTGCATTTTATGCAAAACCACCCAGGGACTAGTGCAAAATAAAACTTCTCATTTTACCTCAAATACTGCTAACAAAACTAATAAGATAAATTATTTTATCACATGTAAAACAAAAAATTTAATTTATCTTTTGAAGTGCCCATGTGGCCTCCAATATTTAGGCATGAAGTCTAAAACCTAAACGAAATTCTGGACTTTTTCTCGGATTGGAATTTCATTTGAATGAAATTCCGATCTAAAAAAAGTCCCAAGTTTCATACTAACATGAATGGACAAACTGTTCTCATTCTGTTAGGACGAAATTCAGTAGTTTTGCCGGCGTTTGAACGCTGAATGAAGCAGCAGAAGGAAGGTGAAACTGGTTCATGGATTGCGGGATAAAACTTACCAGGAAAGGTTAAAGGATCTTAACATGTATAGCTTGGAGGAAAGACGAGACAGGGGGGATATGATAGAAACATTTAAATATATAAAGGGAATCAACACAGTAAAGGAGGAGACTATATTTAAAAGAAGAAAAACTACCACAACAAGAGGACATAGTCTTAAATTAGAGGGACAAAGGTTTAAAAATAATATCAGGAAGTATTACTTTACTGAGAGGGTAGTGGATGCATGGAATAGTCTTCCAGCTGAAGTGGTAGAGGTTAACACAGTAAAGGAGATTAAGCATGCGTGGGATAGGCATAAGGCTATCCTAACTATAAGATAAGACTAGGGACTAATGAAAGTATTTAGAAAATTGGGCAGACTAGATGGGCCGAATGGTTCTTATCTGCCGTCACATTCTATGTTTCTATGTTTCTATGTTTCTATGTTTCTATGTGAGAATTGTGGGAAAATTGCTTTGACCCTAGGAAATGGAGCGGACTTTGCTCCTCTCCTGGGTCAAAGCTGGTCAAGCGTAGGAAAAATAAATAAGACAAAATAGTCCCTACTTTGTCTTATGTTTTAAAGAAAACTAGCGCAGACAGGAAGAAATAAATTACAGATCCTGAGAGAGGGAGACAAGAGGAAGCGATTGAGGAAAGGTAAGTTCGGCATGACAGTGCTGCTTTAATGCATTTAAGACACAGAGGTAGAAGTGTAACTCGAGAGAAAAATCATTAAAAAAAGGCACCATAATAATTCCCCTAGGGTGCCCATCAGTTGGTTAAATGGGATGGTATATGAGGAATTGGCAAGACTGGAGATCAAAAAATGAAATACTTTTAATCCCTAGTCTTGCCAGTCTTTCAGTGAAATACTTAAGCAAATTAGTACAGATGCAACTATTTAGGCAGAGGGGATGACTAAGAGCATAACTGCACATCTCAGTCCAAGTGCACAGCTTCTGACATCTCTGCCTGCATGGCTGCACTAAAACATAGCAGCCACGCCATCAGAGATGTTTTCAACTTACCTGGGGCTTGGCAGGCAACTACCCGCTCTCCCTTCTCTCCAGTCCCCTGCGGGTGCGACGTTCTTAGGAACGCGGGCCACTGCCGACAGGACTTTTATAAGAAACTTACCTTTACATTTTTACATTTCAATAAAACAGAACTATTACACTATTATTTTAACCCCTTAGTGACCAGACAGTTTTTTTTAAAATGTTCTTACCGTAAAGGACCAGGGCTGTTTTTATATTTCTGCGTTGTTTGTGTTTAGCTGTAATTTTCCTCTTACTCATTTACTGTACCCACTCATATTATATACTGTGTTTCTCGACATTAAATGGTCTTTGTAAAGAAACCATTTTTTTCATCATATCATATAATTTACTATAAAAAAAATTATAAAATATGATAAAAAAATTAAAAATAAACACTTTTTCTAACTTTGACCTCCAAAACCTGTTACACATCTACAACTGCAAAAAAACACCCATGCTAAATAGTTTCTAAATTGTGTCCTGAGTTTAGAAATACCCAATGTTTACATGTAGTTAGCCTTTTTTTTGCAAGTAATAGGGCAATAACTACAAGTAGTGCTTTGCTATTTCCAAACCATGTTTTTTTTTTCAAAATTAATGCAAGTTACATTGTAACACTGATATCTGTCAGGAATCCCTGATTAACCCTTCACATGTATATATTTTTAAAAGAAGACAACCTAAGGTATAACTTGGGGAATTTTTACTCTTTTTCATGCAATCATTTTACCACCAGTCTATGCCAAATTTAAAAAACAAAAAATAATCGGTGTTTTTTTTTTTTACACAAATAGCAATTTAAGAATACATGTACTGAGAACTGTAAGGGTTACTGCCAAATAACACCCCAATATGTGTTCAGCAACATC
Organism: Pelobates cultripes; assembly: GCA_933207985.1. Classification (NCBI taxonomy): domain Eukaryota; kingdom Metazoa; phylum Chordata; class Amphibia; order Anura; family Pelobatidae; genus Pelobates; species Pelobates cultripes. The sequence goes on from OW240917.1 coordinate 168,791,588, forward strand.
TCCTGAGTACAGTGATACCACCCATGTACAGGTGTGTCAGGTTCTCTGGGGGCTAAAAGATCTTATTTGGAAGATGTGCATTCCAGTTTTCCAACTTGGAATTTTCACGGCTGGTCATCATGCACAAATGTTCTATTTGGGACTTTTTTGAAGCTGTCCAATGTAATTTACCCCCATAAAACCATATGTGAAAAGTATTCACTGATGGCTTAGTAGGTCATTTTTGACAGTTGCAGGAGAGGAGTCATGGAGGGCGGGGGATAAAAACCTGCTAACAGTTTAATTGATATGCTTTCTTGAAGAAGTGAGTTTTCAATTTTTTTTTTTTTTTAATGAGTGGAGACTGGATGTAATTCTTACGGAGAAGGGAAGGGAGTTCCACAGAAGAGGTGCAGCCCTGGAAAAGTCTTGGAGATGAGCATTAGAGGTGGGAGTATGGACAGAATATATACGTAGATCTTTGGCAGAGCGCAGGGGCCTTAACGGGACATACTTGTGTATTAGGGAGGTTAGGTAGGTTGGAGCAGCATTGTGTAGGGACTTGTAAGCAAGCACCAGAATTTTAAATTGAGCCCTGTATCTAATTGGATGCCAATGCAGGGACTGACAGAGCAGGAAGGCATGGGAGATGCGAGCGGACAGGAAAATGAGCCTTGCTGCTGCATTCATTATAGATTCCAACGGTGCAATCTGGGAACACGTAAGACCACTGAGAAGAGTATTGCAGTAGTCCAGGCGAGAGAGAACAAGAGCATGGACCAGCACCTTGGCCGCATCCGGGGTTAAATAGGGGTGGATGCGCATGTTTTTGAGATGGAAGCGACAGGATTTGGCGATTGATTGGATATGAGGGGGGGGAAGGAGAGGTTGGAGTCAAAAAGAACACCCAGGCAGCCATCACTGTAGAGGTGATGGTAGCGCTGTTGACTTGGAGGGAGACAGACACTGGAGTAGTAACATTTGAGGGAGGGAAGACCAGAAGTTCTGTTTTGGACAGGTTTAGTTTTAGGAAGTGAGCAGCCATCCATTTGGAAATCGAAGAGAGGCAGTCAGAGACTCGAGTCAAGATGGGCGGAGAGCAATCAGGAGAGGACAGGTAGATTTGCGTGTCATCCACAGAGAAATGATAACGGAAGCCAAAGGAGCTGATGAGTTTACCAAGGGAGGCAGTGTAGACAGAGAACAGTAGGGGACCAAGGACTGAACCTTGGGGGACACTGACAGAGAGTGGTTGGGTGGAAGAGGCAGAGTCAGAAAGAAACACTGAAAGAGCACTGGGAGAGGTAGGAGGAGCACCAGGAGAGAGCAGTATCCCATAGATCAAAATTACGGAGAATGTGAAGAAGCTGTTGATGATCAACAGTGTCAAAGGCAGCAGAAAGATCAAGATGAATTAGGATAGAGTAATGGCAGTGAGATTTAGCAGCAATTAAATCGTTGGATACTTTGGTCACAGCCGTTTCGACAGAATGACCAGCGCAGAATCCAGACTGAAGGGGGTCAAGCAGAGAGTTGGTTTTGTTTCAAGAAAACCAACACACACATATATATATACACACATACATGCCGCCGCCGCCGCCGCCGCCGCCTGCCTTACGCGCCTTATGCCTGCCTGCCGCCGCCGCCGCCTGCCACACGCGCCGCCGCCGCCGCCTGCCGCCGCCCATACGCCGCCGCCGCCGCCCGCCGCCGCCTTAGCACCTTTTTTTGTTTGCCGAGAGCAGCCAAAGCCGCGGATAATGTAACAGTATATTATAACCAATAAACATATTCAAATGACACCAGTCGCTTGTGGTGGGCCAGAACCGACAAAGCAGTAGGCCTGTAATAAAAGAGGGCCCACCTTAGAGGGTGATGTGAATAGAGGGAGTGGTGGGTGGGGTAACTCACCAGACCAACAACAGTAAGATGGGAGAGGATTGGCATCCCTTTTAAAGGGGATTCAAGCCCCTCCCACAACTACAGGCCAAGGCCTTAAATTTGTAGTCAGGGCAATATAGCCGTGATAATAAGGTAACATAGTATATTATAACCATTAAACATATTCAAATGACACCAGTCGGTTGTGATGTGCCGGAACTGACAAAGCAGTAGGCCTGTAATAAAAGGGGGCAAAAAAGAAGTGTACCATACAAAATGTATACATATAACAAACATTGTTTATTTGGACAAGTCACTAAAAGCTTGCCGTTAACTCGTTAACTGGGTTTGGAATATAAAGAGTTTAAGCAGAAAATGTCCAGTGTTTCATAGCCTTGATGATATGGGCTGGAATGTGGTTGTAGGAAGATGCTGCTCCAAGGTTGGAATTTAGGCCAAGCCTAGTTAACAGTAAGCAAACATAAAGCATGGATTTAGACGTACTAAGGATGGAGCCGTGAAATTCTAATAATGGTTGGTGGGGTTGTTTTTGGAAAGTGTTAAAATGAGTGTCCAGGACTTTTACAGGGCACCATTTGTTGTGGGTACGGGACAGAGGTATATTGACCGTATATCCTATAGGGCTAGTTTTAGACTGATGCAGTGATAGAACATAATGATCTAAGGTTTTGTGGATCTCAGCCATTTTCAAGTATTCAGTGGCAGTTATATTTCTAGCGGTAAATACTTTGGGACGTAAAAGCCCATAGAACACTAGGTAGATGGCAGTTTTTATTACTATATTGGTCATGTGTTCAAAAGGAGCTGAATCTAATAAGTCGGATAGTGAATAAAATATTTTGTTGTGGATGGGTAGTCTTTGAGATGGTACGTGTGTATTAATCTTTTGAATTCCTTTCAGTAAGGTCTTTATCTGATATGATGAAAGGAATCCTGTGTTGTTGGGGTGTCGTAGAAGCATGTGGTGTTGGATACCCGTAAGGTACAGTTTAATTGTGTTAAAAGACAATTTTAAGTTAAGTTGGCAAAAGGAAGTGAACGCAAAAATAGATTCCAAAGCAAACATGTCCTGAACTTGAAACTCTGCTATAAACTTAGTGAAGATGTGAAAAGCCCTATCGTATGATTTCCTAGTGTTGACCGAAAGTGCAAGGTGAGAAATGTGACATGCATAGGTCAACAAGACATTCAATCCATGAACATGTTTTGGAATGGCAGGGCAGGGGTAGCCAACCTGGAAGCGGTGAGCAGTGTTTGGAAGAAAGCCTGAAAAGAAAACCGAGTCAAGTGGTCAGCTGAAATGTTTGTGAAACCCGGAACGTGAATACATGTGATAAAAAATTGGCAAGTTGCTGCTACCCATGTGAGTTTTCTCAATAGTCTCATGATGACCAAAGATGATGATCAACCTTTATTCACAATGTGGCAAATGGCTAGGTTGTCTGAATAACATCTGACAGAGTGACTGGACAATTTTGGTCCCCAGGCAATGGCATCTGCCATGATCGGATATAATTCGAACAAGGCCGAAGTAGAGGTGAAGCTGGTCAGGGAATTAACGTCTGTAGGCCATGAACCCCAAAGCCATTGATATCCCCAGATGGCAGATGGCTGCAAAACCAGTGTTTGCCACAGCATCTGTCCAAAGGGTGGGTGAAATGTCAGAGAGGGGGGGAATAAACATGACTCACCCATTCCAAGATGTGAGGAAAAAGCGCTACATGAGTAAATCAGAGGTTGCGTGAGTGTCTAATGTGATACGTGATTCATCTGAAGTGAGTTGTGGGAATAAAGAGAGTAAACGGGAAATTAATGATCTACCCAGCTGGATGATCCTCATGGCAAAATCTAGCGACCCCAGCAGCAATTGAAGATCCTTGCAGTTGCGAGAACCTAGTTGCAAGTAGTGTTCAATGCTTGATAGGGTGCACTCAATCTTATCCTGGGGCAGGCTAGCTTGCATGTGAATTGAGTCCAGTTGAATCCCCAAAAATTGCATGATTGTATCAGGACCTAAGATCTTATGAGGGGAGACTGGTATAGCCAGGGACTCAAAAAGAGCCAACATGTGTGTAAGGCTGCTAGGGGGGGGAGTGCATTGTTATCAATCATGAAAAAATCATCCAGGTAATGAATGGATGGACATCTGCACACATTAAGCAATAACCAAAACAAAGTTTCAGCAAAAAAATTTGGGTCTGCTTTTGGAGCCAAAAGTGAGTCATGAAACAAAAATAATAAAGCCCTTGCCATTTAATGCTGTGCAGATGCCATAGTGAAGGGTGAATGGGAAGCAATTTAAAAGCATTGACAATGCCCATTTTACTGAGCCACGCTCCTGTTCCAGCCAACAAAATGGCCCAATTGGCATTGTCAATAGTGGCATATTGTAAGGAAAATTCATCAGAGGGTATAAGGAAATTAAGGTTGGGAATAGTGGAGGAATGTGGTTCTGATAAGTCTTTAATTAGTCTGGGTTTAAGTGAAGTTTTCCCCGTGACAACCTCTATGGGGTTGGTACTCCAAGATGTGAAAGGTGGGGAACCAAAAGGCCCCAACAAAAACCCTTAATCTACTTCAGTCCTTATGAGTGTACACACTAACTCTGGTTTAGTTAAAGCGGTTTGAAAATTGTTGCATTCTAGTGTCCCAGTTGGCAAGTGTACTAAACCCGTGTGGAATCCCTCAGACAGCCCTTCGATGATAAATTTAGCCAAATAATGTGAGGGATGGTGTTGTTGCAGTGGAGCCAATAATGTGACGTTGATGCAAGTGTGGTAAGGTTTAGGAAAAACTTTATTCGGGCACGTGGATTTTGCATGACCCCGGAAACAATGAGAACAAACGTGTAACAACCTACATGAACTAATACCACAAGTGCCTGCATTAAAACAGAGGGGGTGTGATGCCGGGAGGTACATGAAGACGTGCACGCTCACGCTGTGAGGGGAGGACGCAACGCCATGGGGCGGAAATAGCCGAGCGCTTAGCGGGAGAGTGGAGACCGGAGGGTTAGAGAGAGTTGGAGAGAATTGGAGAGAAATGAAGTGGACATATTGGCATTTACAAGGCTGACCTATCTACCTACATTTATATGATTGTGCCCTATGGATCTGTAGCAGCCTAAAAGAAAAAAATAATAATTTCAAGTTTTGTCCACGTGGATAAACTTTTGTTATGGCCGCATGAACAAACACACTGCTGGGGTCACAGCTGAAGCTTGAAGACGCTTTGAGTTATATACAAAACAGAGTGAAAATTAAGCAAGCTTTTCGTTTAAGATACCAAGCAAGCACAACGGTCAGTAAATTATTATTTTTTTTCTCTTCTTTATATGGATAACGCTGATACTTGATAATCAAAAGGAGAGAAGACAAGGAAAGTTATTAAAAGAGAGAAGAAAATAAAAAGGGGATAGAGGGGAAGGAGAGTAGGGAGGAAGAGCGGAGGGAAAAGAAAAAAATGGTGTCAAAAAAAGCACAAGAAAATAAAATGATACTAAAATCTGATTAAAAAAAAAAGTGCAAAAAAACCAAAAAAAGGCTTTCTAACAGTCAAGTAAGCATGGAAAACTTTGTTATGGAGCTCTCTCTATCTGATCCCTCTTAAAACACCTTCAGAAAAAGAGACTGTCTCCCTACCTGAGTTAAAGGCTTGCTTGGAAGAAGTTTTAAATAATATAAAAAAGGCACTTAAGGAGAAATTTTTAGATATTAAATCAGACCTTGCTATACTTGATAACAGAATTCAAAAAATGGAAAGTATGGAAGAGTCAAGAGAACTTCAGATGAAAGAGCTGAAAGAGTCACATAATAAGACTATAATAAAACTTAAAGCAATGGAAGACAAGGTCTGTGCAATAGAAGACAGATCAGGAAGATCTACTCTGAGGGTTAGAAATATCCCTGAAGAAATTATGGATAATCAATTACGTGAATATATAGGAATATATAATTTTTTAGAACATCTAGGAATACAGAAGTTACAACTAGATTCACAGATTATGAGAGCACACATATTCTCACAAAAGAAACAAGACCAGAAATAGCCCAGAGACGTTATCGCTTTTCATTCATATGAATTTAGAACCCAGATATTCTATACTGCAAAAAAGACATCTATAACTGACAAAAAATTAACATTTTTGAAAGTTTTAAATGATCTTTCAGCTGCTACAAGGTCACGAAGATCATCGTTCGCACCTATATTTCCTGTTTTGAAAAAACATAATTTGAAGTTTAGATGGAACCAACAATCAATATTGTTAATTCTCTTTAAAGAAGTATGGACATTGTTTGGCTCATTTGAACAAGCGGCAGAATGGTTAACAACTAATGATTTATTATGAAGTTTTTTTTTTTCTATTTTTTTTTTTCGTCACTGATAAGCATCCCTTGCTCATAGAGGTGATTGAAAGTAATAATAAGATTAAGTATAATTGGTTTAAAAACACATGTAAAAAAACCGAATAATTTATATGTTTGATTGTGAACAATTGCATGGTGATATAAAATAAGGATTGGAAAATTACAAGGGCTTTAACTAAGGTTGGAAAGAATAAGTTAGAAGTGCAACACTGGAAGGGAAATTTGTTTCTAGAAGGAAATGATAGAAATTTGTAGGTCTCAACAAGGTGTAAAGGGAAAGTTGTGAAGTAAAGGAAAATTGAATATAAAAACACAAAAAAACACATATGTAATAATTAGAATTAATTTTAATTAAATGGTCTAATAGCTACAAATGGTTAAATATCTTAAGTAGTATATTTTTATTTATGGAGAAAGGAATTTACTAATAATGAATGTTAAGGTTCTCACAAAGTCAATTTTGAAAGATGAGGGTGTATTTTACCTCTATATTGACATATGTTTAAAGGTTGGGAAATGTAAATGTATTTTTTTTTTGTTTGTTTTTTTGGTCAACTGATGAACATCCCTTGCTCATAGGGGTGACTGAATGTAATAATAAGACTAAGTATAATTGGTTTAAAAACACATGTAAAATTTATTGCACATTTACTATTTTATTAAGTTTGATTGTGAACAGTTACATGGTGATATAAAATAAGGATTGGAAAATCACAAGGACTTTAATTAAGGTTGGGAAGAATAAGTTAGAAGTGTAACACAGGAAGGGAAATCTGTTTCTTGAAGGAAATAATGAAAGAAATTTGTATGTCTCAACATGGTGCAAAGGGAAATTTGTGAAGTAAAGGAAAATTAAACTATAAGAATGATCAAACACTAAAAACACATATGTAATAAATTAGAATTAAGTTAAATTAAATGGTCTAAATAGCTATAAATGGTTAAATATTTTAAGCAATATATTTTTATCTATGGAGAAAGGAATTTACTATTCATGAATGTAAGGGTTCTCATAAAGTCAATTTTGAAAGACGATGAGGTACTTTACCTCTATTTGACTTATACCGTGTTTAAAGGTTGGGAAAGGTAAATGTAATTTTTATTTATTATTTTATTAATTTTTTTTCTCCTCTCCCTTTTCCCCTATTTTTCTCTCTCCACAATGAGAGATAATGTGAAATTTAAGATAGGCTATTTGGAGTTGTCTTCTCTATGAGATGCTGTGGCCCTCCCTAAGGGTTCCAGAATGGTACCCAGGTCTTGGATTACAATAGGTTATCCAAGAGTAGGTTTTAGTATGAATGGGTTTGTTGTTAGTAGTTGTTTGAAGATTGTCTTATTTGGGTCTTATTCTCAGAATGGCTAAGACGTAGATTGGGATATGGTTAGATTGATTTCTATTAATGTGCAAGGTTTAAACTCATGTGAAAAGAGGTTTTTTGTATACCATGATTAGAGAGAATATCAAGGTTGGATTTGTCCAAGAAACTCATTGGTTACTCAATACCAAACAGTTATGGCACTACAAAAAGTTCCCGCTTATATATGTGGCTTCCTTACATGGAAAAAAGAAGTGTGGAGTAGTTATTTTTTTCTAAAGAGGCTAACTTTGATTGCCACTACCAGAATTTGGACCCTGAGGGAAGATTTATTATACTAGTTGGTCTGCTAAACGGGGTAGCATATACATTGGTGAATGTATACTTGCCAAATAAACAATCAATTAAAGTGCTGATAAAGATTAAGGTTAATAGAGCAGGTGAAAAAAAGGGAAATTGGTAATAGCAGGAGACTTTAACTGTATACTCGATCCTGTTATGGATAAACAGTTAGGTCCTAACAAACTAATTGATAAAAATTTAGTAAAACAGGCTGCAGAGATGAACAGAGTGCTTAAAAAATATAATCTATATGACTGCTGGAGGCTAGCACACCCTAATTACAAAGATTTTACTGATCGATCTATTCCTCATAACTCAGCAGCAAGAATTGATATGATTATGGGAGATATTTTTTCTAAAGCCTTACACTCAATTATAATAAAAAAAAAAAAAAACCTGGTCTGATCATGACCTATTAATAGCGGAAGTATTAGAAGTGAATAATAAAGTGCCACCAATTTGGAGATTGGATGATATGCTCTTGAAAAAAAGACAAATATTAAATATATTGCCAAATTTACTGACCTATTTTTTAAAGAAAATTCAATGGAGGATATATCTTAAGAGTGCTTATGGTGCTCTTTTAAAAGAGTTATAAGAGGCTCTTGGATTAAGCTAGCCAGCCAGTAGAAAAGTAGTAAAGATCCTAAATTATCAGACTTGTATATCGAGTTTTATAACTTATCAGGTTTAAATAAGATCAATTTCTCTCTGGAGAGAACAGAGAAAATTAAGGTTTGTCAAACTAAAATAAACAAGCACATTGAGGATAGAATACAACAGAATCTAAATAAATTACAAATTAAATTTTACTATAAGAACAATAAAGTAGATTCCATGTTAACAAATAGATTGAAAAAACAAAACCTGGATAGGAAAATCTTCAAAATCATAGATACTACTTTTGGACTTTTTATGCTAATATACAGCTGTTATTATAGTCCATTTGTTATTTTTATTTATTTTATTTTTTAATTTTGTGTACCTCCATTTTGGGATCTCTCTCTACTTTCATCTGGAGACCCGGCCATTACTTCATTATGGAGATATGCTGTCTTACTTCTGATTTCTTCTGAAGGAAAAAGGGATATTTTATTCCTGAGCTGAAGAAAAAGTGATATTGTCAGTCCTCGCCATATATATTCGACCTTCAATGTGGAAAGTACCCCTGACAGGGTGACAGGCGTGATTACTACTCCCTTCTTGTAAGTTCTCTACCACGTGCAAATCCATTTTTGCCTAACTTACTTCACTATATTTTGTATTTTGCTATTTTATAGATTCCACGTTCATTTTCAGCCATATCCAGGTTGTATTGTTCCCAACCATCCTCTATTTGTATATATCACCTTTGGGTTTTTATATATACGTCCTTGTATTTATTCTTTATAGTGTGTGTGTGAGGTACACTTCTCTGAGGGTGTGTTCTTTTAGTGTATCATATAGTAAGCATATCCTTTTTTGTACTTCTATATTGTGCTGCCCCATATCTAACTCTAAGGAGTATGCAATTTCGAATGGGAAATGAAAGGCAACATAGCGTGATATTTTGTATCTTATTGTGTGAGGATTTACGCATGCGCGTTTGGCTAAACGCCAACTTCGGCGCATGCGAAATAGCCTCTACGGGATATATGTTCGATGCTTGTTGCCAACATTTGGGACTCCATTGATGCCGGTGAAATGTATACGCATGCGCTCTTTCCTGACTGAATGTCGGTACCTGACACATGCTTTACATATATGAATAAGGGACCTCCCACCGGCAAACTACCTGGGCGTACCGACACAGACCCAGCCCACCTATGACGGGCGGTTATTTTCTGGCGCCAATTGAAAGTGTATATCAGGGAGGGGATGAAGGGAGGGTATTTGCACACTATTATGCCCTTGAGAAAGGCGGACACTACCGCCGAAACGAGCGTTGGTCTCCTTTTATATGTGGGGGGGTGGATTTGGGCAATTAGCTTTACATTCCCTTTATTGTTTGAATTATAGTTCAGTGCCATTGATCTACTGAACTTTTTCTATTGCCTCCTCACTTCAGTTTTCATTCTCTTCACTGATATCTTTCTGTCCTTTCGATTTACCAACTTTGATAAGATAATTGGAGCCATTATGGCCAAGATATACCAATTTGTACTCGTAGTAAATCATTAGGACGTATATATTTTTATGTTTAAATTTGGATATTTAATAGTGAAGAGTATATCTGTTTATTATTGACAGACTTGAAGGAACTGGAATGTAGTTTTCAGCCTGTTTCTACTATACTTATATGTGTTACTTTTTGGATACTGTTGCTAATTTGAAGTAGCTTTTTTTCACTACTTCTTTACTGGAATTGTAGCAACTTAGTATCGAGTTGCATTATCCGGATATGTGTACTTCAGGTTGATTTTCTATGTCCCTTTATTCCTAGTCTGTAGCAGTTTGGTGTATTATAAAATTTATATATGGGACTTTTAATGATTTCAAATAAAACTATTATTTTTTTCACTTTGTGTAATACACGGTAGTGGGCAAATATATTTTTATTGCTCCAGAGGGGGTACTAGTTCTGAGGGGATTTGTTTCCCGTGTTTTAGGGATTCTCGCTCCTCATTCTTTCTGTACATTTGTTAATATAAGGGTTAGGCCCTTTTTAGTACCCCAGTAATCCATTTCTTTGTATCCTCTTCGCTGGAATCTTTTCAGCTAAAGGTGCATTGTGTTTGTTATTGAAAAGATAGTTAAAATTTTATTGGAAATTTGTAATCTTATGCTAGACCCAGTCTATTTTTGACTATTAATGTAATATTGAATTACGATAAAGGTTCTAATAGCTTATTGCTATATTGTCAAACTTCATTGTGAACTACTAATTTGTATCCTGCATTAACTATTTTTGCAATAGGCTCTACTCAAGATCCATTATATATGTATTTAAAATTTATAAAAAACTTTTCAATTGAAAATAAAAAAATAAAAAAAAATTGTTGCAAATTTGTGATTTGCTCAGGAAAACAACGTCTCTATCCAGCTTATCCTTCAGGATTCTGGTAGGTCTTGCCAAGTTTGGGACAGAGTGGCTCTGCTCAACTTCTGCCGTATTAGAGCAAAAGCTTGGACTGTGTGCCGTAGATGCACAAACTGCACAAGCCAGAGTTCTGAGGCCTGCATAATGTCTGCAGAATAAATTCATGTCCAGCCTTCTCCAATTTATGCTGTAAGTGAACTGAGTAAGAGCTGCAGCCACTTTTGCAGAGAAGGAACGGTGGTAGTCATAAAAGGCAGTACCACCGTAGTTGTGCCCCAGATCCACCAGCTTGTCAAATAAACGTCAAATTCCTCTCTTTTCTCAGGATAAACCGAGCAATATACATCCCTATAAATCCCGAAATCCAATACAAATTCAGGAATAGATCATTTCTTATTCAACCTGGGATCTCTTGCCCTTAGTACCATGGAAATGTCCCCATACACAAATGTCCTGTTCTCAAGAACATTCTGGGAGGCAATGAGAAGTGAGACTAGGTTAACATCCTTGTCTTCCAGAATGTCCTTTTTGAGATGGGCTGGGACCATGTGCGATGGGTTGATACTCTCAGGGACTTTAATTGATGCCAGAGTATTACCGGGCATTACAGCCATTCCTGTGTCATTAGAAATAACTAGGCCTGCAGGAACCTGGGAAGAACACACTGCTTCCAATTTCTGCAGTCTGTCGCTAATAGTAACAATGGATGATATTAAAGACGTCATCATGGCATGAAGAGCCAGCATCTGAGACCCACTAGGCTCTTCCCCAGCATCAGAGTTGTCGGTATCAGTATTAAACAGTCTAAACAACTCCGCTTTCCTAGCAGCAGCTGGGAAAGGAATACATCATCTCCGTAGTTCAGCTGTGAGGCACGGTATAGTACATGACCTCAGGGAAGATGGACTAGTGACATCAGCTCCTTGGGCAGGGGTACTGGACCTAGTGGGGGTGCTGGGAAGGGACAGCTCCTCAGGAACTTGAGACATAACTGAAAATATATATGCAACTTAATTGCTATTACGGAGACAAAGTGATCGGGTACTGGCAGGCTAGCTAGATGCCAAGCGGCGAAGAATTATGCTATCTTAACATGACAGATGAGTCCCTACTAGTTGCCAAGCGGCGTGAAAGGTGCTAACTATGCATTGGCCCGAGGGGAGTTTGAGGCCACCGAAATGTTGTGGCGGGGTGTTGGCCTCTCGGTGGTAACTAAAGTATAAAACAGAATGGGTGTGACATGGGAGGCCCTCTCTATGCGACAATATGAGGCGGATAACTGATTTGAGCCAAGGGACGTATACCTCAGAGTATGAGGATGGGTGCTGGCCTTGCGTGACCACTTGCATATGGATTAAGACCGGAAAACAGAAACCTAGTTAGACAACCTAAATCTCAAAACCCAGTACCACTCTAAAATAGAAAAAGGTACGGGTTGTGAAATCGTACCTGATAAAGTTTGAGTCAGGGCGAGATTCTATGCAGAAATATAGGAACGAGAGGTTGGCAGTAGATACGTGCTGCAACCTATAGATAAGATGTGATGAGTATCTGTGCATATAGATTTATGTGAGTGAGCCAGATCGTGGGTCAGAACAATAAAAGGAAACCTACCAGAAACTATAGATGAGCAGTAAAAATATGACAGAGGCAGATGACGGAATTGTAGTGCTTGTAAAGCAAAGTCTTGTTTGACCAAAGCACCTAAAGGAATGCGAGATGTTAATGCCTACTTTAAAATAAAACTTGCAATGAATATAACCTTAAACCAAATTACCAACCTAATAAGGCCAAATATTGACAAAGTTGTCACAAATTCATAAGCTTAATTTTCCTGCAACAAAACCTGTGGGAACAACATGATAAACATGAGCTAAACGATAATTAAACAGCCTAATTCAGTATATTTAAAAATAGCCACAAGTAATATCCATTTAAATATAAATTGTAATAACCTTTCTAACCAATATGAGCATATGACTTAAAACCAGGCCTATTGGCTCAATTCGTGTACTAACCTAAAATCCAGCAAATAACTGCCGAAAAGGGGGGGAATCCCCTGTATAGAATAAATGCTTTCATCATAATAGTTCGCATGTTTCCAATTGATACGAAAGAAAAGTTTGCATGTAAAAGGTGGCTTAATGAAACATGCGAATGCACTGTGAGGGAAACGAAACAAAATGAGTGCGTTCATGCATTTGTACCAGAAACATATCTATATCAATGCATGATTTAAACAAACAAATGCCAAATCAAATGAACATACGAAGACATGAATAGATGACGTGTAACGGCTGCGACCGTTGCCTTATGGTAAGGGTCTTGACTTACGGTTAGAACCACTAGCCGTGCTGAGACCGGGCTCAGAGGAAGCCGGAAGGAGGCCATGGGTTTGCAACTTTTTGGTGAGCGGTCAGGTATGTGTAGAACAGGAGCCAAGAACCAGGACCACGAGGGAAAGCAGGTAAGAAACAAGATGGCGATTTGACCGGAAGTAATCCCCTCAACTCGCCAGATTAACAACGGTACCGTGGGAAAGGATTGGCAGCCCTTTTAAAGGATATTTAATCCCCTCCCACAACTACAGGCCAAGGCCATATATATATATATATATATATATATATATATATATATATATATATATATATATATATATATATATATATATATATATAGTCAGATCCATAAATATTGGTACATCGACACAATTCTAATCGTTTTGGCTCTATACACCAACACAATGGGTGTGAAATGATACAAACAAGATGTGCTTTAACTGCAGACTTTCAGCTTTAATTTGAGGGTATTTACATCCAAACCAGGTGAACGGTGTAGGAATTACAACATTTTGTATATGTGCCTCCCATTTTTTAAGGGACCAAAAGTAATGGGACAGATTAACAGTCAAAAAGTGAAAGTTTGATTTATAATACATGGTTGCAAATCCTTTGCAGTCAATTACAGCCTGAAGTCTGGAACGCATAGACATCACCAGATGCTGGGTTTCATCCCTGGTAATGCTCTGCCAGGCCTCTACTGCAACTGTTTTCAGTTCCTGCTTGTTCTTGAGGCATTTTCCCTTCAGTTTTTTCTTCATCAAGTGAAATGCATGCTCAATCGGATTCAGGTCAGGTGATTGACTTGGCCATTGCATAACATTCCACTTCTTTCCCTTAAAAAAAACTCTTTGGTTGCTTTTGCAGTATGCTTCGGGTCATTGTCCATCTGCACTGTGAAGCGCCATCCAATGAGTTCTGAAGCATTTGGATGAATATGAGCAGATAATATTGCCCGAAACACTTCAGAATTCATCCTGCTGCTTTTGTAAGCAGTCACATCACTCCATGACACCACCACCACCATGCTTCACTGATGAGGTGGTATGCTTTGGATCATGAGCAGTTCCTTTCCTTCTCCATGCTCTTCTCTTCCCATCACTCTGGTACAAGTTGATCTTGGTCTCATCTGTCCATAGGATGTTGTTCCAGAACTGTGAAGGCTTTTTTAGATGTTGTTTGGCAAACTCTAATCTGGCCTTCCTGTTTTTGAGGCTCACCAATGGTTTACATCTTGTGGTGAACCCTCTGTAGTCACTCTGGTGAAGTGTTCTCTTGATTGTTGACTTTGACACACATACACCTACCTCCTGGAGAGTAACATTGATCTGGCCAACTGTTGTGAAGGGAGTTTTCTTCACCAGGGAAAGAATTCTTCGGTCATCCACCACAGTTGTTTTCCATGGTCTTCCGGGTCTTTTGGTGTTGCTGAGCTCACCGGTGCGTTCTTTCTTTTTAAGGATGTTTCAAACAGTTGATTTGGCCACACCTAAGGTTTTTGCTATCTCTCTGATGGGTTTGTTTTGTTTTTTCAGCCTAATGATGGCTTGCTTCACTGATAGTGACAGCTCTTTGGATCTCATATTGAGAGTTGACAGCAACAGATTCCAAATGCAAATAGCACACTTGAAATGAACTCTGGACCTTTTATCTGCTCCTTGTTAATGGGATAATGAGGGAATAACACACCTGGCCATGGAACAGCTGAGCAGCCAATTGTCCCATTACTTTTGGTTCCTTGAAAAGTGGGAGGCACATATACAAACCCTTGTAATTCCTACACCGTTCACCTGATTTGGATGTAAATACCTTCAAATTAAACCTGAAAGTCTGCAGTAAAAACACATCTTGTTCATTTTATTTCAAATCCATTATGGTGGTGTATAGAGCCAAAAAGATTAAAATTGTGTCGATGTCCCAATATTTATGGACCTGACTGTATGTATGTATATACATACACACACGTGTGTGTTTATATATAATGTCATAGTAAGTGTATTTTTTATTAATATATACATATATTAATAAAATACACTAAGAGTAAAATTACACATATATATCTAATAACTATAGTGTATATATATATATATATATATTTATTAGAAAAAATACATTAGAATTCATTAAAAATAAATTAAAATTTTTAAAAAGAACAAATATTTTAAAAAATTATATATATATGTAATTTTATGCTATCTGTATTTTGATATTTATATATATAAAAATAAAAATAGTACGAAATACTCTTTTTACAAATGCTTCGGTTAACGTCATTTTTGATTTAGGAATGAAAATCTATTGAAAATAAAGACTCGATTTATCAAGCAAGTATAGTGTCGCCCCCATGCATGCTGGAGTCTGTGGGTAGCACATGGGCGTCGAGTGTGGAGATTTTGGAGCATTTTTTGCATTAAGTTTTGGAGCCATGCTAGAAATTATTTGCAGTGGTTTTGGGACTTTTTGGAACTTTTGTGGTGCCTTTCTCAAGCGGTTGAAATGTAGGGAGCTGAGCTTTGTTGTTTGCATGCCTTTTACTGTGTGTTCTGCATGGTGGGTTGGTTTCCATGCTAGCTCATGTGCTGTACATGGCTTTTACTGTGGTTTCCATGCCAGCTCATGTGCTGTGCATGCCTCTTACTGTGTGTTGTGGGGTGGTTTCTGTGGTGGACCACCTGGCACCCGACTGGCTACCTCCACGCTTCCTAGTGCTCATAGAGAACCATAAGCACAGCACCGGACACCATACCCACTGTAGCCTCCGCAGATAGGCTGGGGTCTCGCCGTCCCTTCCAGCCCTGGACCAAACACCTGGATCCAGCTCCCATTCTTGATGTTCCTAATGTGTTCTTGGATGGGTACATGTAAAGGACGAATGGTGCGACCAACATAAAAGAAAACACATTAGGAATATCAAGAATGGTTTTGAGAAACACCGCCTCTCACTACACTTTTTGAAAATACACAATAGAAATCTAAGTAACCTCCAATTTATGGGTATACAAAGAATGACACAGAATTGGAGTAGGGGTGGAGATTTGATACAGCGAATATAGGTCAAATGGAAATGAGGTGGATCGTCAACTTAAATACAATGCTACCTCATGGGTGAAACAGTGACTTTGAACTTGCCATTTTTAATAATCTTTTTACTCTTTTTGAAGGATATATCCCTTTTTCTTTAGTTTAACTCATCTTTTTATGTCCCTCTACACCTTTTAACTATATGCAATTTTTACTCATTTTAATTCATTTTAGTTATATAATTCTTGATGTGTTTTTCAATTACACTGTCTTTTAAATATACTGTATTTTGTAATGTGTACATTTGAAAAATATTACTTATATGGAAGTTACTAATGTATACAATTTTATGCTAACATTCTTTATATTAATAATTTTTTATCTTGCTCATCATCCCTTACGGGAGAGGTCATAATACTGCTGTTAGGACTTTTTGCTATTCAGTAATATGGCTTCTGCAGAATCAGCTACAGACGTGACGAATAGGAACGATGTGTCACTTCCGGTGGATGTAACCGGAACCAGCAAATCAAGCAAGTTTGGATTACATCATCAGAAAATATAGAGGTTGGCTCAAGCCGCAGAATAATTATCCAATAAGGACCTCACCTGGTGATTTAAAAAGAAGTCTGGAACATCAATTAAGAAAACCGACACAGTGAAACGTGTCTCGGGATTACCCACACGATTTACTTTTGAACTATTGATATACAATTTGTTATTTTATATATTGCAGTGTTTTAATTTCAATAAATCTTATTATCAACATACTTTTTATGTGGGCTCCAGATCCAGTTGTTCCATTAACTGAAGGGTTTGCATCCCCTATTTGACACTCATGCTGTCACACTTAGAGCCAAGTTCACAGGCTCTAAATCAGGTGAGCGGTTTTTACTTATATATTCCACAAATCAATTTTTATCAACAAACTACACCTGATACTGGCTTTTGTTATTTCGTTAGAAGGAATATCAAGACCTATCATCTAGAGGGTTCGTGGCCCCTAATACACGCCTGCCAGAGTGATCTGAGCCTGTCCAAACGAAGCTCAGAACCATGTGAGTGAACCCAATTATTAAATTATCCCATCTGATCAACTTTGATATACTAGACAATATTTGCTATTTTCCACCTCAGGTTTTATATCAGCTCCTGGGGGTGAGTTATTTCATTTCCAGCGCTCCACCTCTTTAACTGGGATTGATTTTCTATACCACACAGTTGAACACATTTTCTAATATAGCAGTATAGCTGTTTCCCCCACACATGAGCTAGGAGTCATCTGTTAGAGGCCACACACAGCCTTTTATGCAAACCCCATGCAAGTGGTTTCCTACACAATATAACAGGGTAGTCCCTCCCCTGTACCGGAGAGATAATTGAGTCAGGAACTGTACAAACTCAATGATCTCCAGGCACAGAAAACACATTTTACAAACACCCCAAAATACATAAAACCCCCACAAAATCTACATCCCCTGATAGCCCCGATCTGAGTGACCAACATATCCAAAAATCACCCAGATCGGTTCAGGGGTTTGGGTTTTTCATGGAAGTCATAATTTGACGAACCGCGCACGATGATCCTGCCCATCGTAATTTCATAAATATACATGTAGACTTAAATTATATAAATTATATATTTAAATTCTACGTGCATATTTTTGTAAGATTTTTACATAATTAAGTAATTTTATTTCTTGCAATTTGAGGGACCTGCCTGACAACCCAGGCCAAAAGGCCAACAAATTTACTTTGATAGCACTGTATTTAACCCTGTAACTTACCATGAAACCGTAAAACCTGTACATGGAGGGTACTGTTTTACTCGGGAGACTTCGCTGAATACAAATATTAGTGTTACAAAACAGTAAAACAAATCACAGAGATGAAATTGTCAGTGAAAGTGGTGTTTTCACACACAAATGGCACTTTCACTGATATCTTTGTTGTGATACGTTTTAATGTTTTAACATTTGTGTGCAGCGAAGTCTCCCGAGTATAACAGTACCCCCAATGTACAGGTTTTATAGTGTTTTTGAAAGTTACAGGGTCAAATATAAGGCTTGATTTCCCATTTCTTCACATTGAAATTTGCCAGATTGTTTATGTTGCCTTTGAGGGCGTATGATAGCCCAGGCATTAGAACTACCCTATGATGGCATAGCATTTGCAAAAAAAAGAAAAAAAAAAACAACCCAAGGTATTGCAAATGGGGTATGTTCAGTCTTTTTTAGTAGCCACTTAGTCTCAAACACGGGCCAAAGTTAGCGTTCATAATTGTTTTTTGCATGTTTAACAAACAAGCATATATAAATGCTAACTTTGGCCAGTGTTTGTGACTAAGTGGCTACTAAAAAATACTGGACATACCCCATTTTGAATACATTGGGTTGTCTTTAAAAAAAAAAAAAAATGTGAGGTGTGATTCAGAGATTTATGACAGATAACAGTGTTACAATGTCAAATTTTAAAAATATATATTTTAAAACAGCAATGTCCTACTTGTACCTATAGCCCTATAACTTGCAAAAAGAAAACTAAGAACATGTTTGTGGCGGAACAGACCTCGCCACGTGTTCTTGGAGGGGGCTGCTGGCCCACCTCCTACCTTCTGACTATAACCCTGAGATATATGGTATTTGAAAACACTATTTGTGCCCTGTGACAAAACTGGAGATTGTGCCCAAATATGACTATTGTCCATATTTTTTATGATTCCCTTCGTTTGTTGCACTGTTCCCCATGTGTTTCATCTGTTGGTTCAGCTGGGTAAACTACCAGAAACTGTGGAGTTACTGGGTGGCCACCATTTCATGTATCAGAGGCACATAGTGAGAACAATGGATGAAGCACATAGTGAGAACAATGGATGGCGGCCATTTTAACTCACAGACACTGTTTTGACTTTTCTACACGGTGCCATCTCGCCGGTATTTGGTGCACAAAGACATCGTTCAGTAGTTTTAAACTACAGAACATGGGACACATTTAACAGTAATTATTTTTCATATAGCCTGTATATGTTCTGCAGAATCTGCATTAAACCGTATCTTCCAAACTACTGAACGGATCTGGGTGAATTTTGGATATGTGGTTCACCCAGATCCCCCGGTTCTGAGGATATATATTTTTTTATGGGGTTATTGCATGTTTTGGGGTCCCTGTGATATGTTTTATAATATTGTATTTTCCTGCTTGTGATAATTAAGTTAGTCTATTGTGTTGAGATAATTGTATCACAGGCAGAGGGGAGGATTTCTGATGTAATGAATGGGAGTGTTAGCTGTGTTGTAATGTGTTGATTGGTTGTTCTTCGAAACCCTGTGGGCAGTACTATGTTTGTAGAATGTGCCTGTACAGTCAATTCTTCTTTACCCTTCAAAACGTAGCCTCGTCTCGTAATTGGAGGGAACTGCTATAATCACACTGGGGATTGCTATGCTCTGCATACTCCCTTAAGCTTTAATCACTTAGATCTTTTAAGAGCTTGTTCCTGATACGCTCTCCTGGAGGAGAGGTCTTCCCCACACGGTCCTGGAGGACAGAAGCTGATCCAGGGTGGACAGAAGATGGCGAGACTCCAGTTAAGCTACTGCGGTTGTGGAGTCTGCGGTGGTTGTGGTGTCCAGTGCGGTGCTTGTGGTCCTCAGCGCAGGCTAGGAAGCGTCCATCAACGGAAGGTACTCGGTCGGAGTACAGGGAGTTCCGTTACAATTGGGTAATTCCCAAATATTGGGTATTTCTAAACTCAGGACAAAATAATAAAATTAAAATATATATTTATATTCACAAGTTAAGTCTTCACTGAGTGTTGACTACTTGAGGCACTCCGCACACAAGCAGAGCATCGGAAGCCTGCCCGATGGCTTCCGATGCTCTGCTACATTGGCGGGAGGCAACCCGGAAGTGATAGCCCAGGAGCTATCATTCAGTGGGCCGGCAGTCAGGAGAGGTATTGCAGGATGCCTCAACATCAAGGCATCGCTGCAATACTCTTAGAATGGCTGGAAGCGATCACAATTGCTTCCATCGCTCATATTTGCTGTGGACTTACTAGGTGCGTTAGCGGTTATTAAGGACCATTTTTTGTTGGACGTACCTAGTACATCCGCTGTCCTTTAGGGTTTAAACTTAATATTGTGGTTAAAGCATGGAGGAATTAATAGATCAAAATATCCAGAACTTTCTAATGGAGAATAAAGTAGATATAGCGTTCCTGTAAGAAACTGGAAAGAAGCTTCAGTTAGATGTATTAAAAGCAAACATTACCCAGACAGTGTATGTTCTGTATTGGTGGGCCATAAGAAAAGAGGCACTGCTTTTTTAATTTTGTAAGATCTGCCGTATAGTGAGACTTACAGAGAGAAGGATAGAATGAGCAGATTCTCTATTCTGAAATGTTAGCTAAATGGAAACATCTATACTTTAGCCCCTCTAATGAGCTGGTGTAGCTTCAATGGTTACAAGACCAGCAATCCAGTCTGTTTCTTTAAACCCTTAAGGACTGAGGCAGTTGTACAAGTTGTGATCAAAACAAAATGTAAACAAAATCTTGAATTTGTGCTATATGTCTGTTCAACCAGAATTCACCTATTTCATATTAAACGCACCCACACTTATATAATTTTGTTCATGAGAAACAGGGCTTTCATGTCTCATTAAATATTTGTATATTAAGCATAATTTAATATGAATAAAATATAAAAAATATACATTCCTTGTATGATATATGTTGAACTTTAAAACCGAAAGATAGAGATGATACATTCTTTTCCAGATCCCATATGTCATATTCAATGATTAATTACTTTTTCACCTATGCAACCAATATCAAATTTTGTGACGAGAGGTGCTTGGAGGTTAAATTAAGATCTTTTAATAGGTTATGATTTCTAAGAAAATTTAGATAACAAAATTTCTATAATGAATGTTCGGTGCGATTTTAAAAGCGTGATGAGAGGCCACCTAATAAAACTGGGAGCAGAACTTATGAAAAAATAAAGCCTGAACTTAAGTCAGCTGTATATAAAATTGTATTATTTGAATAACTTGAATAAACAATATCCAGTTCTATATATAGCAACAGAAATCAAAGAAGTTTAAGAAAAATATAATTTTCTTTTAATGGAAAAAGTAAATAGAACTCTAATAACATTTCAGCAGTCTTGGTATTATACAGGTGACAGAGGAGATAAACTTCCAACCAATAAATTAAAAAACAGGAAAGTTAACCCAGAAATTGATAAAATAATATTAAATAACAAGATTATTAAATTACCTCAGAATATAGGCCAAACATTTAAAGAATATTATTCCCAACTGTACAACATTCCAGACATAAATTTAACTCGAGAAAGAATTAAGAGCTATTTTGAAAAAAAAAATATCAATCTCCCTAGCCTAACAGAGAAACAAAAAGAAGAATTAAATGTACTATTCACGCAAGAGGAGATAACCTGCTAGACCATTTAAAGTTAAATAAATCACCTGGACCTGATGACTTTTCAAACTATTTTCATAAAACGTTTAAAGATAAACTTTCTCCAGTCATTTTGGATTTGTTTAGCAAGGTGAGGGAAGGCAGTCAAGGAGATGTTGGGAGCCACAATCTTTGCAATCTTGAAACCAAGGAAGGATAGTTCCTCCTCAGCTAACTATCGTCCAATTTTCCTGGTAGACACAGATTTGAAGATCTTCTTGGCAAACATAGCTAATCGCTTAAAACATCTAATACCCACTCTGATTCATCAAGATCTGATTGGATTTGTCCATGTCGCTATGCGAGTAATAACACAAGAAGGTTCATAGACATATTGGATCACGTAGGCAGCAAAAAAAATGTAATGTCTAAAAGTCAGAATTGAGGATTATCAATGCCAGATATTTCAAGGTATTATGAAGATGCTATTATTTTACATATCCACAAATTAGAGGATACAGAACAAAAGAACAAGATATTGCACTGAATGGAGTCATGTATGACAGTGCTCCGCAAACTTTTAGCACCCGCGGCCCGGCGAAAAGAGGAAAAATATTTTGTGGACCGGCGTCAACCTGCAGTAAAAACCAATGGTATATGTGAGGGATGCAGTTTGTGTGTGTGTGTGTGTGTGTGTGTGTGGGGTGCAGTGTGTGTTTGTGTGGGGGGGCAGTGTGTGCATGGGGGCAGTGTGTGTATGGAGGGAAGTGTGTGTATATGGGCAGCGAGTTGTGTTATCAGGGTTCTACTTGTAAGTTGTATAAGGTTTAAAAAAAATATATACATTTTGAAAAATAAGGTATCAATGTTCTCTCCTATAAAATCATAGAGCAAAATATCAAATTTATTTAGGTAGATAATTGTGTAAAGGGAGGTCTAATATTGGTAAAAGATGTACTCAATATAGATCAAATAAAATTATTTGAACAACTACAGGAAGAAATTAAGGTCTCTTCAAATAATATATTCGCCTATCTCCGAATCAAATCTTACCTGTCTCAAAATATGATAAAAACTAAAGATGATAGTTTTTTTACTCACTTCTATAAGGTGTTTGATGGTCTCTCAAAAACTAAACTTACATCCAGATGTCATCATTTGATTTGTTTTAAAGATAAAATCAATTTTCTGAAAGCCTGGACTCAATAGGAAAAGGATCTAAGGTAATTGGTTGGAATCTATTAGTACCATTAAGAAAAATATTCATTGATTAGATCTAATAGTGTTAAACTACAAAATACTTTATAGGTGGTATTCAGTTTCTTCAATTATGCATAAAACGGACCCATTAACATCTAACATCAATGCTTGCGTTATGGTGTTGGAAAGGGAGACTATCCCCACATATGGTGGAAGTGTCAGTTAATAAAACCCCTTTGGAATCAAGTCTTTCAAATTTTGCCAGACCTATTATGGGAGAACATAAAGAACTTACCATAATGAGTGCTAATGACTTTAATTTAACAATACTGACTCCTAATAAAAAGTAACAGTGAATAATAATTTACACAACATTTAACTAGTGATCTCACTCCCTTGATATTTTTTAATGTGTAAATTATTAATGCTTTTATTATACTTTCCTCATGCTTCACATTTCTGTTCATCTATCAAATACTATCAATTGTCATACATGCTAACAGTCAGATTGTTTTAGGTTTGTCTGTTTGTTGTAGCTGTCTACAAAAATATATATTATTTCCCTCTACTCCAAGGGCTGTGGCATTTTATTTGTTTCCAATGTATTTACATAAGTTTAAACTGATAATATAGGAGGAGCAGAATTCAAACTTGGAATTTTGGTACCTTAGCCTTTAGTCAAGGTCCCTTCTCCAAGGGATCTAAAATATATCCAAAGCAATCGGTAGTTTATGTGCAATGTGGGTTTATTCAGCCATGCAAAAAGACAGGCAACATATTTGACACACTGTGTGTCTTTATGAAGTTGAAACATTGCCCATTTTTTGGGATGGCTAAATAAACCCATATTGCAGCTGAACTACCGAGTGTTGCAGTCTTGTTGCTGTGGATTGACATAAGTTTAAATACTCATTAGGAAAACATTTATTGACTATTATTAGCCTTATTTACCAGCTAACTCCAGTTTTTGGAAGCATTTTACAGCATTATCAGACAAGGAATGAATTCAGAAAGTAAAATCTATTAGAGTATTAGAAGAAATGCAGGCCTCACTATCTAATGCCTATCATAAATACAGTTGTAATCAAAATAATTAACCCCCAATTAACAATCAGGTTTATCGTCAGAATTTACAGATTTACAGCTATTTGCAATGAACAAATCAAAAACAATTAAAATAGCTCTTTACAAGTGGTTTCTTCAAATTCAATTGAAAATCCAACTTGTAATCACTTCTCCAGTCTCAAAAACACCTTCATGGCAAGCATCTTCAGTACTTACTAGAACCCCCTTTTGTTGTTAAAACCTTCTGCAAACGAGCTGCATAGCCAGATAATGTTCCTGAGAAATCTTAGCCCAAGTTCAAGAGTCTTCATAGATGGCATGATGTTTTCTCCTAGGATTTTCTGATACTTCAATGAAGCCATCTTGCCTTCCGCATTCTGCAGCTTTCCAGTGCCAGAGAATGCAAAGCAGCCCTAGAGCATCACTGAGCCCCCACCATAGTTAACTGTAAACAGAGTGTTCTTTTTCAGCTTATTCTTCATTCTTCTTCCTCCTCCAGACATACCGCGGATCCTTTGAGCTTTTGCAGTCACACAAGGGTTTTTTACAACCTGTCTTCTCAGAAATGTGTTTGCAGCCATTGATTGCTTCCTTTTTCTGACCTGTCCAGGTAGTGTAACCACTGTTTCTTCAACTTTGAACTTGCAAACTATGCGCCCAACGGTGTCTCTAGGAACATTCAGTGCCTTCGCTATCTTTTTGTATCCTGTTCCTTGTTTGTGAAGGGTGATGATCTCTTGTCTTAATGGTCTGTGGACCATTCTTTATAACATGCAGGCAAGCATGACACAAGACAAACCCCTGACAATTCAAGTATTTTAAGTGGTCCAGCTCAAGTACACCTGGTGCAACTAATGAAGCCCTTTAGATTAGTTGCATCAGGTGTGCTTGAGACAACACCTGTTTTGCAGATTTGTGCTGTTGTGAGGGATTCTATTCAGGGGATGCATACCGTATATACTCGAGTATAAGTCGACCCGAATATAAGTCGAGACCCCTAATTTTACCCCAAAAAACTGGGAAAACGTATTGACTCGAGTATAAGACTAGGTTGGGAAATGCAGCAGCTACTGGTAAATTTCTAAATAAAATTAGATCCCCCAAAAATTATATTAATTGAATATTTATTTACCGTGTGTATATAATGAATGCAGTGTGTGTGTATATAATGAATGAGGTGTGTGTGTGTGTGTGTATATAATGCAGTGTGTGTATGAATGCAGTGTGTGTGTATGACTGCAGTGTGTGTGTATATAATGCAGTGTGTGTATGAATGCAGTGTGTGTATGAATGCAGTGTGTGTATGAATGCAGTGTGTGTGCGCGCATGTGTTTATATGATGCAGAGTGTGTTTGTGTATGTGATGCAGATTGTGTAACCTTGGTGGGGGGGGTGGGCATTTTTATTATTATTATTATTATAATATTCAATTTTTAAATTTTGTTTTAATATTATTACAAATTTTATTATAATATGATTTACATTTTTTTTGTCCCCCCTCCCTTGCCTGGCCAGGGAGGGGGGCTGTATGGTGGTCCAGTGGATGGGCTGTGCAGGAGGGGGGCTGGGAGCAAGCTGTTACTTACCTTTACAGCAGCAAATGTCAGCTCCCTTCTCCTCCGTTCCGGTCAGCTCCACTGTAAGTCTTGCGGTCTGCATGCCGCGTGGAGCGTTGCCACAGTAACCTGTGGCAATGCTCTGACGGCCACGGCTCTCGCAAGACTTACAGTGGAGCTGACCGGAATGGAGGAGAAGGGAGCTGACAGGAGCTGCTGTAAAGGTAAGTAACAGATTGCTCCCAGCCCCCAACAGGACCGTCAGGCTTGTAATGAGCCTGGCGGTCCTGGTCTGTATTATGGCAATGTAAGTTGCCATAATACAGACCGTGACTCAAATATAAAACTTGTCTTATACTCGAGTATATACGGTAATTTTGAGACTGAAGAAGTCATTATAAGTTGCATTTTCAGTTTAATTTGGGGAAACCACTTGAAGCATTTATTGTGTTAATCTATTTCAGTGGCTTTTATTTGATTTGTTTATTGCAAAAGCTGAAACATTTGCATACAGTCTGTAAATTTTGACAGAAAACCTGTTTTTCAATGGGGGTTGAATAATTTTGATTACAACTGTATACACAAACGTGATCTGAGTGAATATGATTATTCCAAAGTGGTTGAGTCTTGATATAATTATAAATGAACATGCAGCATTAGATATAGTGATAGAAATATGATCTTTTATTGAGCAATGATAATATACTTTGATATACATTGTCTCTCATTGTCTAACCTTTGTTAGCAATTGCTCTTTTTATATTCATTTAATTTTCTTTTATTTCATTTTTACCATGTTGGTATCTTCTTTAAACACCAACAAATATATAATCACAGATTAGTTGACTTAATGAATACTGCATAGTGGATAAATTTGACTTTTATTATCACAACCACTTTCAAAAGAGTGTTATATTACTACTGAGTTTCCAATTTTACATTTCTTTGTATTGAAATTGTTGTACTCATAGGAAGCCATAGTGCCATGAAAATAACTTTGTTCCTGGTACCATAGCTTCCCTTTCAATAATTTGCATGGATCCTCACTTGGTATCACAAGATTGTTTTTTATACTCAAGTTTGTTTGTGTTGGTTTCTTTTTTAGGTCTTCCATGATATTGTTTTTTTTTTTAAGTCCCTTACACTTAAGTTGTACCAGTTAAGAGAGTTTCACAGACTGGGTTCTTTTGTTTTTTTTTCCACCAGTCTTCATATTTGATATATTTTTGTAACTTATGGACATTCTCTAGATTTTTTTTCTGTAGTCCTTGACAAATGCTAAAATTCTAAACTGCTCATTAAAAAAACAAAATTTAACTGAAATTTTTTTCAGAATCCACAGTCCATTAGTTTAAAGCAATAAGAAAATCATATTAAGTTTTAGTTTTAAGATTTCTTTAAAAAATTTTACAAAACACTCCACTTTCTACTTTCTTGTGCATAATGTGACTCTCCTATATTTATTATAATTATAGCAATCAATTTATTTTTTTCGTCTGTCTCTTGATAGAAATTAAATGGATTTCTTGAAAGGATGAGAAAATGACTTTTCTTTGAAATGTTAGTTTTAATGGGTGCATATGCTGTAGTGACCTATTCTTTCTGAAATACTAATTTAACACCTGTTTTAGTGGCATTTGAAAGGACTTTTTGTATATGTATTTAAATTTAAATTTGTATACTTTTATACTCTTGTGTAATTTTTGTCTCTTAGTGTAGATGGACTGGGGTAATTTGATGTAGTTAGCAGGTTGGAAGTGATTTCTGGAAAAATAATTCAATATGTTGGAGACCAGCATGACTAAATTTGGATTTGCTGCAATCTTATGTCAACAATGCCATTTACTGGCTGACATAACTTTGTTTCAATGCCACTTAGCAAAAATTTCCAACCAAAGCACAAGTGATCCATTGGAATATCAGTAGGTCTCACAAGACAGCAGGTACCACAACAATTAACCATTTGTGGCTGATGATAGTGGATAGAGAGGTATCAGCTATACCTCACTGACAATGCCTAACAAGGTTGAAACGATCAGGAATTGCTGTTTCTCTCGTGCAGAGAGACCTATCTTGCATTATGAATCTGTTTCACCCTTTTGGGTAGGATTAGTCTGATATGCATATGTCCCGGTTCTTTTTGTAATGGCACAAGCTGAGCTAAAATAAGCTCGAGATCTAAATGGGGACCCACCAAAGGGCAGACTATTTGAGCTGTTGTCCATTCTCAGTATTTTCTTGCACCTTGTTTTTAACTCTC
Organism: Pelobates cultripes; assembly: GCA_933207985.1. Taxonomy (NCBI): domain Eukaryota; kingdom Metazoa; phylum Chordata; class Amphibia; order Anura; family Pelobatidae; genus Pelobates; species Pelobates cultripes. Next base: position 168,819,379 of record OW240917.1, read on the forward strand.
CCTAAGTTTAAAGTGTAATCCAGATGTGGACCCCTTGGTTACAGTCACGAGATGGGTATCAGCTATACCTCACTGACGATGCCTGACATGGTTGAAACAATCATCTGGGGTGGCTGTATATTTTGTACAAAGAGAGGCGGTTTGCATTTTGGATCTTGTGACAGATTCACCTATATTGCTGGTTCATTTGTTTCCCCTTTATTTTGCTGGATTCCCTGTTCGTATGCTCCTGTTCGTGAAATTACAAAATGCCGATTGAAACTACCGAACAAACGACCACCCAGGAGAGGAGTGTGCTGCTGGTTAACCTCTTGGCCCCAATTAGAACGTTGTGGTTAACCGCAGACACCTCTCCATTCCATTCGTATGGGTGGTCGTCGTTCGCATGTCGACCACGAGGCAGCGGCCATTTTGGGACACGAGAAAGCGTAGCGGTGTTCGGTACAAATTCTATGGAACTAAAAACGGACACTTTAATCTACCGAACACCGCTGGAAGCTGATGCCCCCCCTTCTATTTCGGCGAGGCATACGAACGCCGGTCTGTTCGGGAGTTTTATGCATTCGTATGGACCTTTACCCAGATAGCCGTCCCATGGAGTCATTCGTATACCGAAGGACTGGTGAAAGACTTTGACTCCATGGCGATTCGACTAGATACATCGGATCTGAGCGCTATTCGGTGGAAATATGCACTCAGATCCAGGCAGTCTGGGGATACGTTATACGAACTATATTCATTCGGTATTTTCTAAGTTATGTATTTTAATGTATTTTTATTACTGTATTTTAAAATGGCGATGGTCTCTATCCTAGGAGATAATTAGGTTTCTTCCCAATTATCTCCGAGGTAGAGAGGACGGATTTATGGGTAAGATGGGAAGGGCTTATATTGAAGCCACTGCGATTGGCTACTGTACAATATGTTTTACAGTCTTCCACAAGGTCCCCTCGGGGAGTGTCCACCTTGTGGAGACCTGCATAAATACCGGGCAGGTAGCCCCCATTAAACAGAACCTTATTTGACCCTCAAGACGGAGCTTGGTCTCGTTTGTGGGGGAATTACTACTGGGACAGCGCTTTCGTTATTTTTAGCTGTGGAAGGCGTTCGACTGTTTTGCTGATCAGGAATTGCCGTGTTCGTGAACTTCGTTGGGGAGTTTGGCGGTCGGCTGGATATAAACTGCATTTCTGGAGAAAGGGGATTATTCACTAAACGGCGGCTTCATCTACCTGGCGGTGAGTGTCTTAACAGATCTGTTTTGCCCTTTTGGGTGGGATCAGTCTGATATGAAAATGGCCTAGTTCTTTTTGTAATGGCACAAGATGAGCTAAAATTAGCTTGAGAACTGAGGGGGGACCCACCGAAAGGCAGGCTATTTGAGCTGGTGTCCATTCTCAGTATCCTCTTGCACTTTGTTTTGTGGTGGCTGATGAAGTTTAAAGATGCTTGGGTGCTTCTCTCTGATCTGTTGTTCCCGACACACTTAAACCCTTGAGATGCCATGCCCTGTTTAAAACCAGCTTCATCTTTAGTCATCATTAAAGGGGAGAATGGAAACTGCAGGTATAATCATGATAGACACATGATTTCTTTTTCTAAAACTCACTTTTCAATATTCCTTACAATTTCAATAGTAATTTTTTTTTGTTTTTGCAACAGGTATTGGGGGCCGCCACCCCACAAGGCCTTAACAGATACTACCTGAGAGAATAGGGCTAAATTTTAGATTATGTTAATTTTTAGACATGTTAATGGCATCTAGACTTTTAACAATAACGATTCTCACCCTTCTTTGGTGCAATCAAAGCAATGTAGTGCAGTAAACAGCACCCACCATGATGGCTATATCTCACTGACTGCACCCTGACCGGGTACGTCCGTCAATGGCTGCCTCCTAGTACTTGTGAGCACCATAAGCACTGCACTGGCACACCATACCACCACTGCTTGGTTGGGGTCTCGCTGTCCTCCACCCACCCTGGATCCAAGACCAGGATCCAACTTCCAATGGCTAGACCTCTCCTAGTCCAGAGAGCGAAGCAGGCTGCTCTTATAAGAGCAAGTGTTGTGATCCAAGGAGTATAGTAATTATAGCAATTCCCAGAGTGAATATAGCTCTCCAATCCCCCAAACACGAGTCTAGACTTATTGAAGGGTAAAAAGAATCTCAGTTTAATAGTAGCCACAACTGGCCTTTCATGACAGTCCCCATGCAAGGGGCACTCCCCCCTGGACCTGAGAGTAAACCAAAGTAGAAATAAACACACAATCACATTGGCTCTAAGGTCCAGGACACTCCCATCCAAAATAGGTCAATCCCTCCCCTATGCCTGGGAGATAATGGAGTCAAGCACTATACTAAACTCAATTATCTCCAAACACAAAAAACACAATTTTTTACAAGACCCCAAAACATAAAACACACAAAATCCACACACAAGTTACATCACCTGATAGCCCTGACCTGGGTTACCAAGATATCCAAAAATCAGCCAGATCAGTTCAGGGTTTCAGGAATTTCCTGGAAGTCTTATTTTTGACCGACCGCACGCATGGTCCTATGCCCAAAATAGTTCTATAGAATCAGGGCTAGCGCTCCGTCTAGTTCGGTAGTTTAAAAACTAACAAACTACCAAACAGAGTCAATGTTCTTATCCTGGAGCTTGTTCCCCTCATCCAGATGAACGATTTCACCAAACATTGCCCTTCTAAATTGTATAGAACCGAACCCAGGTAATAATGGAAGTCTAGCGGTGTTCGGGAGTTTCAATGTCCGATTTTAGTTCCATGAGATTCATACCCAAACACCGATGCCTGCGGTTCATGTGAACAAGATGTCCGCCACCTTGTGGTCATCCATAGGAATTGCGGCCACCCAGAAGAACAATTAGAACACTGCGGTGAGAACCGTTCCAAGGTGTTAATAGGTGTTGACAAGCTCCTGGGTGGTCCCTGGCTCGTGCAGTTGTTCGGTAGTCGAACAGGACAATGTTAGAATAGGAGGGAAATGCAATCTACTGAACAGAATAGAAAAAAGGCATTAACAAGGTCTTTTATAAGCCTTTTTGCATGGCCCATAGTCCTGAGACAGAAGGCTGGCAAACAGGCCCCTCCAAGAACACGTGACGAGTCTCAGTGAAATGTAATACTCTTGCCCCATGCAAGGGAATACTTAAATAGCTGTGTTTGTAATGGCATCCAGCAGCTCAGATTATGACCAGGGAGAAAGTTGACTGTCAACTGCCAGCAGCATTTTCTACAGCTAAACAATGTCTAAATGGTACAGCGTTGTAAGCATTATAAGCCTTGTAAGGCTGCACGGAGCTCTCACAAGTCCTTTTTTATTTTAATAGTTAAAAGCAACCTTGAATTAGATTTTTTTTTTCAGTCTTTTTTGGGACTGAAAAAGAAGATGGAAGAAAAAAAGAAGACATCTAATGATGTGAGTGTGTTTGCATAGGTCAACGTGTGTGTCTGCATGGGTCAGTGTGTGTGTATCTGCATCGGTCAGTGTGAGTGTGTCTGCATTGTTATTTATATTAATAAATATGAATTTATATATGTATATTATAAGCAGAATATAAAATTACTATAACACACAAGCATTGATATACATGTATATATTAATAAACATGTGTGTGAGGGTATGTTTATTATTTGGTTGGATTGTACCTGAAGTATTGTAGCAAGTTAGTGAGCTAAAGACTAAATTGAATTATACCTTGGAGAAAATTATGTTATCTGCATTGAAGGGACATTATAGTGTCAGGAATACAAATTTGTATTAACAAGGTTACTCTTTTTCAGGTCCCCCCGTGTATTTAAATTAAACAAAATATAATTAAAAAAAAAAAAAAAGTTTTTTTACCATTTTTCCAGCACTGAGGCTCTATTGTTGCTGCTCACCTATCTGTCTCTTGTAATGCGAAGAGGATAGAGGTAAATTGGGGACCTAATGTGCATGCACACATGTGCATTTGAACTTCCCCATGGACTTCCACGTTACATGTTTCTTATGGACTTCCATGTCACATGTTTTACATTGCAGGGTTAAGATGACAAAGACACTGCACCCAGACAACTTAATTGAGATAAAGAGGTCTAGATGACTATAGTATATGGGCTTCATAACAAAGGGGGTGACTACATACGCACATGTTTTAAAAAACAAATAGTTTTAAGTATATATTTTTCTCATTTCACTTCATCAACTTAGTCTATTGTGTTCTGATCCATCACACAAAATTCAGATTAATAAAACATTTAACTTAAGGCTGTAATGTAACAAAATAGGTAAAAAGTCAAGGGGGTGAATACTTTTGCAAGATACTGTTTGTAAAACCATAGAATTCAAAGAGGGTGAGCTTCCTTTTTTTTTTATAAGGCTGCACAGAGGGTGAACTTTTAATTATATATATTTTTTCTGCTCATATCTTTTTCCATTCTATTAGTTACTGCTCACTTGATCTGTGAACCAAATGGTAGGAAAATGCACCTATTATTGTCATGCAAACTATAAACATATTTATATTATGTATATATTTTGTAGTACATTGATTGGCTCTACTTTGTGCCCTTTTGGTTAATTTGAATAGTTTTACTAGAAACAATTGTATAAGGGAAATTCATCCAAACTAAAATTCTACACAGACAAATTTTGGAGAATCCTAACAGAATTTTTTTTTGAACTTTTAACTTTACCGTGCACAAGTCTAGTAAACGTAATGCATGAATGGGTTAATCATTACTTACTAGCCCAACAGATTCCAAGTCTCCTGGCTCATGTAAGATACCCCTAATGAGCTTTATGCCATTTAATGCCCAGTTTCCTTAGCATGTTTTACATTACCTAGAGTCAAAAAGACCTTAGTCAACCCTCCTCAATTAGTTAAGCTTACCTAATCTCGCCATGCTAATAATCAAAATTGGGGGGGACTAACATTTTCTAAAAATAAAATCCACCTGGAAAAACATATATTATAAATAACTGTTGATGTCTTCAGTGAACTCGGGAGAGGCCATCTGCATTACCTTGGGCAGTTCCGGCCCTGTGAGCAATAGTAAACTGGTAAGGCTGAAGACTTAGGAACCATCTAGTCACCCTGGCATTTTTTTTTCTTTGTTTTGCCTCATCCATGTTAAAGGACCATGGCCTCGATCAGTGTAAAACATCTCCCCAGTAAGTAATATCTCAGGGATTCTAATGCCCATTTTATGGCCAGGCTTTCCTTTTCCACTACAGAGTACCTCTGTTCATGGGGATTCATTTTCCGGCTCAGATACATGACAGGATGTTCCTCTCCTTCATGTACCTGGGAAAGGACCGCACCAAGGCCCACATCAGACACATCGGTCTGTACCATAAATAATTTAGTGAAATCCGGAGCCACTAAAACAGGGTCAGCACACAAGGCTCCTTTCAAGACTTGAAAGGCATGCTCTGCTTCCAGGGTCCACTTAACCATAACCGGGCCTTTTGCCTTAGTAAGTTCAGTCAATGGGTTGGCAATGGTAGTGTACCCAGGGATGAACCTGCGATAGTAGCCGGTTAAGCCTAAAAAATCCCTGGCTTGCTTTTTAGTTACAGGACGTGGCCAACTGGTGATGGCCGCTACTTTGCTCTCTTGTGGTTTAAGGAGCTCCCGCTAGTGTAACCTAGATATTTTGCTTCTTCTAGCCCTAAAGAACACTTAGCAGGGTTAGCTGTCAAACCGGCAGCCCTTATGCTATCCACAACTGCCTGAACCTTCATCAAGTGTGTTTGCACAGATAGGGGACTGCATACTCCCTGTGGGGGTGAAGTATCTTATCCATCATATGCTGAAATGTGGCTGGGGCACCATGCAACCCAAATGGCTGTACTTTATATTGGAACAACCCATCAGGGGTAGAAAATGCAGTTTTCTCTTTTGCTTTCTCTGTCAGGGGAACCTGCCAGTATCCCTTGGTGAGGTCCAAGGTGCTCAGATATCTGGCCTAACCTAATCGCTCTATTAGCTCATCCACACGAGGCATCGGGTAGGCATCAAACTTAGAGATATCATTACAGAAACATATTTCCCCATTTGGTTTGGGCACTAACACAATTGGGTTGTTCCACTCACTTTGTGACACTTCAAATCACCCCCAACTCAAGCATCTTTTTAATCTCTGCACTAACCGCTTCACATCTAGCCTCAGGTATCCTGTAGGGCTTCAGATTGATCTTCTTCCCAGGTTCAGTTAGGATATCATGCTTGATTATATGTGTTTTCCCTGGTATTGGGAAAAACACATCCCTATTTTTAGACACAAACTCCCTGACTTCCTGTTTCTGATGGGAGGCAAGAGTATCAGCGATATGCACCTCTGGACCCTGCTCACGAGTGGCTTGAGTAGGTTTATCTCTGGCTATGATGAGAACCTCTCGTTCTACCCATGGCTTCAATAAATTTATATGATAGGTCTGTTCTGGCTTCCGTCTGCCTGGCTGTCTTACTTTATAATTCACGTCACTGACCCGCTCAGTGATTTCATATGGCCCTTGCCAGCTGGCTAAGAATTTGCTTTCTACCGTGGGAATGAGAACTAGAACCCTATCACCTGGTTTGAATACCTGTAGCCTTGCGTTTCGGTTATAACTTGCTTGTTGGGCTTTCTGGGCCTTTGCCATGTTTTCCCTAACTATGGGAATTACTGCTTCGATTCGCTCTTGCATTTGAGTTACATGCTCTAGAAGACTAAAATGGGGGTATGCTCTTGTTCCCATGTTTCCTTGGCAACATCCAGTATGCCTACCATACATTAATTCAAAAGGTGAAAACCCCTGTGGAAGCTTGTGGGACTTCTCTTATAGAGAACATCAGGTAGGGTATGAGATAATCCCAGTTTTGTCTATCACCTTCCGCAACATAGCCTTTAGAGTTTTATTAAACCTCTCCACCAATCCATCAGTATGCGGATGGTATACTGAGGTTTTCATTTGCTTGATTCTGAGCAATTTGCACAAATCACACATGATTTTTGACATAAAAGGGGTTCCCTGGTCTGTGAGAATTTCCTTTGGTATACCCATCCTGCTAAACATAATCAGTAATTATGCCTCTGGATACCGTGTTGCATAATCAACAACAACTAAAATGTTCTCATGTCCTCTAGCGGACCTAGGCAACGGCCCTATCAGGTCCATTGCTATTCTTTTGAATGGAACCTGTATGATGGGAAGGGGTACCAACGGACTACGAAAGCCCTTATGCGGAGCTTTCAGTTGGCATTCTGGGCAGGATTTACAAAATGGGGCAGGATTCGTTGCCCTCATTTTTTCAAAACCAAGATGCCCACCTAACACATGGCTATGGGCTAGCTTTAAAACAGGGTTTCGGTGAGATTGGGGAACTAACAACTGTTCTACCTCCTCTTCCCCTTTCTTCTCTACTCGATACAACAGATTATTTTTCGCCATGAAATAAGGAAAGCTTAAGGGCTTGTCAGGGTCCACCCTTGTACCCTCTACTACTTGCACACATTCTCTCTTGCTGCTGTCAAGGACATATATTCCCATTGGGCTGCTCGGAAGTTACCTGGGGGGGGGGGGACTCCGAGATCCTGAAACTCCACTTCTTCTATAGGGTCTTCAGTATGGGGAGGTTCTACCTCATTACCCAGGCACACCAAGGGTGTCTCTTGCTCGGTACACAATTCACATTCTATATCGGAGAAAGGAAAAATATTATCTATACACTCTACCCCGGGTAGCTCCTCAGAGCGCATTTTTGGAAGAGCAGAGCACTTTTCCCATAGGTGGCAAAAATGGGGAAAGTCCCTCCCTAATACCACATCATATGGTAACACTATCCCAACAGAGCATTTAACCTGTCCTACCTTGGTTCCAAACTCAACCTCTGCCATGGGGGTATGTGTGGGTGTCACCATGTATACACACACAATATCAATCACTTGTCTGGTATCTAATTTCCCTGGCTGGAGCAGAACACTTTTTATCAAGGTAACCTCACTCCCTGAATCAATCAGAGTTTGCACATTCTTTCCTTCCATCCTCACCATTATTAAAGGCATTGCACTAACAGCAGTAGTCACCACACACATCTTTGAGCAAGTCAATACAGTCCTATGCAGAGCCCTTGTTCCTACATCACACTACATGGGCTCTTCACTCTATGGACAGTTACGTGCAAAGTGTCCAGGCTCATGGCATTTAAAGCACCGGCATTGTCCCTCAGCTTGGTCTTGTAGCCGTAATGGAGCTTGTGGGGACCTTCTGCCACCCCGTTAATATGGTCCAAGGTTCGGTACAAAGTTTTGTCCTTTGTTTCCCACTTTCCCGCTTATCCGGTTGTTAGCCGGTCGGGACTTCTGATGAGGATCAATACTGTATGGCTCCTTGGTGACCCAATACCTCTCAATCAGGCACATCATTGCTTCTGGATCCTGAGGGTCCCCTTGGCAGACCCATAGTCACAGTCCTGTTGGCAGGTGTCTGAGAAAACGGTCCATAACAACCATATCCACTATCTTGGTAGCAGGGTTGTGCTCTGGCTCCAGCCATTTCTGCGCCAGCCTGAGCAATCCATACATCTGGGCTCTGGTAGGTTTACTCACGTTGTATGCCCAATTATGAAACCTTTGGGCTCTAATGGCTGGTGTTACACCTATGCGCTTTAGAATTTCAGCTTTAAGTTGCTTGTAATCCTGGGTCTGGTCGGAAGGTAGGTCTTCATAGGCTTTTTGGCACTCCCCACTCAGACATGGAGCTGGAAGCCCCACCCGCTGGTCCAATGGCCATCTTTCCCAGGCAGCAATCCTCTCAAAAGTGGTGAGATAAGCCTCCACATCATCTACCTTTGTCATCTTATGCAGGAAGTCAGTGGCACGGATACGGGATCCCCTTTCCCAAGGGGGGCTCCCTGCAGATGACAATATCACTCTCTGCAACACCTCAGTAAGGGCAGCTCTATCCATCTGCTGGGCTTCCTTCAGGTTCTCAACCTGTGTAACCAGTAGACGATTTGTTTCTTGTTGTACAGTGGTTGCCTGTACCAGAGCTTTCACCAGTTCCTCCATTATAGAACCAAGCAGGTAACAGTCTTAAACATACAAGTAGCGCTGTGCCTTTAACAGGTCTGCCAAACAAAAGTCCTCAATAAGCAGGTTAACAGATGACTGGCTCACCCACAGACCCTCTATGTGCTAACATGCCTGCATTCTCCACGATATTGTGATCCTTGTCTGCAGTTAGCACGGTCCTTTTGGGTACAAACATTCACAGTCTTTAAAAGTAACTTAATTCCAGGCACTTTATTGTTGAGCTTCACTACAGAGACAGCAGTAAAGAAAGAACAAAAAACAAACAATAATGTAACACAAATCCCTATAAACAAAAACCTAGCTCGTCTGAGCACTAACATCAGATTCCCTGTCTCTCAGGGGTTAAACTATAACAAAACAATATTGGTTTCACCAACCTAGTGTCTTTGTCAGCTCTCTGCACTCCAGTGTTTAGCCAGCCTGCTGCTTTCAGCCTTCCAGAGAGAAACAAACATTCTCCCCAGGGAGGGATTTATTCCCACTGCTGCAGCTGATTACCTGCAGCTGAGCAGTGGGTTGGAGACAGTCCAAAACCTGGTCTGGACCTAGTCTCCCAGGAACAAAACAATAAACAGCGGAGTGGAGCACTGGCCCACCCTGCTCTCCAAATGCTCCACCCCAGGGGCCCATAACTAAATATTAGTTTAAGTTATATACATACAGACACACACACTCCCCGTAGGGTTAAAAATCATATGCCTCTCTGAACAATTTAGTCGAAATATAAACTCCCTCATAGACCACTCCAGTCACCTTATCACACTAGGTACACAATAGCAGAGGCTTGTGAAGGCCTTTTCTCCATGCATCAGGAGTTCAGCTCAGTTTGAACAATGAAAGAGAATACCCTGCACTCCAACCCTCTCTCAAATAGATAATTCTAGTGAACTTCCTGACAGCCATGCTTTAGATTTTGCTTTATGTTCTTCCAAAGCTAAAATCAAAGATTCTAGTGCTATTTTATGGCTCAGCTGTATTTTTAATTTTTATGTTATTTTAAGTGATTTCCCTAACCACATTTGTTTGCAGGGCACTTGTCCTACTCTTACCCCCAGAGAACAGTAGGATTACATATTCAGATTTATATCAGGCCATCATATTTGCAGTCTAATGATCACAAGTAATCACAAAGTAGCGGTGACGGTTCAATGACAATGCAAGTATAATGTACTGTAAAGCATTATAAGGTAGAATGACGGACAAGCCCCATCACTAGCTCATAGCCTTCAACATTATTATAGTATTTGAAAAACAAGTACCGCAGCATTAACAACATTCCATTACAGAGCATGGATAGAAGTAGCAAAGTATAAGAACAGAAAGAAAGTAGGAAAAAGAAAGATTAGTGTTGTAGAAAGCTGAGAGATTTCTATGTGTATTAATCATTTGGGTGGGGGTGTTAGAGTGGTGGGGCCAGAGGGTGATACACAGTATCCAGGACACTACTCGGTACCATGTGAGGAAAACCTGGCCTTTTCCAATGACTGCATGTGCGGCTAGTGCCAGCTAGTCTCTACAGGGGTGTTTACTGTAAAGCCTGCTACCTGAATTCAAAAGCCTCTATATCCCTCACCTGCATCCGTGATTGCAGTAAACTGTGTATGGGAGGTTTTCCCATCTCTGTGGGGAGGCAGAATATAACTGTACAGAGAAAATGTTGTAACTTTTTTTTTTAATTGTTAGCCCTAGACTACATGCGGAATCCTGTTCCCCCTCCCAGTGCCACTAGCGTAATCCTCCCAGGATAACCAGGTATCCATTATACCTCGGCCTCTGTTGAAACTCATATATGCCATTTTCTCGTAACCCTACCGTTAGTTGTAACCTGTTTAAGCACCTCCTCCCTCTGTGGTGTCGTGGTCGACTTCCATTTCCTGGTGATTGATAAGTTTGCTGCTACCAGGATGTGGAATGCGAGCATACCCTGGGGTTTCATTAGAGTGTCCGGCAGCATAAAGAGCAGGAAACATTCAGCTGATGGCTGCACTGTCTGACAATTACAGTCGTTACCACCTCCGCTATCATCTTCCAGAAAGGGCATACTTTGAGCACTCCCACCATATGTGTATCATCGAGCCTTTCTCTAGGCCACATCTCTAACATTTGTCCAAGATGCATTTGAACATATGTGCTAATCTAGTAGGTACCAGATACCGCAGTGTTGCAATTTTTCTCATAAGTTCTAAGTGTGAAATACAACGGGTGTGTTTTTTGTGGATAAAAAAGCCTTGCGCCAATGTTTCTGAGGGATACTGTGTCTTAGGTCTTTTTCCCATTCCTTAGCGTAGCCAGGTAAAGGGGATTTTGTATTGTACAATAAAGCATAATAACATACCAAGATACCTTTCTTTTTTGGTACTAGGCCAACACACATTTTCTCTATTATCGATAGTTCAGAGGACTATAGATTCAATAGAGATGATGCACATCTGGCTGTGCCCCAGGAGTGTGGATCTCAGTTGGAGGTAAGACAGGAACTGTATGGGTGGGATGTCATGATCTTTTTGGAACTGTGTAAACTGTTTTAGGCTAGACCCTTCCCACAGGTGGATTAAGTGCATCAGTCCCCTATCCTCCCATTCCCTGCTGTCAAACGTGGATATCATGAGTTTGAAACACACTAAGGGTGTAGCCAATTATATTGGACCCCAGGTGGTTATTTTTGTTCTATACTTGTCCCAAGTGCGCACCATAAGAGCAGTAGTAGAGAGAATGGCTGTTGCATGTGGTCTAATGGGCTTCGGTATCTACAGTAAGGAGTGAATACCCCTGGATGGTGCCCAGTTTGATTCAATCTCCGCCCATTGTGGAGATGTCTTGGGGTCCGTGGTTGTAATCGTATGATTATAGTTGTAAGTCTGGACTCCCCATGCCCCCATCCATTAACTTTCCCATCAACGTGCATTTTGGAATCCCCCCTTTCGTCTCCCATACACAAAATGGTTCACCTGCTTCATGAACTGTAGCTTTGGAAGAAGCATCATCTTAAATGCCACGATGCGACCTATCCACGTTATATGTTTATCTTTCGATTTTTCTAAGTCTGATCTAATTGTGGAGGCAAGTTTGCCGTAATTGGCCGTAAAGAGGTTCTGAGGGTTTTTGGTGATCTTCACCCCTAGGTATACAATGTATAGTCATAGTTGTAAGTTTGTTTCAGGAGTTGTGTCGAGTTGTTTCTTTGTGTGTAGGTAAAGCCTGGGTCTTGGTCGTGTTCAGTTTGTAGTAGGAGTATTTACTGTAATCCTGTAATATCATTGTAAGGGTCAAGAGTATGCCGTCTGCAAATAGACTCAGTTCATCTCCAATTTTGATGCCTGTAATTTTGGATTTCGTCCTTAATTGTATGGCCAGTGGCTCCAAAGCCAGAACATACAGAAGGAGCAACAGGGGACATCCCTGGCGTGTGCCATTCGTTATTATGAATGGCTCCAATAGAAAGCCACCATACGATACACTGGCTATTGGGTGGATATAGAGAGCCCATACCACCGCCAGAAATCTGCCTCTAGAAAATTCCAGTTTAGGTTGTCAAAGGCTTTCTCTACATCTAAGGAGATCATTTGGCTTTTATGTATTGAGTACAAAATATCCATTACCTTTCTAGGTGTCTCCCCTTCACGAACCCTGCCTAGGCAGGGTGAATGAAGGATGGCAAGATTCCCTTGAGTCAATTTGGCGAATAGTTTAGCGTCCGAATTAAGTAGCGAAATTGGTCGAAACTTTTTACAATTAGTTGGGGGTTTTCCTGGTTTAGGAAGGGTGATCACTGTCACCATCAGCATGTCTTTGGGTAGTCTTGAGAGCTCAATCGCTTCGTTGAACAGTCATAGGAGTGTGGGGTCAGAACGTCTTTACATTTTTTTTAATATACGTTTGGGAGGCAATCAGGTCCCAGTGATTTGTTTGAGGGAAGATTGTCAATAGCCATTGAAATTTCTTCTGCGGTAAAGAGTGTGTCTAGATTGGCCTGTTGTGCAGTGGAAAGTACAGGGGTACCGATGGGCCCCAGGTATAATGCAATTTATTCCCAGGGTGCATGATGTAGGGAGTTATCCTGTCTTAAATTATACAATTTGCTATAGAAGTGAGAGAATTCAGTGCTGATCTCTGAAGGTCTGATGATCCTGACCCTCCCCCCCAATGAGACTATATAAGGATTTTAAGATTGAGCCCTTTGGTCTTTGAGTTTGGCTGCCAGAAGTTTACTTGCCCTATTACCTTGAGTGTAGTGTGATGGTTTCGCCTCAGATATTTTGGATTATAGGAGTACAATCTCGTTCCTGTACATTCGGTCTGGCTTGGCCTGGCTTAGTTTGTTTTTAGGTTTTTATGTCTATATTTCCATATTTGTATTTGGAGTTGAGCTTTCTTTTTGACATGTGACGCTTGTTTTATTATTATCCCCCTCAGCCTTGTGTGCCTGCCAGATAGTGTCATCGTGCACGTCCGATGTGTAATTTGTGGAGAAGTATTCCCTGATTTGTCCTCGGGGCTTGTTAGTAAATTCATTGTCTTGAAGGAGGGACTCGTTCAGTCTCCAATGAGGTTTATCCTTAAAATTGAAGGTGTCAGATATGTCCATGATGACTGGGGCATGGTCTGACCATTCTATGTTTCCTATGGAGCAGTCCTCTACCTGTGACAATAATGTTTTCTGTATGTACCATCTATCTATCTATCCTCATGTAGCTATTGTGCAGTGCAGAAAAGAAAGTATATTCCCTGTCTGGTGGGTGGGTCGCCGTCCATGCATTATACAGGTTATGAGCTGCAAAAAGTGTGTGTAGGCGTTTTGCTACCCTCTGTAGTCGTGCAGCTCTTGCAGGGGTTTTTTGTGAGGAGGAGTCCAGATTTGGTTCCAATGTGCAATTAAAATCTCTGCATAGCAGTAACATGCCCTGTACCTGTTCTATTTTCTGGAATACTTTACTGAGGAAACTAACCTGATTGTCGTTAGGGGCATAACTATAGTGTATGTGCCTCCATTGATGTTCGCTACTATGATAATGAATATATCGTCAAGGTCTTTAATGGAAGTTGGTAGCTGATCAAAATGGAATCCCCTTTCGATTTGGAGCCAGCTGATGCATGAAATTGGTGCAGGAATTTTCTATTTTGGAATCAGCATGGTTCGTTTCTTTCATAGTGCCTCTCTTGTAGGCATACAATGTCACCTTTGAGTTGGGTAATTTCTCTATACAGTGTGTGCCGTTTAAATAGGGGAATTAAGCCCTGTAGCATTGTGAGATATTAATCTCATGGTTTGTAATGAAGGATATGTACAACCCCTGGTGGTTCCTAAATCTGTCCCCCTACTCTCCAACCTCCTTAAAAGTAGTCTCTGCAAAGTAGAAAGAGAAAAGAACATGGAAATGTAGCAAACAGAAGATATCCTAGAGAAGGAAAGAATACTGGTGATACCTTGACCAGGATGGTCGCCCTCTGGCGATCTACAGTGGGTTTCGAGTGTGCTGAGTGAGACCTTTCAGCGCCCTTGGGGGTATTCGGTGGAAACCAAACAGGCATGGTCGCCACCAAGGCTTACTCTGCACAGATGAGACAGCCAGGCAATGTAACCAAACATAGTATATGAAATACGTCAAACAACCGGTAAACCAAATATAACAAACAACTTCCTCGAATGCGTTATAGGGGCAACATTTTCAAAGGTTCCCACCTTCACCCTGTTAACTACAGCGTAGACCCCATCCACTGTTCAAACATTAGTGGCTTCATCCGACCTCCCCCAGCTGTGTGCTTGTCCCCTGAGTGTGACCTCTATCACATATTATACCTGCTTGAGAATTAGGGCATGGGTACCCCACTATCTTCCCAGACCTGTATGGAGAACTAAGTCCAATGAGCCACTCTGATTTTGGCCCACACTTACTTACAAAGTGGGTAGGTTGATGTATACTTCCCCCCCCACCCCCAAGCATTAGTAAGTATTGGCTAGCTATGGGCCATACGACACGTTTCGTGGGTCCATGTTTAGGGGTTTGACTTTCAATGAATGCAGCGCCTATGGAATTATACAAAATACACAATAAGCATGCTCACAGATACAGGGGGGCCCCCCTGACTCCCCCCCGCTGCTCCGTATCAATCTGTTCCAAGCCGTGTCCGTAGTCTCATATCTGTCATGTGTGGACAGCACTCCGTGGTTATCATACCAACTATATTGCGGTATCACTGAGTTAAAGTCCTCCCAGCCCCGAACGATTAAACAATAAACTCTAACATTATCTTAGAATTCGATGAGGGGCACAATGCCGAAATCTAAATGTAGCGAGAGCTGTCAGTTTGATTTTGCGAATCAGGAAAAGATTCAAGTATAGGCTGATCATTGGTCTTGGGAATTGTGATACCCCATGAACCTCACCCGCCTTTGGTGCTTTGGGAAAAGTGAATCAGTCTCGGACTGTATCTCTTAGTTCTATAGCAACACAGTTCGGTAATAGGCATTTGCCTGTTCACGTATAGTTCATGTTTTTCTTCTGACTCTAGTGGTAGTCATTCCACATCAATCAGCGCTTCGCTGTTGCTAGGCCAATGTCGGCACATTTCGGTGTGGGGAATTTGTGTATTTACATGCAGTTCATGGTTTGTTGTGCGGCTTTAGCAGCAGGTAAGCAACTTCTGTAAGCTTGTTCTTGGGATAGGCGCTGTGGCCTTTTTGGACTAGTTGTTTGGTTCTGAAATGATATATCCCACTGTTTCAGCACAGTATACCCTTCCTCCAGGTTTTACACTTGGTAAGTTTGTCTATTCCTACTTATCAACAGATGCGTGGAGAACCCCTATCTGTAAGCCACTTGTTGCTTCCAAAGTGCCTTAGTGATGGAAGTGAAACTCCATCATTGCGCCAAAGTAGTAGGTGATATTTCGGCAAAGATTTGGATCTGCGCATAAACGCCTGACAATTCCTTTGCAGTTCTACTGGCTCGTAGTATGGCCTCTTTAATGTGGTGATAGTGGACTCTAAGAAGTACATCCCACAGTGTAGTTTGTGGGGCTGCCCGTGCTTTCACCACCTGCTGTACCCTGTCAAGAAGGATCATGTCAGCTGGCATATCTGGGCACAGTGTGCGAAACAGCCCCATGGCATAAGATGTCAGGTCACTCACCGCCGTGGACTCCGGTATGCCGCAGAGACAGAGATTGTGCCTGATGAAGCGATCTTCAAGGGGGGTCAATTTTGCTTCATACGCAGCTAGCCATTCTTCCATTTTTAGCATTTGGTCAGTTACTGAGTTGTGAGCGGTAGCGATCTCGTCCATTTTGAACTCAAGATGCGAGGTAGGGGTGCCAATGTCCTGTATTTCTGTTTTCAGATCTAGTATGGATTAATGGAATTTGGCAATCAGTTGCTCACCTTGCGTGTTGAGAATCTTTTGGAGAAGTGTAGGGGTCAGTGAAGCTTCCCATTCCCTAGATTCATGGCTCTCCCTGCCTTCCTGTTCTGCTTGCGACTTAGCCTGCATTTTGGCCGTGAAGAAGGAGGATTTGTCCCCTTGTCTTTTCTCTTTTTGATGAGACATGTTCCAGGTCACTGTTGTCGTCAATAAAATGATTTGCTCCGGCTGTTATGCCTGTTAAGCCGTTTGCCTGCCTGGAGCTCTGCTCTTATGAAGGCCATTCCATGCGGCATCGGCTCCGCCCCCCAGATATTTGATCTTTTAAGAGGCATATAGGAAATGGGATGACCACTTCTTCTTCTGGTCCAGCCCCACACACTGGAGTACCTATGACAGCATTGTATTTTACATCCACTATAAGTGTTCCTCCAGCTCAACTATCAAGCGTAAGAGGCTGACTGGACTACAGAGGATAAATGTTAAGGCTTCTGGAACTACCCAACTAAGCTAAAAAAAAACACACATATATTTGAGTGCTATAAATAGGCGCCCCCTACAGGACAGGTGTCTGTAGGTAGATTTTGATTCTGCCTAATGGGACATTCAGCCCAACCTATAGGACATATCTACATGTCTCAGCAGCAGAAAAATATTCAACTTCAGTAGAAGAATGGGCTGCCAAGGCTTGATTGCAGCTTGCACAGCTTTCAATAATAAAAAAAATGCATATCCTCTAATGTACTTATTATGTGATATTTCCTCAGTATAATTTGCATGAGTGTATCCTATAAATCTAGGATTTCTGATGACTGATAGTTTTAATTTGAAATAATCCAAAAACAACCTTTTGACTGCAGTCCAGCCCCACTTCCATTGGTGTAGGCATCATTTTAACATATTGTAGTCCTAAGCTTTCATACAGTTCTAGAACCTTTTGTTTGTGACTGAGAAAAAAAAATGTAAAACAGAACAAAAGGAACCACACTCACCTCCATTTAAAACTGGGTGCGCCAAAGCAGAACCAGCAAATCCAAACCACATATGGTAAAAGAAGAAAAAATCTTCAGGCACTCAGCCATAGTCAGATTTATTGGATCAGGAAAGGAAAGCAATGTTTGACCTATAAATAGGTCTTTATCAAACTACCAAATGTAACTGCTGTGGTTCCCCTATTTAC
>OW240917.1:168846234-168992996 GCA_933207985.1 Pelobates cultripes
GTCCAAGATGCATTACACACACAGCCAGACACACACACACACACACACACACACAGTCAGACACAAACACACACACACAGTCAGACACACACACACAGTCAGACACAAACACACACAGTCAGACACACACACACACAGTCAGACACAAACACACAATCACTCACATTAACACTTTTTTTTATTTTTTTATCTAACCCCCCCCCCCAGCTTCCTTACCTTTGTGTATGCTGGGGTGGGGGGAGGTTCCCTTTTTCCCTGGTGGTCCAGTGGCTGCCGGTCGGGCTGCTGGCGAGGGAGCTCTTCCTCTGAGCTGTCTGCTCAGCTCCCTCACGCGCCGCAGAGTGAGACTGGGAGTCGGAATATGACGTCATCAACCTGGCTCCCAGCCTCACTCTGCGTCTGTTGAGTTCAGTGAAAATGTATTGTATAATCTTAGATTATAGTAGACTTGCAGCAGGAGATGCAGGGAGGAATTAAACCTCTTACATATTCCATGTTCTGATCCTGTAAGGAATAGACCTTTGCTCTAACCAGACTGTTGCAATAAAGTAGTTTTACATAACTCCACAGGTTTTTAGATTCTATTGTAAGAGGGTGATCATTTCTTACAAAGGACTGAGTCACAAATAAAATACACAGAGAAGTATGAATACAATTACTATATAGATATATTGTATGCAAAAACAATTGTTTTTTGAGTATGCTAGAACATAATTGCGCATGAAAAACAATACAATAAAATAAAATGAGACAGTAGTTAACACATGGGTTTGAGGGAAAAAATGCAATCACAATGCACCAATACAATGCAAAAGACACAGGAAGCTACATCTCATTAAGCACAATAAGCAATACATTCAAATAAGTACAATAGTTTGAATCACAGTTTAGATTAAACAAAATGAAGAGATTAAGCATTACTAAATTCAATACATAACCTCCAACAAAGAAGAAACCCTATTCAACAAACAACAATAAGAAATAATCAGAGGAAGAATACATTGGCAGGTCCCAGAGCATAGTTTCTATATACAATCTTTATGAAGAAGTCTCTTTTTGTCTATTAGCAGCATTTCTTCCCCAGGGCTAACTCCTTGGAACTACTGCAATCAGAGTGGTCTGTTTATGTTTTCTTATTTGCTATTTATTTATTTATTTATTAACTCCTTAGTGACCATGGACGTGTCAGGTACGTCCGACAAAAAATGGTCCTTAGGGACCGCAGACGTACCTGATACATACGCGCAAAGAAGCTAGAGCGCTAGAAGTGATCATGATCTCTTACAGCAACTCTAATGGTATTACAGCGATACCTCGATGTTGAGGCATCGCTGCAATACTCCCCTTCACTGCCGGTGGCCTTTGGAGAACACCGGGTGATCGCTCCCCCCAGAGCGTTCACTTCTGGGTTGCTCCACATGGAGCACGGCAGTGAGACAGAGCATGGGAAGCCATAAGGCAGGTTGTACACCACTGATTATCTGAAATTGAATAAATTGACGTCACCTTGTGCGGACGCCGAGGATATGTGCTCACTAGGGAATAGGGAGGAAGACTATTGGTGAAGTGCAACTATGGCTGATTTGGGTTGCCGCAATTGTATTGTAATTTGATATTGTTTGGCGGGATTTGTATAGAAGAACGCACAAGGCCCCAATATGGCGCTGATGCGTTCCACGCTGGAACACACAGTATGATCACATGTCGATACGCCGCGTCACTTCCGTGCGCCGCGCGCGTTCCACAAGTGGTAACAGAAGACCAAACACACCAGGAAGCCATTGACTCTAAGTAAGTTACCTATATAAAGGACATTTTAAAGACTCTTTTACACTTTTGAAGAAGCCTGTAGAAACGCGTTAAGTGTGACTTTTTATAGCCATATTGTTTTTTATACATTGTCATTAAATAGTATTTTAAAGCTATATACACCTATTTATTATTTTACTTCAAGGTCATCATATCCTTTAGTGGGGATTATACCACTTAAGCCAAATATACTAGAGCAAGTTTCTGCTCTAGTAAATGTGAGTACCATACTCTTTATTATTTTTTTCTTAATTTTTACTAAAACATACTGCACTATTGGAGTTTCTTTTTATGTTTTTTACATTGCCGTATCACTGGAATATTGGAGATATCTGATTCCACATAGATCCTTAGACGGGGATTGTTCCATCCATGCGAATTACGGTAGAGCTCCTGGTTAGCTCTACCAAATGTGAGTGCAAATTATCCTAATTTACTTAAATACCTCTCTCAGTTTTTTAACTATACTGCACCATTGTGTTTCCTCTCTGTTTTTATTTTTGAGGGTATATGAAAATTGTTCAAAGAAAAATATTCTGAATGTACGTATATTTTATTTAGGGCGCGGTTCCTCTCTCGCTCTCTGGTTGAACTGTTTGTTTACAAGGTTGGGAATCCTTGTATTGGTTACTGCAGCCACTAACTTCTTTCTTTTTATTGGAGTGAGCACCTATCATACTCTTTTCTATCAAAGGTAACATTACTAATCTGGCAAATTTCAATGTGAAAAAACTGAAAAATGGAATGTGCTATATTTGACCCTTTAACTTTCCAAAACACCATATAAACTGTTAATGGGGGCTACTGTTGTACTCGTGAGACTTTGCTAAATCAAAATATGAGCTTTTTTTGCAGTAAAGGCTAACAGTATTATGACATTTTACAGCTAAAATGTGAGGCGGAACTACAATTAAAAAAAAAAATTAAATTTCTCACAGTTTGTTTTATTTTATTCATAATAAATTATGTTTCATATATAAATATTTGATATTAAATGAAAGCCCTGTTTCTCCTGAACAAAATGATATATAATAAATGTGGGTGCATATAATATGAAAGAGGTGAATTACGGTTGAACAGACATATAGCGCAAATGCCAGGTTTTGTTTACATTTTGTTTTGATCAGAACGTGTACTATTGACTCCGTCCTGAAGGGGTTAAAAGGTGCCAGTGTTTATTAAAAATGCTCCTGAGTTGTTTGTTTCCTAGAGGGATCTAGTCTTCTGTCTTTACCCAGATGCAGGTTCTGTAAAATGTAAACATGGTAATTACTACACTTTTATCAAGTAGATGATCATAACCTATGTAATCTGTCACATACACTGAAACAAAACTTTTCTCTCATAGTCCATAATTGATTTGTGCATATAATTATTGTATAAAGTTATACAATATTTCAGCAACTTATGTATCCATTTTTTTGGATTATATGTTATATTATGTAGAACTGTATTTTGCAGATAGAATAGAGAAAATCAAATAGAACACATAAATAGACAGTAGTGAAGATTTTTGACGCTTGGGTTTAAATGGTTGGGCTATTGCACAAGGTAGCTGTGTGATAACTGAAACACATCAATACAAATCAGAATTAGATAGTGTGCTCTAGACAGGGGCGTTTTAGCCGCGAGGCAAACAAGGCATTTGCCTTGGGTGGCATTTTTCAGGGGGCAGCAAAAAACGCTGCCCCCAAATGCCCAGGGCAAATGCTTTGTTAGCCTCGTGGCTAAGAGACATGCCGAGCGGGCGGACGGCGCTGAGCGGGCGGCTGGCGAGGGAGCGCTTCCTCTGAGCTGTCCGCTCAGATCCCTTGCACGCCGCAGAGTGAGGCTGGGAGCTGGAATATGACATCATCTTCCGGCTCCCAGCCTCACTCTGCGGTGCGCGAGGGAGCTGAGCAAACAGCTCAGAGGAAGAGCTCCCTCGCCAGCCACCCGCCCAGCCCAGCCCAGCGCCACCCGCAGCCACTGGACCACCAGGGAGATAGAACCCCCCCCCCAGCATTCCCAAAGGTAAGGGGGGGGGGTAAATAAAAATAAAAAAATGTGTTAATGTGAGTGTGTGTGTGTCTGTTAATGTGTGTGTGTTTGTTAGTGTGTGTGTGAGTGTGTCTGACTGTGTGTGTCTGTTAGTGTGTGTCTGACTGTGTGTGTGTGTCTGTCAGTGTGTGTGTGTGTCTGTTAGTGTGTGTGTGTGTCTGACAGTTTGTGTCTGTTAGTGTGTATGTGTGTGTCTGACTGTGTGTTTGTGTGTGTCTGACTGTGTGTGTGTGTGTCTGTTAGTGTGTTTGTGTGTGTCTTTTAGTGTGTGTCTGAATGTGTGTCTGTTAGTGTGTGTCTGTGTAGTGTGTGTGTGTGTCTGTTAGTGTGTGTGTCTGTTAGTGTGTGTATGTGTTAGTGTGTGTGTGTGTCTGTTAGTGTGTGTGTTTGTGTGTGTGTCTGTTAGAGTGTGTGTGTCTGTTAGAGTGTGTGTGTGTCTGTTAGTGAGTGTGTGTGTGTGTGTCTGTTAGAGTGAGTGTGTTTGTGTCTGTTAGTGAGTGTGTGTGTGTGTGTCTGTTAGCGTGTGTATGCGTATCTGTCATTGAATATGTGTGTGTGTATTTAGAAGGCGGGGCGGGGGGAAGGGTTGGGTGGGGCTGGCGTGGGGGGGGGGTGGAGGGGCGCCTGAGTTTTGTCCTGCCTAGGGCAGCACAAAACCAGGATACACCACTGGCTCTAGATACAATCTGGACAATATGGAACCAAGCAAACCTGTGTGAATTATTTTTTTGTGACAAAATGAATTTATTCAAACATGGGAAACAAATTAAAAGTGTTGACGGCTAGCATATCAACTAGATTCTTTTCTGTGCCCTGTCTGGCTTTAAATCCTAAGAAAGTTTCAAACGCTAACATTCATCAATAAATAGTATGGCTATATAGTAAAAATAAAAGAGGAGACATCTCCAATAGATCAATATAGACACAAGAGCAGAGGTGATAAATTTACCAACAATAAAACATTTCAAATTAAAAAAATAAAATAAAAATGGAATTGCAAATCCATTTCAATTCATGTGTTCCATAATCTACTGTGTTATTTATCAGTTAAATTGTGAACAATGTTATTGTCATGAAAGGGTAAGAACAAACCTGGATCACAACAAATATTTATGTGTACCATTTCTTAGAGTGGCAAGACTAAGCAACCCCTAGGGACCTTCCCAATAGGTACCCCTCCCCCCAAAACCCAATCTATATCACAAATACAAAAAGATAGAGCTGTAACCTAGAAGAGGAAAAAGATAACATAGTGTAATACATTTAGCGATATACTTTAGTGTTAGGAATACAATACTGTATTCCTAAGACTATAGTGTCACTCTGCTCCCCCATCTCCTTGTGGCAATCAAAGAGTTAAAAAATGATTCAAGCACGAAGGTCCCTCGTTGCTGGTTTTGGTTTACATTGAAGGGTTAAGGGGACAGGACCACTACACTCAGACCACTTAAATGAGATGAAGTTGTTTGGGTGCCTATTGCGTACCTTTAAGTGAAAGTGCACCAGAATGCAATCACATAGGATAATGATATTGAGCCTTATTACATTAATTATAGAATTTTCCTTTAGATCATGTTGAAAACATACATAACATGCAAAGGTTCAAATATAATTTTTTTTGTAAATCTTTATTTTTGTTGTGTACAAAGATAAAAAAACATGCTTGCAATGCCTCAATAGCAAGTGCAAGTGCAACTGAAGACATGATCCAACATTTGATGGCATTTGAAGGAGTCTGCACATTTTTTTTGTAAATTAAAATAAGCAGAAATAACATACGTGTCTGAACATTAGATGTAAGTAAGCTTTCATACAAGGATTGTGTCCCTGACACGTATATTGTAAATATCAATACACCCAGGAGGCCCCCCAGAACAGTGATCAGTTATCAGGCATCACATGTATAACATTTAACTTTTGTCATTTAGCAGATCTAAAGCTTAATGAAAATAATAAAATCACACTGTTTGGGAGCTTTTAGATTAATGTAAATAAAAATAAAAATTTTAGAGGCAATAGACAAGCAAGCAGGATTCCCAATTCCAAGTCATCCCATACCCCTCCGTGGGAGACCAGAGTTACACTTCGGAAAGGCAGTCGTCTGGTAGACGGGCCTTGGTGAAGGCCACAAGTATTTCAGATTGTGATATTAAATGCCTCTGCGGAAAATTAAAAACTCTAGATGGAGCAGGATAGGGCTGCAGATCATGCTGGTATGTTGCCATGTGGCATCCTGCCTCTATGATGTTGTGGTGGCTAGAGTGTCTCCGCCATCTCCACAGCTGTCAGATTTGCACATGTCGCGGAGCTAAGTCCGCCGCTGGAAGCTGAGCAGGAGATTCTTGGGAGGTCATGCTTGTAGCCCCTGGAGGTCATCTCCATGCTGGAGCTTACTAATCTTGCTCTTCAGCCATTGCCAGAAGTTGACAAAGATTCTGTCCAGCCGGGTCTCAAAATCATGACGTGCGTCGCTTGTGGCTGGGAGCCATGCGGACTCCACCATATAAGGTGAGTCACTGTTGATTTCGCCAGCTGTGATGGTCTCCCTTCCCAAACCTACCAGGTCCTGGTAGCCTCCCAGGTATGGACCAGGTGCACCCATTCCGGTCCAAAGGAGGGAGAGGGGGGCTACGGGGCTCTTGTATTGTAATCGGGGCACCTCTGGGCTGCAAGATCAGCCGCCTCTCCCACCCTGTGCTCACTAAGCCTCATTTGCTGAAGTGGAGTGGACAAGCTCCCGACAGGTCGCCAGCTGCTTCACAGTATGTCAAATTAGTCAAGGAGCTGACACTTTACTTGGTGTGTGCCACTCAAGCCATACGAGGCTGTAGTCAGCTCGCTCGTAATGAGTCTCTTCACCATGATAGTCGGACCCTGCCCCTGCAAATGTTCAAATATTAATGATCACATAATGAGTCTGGCTATTAATACATATTAATATAATATATATATATATATATATATATATATATATATATAGTGATATAACATATCACATGACAATATCTGTCTGCCACCAAACTACTGTAAAGTCCACCCACTGTAAAGAGCTGTGGAATTTATTGGCGCTATATAAATAATAAAATAATAATAATAATAATAATAATAATACCTGCATCTCCAAAACCAGAGTAATTTTCCAGAGATTCTAGAATATGAAGTCACATATAGACGTTGAAGATTGGGACTGTGCCAAAGATTCCAGAATATGAAGTCACTATAGACTTGGAATCTTGGGACTGTGAAACATTTTGGTGTTAGCAGAAGATTGGTTGAGTTGATAACTCATTGGGGTTAGTATTATATCATAATACTGATTTTATTTAATTTCTTTCAACAATAAAATCAAACAAAGTGTGGCTACAGGGATCTAAAGGCTAAATCTCAAAGGTTCTATTATTATTTATGTTAATAGAATGTAAAACAAAAAAAAAACACTGTTAAGAAAATCCAAAATGTATGATTCAAGAAAGAGAATAGCATCAACATAATGGTTTACAATAATGAACATTTTTAAACTAAAACTATGTTCTCTTTACAAGGTGCTACATTCTAAGAGGGAAGTGGCAGGTGGGCTGCAAGGTGGAACATATTAAAAAGAAAATATAAAATGCCATGGTGACTTTTTCAACTGTGTTTTTTTTTACATTTATCATTTTAACTTTTTTTAGACTATATTCATTAATATTATAGAAAATGTGCTCCCCTTCCATATTCTCTGTCAACTAGAAGTAAATGAAAAGTAACTATAATGTTACAAAAGACTATTTGACATGGTGAATTCAAAACACAACTAGGGCCCTCACTCTGCACTCATTAATTGGATGTTTTTCTTTGTATATTCAATATAACAGCTTGACACATGTTCTTTTATGCCCAATCTGTAATTTCCCAAGTTTAAAAAATACAATTTATAGTTAAATACATTGTTCCTGCTAATATTTTTGCATTATACAGCAAACAATTCTGAGTGAAATTTTTTTTTTTTATTCCTGTTTCATTTTGGCTTTGCTCACTTCTCACATTTAAAATATGCATAAATTCTTGATTTGGCAGGTAATCCTAATAAAAATAACATATAGCATTGGGGGTGTCCGTCTAGCAATCAAGATGGCCGCGTAAGGCTTGAGCTCCGCGGCAGGAGGGGATAAGCACTGCAACAGCACTGAGATACTAACGTGTTATGCCCAATAAAAGACAGCAAAGGATTTTCCCAACTGCCCCACTGGGTTAAATACAAATGCAAATGAAGCACTTATTGGTGGAAACAGAAAATGAGGGCGATGGCGGAGGCCAGTGGAGACAATACCTTTGACTCTGGATACTCACAAGATATAGAGACAGACGGCGACATGCAATCTCTACTATAGAGACTCCCCACAAAAGCTAATATTATGGAAATGTTCAGAGAGATGGAGGCCTCGAAACAAAATGACATCTCCTCCATTTGTGGAGGGGTGGAAACGCTGGGAGCTAAAGTAACAGACCTTGAGGACGAACAAGATCTAACCCTCACTGTGGTGGAACAGCTCTGGCAGCAGGTATCAAAACAGCAGGACCAAATTGCCCATCTCGACAACAGGGAACAAAGGAACAATTAACGTGTAAGGGGGATCCATAAAATAACGACCCCCGAATGGAGCCCAGATAGCCCACTAGCTATCTCAATGAAGTGGCTTGCGTGCAGTGGCCCTGTCGTTTTAACCCTGTAATGTTTACATTGCTGGCTTAAATCCACCTTTAGTGGCTGCAGTATAACAGCCACAAGAGGTACACCACTTACCACTTTTGTTCAGCTTCAAGATTTACCATTAATGACAACTCGTTGTACTCTATCCTTAAGCCAATGTTCTAACCAAGAACAAGAATATTCATCTAGACCAATTTATTTTAGCTTGAACACTAATTTAATGTGAGGTTCTGTATCTAATGCCTTGGCAAAATCCAAGTAGATCACATCTACTGCAACACGCTGATCTATAATTCTACTTACAGCTATTTTGTAGGCACAATTAGCTTTGAACCTGTAGGTGGTTAATCTGTAACTGTTCATTTGTGGATATTGTATCCTTCATTTAGATAGGACAGGTTACAGTCATTCTTTTTCCCCCTTCAAAGGTTTCATTACTCTTCACTGTTCCTTCTCATATTTTGACAAGGCAATCTTGAGCTGTTTCAGCTCCCCTCTAGGTAACTCATATTTTTTTTCTTTTTTTCTTTAGCGTGATTAGTATTTATTTGTTTTTATTTTAGTGTATTTTTGTTATCAATACAGTATGTTTTAAGATTAACTGGGATTAAGACTCTGAGATATCCTCCCCATGATCTTGGGACTTCCTTTCGGAACCCTTGATCATACTCTTTATCTATTTAATTTTTAATTAGGGTTATCCTCTATTTGGATATCCAGAAGACACACACACAGTAGCCAAATCTAGGGGTCTGCTTTTTTGTTTGTTTCTAGCCACTTTAATTGCCTATTTGCAAGCATTATTGGCTTCCTTATATCTTATATAGGATACCTCTAATTTGTCTGATTTAAAAGCTTTAAATGCTCTTTTCTTATTTTTAATCTCTTGTTTTACTTCCCTGCTTAGCCACATCGGTTTCAATTTGTTTTTTTTTTTATATTTATTACCCAATGGTACATACTGAGAAATGTACCTTTCTAATAATTGTTTGAAGAGATTCCATTTATCCTCAGTGTTTTCTTTACTAAGGAGTTTATGCCAGTCAATATGTTGTAGAACTGCCCTAATTTTATTGAAATTGGCTTTTCTAAAATTATTCATTTTAGAATACCCAACATGCTTTTGCTTTTTTGAGTTTAATTAAAAAAATACCATATTGTGATCACCATTTCCCAAATGCTCCCATATTTGAATGTTGGTCAAAAGATCATCATTGTTTGTTATAACAAGATCCAGATATGCATCCTTTCTAGTTGGTGCTTGTACCAGTTGTGACACAAAGGTGTCATTTAACACATTCAAAAACCTGATTCCCCAGGCTGAAGTACTAGTCCCTCTATCCCAAGTTATGTCCGGGTAATTAAAATATCCAATAATTAATGTGTTACCCAGATGTACACCTTTCCCAATTTGCTCTAACAGTTCTTCCTCATTAATATTTACATTAGGTGGTTTATAACATATCCCAAGCAATAATTGATTTCCCTTCGTTTGCCCCAAGCAGATATCTACCCATAAAGTTTCCACATTTTCTTTGTCACACTACACATGCCTAAGATTTGACTTTAACTCATTGTTGACATACAAACATACCCCACCACCTTCCTTGTTTTTCCTATCCGTACTAAATAATGTGTACCCATTTAAGTTAACTGCCCAGTCATGTGTCTCATGCCACCATGTTTCTGCTATGCCTATTATATCATATTGCTTAGTGTATGCTATTGATTGTAGTTCCCCCATTTTGTTATTTAGGCTCCTTGCATTAGTAAGCATACATTTAATATTATCATGAATCACTTTGTGCAAATTTTTATTGCTGTTTTATACCTCTCCTGTTCTAGTCTTGCCCCTCCCACCATCTCCACCCTGCTCATGCTGAGCTAAAGCCAATCTCCTTTCTGTCATATCTAAGTTTTGTAGATATCTATGTCACTCCCCCCCACCACTAGTTTAAAATCTCCTCCAACCTTCTAGCCATCCTATCCTGCAGCATAGCAGACCCTCTTTCATTTAGGTGCAATCCATCATGACTATACAGGCTGTACTCAAGCGCAAAATCGGCACAGTGCTCTAAAAACCCAGAACCCACCCAGACCACTGAAGTTGAACCTAGGAAGTATGAGCCCAATTACAGTGCAAACCATTTTGTCCCTGAAAAAAGGACTATGCCCCTGAATGGTGTCATCCCTACCATGAGTAAATCATTATCTTGATAATAGTTGATAAGCAATTGATATGAGTATGCAATGATGTATAAGGTTCTTGGGGCAGAGGGGGAGGAGGGGTTGGAGCAGAGGTCAAGTGCCTTACGAAAATTTTATGCTGCGAGAGCCTCGTGGGGTTTATCCAGGAAAGTCACTTTAAAGGCCCAAATACCCCTATACTTAGGAACCATAGATTCCCATTAGGCTATTACAGCAACTACACCTAGGCTAAGTCAAGATGCACCGTGATTCTCTTCTCAAAGTCCTTGAACTTTAATCCATCTTCCAGTAAAACGGACCCAGATGGGAGGTTCCTTTTTGTCAAGGGTTTGATTGCCAATAAGACGGACATCATTGTGAATATCAACCCCCTAACTTTAAACAACATAACGCCCTATCCCACATATTGACCACATTAGAAACTTTTGCTGAAGGCATCACAATACTGGGAAGCAACTTAAATATTACACTGGACCCACGGCTAGACAACTCAACAGTCACCACACGACTGGACTTATGACACAGATGTAAAATAAGGGCCCTACTACATTCTCATAAACTCATTGATTGCTGGCGGGTGCCAAACAATCTTATTTGCACATAGATCTCCTCCTTCTTACACATAGACATCTGCACCTACTCTCTCACACATCCATCGCTCCCATCATGTGGTCAGACCACGCAATGATTACTCTCTCCACAGACATTCACACATTGCTACACAAACTACAACAACTAGATCATGAACATAAACAATTTCATTCCCCCAAAACTATGACTCAATTAACCAAAACTAGACATAAACTAGCTAACTAAACACAGCTACTACAAAGATGGCAACAAATGTGGCAGACAATTGGCCCAGGCACTGAAACAAAGACATCAGTTGACATATATCTCTAAAATCAGGAACACAGATGGGCACCTAGTATACAAATCAGAAGATATGGCTAAAAAGTTCCACAAATTCTGCACTTAGCTATATAACATATCAAAAAATAATGACCCCCAAATGGAGCCCGGATAGCAATCTCAAAGCTATCTCAATGAAGTGGCCCTGTCGTTTTTTTTTTTGTTTATAAATTCTTTAATTTTTAGTTTTTCTTTCTCATACATTATTCCTATAATATTTTTTTATTAATGTGTTTTTTAACACATATGAATAATTAAAAATTTTACAGTGTATAATACAGTATGTAAACATATATTATTTCAAATATATTTCTCATACATGCATACATCCATTCATACATGTCCAGGGGAGGGGAGGGATGAAATCTCATAAGCTTTGTTATTTATATTGAATTGAATAGTTAGAGGTAGTTTAGGTATGTTAATCTTGTGGGTTATAGGGTTGCATAATTATATATTTCTTCCATTGGTCCCAATATGTCTCATATTTCTCCAATGTACCATTTACTAAGAAGAAACTGTGTTTCATTTTGTATTGATATAATATTTGATCACATATAGCTGTCCATTTTTAATTTATGGTTTTCCAATTTTGAGCTATTACTATTTCAGTTGCAAAAAGTATCTGTATTACTAAATATTCTTGTGCTTTATTACACTGTAGGAAATCTATATTCCATAAGAACATATATGGAGTAAATGTGTTACTATTAAATATTACTCTTAAACAGGACTTAATTTCTGATGTATTTTTTTTTAATTCTTCACACTCCCACCAAATATGTGCTATAGTACCTTTTTGTAGATGGCATCTCCAACACTTATCTGAATTATTTCTAGAGATTTTATTAAGACAAATAGGAGTCAGATACCACCTATAGATCAATTTATAATGCAATTCCATTATAGAAATAAAGTGGATCATACGAGACACTTGAGAAATTCCTTTGAACCAATCTTCCATTGGAAAGACAATATTTAGTTCAGATACCCATTTATGTATTGGTGCAGGATTAATTATTGTCTCAGGTATTGGGTAATTAGAATTTAATAAAGTTAGAATTTTAGATAGTCATTTTTTTTAAATTTTTTTCAATTTGACCATTTTTATTTTGCCATAAGTCAAAGGTCAAAACATGGGGGATACAGAAGAGAAGAGGGGGAGGGATTCAAAAGCGACACTGTTCATACAATGATAACGCATCTGATACACTTAATGTCTCTGGAACATTAGGTGTGGAATGTGGCAGTTATCTTTACATTGCCACCTTTGTTAATTAGTAGCTTATTAACCAAATAGTTACTACAGGACTGTTGTATAGGTACAATATTAACCATCTACATTTTATACGGTGTGTTGTAGGATGAGGAAGTTGTGTATGTGTTAACTAATGGAGCGTAGCTCTCTTCTCCCAGGGTCCAGGCCTGCAGGGACAAACTATAGACACCAGAACCACTTCATTAAGCTGCAGTGGTTCTGGGGACTATAGTGTCCCTTTAATGTGAAGTAAATTAGAGATTAGTGTCACTATTAATATACTAGATTGCCAACTTACAACCAGATGAGGATGGTGATGGGCTCTGGCTGCAGTCTGGCTCCACTGGTCTGGTGTAAAACAGGATCTCTGGAGGCTGTTTGTAACTGTGGTCACAAAATTCAAAGCAGCTCCATTTTTTGGGGCCTCTTACACCGCTCAAGGTCTGGGCCCCAGGGCCTGACGGTGAGAATGCCGGCGATAGGGACGCTGATGCCTAGTTCGTCTTAGAGAAAGAGCCGGCCCTGGCTGCCAGTCTGTCCAGCCATGAGAGATATTTTCCCTCCCATGTGTGTAGTGTATCTGTAAATGATCTGACTAGTTTAATGAAGTTTAATTTGAACAAATGGGGCAGGTTGGGGGTTATAAGGACCCCAATGAAGGTAATCTGATCTCTCCTCCAATCAAATGAGAAGGTTTCATTGAGGTGTCTTAGTTGGCACTGGCGGATTCCTATGCCCATGACCTGGGATTTGATGACGTTTTGTGTATAGTAGGAGTTAATGCCTTATTCTTTAATGTTATCCATAAGGTTTGGTAGTGAGATTTGTGGTTGGGTCAGCATCAGCAAGACATCATCTGCAAACAAATTGATTTTATATTCCCTGTCACCTACGGTTACTCCGTGTACGGATCTGTTGGCCCTGATTGTCTCTGCAAGTGGTTCAAGAGCCAGTACGTACAACAAAGGGGAAAGCGGGCATCCTTGCCTCGTTCCATTTGTAATGTTGAATGAATCCAATGTAAAGCCTGCCGTGACCACCTGCACCGATGGTTTGCTGTATAAAGCCCCAACCACCGAGCGGTAATGAGATCGGGCGAAAGTTTTGTGGGTGAGTGGGTGGTTTGCCCGGTTTGGGCAGCGTGATGATGTGAGCCTTCAAAGCCTCTGGAGGCAGTGTTTGTTTTCTGACAGCTTCGTTGAAGGCGCTTGTGAGGTGGGGGGCAAGGATTAGTTGGAAATATTTGTAGTAGTAGTTGGCGAACCTGTCAGGGCCCGGGGCCTTATCTGTGGGCAAGGAGTCAAGTGCCCTCAGCACCTCTGTCTCTGTGACCAGGGCAGAGAGGCTGTCTTGTTGGGTGGGGGTGAGTGTGGGTAGGTTAACTTGGTCTAAAAATGAGGCTATTTTAGGTTCTTGGGGTTGGGTTGTGTTCGGGTCGTCCCTAAGGTTATACAGCGATTCTTAGTATTTAGCGAACGCGTTGCTAATGTCTTTGGGCGCCACTATCTTCTGTCCATTTGGAGATATCATGTATTTTATTTTTTGGGCCGCTTGCTGTGTCTTCAGTCTTTGTGCTAGCAGTCTAGAAACTAGTAAACCATATTTTTAAACCATTTTTGCCGGATGTCCAGCTAGGCACCAGGTGGCGGTGCGTTGGGGGTGGGAGCTAACGGCTCCCATCTTGGCTACGGTCCAGCGGCCGCGGCCTACATATTTACTTGGCAGGTTACAGTGACCCTGTTGAAGATGAACTCATATATCAGGCTCTTACTTTATTTTTTTGTGTCTGATGGTATACATTGGTAGAACGTCAGGGGGGGAGGGTACACACTTCTGTGTGTACATTTATACTGTCTTACTTTGGTATGGGCCATCGCTCCTCTAGTCTTAGTCAATGTGCCCCCCCACCCCCCAGTGCCCATCTCTCTTCCAGGCCCTGTCTCCCAGGGGGGTGTTGCTGCCTTATCTCGCCTACCCAGCTGCCCCCCCAGATCTTAGTCCCCCCCTTCCCCTGATTTCAGTGCCCTTTGCAAACCCGTGTGCGAATTCTACAGTATTACACATACATTATTCTGTCAATAACTAAATAAAGGAGTTAACATTGCATTGTTTATACAAGCCTGAGACCAAGCAGCAGGATTTTTCTTTCTCAGGCTGGGTTTCACAGTGCCCTCTCAGGGCGGTAAGTTAGCGTTTGACTTTCCTCCATAATGGAGGGAGTCTCTGAGTCTCTTTTGTTGGGGGTTGTATTTCTATACCCCAGCTCCTGAGAATTTTCACCCCGTCTTCTGGATTCTGCAGGATGGTCGTTTTCCCGTTCCTCTGTACCACCAATTTCACTGGATATCCCCATCTGTGCGGTATGTGTTGTTGGCGGAGTTGCATGGTGATTCCTGCGAATTCCTTCCGATATTTGAGTGTATAGGCTGAGAAATCAGCGTAAATTGCAATGGCTTGGTAGGCCGTCGGTAAGTCCGCTTTGTTTCTTGTTCTATTTGCTCTCATTACTTCTTCTTTTATATGAAAGTAGTACAATCGTAACAGCACATCCCTGGGCGTTTCTGTTGGTAAAAATGTGGATTTTGGCACTCTATGAGCCCGGTCCATAAGAAACATATCTTGGGGCACGTCTGGGGCGAGGGCTTTGAACAATCCCACGAGGTAGGCTGTAAGCTCTGTTGGGACTATACTTTCGGCGACGCCTCTGATGCAGAGGTTGTTTCACCTACCTCTATCTTCTATGTCAGCTGTTTTCCCCTCCTGTGCCTCCATTCTGTCTGAGAGGCTGTCTAGTTTTGCCGCCATGGAATTGTGGGCCTCTTCATATTCCGCCATTTTGTCCTCAATCAAGGCCGTTCTGTCTCCCAGCTCCTCAATTTTGAAACGGATGCTTTGTAGAGCACTCTGAAACGTGAGCTGGAGCTTGTCTGCCATAGTATCAAGCATCACCTGCAGGATCCCCTGCATGACTGGTAGGTCGGCAGCCGCCGTTTCCTGGGGAGAGATCTGTTCTTCGTCGCCGCCATCTTGGGTCTCGCCTTGCTGGCTGAGGCCTTGAGTTTGGCTCGCCCTTACCCCAAAGAAATTGTTTTTGTCGCCCCTCTGGTGATGTTGCTTGGGTTGGGACATGCTGTAGCTGCGGGTTTTCTCCGTATCGGGTCACCTTTTATTATAAATTACGGCCTTTGCAGCACAGAGCTCTGGCTACATGCGACCGCTTGCTCCAGAGTCCAGGACACGCCCCCGTCATTTTTTTTTTGATAATAAGAGAAAGCGAACATATCATCTAGTCAATGGTGAGACAAGTATTCTTTATACATCAAAAAAAAAATTAATGTTAAGTAGGGAAATATCTCTCTATTCAAAAGTGAATATCTTTGTTGAAGTAACTTAAAGGACATAATGTCCCCATCTATTAAGATATCTGACATTTTTTGGATTCCTTATGTTTTCCAAGTTAGTAGATTTAAATCAATTATATCATATAAGAGTACTACAATTGGAGCTTCATACAATTATTTATTTTTTTAATGTAAGTTTCTTCTTTAGTTTAATTAAAGTAGTTATTATATCATTAATTATTGGATCTAATATGGACTTAAAGTCTATTGCTGACAAATTTGACCAAAATATTTTTGAGATATCCCGTAAACCCATATTCTTTTTTTCAAGATGGACCAGTCTAAGTCTTCTGTTTTCAAATTTAAACATAGAATAAAGTGATTTAACATAGCTGCTTCATGTTGATAATATATATTAGGATATGCCACTCCTTCTTTTTTTTTAGTCTTAAGTAAGATATAATTGGATGCTTTTGGATGCTTTTACCTCCAAATATAGTCTTTAAACAATATAGCAAATTTGCCCAATAATTAAGAATCAACTCTGAGAGGGATGGTTCTAAACAAGTAGAGAATTTTAGGAAGTACATAGGCATTTGCAATGTT
Organism: Pelobates cultripes; assembly: GCA_933207985.1. Taxonomy (NCBI): domain Eukaryota; kingdom Metazoa; phylum Chordata; class Amphibia; order Anura; family Pelobatidae; genus Pelobates; species Pelobates cultripes. Next base: position 168,863,099 of record OW240917.1, read on the forward strand.
TATTTGGCCTAACCATGATATTTACAATCCTTTACGGAAGGAGAAGTATGATGTCAAGTTATTCAACAATTCCATATAGTTGAATGCTACCATACTGGGTATATCTAGTTTGATCTTAATTCCCAAATAATCTATATATGTTTTTTTACAGTCAAATTGATATTTAGATTTCATCTGCTCTAAGTTAGTACTAGAAACAAACTTTGTAAAAATTTTAGATTTCTGAACATTAATTTTATAATTTGAAATTTTACGGAAATAATGAGTGTGTCAATTAATTATACAGGGTTTGTCATGGACAGGAAGACATCATCTGCATATAAAATTATTTTGCAGTTACGGATTCCTACCTGTAGTCCTTGAATCTGTTCATTTCTCCAAATTAAGATAAGGGTGCCAAAGGGCATCCCTGACATGTTCCATTTGATATAGCAAACCAATTTGATTCAAACATTGGATCAACTACTTTGGCTGTTGGATTTGTATATAAAGACATAATATTATCTTTAATTTTTGAAAGAGATACAACAATGGTTAGGAGTGGAACAGACCAATCCACCAGAGTCGTAGTGGTTGTCCGATACTACGGGGCATAACCCCAAAAACGAAATAGAGAAAGAAGGACTAAAAGGTGGCAGATTAAATAAACAAGCCACCCATATAGACCTAGTATCCTTAAGGGAGAAATTGCTCTAAATTAAATAGATGGAAAATGCCTAAGTACAGAGCAAAAAAAGTAAAACTATCTAATCTTTATTGGTCCCTCATAAGGAACAGAAAATATAAAAATATAGTAAATATAACTGTGTACTAAATAGGTGATAAACACACAAAAAATTGTGATACTAAATAATAAACAAATGTTAAAAAGTAGGACCAATTGTCCTCTCTCCATAATAGATCCAATTTATAATGTGGATAGTGTCTAGATAATATGTTGCAAATAGTTGCATAAAAATAGACACTCTGTATAAACCACTAAATAGATCTTAGGGGGGTATAAATATATCTAATATAACCCCTATAGTGGGGCAAGTGGTTATATAGACCCTCCAGGAGGATATGGAAGAGTATTAGGAAAACGGGTATTTGTGGCAAAAGGTGATAACACTCCCCAGATATACCAAATCGATCTCAAGATTAACACTGGAGGATAGAGATTAGACGCAATTGCAATACCCTGAAATAAAGAATAAAGAATACATACATATATATGTACAATAAACGAAGCAGATTATTCCTTTTGTGTTGCATGTAATTACATCCTTGATCTTAAATCTTTCTCCAGTGTGAAATGATTTAAAATCAATACTTTTTTTGTGTGTTTTCGCACTAGTTCAACATGCATTACATGATCCACATCTATAGAAACCATGGCTAAAGACGCGAATGTATGAACACATATACAACATAAAAAGAGGCTTCAAAGAAACGAGTAAGTCACATGGTGCCGACCACACAAATCTGGCATTCAAGGAGGTGAAGCTACAAGCGAGAGGATCGGTGGACGGCGAACTCGTTTTCAACAGTGATTTAACCCACGAACTGTGAGCCAGTGCAATAGATTTGCAAGACTTTTTATTTGTATTTTAAAAGTTTTTTACTTATTTTATGGATATCTAATAAAGTGCAATATTGGAGACTGAAAAAAAACATCTATCATTGCCATTGTTACATACTGAGGGGCTATTTAAGTCCAAGTATAGTAAATTACCTGAGATTTGATACAGGTGTGGTAGAAGTGCACTTTTACAAGGTGAGGCCTCCACATAGGGTGTACATGGTGGAGGTTCCTCACCCAATAATATCACACCAGCTTAAGTTTCTTTCCTCTTAGATGGTCCTCTAACCTTCCTAGAAGTGTTGGAGAAATCTAGAATGGGTGACGGCATATTCAGTGAGGATTAAAGGAGCAAAAAGCTTCTTAATAAAAGACGCTGGACATTATATGTCTATATAGTGAAAAAATATATGCCCTGGATTGGTTAAACTCCCCTCTTCGGGCATATATTGAAGTGGAGCGCTCGAGTGATATAAGTGCCAAAGTTGGTTACTTACATACGATATGTATGTGGTATATTTTCGGTATATAAAAGAGAAAAAGGAAAAAAGTCACATAGTACAACACTGTGAGAATAATTTAGGAGAAATTATAAATAAATGGGTTCAACTCACATTGATTAGAGCCTACGATAGGACAGGCTCAAATCACACACATTTGTGTGCCTACTGGTGGCACTTTACCCTTTTGTGGTGTAGATGGTAATCCTCAAAAAAGAAATATAGATACAGAGAACTCTCTGGTGAAGTATATTAGGACTAATATGAATATAGATACGTAAATCAAATGGTTGCTCACCTTTTATAGAGCCCTTTATGCCTGGCTCTAGGAGTAATCGCCTGGGTGTCTATATAGGGGACACCACACTCTTTAATATAGAAGCAATAGTGAAGGTAGTCAAAGGGGACTAAAAAAGTACTTTATTTCCAACAAACTAAAATAAAATTAGCTAAAAAATACAAGAAAGTATAAAAAAGTATAAAATGTTCAAATACTGTCCACATGAGCTCCTTATGCCGATACGCGTTTCTTCCAAACTTCTGGGCTTCCTCAGTCAGTCTTACTGCTTCCTTCTGTCTGTTAAATAATCAGTTGCAACTCTCCATTGGTCCATTCAAATTTCAATTATCCAATCCGAATGTTCCTACAATTATTTGGTCAATCTCAGCTATACACCTGTGTAGAGAATGTGAACGCGTTTACCGTAAGGTCACTTCCGGTTCACTCGCGTCCATGTTCCTTTAGGGCATTCGGGCGCGACAATCTTTATATACATATATACACAGTTTTCAAGTTCTATTATATATATTTTTTGATTGTACCCAATTTTGTGCGCTAACTTATTTGTTCAATGATTCAGATGATAAAAGATTTTCATTTAACCTCCATCTTGTTCTAGTCTTATAATTGTTACTATTACTAATCTCCAGAAATACTGGAGCGTGGTCCACCCAGATTATAGATCCTATTTCCACTTTTTTAAAATATTTAAGACCATTCATGGAGGTTAAAAAAGAATATATGCAGGAATATGATTCATGGACCGCAGAAAAAAAAAGTATACTCACAGTCATGTAATACACGCCAACAATCATATGAAGAGTTAGATATTATTATTTTTTTTTAATTCAGTATTAATAGATCTATTTACAGATTTTTCTGAAACTTTATAACTTTGGTTTTTACCTAACTTGGAATGAACTACACTATTATTATTATGTTATTATTTATATAGCACCAACAAATTCTGCAATGCTTGACAGTGGGTGGATGAGCAAATATGTAGTTGTAACCAGACAAGTTGGACACACAGGAACGGAGAGGTTGAGCGCCCTGCTCAATGAGCTTACATGCTAGAGGGAGTGGGGTAAAGTGATACATAAGGTAAGGATAGTATTAGACTAATGACAGTTGCAAGAGAGGAATCAGTTGGGAGCTATTAACAGTTTAATTGATACGCTTTTATAAGAAATAGTTTTTTACTGATTTTTTGAAGGAGTGGAGACTGGGTGAGCATCTAATGGAGAAGGGAAGTGAGTTCCACCTTGAATGGGGCAGCCCTTGAGAAGTCAGAGGGGCAGGCTTTGAGAAGTCAGAGGTGGGAGTACGGACAGAAGATATATGTAAGTCTTCAGTAGAGCGTAAGGGCCTAGACGGGACATACTTGAAGTCTCCTCCTATAATTAATCTGCCACATATCATAGATTCTATTTTATTATATAGATTTACTAGGAATTTTGATAACATCCATTTTCATCCAAAACTTGATGTATTACTTCAACTTTGATCTTATCTGATATAATAATTGCAACTCCTTTTTTCTTCTTTGAACCTAACAAATTTGCATGGTCACATTTGGATACTTATTAAATTTCCAGAGTTTATTATAGTCTTGGATCCAATGTGCCTCCTAAATCATGATGATATTTTTTTTGTATTAAAAGATTATATAAACAACCTCTAGCGTTCAATGTAGTGACTAGCGAATTTAACTTACATAATGTTAATCTTCAGCATTTTTAATTGAGTTGTTTCCCTCTCTCCCCAGAAAACCCTAAAACAATATAAAACTAAACCATTCACACTACATATCATTCTCACATACATAGAGTTGTTTAAATTTAACATTTCACAACTCATACCCTGCTGCCGCCGCAGGAATATCTTGAGTGCTGAGTTTATATATTTTAAATATGAATTAGAATTTAGGTGGGAGGTAAGTTAGATAGAATTTGAGATTTAGTAATTATAGTTATTTTATCAAATTCTGGATTAGAGCAGGCAAGTAAAAATGTAAAAAGAATATAGAAAGCTCACTAAATTTTCAATGATAGTTCTAATAATGGTAATATTACCTTACTCATAAAAGTGTGTCCTTTGTCATCTGATATATAGATATTACTTTCCATCAATTATATGTAGTTAACAGTAATGAAGTATTTAAATTTAGGTGTATATATAGTTATTCCCTTCTACAAAAGTGATATTAATAATAAGTGCATTCTTCTTATAATAATTCATTATTTCTTATTAGTACAATTAGATGTACTATTTGTATGTTTTATATTTGTGACTTAACAATTCAAATCTTATTTGTCTTTTGTGTTACTAATATTCATAATTCAGTAACCATCATATATCCTTTATAAACTAGTATGTGAGTAAAACTTTCTACTAATTAGCTCTGGTTTCCCAGATTGGTGCATATAAAAGTGTATATTATATAATTAATCTCTTCTACAAAAGTAGAATATATCTTATCTCATTAAAAAATTATTTAAAGATTTTGTGTAATAATTATCAATCATTTTGTGTTATTTCTATTATTATTTAATAGTATGTAATTAAGTTGTATTTTTCTTTATGTACACCTCTTAATTGTGACCTTTAAGCCATATGTTGATAAAAAAAACAACTAAATATAATTTGTTCAATACAATATATTTTCTTCTTCTCAAATTCTTAAGTTCTTAAATCTTCTTGTTGACGATATTCCATAGATTAAGCTTTTTGTGAAGATCTTTAGGGTCTGAAAAGGAATATATACCTCCATTGTGAGAAAGTGTTATTGCCGTTGGAAATGTCCATCTATATCTTATTGATTAGATCTCAAATTTTGTGTCTATTCTGAAAATGTTAATCTTGCTGTTCTAGTTGCATAGGAAATATCTTGAAATATTCTAATATATTTATATTTATCTAAAAATTATTTTTTCTTTATTGCTGCTTGGGCTATTGAGCTATTAAATTTTTTGTATAATAGCTAGAAAACAGAACCAAGGTATCCCTTGGTAGTTTCTTATCTGTTGTTTTGGAATTAATAACTCAATGGTATCTGTCGAATGGATGATCTTCTAGCTTTTCGGGGGCTATCAAGGACTCAAAAATCTCTTGTAGATATAGTTCAAGATGGTCATAGGAAATATCTTCATTTATCCCTCAGATTTTTTAATTTTTTTCTTCTTCCTCTGTCTTCCAAATATATTACTTTATTCTCCAGATATTTAATTCTCTTATTTACTTGTTCATTTTCATTTAGAAGTGTATTGTAATCAGATTGGATCTTATTAAGAACATCTACCTATGTAGATAGAGTTGCTGTAAGCTGAGAAACTTCCTTGTTTAGATCCTGCATGTTAGATTCAAAGTCGAACTTGATTTTTTTATATAGACCTTCTAACATTTCTGAGATATTTTGTTGGGATAATACCGGTTCTTTAATTATAAAATCTTCTTCTATCGTACCAGAAGTATGTTGATCTATTTCTACATTGGAAGAAATCGGTTCATTAGCATAAGATCTTCTCTTAAGTTCTGAAGACGATGTTTTTGGAGAGTAATAAGAATTAATTTGCTTAGTCGAATGTATAGTAGTTGTAGTGGGATTTTTGTCTTTATCGTTGTCCTTTTTTCGAGCCATGGTGCTTGGCAGATAGAGTTATACTTAGGTACTTCTTTTATTTACTGTTATTGCTTGCTTGTTGTTTTAAATTTTGTTGTTAGATTTACTTGGATTTATGTTTTTCTAAAGATTATACTTACCTTTTCATTAAGGGGAATTTTTTCTTTGTTATGTAGAGAATATTCATCAGCTTTTATTTTTTCTCTTTTCTTTCTCTTTCTCTTTTTCTTTTCTTTACTTATAGATTTCCTTTTCCCTAAAGTGGTTATAATAATACTTAAATTTATCAGCTTTTTTTCTTCCTTTTTTTTTTCCTACCTTTCTTCTTCCTTTATTTTAAAACGTTACATTCCTTTATTTTCTGTTTGTTTTTCCACTTTTGTTTTTCAGGAAGCGTTTATGGAGTGTACTTCCTTTAATAATTATTTGTGCAGAGTTTAGTTAATAATTATATATAATTTCTTCAATACAGTAAATTTTGCCGTAAAATTAGAGGCTTCAAATTTGTATGTAGGAGAGATGTTTTTCCCTTATAAAGGGGATACTTTTATTTAGGAGGTTCTCCTTTAAGAGAACAGTATAAAGAGGGACTTTGGGAGATTCTCTTTTTTTGTGTGTGTGTATATTTATTTTTTGAACTTTGTTGATTGTGATTTAACTGGGTTTTGTATCAACACATATACTTATATTGCATAAAGATTTCAATATTAAATTGATTCTTACTTAATCAATCTTTTATAAACCAGCTGATATTATCCACAGTTATTTTATACATATCTTCACACTTTCTATCCCTTAATATTCTGTTTCTTTGTACAATATTTGTTTGTGGCCCTGTCGTTTTGACCCTGTAATGTTTACATTGCTGGCTTAAATCCACCTCTAGTGGCTGCAGTATAACAGCAACAAGTGGTACTTCGGCTGCACTGGCTGGGTAAAATGCTGTCACAGGAGTCTGAAGCCACCATAGAAAAAGCATTAATTTAATACTTTCCTGTGGGGAAAGTTGAATGCCCATGTGGTACTTTCCCCCTAATATTTTCCAATGGTTTTAAAATTGAATTAAACATATTACAATTTATAGGCATAGGGAATGAGGTGTGCTAATAAATCCAAGATATAATAGGAAGAACTCATCATGATTAAATTTTTCTGTTTGTTTTCAATCAGAGTAAACAGAGGGTATTCATATATTTTGTGTTGTTAATTCAACAAATCTGCAGTACAGCATGCTCTAGTAGTTTCTAAAAATTACCAGATGCTTCAACAATGTATGGAAATAGACAGTTAATTAGGAACAGTGCTGATAATTTCAAGTATTTTTTTTCTTAAGAAGCCTTCAACGTTTCTCATTCTCATAAATTTACAATTTTGCACAATGACATTGTCACATGTCAACACTGCAGGTCTTCATTGCCTTCGTTTAGTGCTGGTAAAGCTTTGCGCTAAGGAGTCACCTTACGCTAAGAGAATATAATCTCACTCTAAGAATGTTAAAAAAAAATACACAATATGTTAGAGAGAATACAATATTTACTATTGGTAACAATGGAATAGTACAGCATATAACCACATAGTATCATGTGTTATAATGTCACTAGGTCAGTGACACTATTGCATTCTTACCATAGCATAACAGATGCCGTCTATTGAATCAACTATAATTTCCACAATGACACATTCACAATTAATTACACAATCCTAATGGCTGACAATGACACAATCCTAATAGCTGAAACCCCTCCTGTACTTATGTTCACAATCACCTTGCCATTTTGGACTGAAAGCCCTTACATTTTACTAGTCAGAGACTTGATACGGCTTGATCACAGCACCTCCTGTTTGGAAATGTTGAGTGCTATGGATTCACACTTTACCAAGAGAATAAGAGCCCAATGCTACAATATCACTGTAAAAGTAGAATATGTCAAAAAAGCATATAACAATTACAAACTAAAATTCAATGTCAGTGTCATAGCATAGCATACAATAAAATGCTGTCAGTATGTAGCTATGCTTCATGATACTGTCTGTATAAATTCTTTGATAGTGTCAAACTCTGAACAAGTTTCACATTCCGATAAAAATAATCGTGTTTCAGCCATAAAATCTACCTTGAACCCTCAGTTTGTCAGGTGGTACCCAGGTTGAATGTGACAGGACATGCACAATCTTAGGTATGCTAGACACAGGACCTATGAACACAGAACACTATCATTCCATACTTTGTTTGTTATGGTGCATTAAAGAAACGCTCCAAGCACTATAACCATGTGACAGACCCATCTGTCTGGATTATAACTGCGTTGTTCGTCTGTTTTGCCGTTTTCATGAATTTCCCCGTTCGTATGCTTTGTTTAAGGGAATGTCGGTTTTGTCGAACGGAACTACCGAACGGACGGCCACCCAGAAGAGAAGTGTGCTGCTGGTTAACCTATTGATCCCAATTAGAACGTTGCGGTTAACCACAGACACTTCTCAATTAAAAACCGAATGCCGGGTGGTCGTCGTTCGTATGTCGACCACGAGGCGGCGGCCATTTTGTCCATGCGAACGACCAGCGGTGTTCAACGATTATTTCATGGATCGGAAAACGGACACTTTTTCAGCCGAACACCGCTGAAGCCGTCGACCTCCCCTTCTCAATCGACAAAAGCATGCGAACGACAGCCGTTCGGGAGATTCAACCACACGAATGGACTTAACCCAGATAGCCGTCCCATGGAGTCAATCGCATACCGAAGAACTGAAAGAGACTTTGACTCCATGGCGATTGAACTGTGCGAATGGGATCTGAGCGCTATTCTCCAATAATGTGCCCTCAGATCCAGGCTATCTGGGGATATGCAAGACTGATGTAAAATGTTCAGCAGTTATTAAGTTATGGATTTTTGTGTGTTTTTGTAACTTGTATCTAAAATGGCGATTGCCTCTGCTCGGGGAGATAATTGAATTACTTCCCAATTATTCCCCGAGCAGAGGGGAGGGAACTGTACTGCATGCTGGGAATATTGTGGGGATGTATGTCCAGAATGTCCCCATGTCCCTCTGTGATTTCAGTCTCCCATTTGGTCCCCTAGGGGAGTGTCCACCAAGTGGGAGACCTGCATAAATACCGGGCAGGTAGCCCACAGTAAACCAGTTCGTGTTTTACCCTCAAAGCGGAGCTTGGTCTCGTTATTGGGGGGATTTGGTTACTGACGCTTAGAGACTGCTGATTGGAAATATTTACCGCTTGGAAGGTATTAGCGTTCGGCTAATATTGGCAGTTCGTGGATTTGGAGCTCGTGGAGGGAAATAGCCGTACAGGTACCGTTCGGGAGTTTGGAGTGTTCCCCAGCTGGCGGTTCGCATGGTTTTCCTATACCCGCTACCAGCCTACATTATTGCGAACGGGGAATACTTACTAAACGGCGGTTTGTATATTTCATTACTGGAGGTACCGTAACAACTGGTGGCAAGCGACGGGATGATCCTCAGCGCCCAAAGAAACCACTACAACCAGGACTAAATGGAATTACAGTATCAAAACCTGAGGAGAGCTACCCTAAAGGATTTATTAGAGCAAAGAGGCGGACAAGCCAGTAACCTCAGGAAGAGGGATATTATTACATTATTGCTGGAAATGGATGGAGTACCAGCGGCAGAAGGGAACCGATGGACCCAGCACAGCTGACAGAACCCCCGAGGAGGCAAGCTTCGACCGGGCGGTAAGGATCAGGCTGGCCCATTATGGTCCCAACCCAACTACTGAGACTGTCACCCAGGTCATAGCCGCTGTGGAGGCCAACCTGCTACGCCAAAGTGGTGCTGCAGCAGCCCCAGTCACAGCAAACCTGGGAGATAGGAAAAAGGTACCCTTTACAGCATTTAAAGCCTTCAATGAGACAGAAGGCGAAATTGATGGGTACCTTGCTGATTTTGAGCGGCAATGTGCCCTGCACAAGGTACCCCTGGAAGACTGGGTTACTATACTGTCCGGCAAGTTATCTGGCCGGGCCAGCGAGGCTTTTCGGGCCATTCCAGATGAGGAGATTGGGGATTATGGGGCCGTCAGGGAAGCTTTACTCTCCCGGTATGCTGTTACACCTGAGGCGTACCGGAGGAGGTTCAGAGACACGGTTAAAACCTCTGGGGACTCATATGTGGAATGGGCATGCAAGGTGCACCGCACAGCCGCTCACTGGATGGTGGGGTTCCAGGCTGTGTCCGGGGAAGAGGTGCTACAGATGTTCCTCTTAGAGCATTGTTTTGACAAATTGCCCACAGGGGTCAGAGAGTGGGTAAGGGACCGTAAACCCTCCACTCTGCACGAAGCAGCTCGCCTGGCGGATGAGTATACCGACGCCCGCAAACTGGACAGTCTCATCAGCAAGGCTCCCGCCAGAGTGGAATACAGGCCAGCAGCACCAGCCCCCGCCAACCTATACCAGCCTCCCATGACTCGCCCATCAGCACCTCCTCCATCTGCCCCGTACCAACAGCCACCTAGGTTTAATGCACGGGAGTACACGCAACCCATTCGGTGCTACCTGTGCAAACAACTAGGGCACAAGCGACCCGAGTGCCCGATGAACAGCGCCAACCAGAACCAGTCCTGGCGGAGACCAGCAGGCGGCAATCCCCGACCCTCCCGGCCGCTCACTGTGTAGAGGAAGAAGAGTGCTGGGGCATCCTGCATGAGGCAGACCCCGTTCAGGCTGCCCACCGGGATAACCGACAGCATCACCGGCAGTGTGTGAAAGTAAACGGGAAGGAGGTCAGTGGTCTACGGGATACCGGGGCAACTATGACATTGCTCCAGAAGCACCTGGTATCCGAAGCCCAACATACAGGGGACACGGTCGCCGTACGAGTAGCTGGAGGTGCCGTGTTCCGTCTGCCCGTTGCCCGGGTACATTTGGATTGGGGAGTGGGCGCTAGACATGTGAATGTGGGGGTCATGAAGGACTTACCAGCGGATGTTCTCCTTGGCAATGACTTGGCGCCCCTGGTTTCCGCCTTTGCTCCCATGGGTCCTGCTGAAGTGGATGCTGTCACGACCCGTGCCCAGACCCGTGCCACTGAGACCGGCCCACCTGCTGCTGAGACCCAGGTAAGACTCTCTTCCCCGACTTGTACCTTAGACCAGGCCCCTTTAGGCTGGGATACCCCAGAGAAGTACGGGAAGGAAACCAGGGAAGACCCGACGCTAGCCAAGTACAGGGCCAGGGCCGATTCTGGGGGAGAAGGAGTAGATGGGGAGCACTACGAGTGGGTGGGGGATAGACTATACAGGATCCCGAAACCGCCCCAGAAGCCGAATACCCCTCCACAGAATCGACAGCTAGTGGTACCCGCAAAATACCGGCAGGAGATTCTGCGGATTGGGCATGATGTGCCATTAGCCGGCCATCTAGGTTCCCGCCGCACAGCTCATAGGATCACACAAAATTTCTTCTGGCCCAATTTTAACCGAGATGTGCGGGTTTATTGCAGCACGTGTGACACTTGTCAACGGGTAGGGAAGCGGGGGGATCACCCAAAAGCTAGGCTTCAGTCGATGCCTATCATTGGAGAACCCTTTTCCCGCATAGCCGTTGACATTGTGGGTCCACTGGACAGGGCTAGTCCATCAGGGAAGAAGTATATTCTCACCGTGGTGGACTATGCCACACGTTACCCAGAGGCAGTAGCGCTGTCTAATATAGAGGCAGAGACGGTAGCTGATGCCCTGGTTAAAATCTTCACTAGGGTCGGGTTCCCTCAGGAGATCCTCTCCGATCAGGGAACCCAGTTCACCGCTGTGCTTACCCAGCAGCTGTGGAAGGTGTGCGGTATTAAACCTCTGCTTAGTTCACCGTATCACCCACAGACTAACGGTCTCTGCGAGCGATTTAATGGCACCCTCAAACAAATGTTGAGGACCTTTACTGACACTTGCAGAGATTGGGAGCGATTCCTGCCTCATCTGCTATTTGCATACAGAGAGGTGCCCCAGGAATCTACTGGGTTCTCCCCCTTTGAGTTACTCTATGGGAGAAGGGTCCGTGGACCCCTAGATCTCATTAGAGGACACTGGGAGGGGGAGACAGAGCAAGAAGGGACCCCCATAGTACCATATGTCCTGGAACTCCGGGACCGCATGGAGAAACTATCCCTGATGGTCAGGGAGAATCTCCAGGCGGCCCAGGGGAGACAGAAACGGTGGTACGATCGGGGTGCCCGACAGCGGGTCTTCCAGGTCGGACAGAAGGTTCTGGTACTCAAACCTGTGAAGACGAACAAGATGCAAGCATCTTGGCAGGGCCCGTATAAAGTGTTAGCTCAGGTATGTGATACTACCTATCTTATAGCCAGCTGTTCAGATGAAAGGATTCAGCGATCCTTCCATGTGAACATGCTGAAGGAGTATCAAGAACGACCAGAGGATGTTGCGGCAGTATGTGCCCCAGCTACTGACGACCCCGAGAACTTACCGTTACCTGACTTGCTAGAGAGGGACCCCCAGACAGACCTTACTAGTCTTGTACAGCTAGGGGACCGGCTAAACCCGGCAGAGAAGGTACAGGCAAGACAGTTACTGTGGGAGAAGCAGGCGACGTTCTCCCAAGAACCCGGGTACACTACCCTAGCTGTACACAAGGTCGAGACACCCGGACAGAACCCCCTACGGCAACCCCCATACCGTATCCCTGAAGCAGTCCGAGAAGGAATGCGGAAGGAGATACAGGAAATGACCAGGCTGGGGGTTATCGAACATTCGGACAGTCCTTGGGCCTCGCCTGTAGTTCTGGTGCCTAAGAAAGATGGGACCACCCGGTTCTGTGTGGACTACAGGCGGCTCAACGAGCGGACCACCACTGACGCCTACCCTATGCCCCGGGTAGACGAGTTATTAGACCGTATTGCCAGGGGGCGCTATCTGACCACCATAGACCTGTGCAAAGGCTATTGGCAGATCCCCCTGGCCGAGGATGCTATCCCTAAGTCGGCATTCGTCACCCCATTTGGCCTGTACCAGTTTAAGGTTATGCCATTTGGGATGAAGAATGCTCCGGCTACTTTCCAGCGTATGGTGGATAGGCTCCTCGATGGCTTCCAGGACTTTGCATGTGCATACCTGGATGACATTGCGGTCTACAGTGAGTCCTGGGAAGACCATTTAGTACACGTGGGGGTGGTGCTGGACAAGATTCGGGCCGCAGGCCTGACCTTGAAGCCAGACAAGTGCCATCTAGGCATGGCAGAAGTACAGTACTTGGGTCACAGAGTAGGCTGTGGGAGCCAGAGACCGGAGCCAGCCAAGGTAGAGGCTGTAGCTAACTGGCCCACACCTATCACCAAGACCCAAGTGCTAGCTTTCCTGGGGACGGCAGGGTATTACCGACGTTTTGTCCCCGACTACAGTACGGTTGCCAAGCCCCTGACTGACCTGACTAAGAAGAATTTGCCTAAACAGGTCCTGTGGTCTCCAGCTTGTGAAGCCGCGTTTCAGGCACTGAAGCAAGCTCTTGTTAATGCTCCTGTCCTGGCTGCCCCAGTCCCTAACAAACGTTTTCTTGTACATACAGATGCTTCCATGTATGGACTGGGGGCTGTGCTAAGCCAGGTCGGGGAAGATGGAGGAGAGCACCCTGTCGCATACTTAAGCAGAAAGTTACTACCCCGGGAAGTAAGTTATGCGGCAGTGGAGAAAGAGTGTTTAGCCCTGGTCTGGGCACTGAAGAAACTGAGCCCTTATCTGTATGGACAAGAATTTTCCCTTATTACGGACCATAACCCCCTCGTGTGGCTTAACCGGGTCTCAGGAGACAATGGCAGACTGCTGAGGTGGAGTTTGGCACTACAGCCATATAACTTCATCATCAGCTACCGACCCGGTAAGCAGAATGGAAATGCAGATGGGTTATCTCGGCAAACAGACGTCCCTACTCCTCCTCAGTCCGGTCATCCCCAAGTTGACCCGCCAAAGGGTCAAGCCGGGTCTGCCGGAGTGTTCCACAAGGGGGGAGCCGTGTGACAGACCCATCTGTCTGGATTAAAACTGCGTTGTTCGTCTGTTTTGCCGTTTTCATGAATTTCCCCGTTCGTATGCTTTGTTTAAGGGAATGTCGGTTTTGTCGAACGGAACTACCGAACGGACGGCCACCCAGAAGAGAAGTGTGCTGCTGGTTAACCTATTGATCCCAATTAGAACGTTGCGGTTAACCACAGACACTTCTCAATTAAAAACCGAATGCCGGGTGGTCGTCGTTCGTATGTCGACCACGAGGCGGCGGCCATTTTGTCCATGCGAACGACCAGCGGTGTTCAACGATTATTTCATGGATCGGAAAACGGACACTTTTTCAGCCGAACACCGCTGAAGCCGTCGACCTCCCCTTCTCAATCGACAAAAGCATGCGAATGACAGCCGTTCGGGAGATTCAACCACACGAATGGACTTAACCCAGATAGCCGTCCCATGGAGTCAATCGCATACCGAAGAACTGAAAGAGACTTTGACTCCATGGCGATTGAACTGTGCGAATGGGATCTGAGCGCTATTCTCCAATAATGTGCCCTCAGATCCAGGCTATCTGGGGATATGCAAGACTGATGTAAAATGTTCAGCAGTTATTAAGTTATGGATTTTTGTGTGTTTTTGTAACTTGTATCTAAAATGGCGATTGCCTCTGCTCGGGGAGATAATTGAATTACTTCCCAATTATTCCCCGAGCAGAGGGGAGGGAACTGTACTGCATGCTGGGAATATTGTGGGGATGTATGTCCAGAATGTCCCCATGTCCCTCTGTGATTTCAGTCTCCCATTTGGTCCCCTAGGGGAGTGTCCACCAAGTGGGAGACCTGCATAAATACCGGGCAGGTAGCCCACAGTAAACCAGTTCGTGTTTTACCCTCAAAGCGGAGCTTGGTCTCGTTATTGGGGGGATTTGGTTACCGACGCTTAGAGACTGCTGATTGGAAATATTTGCCGCTTGGAAGGTATTAGCGTTCGGCTAATATTGGCAGTTCGTGGATTTGGAGCTCGTGGAGGGAAATAGCCGTACAGGTACCGTTCGGGAGTTTGGAGTGTTCCCCAGCTGGCGGTTCGCATGGTTTTACTATACCCGCTACCAGCCTACATTATTGCGAACGGGGAATACTTACTAAACGGCGGTTTGTATATTTCATTACTGGAGGTACCGTAACAAACCACTATAATGTTCTGTAGCAGTTAAGGGGACAGAAGTGCCCAGGCATCCCAGCATCCCACCCCCTCTAATGTGCGTAGTCTGTTTGGTAATGGTCTTCCCAGAGATTGCTGCCTCCTCTTAGCAAGAAGTGAGACAAATGAGTTAGGAGAGTTAAGCCCAATGGTGCAGGGATTAAAAAGAGTTGCCAGCTGGGAGGAGGTAGATAACAGCACCTGGGAAACCCTTGGTAGGAAGTTAAACCATTACTAAATGGTTTGAATACTTACATTGGGGGTATATTAGATCACTCCTGGCTCCATAACCATTCCAGTGCATTGTAGAGGTTGCAGTGCTTGGAGTGTTCCTTTATCATGAATTCTGTATATTAAGAACAGCACCTGCTTCATTTTGTTGCCTTTTGTGTTCTGAGTTATCTCTCTGGTCCTCGTATCTCATCTGGCTTTGTATACATCTTTTCATTGTTTGAAATCTGATTGTTGTGCTTTGTTGCAAGAAGGTTTTAATCAAAATATTCAATAGCTTACCCAGTTACTTACATTATGTTTATGACTGATCTTCACTGGTTCGGGTTGCAATTTTGTTTTGTATTTTTTATAGTTTGAATGGGGCAAGTTGGGTTATCTTTCTGGATAACCAAGTCACTTGGAGCCTGAAGACAATACTGTAAATCAGTCTTGAATGACTAAGTAGCTTCTTTGTCACTCATGAGGCTCATAACCGCTTTATATCCACTGAATTGTATATTGAAACATTGATTTAGTAGAGTAATGTGCCATCTAGCAATATTGCTGTAAACCAACTTCCAGGAAAGAGATGTAATTTATATGGTATACAATTTTATTCTCTCTCATCTTGTTTTGCTTCTGAAATCCTTATTCTTAGATTGATTTCATGTATTTTTCTCACCTTCGTTGTCCACTCTCTGTAGATATTTGCTGTAAATCATGTAAACAATTCCGATCTACCCAGGCACAATGCATTATGCATAATATACTTCCACAGGCTGTGTGGATAATGGCCTGTGTGAGAAACATTTCAAATGATAAATAGCTCTAGCTGGTTACCTTTTCCAATTCTCACATTTCTATCCATGGTAAACACTGCTGTTGTATAAAAGATGTTGACACAGAATATGGATTCTATTAATTAATAATAATTAAACAGTCAGTTACATAATGTGATTTCTATTAGTAAAATCAATCTGTATGTGTATATATTTTTCCCTTTAATCTGTACTTTTTAGAAATTAATTAATGCAATTTCAAATGTATAGGTAACCGTGAGTTGGGCATTTAACATTCTTCCCCATACGTTTTGCTGGTAAAGAACTGATCCTTGCAGTATAGCGATATCCTACTTTGATACTCCATACTCTGGATTTGTTTTTTGTAAATTCCAGGTATGTGGGTGCCTGTGTTATACATAGATCGTTGTGGATAACAGGAGTTGTGGTGTAACAGTATCCATTGTTTTGTATGGGTAAAATGATCAACTTCAACATGATAGATTCCCAACACAAGGGCGAGATGTTTCAAAATGTTCTTTTCGAAAAGTGGTCTAAGGTACTAAAAGGGGGGCAACCGCAACACCAATTGAACCTGCAGGTAACTTCCAATGGTGACTCCTCCACTATTAAATTTTTGCATCATTATTTTTAGAACTGAACACATTAATAAACCTCCCCCAATGTCTCCCATATTTATAAAGGGGGTCTACTTTATTCTACATTATTCTTACAGGGAAACCGCTGGTTGAATAAAAGCTTTGAAAATCAGCTATGACACATTTAACCTTGTTTTATTTGATGTTATGACAGCTTTAAGATGCATAATTAGCAAATTACATCTCAGTCCAGCTCAGTCCTGTTACAGCCAGGACACAAATTGTATTGGAGAAGGAGAAGCAGAAACATTGCATATGTATCTGTGACAGATTCATCTGCATTGTTGGTTCGTCTGTTTCCCTTTGTTCGCGGAATTGCCTGTTCATATAACCCCGTTCGTGCAATTTGCAAAATGCCGATTGAAACTACCGAACGAACGACCACCCAGGAGAGGAGTGTGCTGCTGGTTAACCTCTTGGCCCCAATTAGAACGTTGTGGTTAACCGCAGACACCTCTCCATTCCATTCGTACGGGTGGTCGTCGTTCGCATGTCGACCACGAGGCAGCGGCCATTTTGGGACATACGAACACAGAGCGGTGTTCGGTACAAACTGTATGGAACTAAAAACGGACACTTAAACTACCGAACACCGCTGAAAAGCTGCTGCCTACCTTCCTTTTCGACAAGGCATGCGAACGTCGGTCGTTCGGGAGTTTTATTCATTCGTATGGACTTTTACCCCGACAGCCCTCCCATGGAGTCATTCGTATACCGAAGGACTGGTGCAAGACTTTGACTCCATGGCGATTCGACTAGATACATCGGATCTGAGCGCTGTTCGGTGAAAACATGCCCTCAGATCCAGGCTGTCTGGGGATACGTTACACGAACCATATGCATTCGGTATTTCTGTCGTTATGTATTTTAATATATTTTGTTACTGTAAACTAAAATGGCGATTGTCTCTACCTTGGGAGATAATTAGGTTTCTTCCTAATTATCTCCAGAGTAGAGAAGACGGATTTGTGGGTAAGATGGGAAGGGCTATTATTGAGGCCACTGCGATTGGCTACTGTACAATATGTTTTACAGTCTTCCACAAGGTCCCCTCGGGGAGTGTCCACCTTGTGGAGACCTGCATAAATACCGGGCAGGTAGCCCCCATTAAACAGAACTTCATTTGACCCTCAAGACGGAGCTTGGTCTCGTTTGTGGGGGAATTATTACTGGGACAGCGCTTTCGTTATTTCTAGCTGTGGAAGGCGTTCGACTGTTTGGCTGATCGGGAGTTGCCGTGTTCGTGGACTTCGTTCGGGAGTTTGGCGATCGGCTGGATTTAAACTGCATTTCTAAACGGCGGCTTCATCTACCCGACGGTACGTGTCGTAACAATTGGTGGCAAGCGACGGGATGAATCCTACAGCCCAGAAGGCCAGCTACACATCCCAGGTTGGAAATGCAGTATGAGGAGTTAAGGCGTGCTACCCTTAAAGATATATTGGAGCGCAGAGGACGATCAGCGAGTAATCTCAAGAAAAGAGAGATTATTGCCATACTATTGGAAATGGATGCAGCACAGGGAGCGGGGGGAGCGAATGTGCCTGGCATACTGGAGTTAACACCCGAGGAGATACAGTTTAACCGGGCAGTTCAGATCAGGCTGGCACATTTTGGCCCCAACCCCGCAGCAGATATTGTGGTGCAAGTGCAAGCAGCAGTAGCAGCACAACAGGCGCTTCAAGGAAGAGGCGCTGCAGCAGCTGAGGTACCTTACAATAATAATAATGGAAGGAGAAAAGTACCTTTTGCTGCATTTCGGAACTTTGTAGAAGCCGAAGGAGAAATCGATGGGTTCCTGGCGGATTTTGAAAGGCAATGTGCCTTACACCAGGTACCCGCAGGAGAATGGGTCCCCATCCTCTCTGGGAAGTTATCCGGCCGGGCCAGTGAGGCGTTTCGGGCCATCCCAGAGGAGGAACTTACCAGCTACAGGGCAGTGAAAGATGCCCTTTTGGCCAGATATGCTGTGACCCCGGAGGCATACCGGCGGCGATTCCGGGACACTAACAAGCAGGCTGGTGATTCTTATGTTGAGTGGGCATGCCGAGTACACCGCACCGCAGCCCACTGGATGGCAGGGTGCCAAGCGGTAACTGGGGAAGAGGTGCTGCAAGTGTTTTTGTTGGAGCACTGTTTTGACCGCTTACCCGTAGGAGTCAGAGAGTGGGTTAGGGACCGCAAACCCGCTACCTTACCCGAAGCTGCTCGTCTGGCTGATGAGTACACTGACGCCAGGAAACTGGACCAGACAGCAGCCAAGGTCCCTACCCGAGTGGAGTACAAACCAGCAGCCCCTCCAACCTCTGCAGGGTATCAACACCCAGCACAACGCACCCCCACCATGCCAACAGCGAACAATTACGTTCAGCCAGCCCGGTTCAACGCCCGGGATTACTCACAGCCGATCCGTTGCTATGGGTGTAAGCAGTTGGGGCACAAGCGACCCGAGTGCCCATTAAACAATTCGAGCCAAGCACAGTCGTGGAGAAGACCAGCCGGCGGAAATCAGCAGCCACCCCAACCTTCCGCTCACTGTCTGGAGCAGGAGGAATTTTGGGGTATATTACATGAGGCGGATCCGGTCCAAGCAGCGCAGCAGGATAACCGTCAACAGCACAGGCAGACCGTTAAACTAAATGGCAAAGCGGTAACTGGACTGAGAGACACCGGAGCCACTATGACCTTGCTCCAAAAGAACCTTGTGTCCGAACACCAACACACTGGAGATACTGTGGCAGTGAGGGTGGCGGGAGGTGCAGTGTTCCGTTTACCGGTTGCCCGGGTTCACTTGGATTGGGGGGTGGGCTCTGGACACGTGAATGTGGGGGTCATGAAAGACTTACCGGCCGATGTTTTACTTGGGAATGACTTGGCCCCTTTGGTGTCCGCTTATGCTCCAATGGGACCTGCCGCTATCAACCCAGTGACTACCCGTGCCCAGACCCGTGCTGCTGGAACCAGCCCACCTGCTGCTGAGACCCAGATGCTTCCATGTATGGACTGGGGGCTGTGCTGAGCCAGGTCGGGGAAGATGGAGGAGAGCACCCTGTCGCATATCTCAGCAGAAAGTTGTTACCCAGAGAAGTGAGTTATGCGGCAGTGGAGAAGGAATGTTTGGCCCTGGTGTGGGCATTGAAGAAGCTAAGCCCGTATTTATATGGACAGGAATTTTCCCTTGTGACGGACCACAATCCCCTTGTCTGGCTTAACCGGGTCTCTGGAGACAATGGCAGACTGCTGAGGTGGAGTTTAGCCCTACAGCCATATAACTTCACCATCACTTATCGACCCGGTAAGCAGAATGGGAATGCAGATGGATTGTCCAGGCAAACCGACATCCTCACCCCATCTTAGTCCGGTCATCCCCACGTTGACCCGCTAAAGGGTCAAGCCGGGTCTGCCGGAGTGTCCCACAGGGGGGGAGCCGTGTGACAGATTCATCTGCATTGTTGGTTCATCTGTTTCCCTTTGTTCGCGGAATTGCCTGTTCATATAACCCCGTTCGTGCAATTTGCAAAATGCCGATTGAAACTACCGAACGAACGACCACCCAGGAGAGGAGTGTGCTGCTGGTTAACCTCTTGGCCCCAATTAGAACGTTGTGGTTAACCGCAGACACCTCTCCATTCCATTCGTATGGGTGGTCGTCGTTCGCATGTCGACCACGAGGCAGCGGCCATTTTGGGACATACGAACACAGAGCGGTGTTCGGTACAAACTGTATGGAACTAAAAACGGACACTTAAACTACCGAACACCGCTGAAAAGCTGCTGCCTACCTTCCTTTTCGACAAGGCATGCGAACGTCGGTCGTTCGGGAGTTTTATTCATTCGTATGGACTTTTACCCCGACAGCCCTCCCATGGAGTCATTCGTATACCGAAGGACTGGTGCAAGACTTTGACTCCATGGCGATTCGACTAGATACATCGGATCTGAGCGCTGTTCGGTGAAAACATGCCCTCAGATCCAGGCTGTCTGGGGATACGTTACACGAACCATATGCATTCGGTATTTCTGTCGTTATGTATTTTAATATATTTTGTTACTGTAAACTAAAATGGCGATTGTCTCTACCTTGGGAGATAATTAGGTTTCTTCCTAATTATCTCCAGAGTAGAGAAGACGGATTTGTGGGTAAGATGGGAAGGGCTATTATTGAGGCCACTGCGATTGGCTACTGTACAATATGTTTTACAGTCTTCCACAAGGTCCCCTCGGGGAGTGTCCACCTTGTGGAGACCTGCATAAATACCGGGCAGGTAGCCCCCATTAAACAGAACTTCATTTGACCCTCAAGACGGAGCTTGGTCTCGTTTGTGGGGGAATTATTACTGGGACAGCGCTTTCGTTATTTCTAGCTGTGGAAGGCGTTCGACTGTTTGGCTGATCGGGAGTTGCCGTGTTCGTGGACTTCGTTCGGGAGTTTGGCGATCGGCTGGATTTAAACTGCATTTCTGGAGAAGGGGATTATTGCCTAAACGGCGGCTTCATCTACCCGACGGTACGTGTCGTAACAGTATCTCCTTGTCTCTCTATGATCTCTTTATATTGACTGAACTGACCAGTCCAATGGCAGTGCTTCTAACAATAATTGACAGGTAGCCAATATGGCCATGTTCAGGCCCAGACTGGCCATTGGGCATACCAGGCAAATGCTCAGTGGTCCGTGATGACCATGGGCCGATGCCGGCAGGGGAGATCACAGGATCTCCCATGTCGGCCCATGCAGAACCGGCACTATCCGAGCGCCAGCCCTGCTGTGTGCCTTCATGGGCCGGTGGGGAGATGAAATATCTCCCTGATCAGCCCACAGGCACTGATATGCGGTCGCCGGGGGGGAGAGGACAACCCGGGGGAGCTGTAGCCAGCTGCTATGCCGGGTTCCTCTCCTCCATGGCAATGCTCCAATCTTGCAAGAATGAACTCTAACCACGCAGGCTAGAGTTCACTTACCACTATGACCACCAGTGGTGGCAGCAAGGTCACCCTTCCCAGGCAAAAGGTAAGAAGGGGGGGGGATACTACTTTTTTTTAAATTAAAAAAAATATATATATATGGATTAACATTAATCCATCACCCCTCTACACACACATAACTTCCAAACATAGTCACACACAGCACACACACAGCACCCTCACACACACATACACAGCACCCTCTGTCACACACAGCACCCCTCACACACACACACACACACACAGGCACTCACACTGCAATTAAAAAAATGCCCGAGCCAAATTCATTTCCCAGTCGAGCCCTGGCTGTGTTGTGTTCCTCAATGTGGATTTCTACATTTATTTTCTTTTTCAGATCAAAGAAACACAAATTTGTAAAAAAAAAAAAAAAAGGTGGAAAATTAAAGATATGTTTCACATCTTAGCAACTAACCGATCACTTGTAAGCAGGTTTTACCTGTAAATGTTACATGCAAAGAGTAATAACTATTATTCACAACTTTCCTTATACTGGTGAGACTTCCCAAATTGATTATTTCATACCAAGGGCTGGCTTTGCAATTTGTAAATATTTGTACAATGTGTCATTAAGAATATCCTCCATTGTAATTCAAGGGGAAAAAAATCAAAAACCTTGAAGAACATTACAATTTATCATACTTTAGAATGCAGATTCAGCTCTATAGATGCATTGAAATGCATAGATTAGCAATTCATTGAGCATAACAGCTCTAAGGAGACCTAGTAAATACCTTCACTGCTTGAAGGGATGTTTGACCCTGCTCTTATAATGTCAGTTAGAACTTCTATTAACTATTTGTGAATCAGAACTGCAGCGTTGTGTGTTTTAATGAACTATTTGCTTACATTCTTTTATGTTACAGTATCCTTTCTTAAACAATAAAATGTATTATGTTCCTATCTGACAGATTGCCAACTTGACCAGTATGACACAGTGACTTGCAGGTTCCGCAAAAGATGTCTTATTCAAGTAACTGGATATACTAGCTCATCATGACAACTACTTTCACAGTAATGATGTGTATTTAAGATTCTCCAGTTGTCACTGCTCTGGCAGTAATTGTTCTCTGGGGGGTTCTTTCTTCTCCTCTTTTAAGCTTGCTGTATAAAGAGATTTATTTGACACAAGCTTCACTTTTCACACAGTGAGACAGGTAGTTTTTCTTAAATAAATGTAAATGTCTATATTTTCAGGTGAACACCTTGTACTTTACAGGACTACATTTGGTAACCTCTTGCCTCCAATCACAAGCGGCTTCATAGATATTCAATTCATAGAAAAGGATTTCAGTATATTATGTTTCTCAAAGTCTTGACGTTCTGGGTCTTGCTCTTTGCCTTTGTCAGAATGGAAATCTTATTTAGAACTTGCCTATCTCAATGTTATCTAACCACTATACTGCACACCAACATTTGGGTAGTGCACTCTATTGATGTGTTTTTATGATGGATGCTACTCCCCTCCTTTACATGGATGGCATAATCATTCCTGAATAATTTCTCTCTCTTTCTTACTGACTCTTCTAGTGTCCATTTTTCCTTTCCTATTTAAAATATATATGTAGGTAATATCTACCTACTCACATATTAACCTACTCACCAATCAAATAGTTAATCACTCTACATTGATAAACTTACCATTCATTCATTCACTCACTCATTCATTAACAATCTTTCCGTCTTTCACACCAATTAATATTTTTATAAAGCACTAAAATATTCCGTATCCACTCAGCTCTCTAACATTCTTCTATCTACCTATTAACTAACTAATAATTATTAGTATTTTGAGTTTTAGTGTAGAAAACGATGCTACATCCGTCCGTTCATCAACACATCCTGCCAATGTTGGCTAGCTTGCAAAAATAACCCTGTTCATATTTGGTACAGGGTTCACCTTTGCACTAATTTTGCACTAATCACACCTAATTATTCACAACATAATATATTGATTGTTTTTATGGTCTGCCTTAACCCCTTAAGGACAGAGCTTCAGAAGCTTGTCTTTCACTTAATGACAACAGCATTTTTTTAATTATTTGCTGTTTGCGTTCAACTGCAATTTGCATTTTACTAATTTATTGCACCGACACATATTATATACCGTTTTTTAAAGGACAGAAAGGGCTTTAATTTGATGTAAGATATATATATATATATATATATATATATAAATGCTTATTTATTTTTAAAAAATACAAAAAAATTGAAAATGTTTGTGTTTTTTGTTTACAGTTTTTGCAATAATAATGTGTGCATAATTAGTGCAGGTTAAGGAAAGTAATTAAAAATAAATTCATTTAGTTGTTCTGATTTACAGAATATATAATGTGTCTGGGATTTTAAGTTGTTTTTGGTAGTTACAGGTCACAAAGCAGAAGGAGTAAAATAAACTTTTAATGTGGAGCGATTTTAGAATTTGGTATGTTTGTGTTGTAAGCTTAATAGCCATACAAGAAAACAAAATTGCCACGCAAAAGTATATATTTATATAAAGTAGACATCACAGGCTATTTACCTAAGGTTGTTTTGACACTTTCTACGTAGCCATTTCACCGCCAACCTCTGGTAAATATTGGAGTAAAATTGTGGGGGTTTTGGCACACAAATTTATAACAAAGAAATTCTCATGTGTATTTTGTAAAGTTGGTGTGTGCTATTCCTAGAAAAAACACTATTCCTGTACGAAGTTTTATTTTGTGTTTAGTTACATCTGCTGAGTAAAATGACACCCCCATTGTATGTCTTTGGCACTATTTCATGAAGTTATAGTGCTATATAGGAGGCCTGTTCTTTTCAATATTCACAGTAGAATTTTGAGAGACGGATTTAATGAGCCTATGCTTCCATTTGGGGTATTATAACAGTTTGACTGTTCAAAAAAGTAGACACTCCAGGGTATCTCATAAGGTGCATATTGTGCCTTAACATGTCCCCATTTTTTCACCAATATATGCCAAAGTACGTGGTAAAAAATTATTTTGTGCGTTGTTTACACATGGATTGGATTTCTGCTGGGCATTTTGTATATTTCACATGTGCCACTAAGTTCCAACCCCCACATTATGCTCAGCCAAGTCTTCTGAGTAAAATGACAGCCCCATTGTATGTCTTTGGCACTATTTTGTGAAGCTACAGTGCCATATAGGAGACCAAGCCATATCAGTTTTTACCAAACAGGGCCTATGTGCAATTTCCAAGCATCTTAGCAGGGTTTAAATTCAAACTACCCCACAAAGGCCTACCATTTCTTAAAGTAGGCACCCCAAGGTATTTCAAAATGTATATTTTGAACCTAAGCGTGGGATTATTTTTCCGCTAGCTTGTACCAAGTGTAGTGGTAATAAGTGTTTTTCTGCCTTTTTGACACACAAAGTGAGTTTGCACAGTATATTTTGAAAACCTTATGTGTGCTACCAGTGTATAATACTTCATATGTTGCTCAGCTATGTCGGCTGAGTACAGCAATACCCCCGTATGTACCTTTGCCAGGTATATGTGGACATCGGAGGGGCACATTTGGGACACAGCCATTCCAGTTTTTTTCAAACTTTACATTTTTACGCTGTGCCCATGTCCCATTATAGAGTATTTTACCAGGCTATATAATCCAAATACCCCATAAAGCCATACCATTTCTTAAAGAAGACATCCCAGGGTAATTCAAAAGGCATATTTTGGACCTTAGTGTGGGATCATTTTTCCTCTAGTTTGTTAAAGGTGTAGTGGTAATGAGCATTTTTAAATGTATTTTTTTTTTACTTTTTTTACTTTTAAAAACTAGTTTTTAAACTTTTGTTTTGCTTATTAATTTTTTTAAACTTTCCTAAACTTTCTTAAAACTTTTTTTTACAGATTTAACATTTTCTAAGCTTTTTTTTTTTTTTACAGTTAACCCCTAACTAGCAGTAAGCAGCACTAACAGTAAATTCCCCATTTTCCCATAACTCCCACCCACCCCAGCTAGCAAAATATATAATTATAAAATATTTAAATGAATTAATTAAATAAATTGAACCCCTGAGGGTTAAAAAATAAATAAAAGTTAATCCTCAGGGGTTAAAAAAATTAGATCACAGTATAATACTGTGATCTGTATTTTGATCACTGTAGGCAGTGATTGACTGGCAGGGAAGGGGTTAATTTTATTTGGACTGGGTAAAGGGGGTGTTTTTTTATTTTTTACTTAAATGTTATCACAACTTTTATTTTAGCTTAATTTTTAACTTTTTAAAGTTTATTTTAAAACTTTTTTTAATGTTAACCCCTAGTTAGCCTAACACCAAATCCCCCAATTCCCCACTAACTTCCACCCACCCCAGCTAGCTAAACATATAATTTTAAAATATTTAAATTAATTAAATAAAAAGAGGGTTAAAAAATAAAAAGAATTAACCCTCAGGGGTTAAAAAAAATAAAAAAATCAGATGACAGTAAAATGTAATCCCTGCCATTTGGTCACTGTAGTCAGTGATCAATTGGCAGGGAAAGGGTTAATTTTTAATTAAAATGAGTAAAGGGGGGTGGGATTTTAAATAAACTTTATTTTTTTTTAACAGGGGGCAGGATCATTACTGATCCGTCTCCCTGCACTTCACACAGAACCAGGAAGTGCAGGGAGGCGGAAGGTAAGTATACTAAGCACATGTGCTCGCTCTGACATGCTGTCAGAGCGAGCACATGTGCTGGGGAAGCACTATCGGGTGCTCCTTGTCTACCTCTAATACAGAGGCAGACCGGAACTCCATTAACCCCGCGATCGCCGTGATCACGGCGATCTGGGGTTAATTTTACCGCGAGACGGACAAGGTCCGTCACTCGTCGTTAAGGGTTTCCCCTGAGTGACGGGCCTCGACCGTCACTCGGTGTTAAGGGGCTAAATCAGTAACAACAAAATGTGAAAAATATACACATGCATACCTTTTAACATTATTATATTTCGATAAGAAACACTATGAGAATTTTTGAAGGTTTACAAATTTAAACATTTAATGGCATAAATTATCAATTGAATTGTACATGTTTTTGCTAGGTTACAGAAATAAACAAATCAAAACATTTAGATTCAGACAGCACAGAGTCCGCTCATTGTAAATGTAACACAATTAACATAAAACATCTCAAAACAATGTGCTGTCTTCAGGTCCAAGTGCATGGTCCTTAGTATTTTAAATTATTATTACTATATAAAAGATTTTTCCCAGAAGGATAAATAAACACTTAATTCTATATTAAAATTCCCTGCAATGAAAATATATCTGTACACCAATGTCAGAAAAAAGAATATTTTCCTTCTTGATAAAGTAAAACTGCAATTTAGCAGCATAGTCCTTCAACACATTAATTGTTTGGAAAGGGGAGTTTATTACATTTTAATGAAACTTAATTGAATACATTAGTGTAAAGCGTCTTGTGTCCAGATGTTGGTTTTAAACTGATAATGCTGAAAACAATGAACAGGTCTGATAGCTTTATAAATTTGGCCTTCTGTACTTGCAGGGCTCCTCTGGACCTTGAAAACAAAAGAAAAAGAAAAAACATTATGGCAAAAGAACTGCATGTCTTGAAGAGAAGTAAAAAATCAAGCATCTATTACTTTATAAGCAAAAGAAGCAACAACCGTTTTCAAAATTCACCTTGAATTCTCAGTAATTAACATATTATTGAATCAACCTCTCAGGGTTTAGTGAATAACAGCCTTTTGTTGTTTTATGTGTTTATTTATTTAAATATTCTTGCTTATATAATACAGGCTACACACACAAAAGAGAACATAACATCCATTTCAGGAAGGAGAATCAGAAAAGAGCTTCCAGGCAGGGACGTTTTAGCCGCGAGGCAAACAAGGCGCCACCCGCAGAGTGAGGCTGGGAGCCGGAATATGACGTCATATTCCGGCTCCCAGCCTCACTCTGTGGGCGGTGCGCGAGGGAGCTGAGCAGAGAGCTCAGGGGAAAGTGCTCCTTTGCCCGCCCGACCAGCAGCCAAACAGCCACTGGACCCCCAGGACCCCCAAAGGTAAGGAGGCTGGGGGGGTTAAATTAAAAAAAAAGTGAGTGTGTTAATGTGAGTGTCTGTGTGTCTGTTAGTGTGTGTGTGTGTGTGTGACTGTGTGTGTCTGTTAGTGTGTGTGTGTGTCTGACTGTGTGTGTCTGACTCTGTGTGTCTGTTAGTGTGTGTGTATGTGACTGTGTGTGTGACTGTGTGTCTGACTGTGTTTGTCAGTTAGTGTGTGTGTCTGTGTGTGTCTGTTAGTGTGTGTGTGTGTGTCTGATTGTGTGTGTCTGTTAGTGTGTGTGTGAATGTCTGATTGTGTGTGTCTGATGGTGTGTGTGTGTGTCTGACTGTGTATGTGTCTGACTGGGTGTGTCTGTGTGTCTGACTGTGTGTGTCTGTTAATGTGTGTGTGTGTGTGTCTGACTGTGTGTGTCTGACTGTGTGTGTCTGTTAGTGTGTGTGTATGTGACTGTGTGTCTGACTGTGTGTGTCTGTTAGTGTGTGTGTCTGACTGTGTGTGTCTGTTAGTGTGTGTGTCTGACCGTGTGTGTCTGTGTGTGTCTGTGTCTGACTGTGTGTGTGTGTCTGTTAGTGTGTGTGTGAATGTCTGATTGTGTGTGTCTGATAGTGTGTGTGTGTGTCTGACTGTGTATGTGTCTGACTGGGTGTGTCTGTTAGTGTGTGTGTGTCTGACTGTGTGTGTCTGACTGCGTGTGTCTGACTGTGTGTGTCTGACAGTGTGTGTCTGTTAGTGTGTGTCTGTTAGTGTGTGTGTGTCTGACTGGGTGTGTCAGTGTGTGTCTGACTGTATGTGTCTGTTAGTGTGTGTGTCTGACTGTGTGTGTCTGTTAGTGTGTGTGTCTGTTAGTGTGTGTGTGTGTGTGTGTGTGTGTGTCTGTTAGTGTGTGTGTCTGACTGTGTGTCTGAGAGTGTGTGTCTGACTGTGTGTGTCTGTTAGTGTGTGTGTTAGTGAGTGTGTGTGTTTGTTAGTGTGCATATCTGTTAGTGTGTGCATGCCTGTTATTGTGTGTGTCTGACTGTGTGTGTCTGTAAGTGTGTGTGTGTGTTTCTGTTAGCTAGTGTATGCGTATCTGTCAGTGAATGTGTGTGTGTATTTAGAAGGCAGGGCAGGAGGGAAGGGTTGGGTGGGGGGGGGGGGGGGGGTTGTCTTTTGTCCTAAGGCAGCACAAAACAAAGAAACACCACTGCTTCCAGGTCTAGAAAATCATCAGCAAGAAGAATCAGAAAGAATCAGAAATGGTTTCCAACCATATTATATATTTTTCCAGTTCTTAGTTGAAGCATTTGTTATTGAAATGGTTAAACATTGTCAAGCGAATATTCACAGATGCGTCTGATTTTGTGCGTCACTAATGTTTGATTTTAAATGCTACGTGGAACGGCCTAGAAGTACATTAAGATTCTTGAAAATAATCAAAAGAGATCATGTAATAAAGTTTTATACAGCTACAGTCTGTTCATATTTTGTGGATGTATTCAGTTTACCTTTACCGCAGGAGAGACGTACAAGGCCAAACTGATCATGGCAGTTCAAACACTAAAGAAAAGCATCAGCACAAAGTCTAACAGTAGCACATAAGAGCATCTATCACCTTCCCCAGAGCACAAGAAAATGCATTTGCTTTGCCACAGCTCTGGGGAACAGGAGTCTAGCTACATTTTGATGATATTCTTCTACCTGATTTCCTCATCTCTCCTAAAGCACTAACAGGATTATTGGACAGCTAAACTAAAGTTTGGGCATACAAATATATAGATAGATAGACAGAGAGAGAGGGAGGAAGAATTACAATTATTGTTTCATTCTATGTTGCTGTAAAAGGCAGATTAAATAAAAAAGTTCACTAGTAAATAATTGCAAAAGTCCAAATGAATTCCTGGAATACATCTGAGTTTAAATAAAATATGTTCCTTTTTAAGATAACCAATAAAGTTAATTAAACAAACCAATCAATGAGAAATAATTTAACTCAAACAAAAACTTGTCTGCCTTTATAAATCTGGTTGTCTTTAAAACATAAATCGGGAGTATTTGTGCCATACTGAGCTTTTGGAAGTATTTCCTAAGGCCTTTTTTTTGATCTGCAGAAAATACTAAAAGAACTACAATTTAATGGTTAACATGAGAAGAGGAATCTACTACATATAAATAAGTAGTATATTCCACGAGAATATTATAATCAAAAGTGTATCAGTAAAACATTATAAAGTTGAGTTTAAAAAATGTACCCCTAAAGGTAAGCTGGTGACAGGTACCTCTGGGGACCATAATAACTTAATTCTGACAAAGTTGTTATTATATTATTAATTATTGGCCCATAGACACATGCTTATGTGACTCTTGAAACTGTGAAAATACACTGGGATAACAGGTAAGTCAGCTGGGCTATATACAATTGAGGTAAAGTTACTAGAAACTGTATACATAAAGCCTAAAGAACTGTTGAAGAACATCATGAGAGCAACACAATGATTTGGATCACATAGAGAATAAGCTGACACCAATCTGAAAAATTCCTTAAAGCGACACTATCATGGCCTCATCAGGGTTTTTTAACCCCCTGCCTGCATGAAAAAAATGGTGTACCAATTAGATCTCAAAGCACAGTGTGTAGTTCTTATTATTTTATCGACTTATTATAGTTGTCCTGCTGTCAATTTAATGTTGATTACACACATGAAGCTCCTGCTGCAGCCTACTAACAGACCACAAGCAAAGAATTTCTAAATTAAACATTACGTCTAACCACACCATTTGTCCATCCATGTACCCTACTCGTACCTTTCAAATAAATCAAACATACAACAATATAAGGAGATAGCCACACATTTATTTAAATTTCTAGCCAGCATTAACCAAACATACTGCCAATTGCAGGCTAGTTAACAAATGGGCAGAACATGTAACACAACTTTCTAAGAGTCTTTATCACCTGCCTTCTGTCTTTAACCCAAAGCAGATTTTGACTTATATTCAATGACAGCTGTATAGAAATGACATTAACCAGTCCAGAACTCTCAGTCCAGAGTACTGAGATGGCTGATGACACCACAATAACACTGCCAGAGGTGGAGTTACGCCTTTGGCAGCAAAAGGATTAAACATTTTATAGTGATACACTGTACAGACTCCAGGCAAGATGACCTCTTCAAATTACTGAAGTGGTTATGGTGTTTTGAGTAACCCTTTAAGTTAACTGAGATAAGTATTTGCTCAGATGAGAAAACCTCTGGATTTATTATATATTATAGAACCAGAAAAACAGAAAAAAAAAAAAAAATCAGATTCTCCTGAGGTAAAATAGGGGACAGTTCATATCCCAGGTGCCACTGGGAAAAAATAGGGTTGTTTGGAAAGGGCAAGCAATTTAAAAACCAGTAAATAATTGCTTTGTAGTTCAAAAAGTGTACATATCGCCAGATACTCTAAACCCATTTTAAAAAAAAACACATCAACTGAAAACATAAGAATAATTTTACCACATGACAGGAGGCTTCATATTTTGCATTAACTCTCTTTACTAACTCCACACAGCAGTAAAGAAAAGTGAAACATTAACCAATGAAAAAACAGTATGAGGTATAGTATTCACAGTGATGAGGCTCCTCCCCCTCTTTCTTTACTGCTCCATCAGCAGACAGGTCAGAGTTTTTGGCTCTTCCCTTTTACTTACTGTATTTATTACTATATGTTTATTTTATGTTCTCTATGATATATCCCTACATGTAGTTACTGTGTAGTACTGCTTCAGGTGGGCTTTTTCTTTTATTGTCCTTTTATATGTACTGTGCTAGTGGTTTGTACTTTCTGTTGTATTATTAGGGCAGACTTTTTATGGAAGCACTTTCCTCCTTTTTTATCCCTTTATCTCTGCCCCCTTGAACTTTACTCTTCTGGGGATTTTTCCTCTCCCCCCTTCAGGATCTTCTCCTGTCTCTCCCCCCCCCCTCCCTTTTCCCACTCGGTCCGCCAGCTTTCTCCGCCGTCGGACCGACCGCAAACGCCCACCTCTTTCTCTGAGGGTAACGCTCACCCTCCTCCACCCTACTCCTTCCTCGCGGCTTCACAGCCGCACTCACTCTGGTCGCGCGGCGGGAAACTGTTTCCCGTTCGCTCCGGCGGCCATCTTGGATCTCGCGTCTCGCGAGATCCACGGCCGCCATCTTGGGAGCGTCGCGACCGCTCATTCCGGCGCCCGTTCACCTCACCACCGGACGCAATCAGGGGTCCCCAGGTCAGTCATCCATTTAGTAATCCTGTGCTTTGGGGTGAGGCCCCATACTTATTGATATTACTGGCTCCACCAGCGTTTTTGTGCCAGGGTGAGGCCCTTATATTTGATTACTGCTGCTGCCAGGTGGATTTCGTGCCACCTATATATATGAATGTATATATAACTGGGTGAGGCCCAGAATAAAACCCTATATTCCCTGCTGGGGAAACTGGTGCTTTTGTTACCAGCTTTATCATATTCACCCTGCTGGGGTGCCCTTTTTTCCCTTTTATTATATATCTACATATATATATATATAATTTACCCTGCTGGGGTTACCTGGGTACTGCAGGTACCTTTTTTCAGACTGACCCCTTGCCCAGATTTATCTATTCCAGCGGCCCTACTCCTATCATTATGGATACACCCCAAAACCCTGCGGACTTCCAAACCATGATTGCGGAAGCCATCTCCGCCTCTATGGAGAAAGCGTTATCCAGGGTTATGACGGCAACAGCCGATCAGACTAAAAAAGTCACAAAAGCCCAAGCCCATGACTACGATTCTGAGGCTTCAGAATCTCATGCTCAGGCCGACTCACGGCCCAGCAAACGCCACTGGAAGGGCGAAAAAGGGAATGACAACCCGGGCAAAGGCAAGACACCTTGCAAACGCCACAGGCCGACCCCACCCACTCCAGCCCACTACTCCTCGGACGAGGGGGACGAACACACACACTCCATGGCCGTGTTGGACGAGTGGCAGGCCGCAGATTCCGATTCACAAGAAAATGACTGGGGTTCGGACACGGGATCCCATACTGGTTTCCTGCAAGGCACCTTCTTGGACGACATCCAACTGCCGGACGCCACACCGGTCCAAGAAGAAGGGGAAGCCATTCTGGACCCCACGGGTCAACGTCTATTCGACCCCCGAAATATACGACACCCGCGTTCGGGGGACTGGACCCCTCCCGACCATCTCTCCAAATTTATGCATCGTTGGCTCCGCAAACCCCTGGACAAAACGGTGCGCAACCGCCTACGTTCTGAATGCCCTCGCCCTTCGCTCCCCGACCACGTGGCTCAGACTCCCGAATTCGACCAGGTCATGAACACATTCATGTCGCGGGGTGGTCGTGACCCCAGGAGAGGAGTGGAAAAAGGATTCCACGGAGTTCAGGACAAACTCCTAGACTCCATTGGCCCACTGTCCCGCATCATGTTTTTGGCGGACGATGCTTTCACAAGGGCTGACGAATTTGATACCAGCATGGTAAAAGAGTGGGCACATGATATAAGAGAATGGGCACAGAGGTGCTTCTGTTTTGTGGGCAACACCAATGTAGCCCTCTCCTCTGAGAGGCGTAAGGCAGCGCTACTCCGTATTGACGGAAAACTGGTGGAATTGGGCACCAAGGAGTTGGGACCGCTTGCACAGGGCAAATTGTTTGGGGAAGCATTCCTCAAAGAACTTAACAAGCATGTAAACATTTTCACCTCACTAAATAAGGCTCAAACTTCCATGAAGCGAGTCTTCAGGGGCTACCCCAGTAGGGGTGTTTTTGGACGGGCTGGCCGCTACAGGGGCCGAGCAGCCAGCCGGTTTTGGCCCTCCGGCCCCCGCTCACACAGACCCCAACCCTTCTACCCGGAAGTGGGCGTCAGGCAGCCTTTCTCCTACACCCGAGGAGCCGACAGAGGCAGAGGACCTCGTGGCCGTGGCAGAGCACGCTTTCCCACAGGTAAGCAACATAATGTCTCAATGTCCTCTTACCCCGTGTACTGCAGGTCGTATCGCTCTGTCTTTTCAGAACTGGACAGCCATCTCCACGGACGCATGGATCCTTCAGACGGTTCGGGGCTACATCATAGATTTCGTGGAAACCCCATGCCAGACCACTCCTCCGCACCCCATTCAGTGCTCCAACGAGGATCGCCACCTAATCGATGGCGAACTATGGGAACTCAGGGCGAAAGGAGCAATAGAACCCGCTCACGACAAAAACGGCTTCTTCAGCAACGTTTTTCTAGTGAAGAAGAAATCCGGAGACTTCCGGCCGGTTATAAACCTAAGGAGGCTCAACTTTTTCGTGAGGTACAGACATTTCAAGATGGAAGGCATCCATCTTCTAAGAGATCTGCTCCAAGACAGGGACTGGTTCACAAGACTGGACCTCAAGGACGCCTACCTATCGGTACCCGTCCATACGTCTTGCCGACAATTCCTCAGATTCCGATGGCAAGGTCGCCCCTGGCAGTTCACATGCCTCCCCTTCGGCCTCAGCTCAGCACCTCAGGGGCATCAGACTTCAGAGGCCTCCGAGACCTAAATATTCCCGACTATGGGATGTCGAAAACGTCCTACAGTTCCTGAGGGACTGGCCAGACAACGACAGACTTTCACTCCGACAACTATCAGCCAAACTGACGCTCCTACTTTGTTTGGTCTCGTTCCGCAGAGTTTCAGACGTACGAGCATTCGACATCGATGCCTTTTCGGTCTCCCCGGAGGGAGTTACCTTCCAAGTTTCACGCCGTACGAAATCCGACTCCACATCGGTCTTCTACCCCTTTTTTCCTACAGAACCGCTTCTCTGCGTGGTATCTACCCTACATCGATACGTAGAGGTCACAACCCGCTTGCGCGTCTCCCCTACGGGCCAACTCTTGGTGTCCTACGTTAGGCCACACGTTCCCGTCTCTACCACCACCCTGGCCAGATGGGTAAGATGGATTCTGTCCCTGGCAGGCGTAGAGGAAACCTTCGGAGCCCACTCAGTCCGCGGGGCGGCAGCTTCTTCGGCTTTCACCGCAGGCGCATCCCTGGCAGACATCCTACGAGCTGCAGATTGGTCACGAGAATCGACCTTTCGGACCTTCTACTTCCGACCGAATGCGGGGGCAGCCACGTCTCTCCTGCTTCAGCGTTAAAAATGCAAAATATGAAGCCTCCTGTCATGTGGTAAAATTGAAGATTATGCTAGCGCTAGTGTACTTATAATCTTAATTTTAGTAATGACAGGAGGCGAGTATTTTCCCACCCTCCACACCCTTGGGGGATAAGGATCCAAGTAAGTATACTTACTCCGTGTATTCCTTACTTCTTCTATCTTCCTATTCATCTTGTATGACTCAGGCTTGTACCTTGTTTAGCTAGATCATTGTTATGGTTTACTGTCATATTTGTACTAGTTTTCTCATCTAGTTTTGCATCAGTTCAGTGGAAATTGTGTTGGGTTTATTACATTACTGCAAACAGTTGCCAGATCGGTACCTAACCTTCTCCACGTTCTTTTTCAGCATAACTTTGGGACATTACATCTCATGCTCAGGATGGACACGTTTGGACCGTCCTTCAGCCACTAGGACTTCGTATGTGGAAAGTCACCCGTTGGTGCATGTTTCAAGACTTTATGTTTCAAGACTTTATCCGTTTTCTATATTTGTCTTTGATGTCGCTTTCGAAAGAGGGGGAGGAGCCTCATCACTGTGAATACTATACCTCATACTGTTTTTTCATTGGTTAATGTTTCACTTTTCTTTACTGCTGTGTGGAGTTAGTAAAGAGAGTTAATGCAAAATACTCGCCTCCTGTCATTACTAAAATTAAGATTATAAGTACACTAGCGCTAGCATAATCTTCAATTATTCAACTTAAATGGCACATAGTATAAAGAAAGAAACAACTGAATATTATGTCAAGAAAGCAAAGGATTCTACTGGTAAATAGTTATATAGCTGGTAAAGACAGGGGCATTATGCAAAATGCTACAGAATTACCATTATTTTTAATTTGTGGTCACTTTGCAAAAAATATAATTGTAAATCAGTGATGTAACATTACAAAGCCTAGATTAATAGTGCCTAAATATTAAAACTCCAAGGGTCTCTTGTGGTCCGTGGGCCATCAGCAATGCCGCTGTAGAGTAATACAAGCTAAAATAGTAAAGCCATACTGGTTAAAATGCTATTATTTTTCCTTGTTTTGTTCCTTGTCATTAGGAAAGTGAATATTATTAAGGGAATTTCATATACCCTAATACTTAATTGTTTAGCAATAATAAGTCAAAACCAGTATCGCAAAAAGAGCCCTTAGCCATTTAACAAAACACACCACATTCGATTTTACATTACATAGACATTAATATAAACCTATATCTAATCACCATTTAAATAATTGGTTTGCGCTAAAAATGCTGATGGCCTTTGTCAAATGGTAAACCAATCAATAATTTTGCCTTAAGGAAAATGTTACAGCAGCCAACATTTTAATTAAAACTATCCTCCAAGAAAATAAGCACAGGGAAATATTAGTGTTTTATTGCAAGGATTTTTCAACAATATGAGCAAAGCAATTTAATGGAATTTGCATCAAATAAACCCTGGTTTGTTCAATTACCCAATAAGAGAGAATGTATCTACAGATGAAAGATTACCTGCAGACACTTCAGTGTTCTGTCTTTTGGGTCCAATAAGTGAAAAACATTGCTATACAAATTGTTACCTTAAATATGGAAATCTGAATTATAGGATTATTCTAACTCAATATGAGCACAGAAAACCATTAATAAATGAGTGGTTTAAAATGGCAAAAAGAAAAATGTGCTTGTTTTATATGTTAGTGTGCTTAGATAAACCCTTTTCCTGTTTTAAAAAAATGCAGTATTTTGGTCCCACAAAATGAAATTTTGTTAATCAAATTAATCTGTGGTTACAGGGCCACTCCACCCCCATAACAAGCTAATCTCTATAAAGTCATTATGAGTGTTTGGACCTCCTTAATTTAAGGGGTTAAACCATTTTTGGAACAGCTTAACCCCAAAGTTGTCCCCACAGCATCAGTCAGCTCAATCTCCTCTTTCCCGCCTCCCTGCCGCTTGGCTCATGCAAAAGGTTTGTCTTTGGTGCATCAATGACAGTCTGGCCATCCATTTTGACTAATAGTTTATACCAGTGTTCCCAAACTTTTTAGATTCAAGGTTCCCTTAATATTTAAATATTTATACAACCTAGTCAAAAAAAATTCTAGGTTGTATACATGTACAGCGTTGCGGCATATACTGCGCTCCTGTTCGGCAGAACTGTTTCCCTGTCAGGGGCGGATCCAGAACCTAATCTCACAAGGGGCACTGGTAGATTATTTAAAGAAATAATCCAGGCACAATAACCACTACAGGACATTGTAGTGCTTATGGTGCCAGGAATGCCGTGGTGCCCTCCCAGGGTAAGTAATCAAAATGTTTAAGAACTGTTTGACAACTTACTTGGGGTCTGCCAGGATAGGGTCTGTAGTAGGAGATAGGGGCAGTGCTATGTGTGAGAGGCACAATGTATGTGTGTGTGTGAGGTGTACAATGTGTATGTGGTTAAGTGTGTCTGAGGGGTGCAGTGTGTGTGTTTGTTTGAGTGGTGCAGTGTGTGTATGGGGGTGCATTGTGTTTGTGAAGGATGTTGTGTGTGTGTGGGGGGTGCATTGTGTCTGTGTTTGAAGGGTGCAGTGTGTGTGAGGGATACAGTGTGCGCATGAGGGGTACAGTGTGTGCGTGATGGTTATAGTGTGTGTGGGGGGGTCAGTGTATGTGTATTAAGAGGTACAGTACGTGTGGGGGCAGTGTGTGTGTATGGGGCAGCGTGTGTATATGGGGCAATGTGTGTGTGTATAGGGAGCTATGTGTAGGTATGGCGGCAGTGTGTGTTTATAGGGGGAAGTGTGTGTATGTAGGGGAAAGTGTGTGTATATGGAGAGGCAGTGTGTGTGTATAGAGGCAGAGTGTGTGTGTATGGGGGCAGTGTGTGTGAGGGGTACAGTGTGAGTGTGTATGGGTGGCAGTGTGTGTGTTTGTTAAAAAATGTACTTTAAAAAAAAAAAATTATAATTTTGTTATTCCCTCTTACCTTTGCCTGGGAGGGGAGGCAATACCTGGTGGTCTGGTGGAGAAGCCCTGGTGGTCCAAGAGGTGAGAGTGAACTCTAGCAGCCTCAGGAGCTGCTAGAGTTCACTCTCGTGAGGTTTGGAGCATTGTCATGGTAACCACAGCAATGTTCCAAGCTCGCAAGAGGAGAACCCAGCGAAGCTGCAGGTTAGAGCTCCCTGGGTCCTCTGTCCCTCCCTCCCCTGCCGGCTGCCAGCATTACACTGCTAGCGGACCGGTGAGTGGAGAGTGAGGCACGGTTCCCGGTACTATGATCATATGCTGAGGAACACAGTTTTGGAACCTCTGGTATATACTATTACTTACAATCGGTGGCCAGCAATTGACTAAGAGAAGCACCAAAGACAAACTTTCTGCATAAGACCAGCGACTGGGAAGAAAAAAATAGGCAAATACTGAGGTGCTATCTTAAGGTAAGATATTACCTAGGGACACAAATTCATTGACATACATTTATTAAGGGGACTAGAATCACACTGGAGTTTTCCTTTAATGGTTCAAAAACAAAGGAAAACCCACACTTATTAGCTAATTAATTAAAGCATGGCTCTCATCTCTTCTCTTATTATCATTCACTTTAATTTGTTGCCAGTTATTAGCCGTTTTATGTACCCATTGAAAATTCCAAGGCACTATGGAATATGCTGACATTATATATGAAATAAGTAATAATTATATTTATTTTCAGTATTTATGAACTCCCCATTTGTTGTGTAATATTAACTACAAACACATGTATGCAAATATGTATTTGACACATACATATACAGTGAGGGAAAGAAGTATTTGATCCCCTGCCTATTTTTGAATGTTTGCCCACTGACAAATGATCAGTCTAAAATTTTAATGGTAGTTGTATTTTAACAGTGAGAGACAGAATAACAAAAAAAAATATCCCGAAAAACGCATGTCACAAAAGTTATACATTGATTTGCATGTCAATGAGTGAAATATGTATTTGATCCCCTATCAATCAGCAAGATTTCTGGCTCCCAGGTGTCTTTTATATAGGTAATGAGCTGAGATTAGGAGCACTCTCTTAAAGGGAAGACACCTGTCCACAGAAGCAATCAATCGATCAGATTCCAAACTCTCCACCATGGCCAAGACCAAAGAGCTGTACAAGGATATCAGGGACAAGAATGTAGACCTACACAAGGCTGAAAAGGGCTCCAAGACAATCGCCAAGCAGCTTGATGAGAAGGTGACAACAGTTAATGCGATTATTCAAAAATGGAAGAAACACAAAATAGCTCAGTCTCCCTCGGTCTGGTGCTCCATGCAAGGTCTTACCTTGTGGAGTTTCAATGATCATGAGAACTGTGAGGAATCAGTCTGGAACTACACGGGAGGATCTTGTTAATGAACTCAAGGCAGCTGGGACCATAGTCACCAAGAAAACAATTGGTAACACACTACGCCGTGAAGGACTGAAGTCCTGCAGTGCCCGCAAGGTCCCCCTGCTCAAGAAAAGCACATGTACAGGCCCGTCTGAAGTTTGCCAATGAACATCTAAATGATTCTGAGGAAAACTGGGTGAAAGTGCTGTGGTCAGATGAGACCAAAATTGAGCTCTTTGGCATCAACTCAACTCGCTGTGTTTGTAGGAGGAGGAATGCTGACTATGACCCCAAGAACACCATTCCCACCATCAAACATGGAGGTGGAAACATTATGCTTTGGGGTGTTTTTCTGCTAAGGGGACAGGACAACTGCACAGCATCAAAGTGACAATGGATGGGGCCACGTACCGTCAAAGCTTGGATGAAATCCCCCTTCCCTCAGCCTGGGCATTACAAATGGGTCGTGGATGGGTATTCCAGCATGACAATGACCCAAAACACACAGCCAAGGCCACAAAGGAGTGGCTCAAGACAAAGCACATTAAGGTCCTGGAGTGGCCTAACCAGTCTCCAGACCTTGAGCCCATAGAAAATCTGTGGAGGCAGCTTATGGTTCGAGTTGCCAAAAGTCAGCCTCGACCTTAATAACTTGGAGAGGATCTGCAAAGAGGAGTGGGACATAATCCCGCCTTATATATATATATATATATATATATATATATATATATACATATATACAAACACACACACACACACACAAATGTGGGTTGTGCACTCCACAAATACAATGCCCTAGAGTTTAGTTGGCTATATCATATAGATTAAGGAAGGAGAACATACATTGGACTTTAAAAAAATAATATTTATTATAAAATGAGAAATGACATGGGAATTATAAACATTTTAGTTCTAATGAGGAATTTTAATCAATCTGACACAGTCATGTAATTGAGTATTTTCATAATGAAGCAGTATTCATTGAAAGTCTGTGAAAGCTCTATTTATCTATCTATGAAATTTAAAAAATTAAATGTAAAAACAGTTTGAACAAAATTGGCTGTATGCTTTACACAATGAAATGCAAATTCTGCTTGCAAAAGAGTAACACAACTTCAATAACCAACATTCTTCAGATTATAGGCATAAATCAATTCAATGGCTTATAAACTATTCATTACATTGTGTAAAAGCCTCATTAAATGTGCTATACAGGAATCATCTGAAATACCACTGAGAAACTTTAAAACGTCTAAAGGGGAAATTGTGCCTTGAAGTAATATGACATCAATTGGTCAATAGTGTTAGCATAGCTGCATATCTGTTACAACAAAACCAGAGTTTTTTTCCTATATTATATGTGGTCTAAATCCTCATTGCACAAATCAGAGAGATTATACATTACAGTAGAACATATAATATGGGAAACTAATGCCAGCAAGATTGATACACCATAATAAATGAAAACATGTATTGAGGGATTTATGAATGTCTCCTGAACCCAAAATGGCATTGTTTTCCACCACTTCAAGTTTCATTATTATGTATCTTTTATATAATATATTTTTGAAGGCTAGGGCTGAAGTTAAAGGAACACTATAGGTAAAACAGGAAAACAAACATGTATTCCTGACCCAATGGCGTTAAAACCACCATTTAAGTGGCTTGTCGCCCCATTACCCCCTTAGAAAGGATTAAAATGTACCTTATTTCTAGCTCTCCACACATCTGCATGCACTCCCCCTGCCACCGATCCACCTCTTTGGCTTACAAGGAAATCATTAGAATGGCTGACATCACCAGTGAGGTGATACCAATGCATCTCTATGAGGAAAGTTCAGTGTCTCCATGCATAGATGCTGAATATAAATGCTGCACACTGTGCAGCACATCCCCAGGAAGCACCTCCAGTGGCCATCTTAGGAGTGGCCACTGGATGTGTCCCTAGGCTTTAAAATAAAAACTGCCTTTTCTATGAAAAGAGAGTGTTTGCTGCAAAAAACTTGCAGGGACTGACTATACTCACTAGAACAACTACATTAAAGGGACACTCCAGGCACCAAGACCACTTCTGCCCATTGGAGTGGTCTGGGTACCAACTCCCACCACACTTAACCATGCAAGTGCTATTATTGCCATTTTTACAAGGAAGGAGAGTAGGTGGAGCCTGACCAGCACTGAGGGACAACAGCGCAGGACTATGGTAAGTCACTGGAGGGGTTTTATCCCCTTCAGCAACTTGGGATGGGGGGTGGCAGGGAGAGGGGCACTGTAGGGTCCTGCAGTGCCAGGAAAACTAATATGTTTTCCTGGTACTGGAGAGTCCATTTAAGCTGTAGTTGTTCTGGTGACTATAGTGTCCATTTACATTTAGAATTATTGCAATTACTTGGGTTATGTTTAGAGCTGAAGTTCCTTTAATTTAATGTTTCACCAAGAGATATATCTCCCACTAATTTTGGGAGGTGGGAATCTGACATTGAGCGTTGAAGGTATGGTTTGAGAACCCAAACACAACATGTTTACACTTAACACATTTTAATTCCAATTAATCTAAACATGGCTGGAAGTGGACATTTATCTTAATCTTGAGCTGTCTGCGACATGCATTTAATGGCACATTGTTACCTTAGCTCTCCTTTAAACTGA
Source organism: Pelobates cultripes (assembly GCA_933207985.1). NCBI lineage: Eukaryota > Metazoa > Chordata > Amphibia > Anura > Pelobatidae > Pelobates > Pelobates cultripes. The sequence continues at coordinate 168,905,042 of OW240917.1, forward strand.
ATTGTGTTTAAAAAAAAATAATTTTCACAGGTGATGTGACCCAGTGTCACATATGATATAATTTCACTGAAAACATTTTTTCAATTTGTCACAGATTAAAAATTAATTTGTCAATGTGTATTATAAAATAATTCATATGAAAAAAATGTGTTTGACTTAAGGTCTTATATAATAATGAAGACCGTTTAAACCTGTCATTAAAAACCTCATCTTGGTTAGAATACAAGCTCTAATTATCTCTTATAACTATTTTGTAATAGTAAAAAAAATGTTACCATAAACTCTTATTAAGAATGAAAAGCTCAAATACCATACAGTAACACAGCTCAAGGTGAATTTAAGAACTCATTATTTATCTCCTAAAAACTTATTATTTGTACATCCTGATATAATATTTAAGTTGTGTTGGCGAGATTCATTAAAGTATTGCCTAAGATCTGTTGAAAGTAGTAACATTATTATGCCTATTAAAATCCCTTATAAGGAAATAACTTTAAATGCAGACAATAATTTTTCAAGTTAACATACCTTTCACTTACAGAGTCATCTTATCGGACCTCCATGTTTTTGTTTTTTTACTGCTTTTGTGTCAACTCTTTTTAAACTACTTTAACATGACAAGACATATCTGGGCATCTTTTCTAATATGTTCATCAACGTCTGAGCCACATTGCATGATTTAATAATTGAGAAAGCAGATCAAAGCATCTCTACAAGTCATGAATATTTTTATTTATTTTAATACATGGCATTCGCAACTGTCATATTACAGTCATTTCTGCTTGAGCAGAATGTGAATAATGAAAATATAATAACATCAAGGCAAACTATTGTTGATCAGCTATTGTCCTCAACCTCTGTTAGCAATTTAGGGCTACCAAGAGCTGGCAAAACAATGTAAGTTTTGCTCTCATTATAAAAAAGGTGAATTTTATATGATACCCAGATTTGCAAAACCCTGCACTGATTCAAAAACACAAATTGATGTGCAATGTTGTCATGATTTCAGAGTTTTCAATAGTAAAGTAAATTGTATATTCTAATATTTGATATTTAGATGAAATAAGTTGATCTCCATTAGTTGATAGATCTGGGGATGAACATCTAACAGTGAAGACTCTGGTGAAGAAATGGTTCATTGCCTGATTGCTAAAACATACCACAAATCTCTCTTAAGCACCTCCAGTCTTGGCTATAATCGGACTGAAAACTAGTATTTTTGACAAACTGTCAGCAGGACACTCACCTAACACAATTTGAATGGTACTAAAAATATTCACGCAATGTTGTTATGCACATTCAAAACTCATTAATTTTGCTAAAAAAAAGGAAAAAACTTTTAGCCACACCCCCTATTTTCACAAAGCAACTTCCTTATTAGAGTTATTCTGAGTAGATACTCAGCTCAGTCAATAAGAAATCTGTGTGAGATGAGCAGCTGCCATTAATCAGGCACACAGACAATCACAGTGATTGACTTTGGGGTTGGAGACAAGGCAGTGCCTCATCTTAAACTAATCTCTCATTGGATGAACTCCACTGCTTTCATTTCAATCAGGAGGACATTTTGTTAAAAGGGGTTTCACTAACGGAGTGGAGTTATGGACAGAAAGTAGCAAAAGATTTTTACTACTAAAGCAAAACACAAGAGATTCAAACAGGGTGAAAAACAGCATGAAAATTATGCACTTGTTATCTTGGTGCCCAGCATTTGTTTACATCTTTACACTAAATATATAGTGGTATATAAGGTGCATTGTTTATTACTTCTCAACTGAACAGTCTTGGTAAATTTGCCCTACTGTTGCTATTTATTCATTTGTGCTCTTGTATTTACACACAAGAAAATCTTAAAAATCTGTGCATATGGCCCAATGAAGGGAAGTGAGTTTAAAAAAATAAGAGTGCTAAACCACATCAAAAATGTCAAAGGTCAAAAAAGATAAAAGGAAGGTCCAGGCACTCCAAGGTACAAAAAGGCAAATGTATTGAACCCACTGCCACTCACAACGTTTTGACCTATACTCTTTGTCAAGCTACTAAGTGCATGTATACATCCATTTTTTATAAGAATACAAATGATTAACAAATAATTAACAAGGTTAAAGCAATTAAACAATCACTTAATTAAATTACATCCATGTACATCCCTCAGTATAGTTCACTCAATAGTGAAGGCTAGCAGCTGTGCCACAAATTAGAGTTCAATTCAAATTAATTAACATGTCTAATCGTCAATGGCAACAGATACTCGTTGTCAAGGGGATGGATATACAAATGCAAGTCTACATAATGACAATATTGAATAAAGAGGACCACCCATATGAGCTGTCATTACGTAGACTTGCGTTTGTATATCCATCCCCTTGACAACAAGTATCTGTTGCCATTTACGCTTAAACGCGTTCGCTCAGATGCTCAGAGAAAGCAGAGCGTCATTACGTATAGTGCAGTAATGCCGCAATGCGAACGTCATCACGTAGACGTTATACCAGAAGAGGAAGTAACTGTTCCAATGGGACCCCTCCAGAGCGCTTGGTATATCTGTGAATAATTGTCTTGATCTAATTATTTAAATCTAATTGCTTAAATCGAATATCTTTATCTAATGATCATGTTTAATTAATTTGAATTGAACTTGTGGCACAGCTGCTAGCCTTTACTATTGAGTGAACTATACTGAGGGATGTATATGGATGTAATTGAATTAATTGATTGATTGTTTAATTGCTTTAACCTTGTTAATTATTTGTTAATCATTTGTATTCTTATAAAAATGGATGTGTACATGCACTTAGTAGTTTGACAAAGACCATATAGGTCGAAACATTGTGAGTGGCCTTTTTGCCTTTTTGTACCTTGGAGTGCCTGGACCTTCCTTCTATCTGCTATTGAGTACTTGGTCCCTGGTACTTGGGCAGGCCTGGTTGCACCCAGGTACATAACACTTGGGATTGAGTGCAGTTCCACATTTCTACTACAAAGGTAAAAAAAGACACATAAGAATATTGACTGTTTAATTTTACCATTGTGATGGCTATAGTTTGCTACATCACTAATTGTAATGTGTTTCATAAAAGTGCAATTATAGAGAAGCATAAAATACACCAAAAATGATGTTTGCTAATGTTAGAAAAGAAAATGGATGAAACTCTTACGAAAATGACTCTGTAAAGTGCTTTTATTTTATGTAGTAAAAGAAATGTCTAAAACAGTGAACACAAATTATGTGTAGCATGCAAAGAAAAGACTATGATGTGAAAAGGCAGACTGTGCAGTTATTTAAAAAGGATAATGACAGGTGTACAGTCAGAGAGTTTTCCATGATATTTCAATTCATCAAAAATATATATTTAGCATTCAACCAGCTAGTGCTCATAAATATATGTTGTTTACAACTAAAGGTCTGTTTGTATGAAAGACGAGTGATTTCCATTCAACTCAATATGTTTTAACTTCCCATAGATAAAAAATATTGAAAATAATGCACCGGTCACCACTGTATTGGTCAGAGACTGTTATCTCAGGCAGAACCAAAACATTAATGTTATATAAACAATGGGGGGCAGTGGGGGCGGGTAAGAAATAGCTACAAAAAGTATATAATAAACAAATAGCTCAAACATTTAAATGCCACCATGTACAATAATTATTTATTAAGAATATCATGGCAGTCATAAAAATGATTGGAGCTAAATGTACAACTCAGCAAGAGCGAATCTGCAACAATCACCCACGTTCACTCAGCGTCTGGATTAAAATTAATTAAATAGCATGAATAATGTCTGCCCCGTATGCAGTTGAATGGTTTTGCATCATTTGGTATGGGGGTACACAGACTTTAGTAAAAAAACAAACAAAAAAAAACACAGACCCAATCATTGATCCACTGTATATTTGTTATTTAAATGTCTCCAGTGTTTCACTGTGACACTATACAAGAAGTTCTTATGTATTAATTACATATGGTAAAACTAAAATCAGAGTTGGCTTCCAAGTTCCTTGGCTGGGCAATTATGTTACAGAGAAATTACAAGCTATAAATATATGTTAGGTTGCCAGCAGGGCACGATTTACATCATGAGCTACTTTACGCACAAAATACTCAAGCAACCCTCAAACCCAACACTACGGAACTAATAAAATACATACTTGGTCTTTTAAATATGATAAAATTGTTGTATATGCACACACATATGACATTATGACAACTCTAAGAATGTACTGAAATAGACTAATAGGGTTATTCACTAAAGTACGAATTCAAAGTAAATTTCAAACATAAGGTCAAACTAGCCAAAGTGGAAAAATTATCTAAGTTTTAATAAAACTCACACAAGGCTATTACAAACCATTATCTGGAAATCTATTCATAAACAGGGCTATACATAGGACACGAGGTCACGCATTTAGGAGATTTAGTCTAAGGCCAAGAACATTGTTTTTTAACAGTAAGAACTATAATGATGTTTAATTCTCTGCCTGAAGAGGTGGTTTTATCAGAGTCCATACAAATCTTTAAACTACAATTGGATAAATGCTTGCAAAAACATAACATACAGGGATATAATTTTCTAATTAGTGGGGTAAAAGCTGCTTGATCCAAGGAGATATCTGACTGCCATTTTGGAGTTAAGAATGAATTTTTGTCCTAGTTTGTTGCAAAATTGGAAATGCTTCAGACTGGATTTTTTGCCTTCTTTTGGATCAACAGCAAAAACATAAACGAGGAAGGCTGAACTTGATACTCCGTAAGTCTCTTTTCTGCTATGTAACTAAGATTGCCTCTACTGACTGCTTTTCGGACAGCCAATACAGGTGCTTCCAGGAGATTCAGGAAGTTTGATTGTCAAACTGGCATTCCCAATATTTTAACATTTAAAGACTAGCTTTGCATCTTCACATCATCCATATTTATTATAATTCCCCTAGAAATTCTCCAGTGTACTGAGATATCAAGCCAAAGAAATAGAGGTCTGGGCGTTGACCTAAGCGATGCTAACATTTACTTCCCCTTACGTCTCAGTAGACCCAGGTCACCTTGCATCCTTTCTAAGGTGAATATATTTGAATCCAGACCCAAAGTCAGGACCACTTCAGTGATATAAAGTGGTCTTGATGCTTTGATCCTGCATGCGCAGAGATTCATTAAGAAACACTGTACATACAGAGATAATGACATTTGCTGCAGAAGGTATAACTCCACCTCTAGAAGTATCATTAGCCAGCTCAGAACATGAGTTCAAGGCTGGCTAATGTCAATTCTGTACATAAATGGCGACTGTTAACAGCATGCATAGCACCTCTCACATAGAAATACATTGCAGGAGGAACAGTGAAAAATCCCAGTCAAGATTTCTACAGCCAAAAACAATGTTACATGTTTACAAATACATGATAGAAAATGTGTAAAACAAATATTATAGTGTTCCATGTCATTGTTTGTATCTGTATCTGTATGCTGTTGATGAACACGGCTTTAAATGCATGGTTTATCCCCCTGTGTGATTTCTAAAGTGAGATATGTACAAAGAAGAGAAGCAAAAATGAAAATATAGTTGGCTTTTTTTTTATTTTATTTTTTATATAAACACTTTTATAGTTGTTTGGTTTTTTTTTTACTTAAATAACACCTGTCATCTATGGAGGTGCAAAAAATATTGTAATGGTCCCATCTGTATTCCTAAATTTCCCTGAAAGAAAGATCCTAATGTTTACTTCCCCTTCTGAATTGTGGTAACAACATGAATTGAGGGACCATATTCAATAAACTTGCTCATTTGACATGTTTTCTTATATTCTTCACTTTATCTATGTCATTACTTTTGCTTATTCTGTCAAATTCAGACAGGAATATATTTGTTCTCTAATACACAAGCCTGTAGCATTCCTCCACAGAGAATTTTTTACGAGTCTCTAGTGCAGATTTACTATAATTTTGGCATTTTGCAACAAACACCATGAATTGAATAAAATGCCATTGAGAAAATTATTAGCAAATATCCATTTTCAATTAAAGCAATTACACGAAGTGTTTCCTACTTATGGATGTCTGTTAAATATTAATGAAAAATCCCTTTCCAAATCGCAGTCTTCTAACTGTGTGTTGCTAGGTATGAAAGGTCTAGTCTGTGGTGATTGCAGTCATAATACCTTCATTACATTGTTAATCAGAGAGCAAATTATATTTGAATTTGAAATGCTTTAAATTGTAACAATACACACTCTCCACTCATTTTTAAATCTTACTAAGGCAAGATTACAAGAGAATAGTTTATAAAACAAGTAATTAATTTAATCCTGATAGAAATCTGTAGTTACCCAGCTGATGGCAATTAAACTGATAGCACCATACAGCAAAATCCTCTTGGCCCAAGCAGCTAAATGCAGTGTTCATCATATATGTCAAAGTTATCAAAGATCCTGAATAGTATTATCAAAATCCTTCTGATTATTTAATAAGTCCCTTAAAATCACATATCGGGAGTGGATTATGGTAGTGGGAAGCCTAATACCTTTGTAAGTATTGATATTAGACTAGATATAAGCTTTAGTCTAATGCTATTTAACCAGGCCTCCTAACCAGTGTAAAGGATGCCAATGCCAGACTTCACAGTGGGAGTTGTATTCTATTTACTATACATATTGTTGACCCTTAAAGCTCTATTTTTGTCACATATCCATATGGCAAAAATGGAGATAATTACCTTCTGAAAATCGAGGAGAGGTCACGTGAAAGACTCACACGCACGTTTTGGGGTCAAGGGCTGGGTACAGCCAATCGGATCTGCAAGAGGGTTACTTAAACTCACTTATTCCTTAGCTCAATGCCCTGTCATGGTTTCCCTTAGATGGTTATCTGAGAGTGTGTTCCTGATCATGTTATCGTGGTTTTTGACTTTGGCTTTGTTTTGACTTCCCTGATTTCTGGTACCCTTGACTTTTGGCTATTTCTTATCTCTGTGTCTCGTTCTGTGTCCCTGACCTTGGCTAGTTTTCTGACTATTCTCGGGTACGTTAAGTCCGGCCATTCTAAGGTCCAGTTAGACATTACCCTTAGTTCTAGGGTGTGATACTATTGTGCATGCTGGATCAATATAATCCTGAGAATTTTGGTCTTTCAAAATACAAAAAAAAAGAAGTAAAAAAAGGTGCTGTAAACACAATTATAAAAGTGAAAGAAACTTATTCTAAAATCATTCAAAGTATACAAAAGGTAAGCGGGACTACTACAAGTGAAAACAGCTCAAAAACACAATTAAATTTTATATAGAAAAAAGTGTGCTATGCTTTTAAATTTGTAAGTATACATACAAATATATATATATATATATATATATACATACATACATATACATAAAGTGCAAACCAAGTGCAAAGCTGCATTACCCATATCTGGAAAGGTATATTGCCTAAATCCCTTTCCTCCATTTATTAAGGAGTAAGTGCTCTATTTTATTATTATTTATTTTTTATCACAGAGTGCACAATGGTTGGAAAGTCCACAATGTTTGTATGAATATACTGTATAATTTGCACTACTGTAGCACTTTAGTGCACTATATTGCACTTTCATTATTTCTATTTTGGTCTTGTCACTCCAGTGTGCCAGAAGCTGTGAAGCGTGTCAAAGTGTTGTCGGGCATATTGTTACAGGACTTTTTTGTGGCATTGGCGCAGTAAAGGTGATGGTTCACTAGGGGCACATTTGCATGCTCTGTCAATCACTCATACAAGGGGGAGGAACTTGTTTGAACGCCGTTCCGGCGTGAACAGTTTGACACGCCCACATATTTTTGCCGACCCGGTACACCTATATAAGGGCCGGGCAGGGGATAGACTGTTGCTTTACCTCTGACGAAGGCGCATTAGAAGCGCTGAAACGCGCGTTAGGTAGTTTAGTCTGGAGTTTGCCACGAGGTAGTCTAGTCTGGAGTTCATACAAGTGCTAGGTTTCAGCAAGCTTTTACTAGTTAAAGGGATTTGGGGGTACTCGAGGAGGGAATGAGTTTGTTTGATTCACGATATGAATCCTTCTCTATTTAGACAGTTTCTCATCATGCTGCAGTGGCTTTTTTGGTAACACTATCCAATTTTCTCACATTATAGAGGCTACTGTTATAAGTGCAATTTAGTTTCTATTTGCACTAGATATTTTGTTACTGTCTGCCACAGAGCATACCAATTTTTTACCCTCCTCTCCAGGAGTAGCTTATAGTTATCTAGAGGAATTGTCCAATTTTCCTTTCTCTCTCCTCCCTATATTCTACCCTATTTGGTTACCAGTCTCCTGCTAGATACCTATTTATAGGTGGTTTTGAAGGACATTATACGATTTATTTTTATTGTCCATACCCACAGTGATTGTGGTGGCACTCCTTATATTTTTTTTTTTTTATTATTTTTCTCTGTGTGTTTACACATTTTATTTCTTATAAATAAGGTTAAGTTTTATTTTTTAGCATTACATCAAGGATGGGGGTTCCTCTTTTGGTTGACCTAGTGTAGGGACGAGGAGTATCCTCCTCTCTACCCAGATCTTCCTATTTTTTTTGCATTTTTCTTCATTGGCGCAGTAAAGGCTACTTTCTGGCAACTCAACCATGCAGCTCTTTTTTGTTCAAGTATCGTCATAGTATTGTGCTCCTTGAAGCAACCACACTGTCTTTTTCCAGAGCAGCCTAGATTTCTTCTGAGATTACCTGTGGTTTTTTCTTTGTATTCCGAACAATTCTTCTGGCAGTTGTGGCTAAAATCTTTCTTGGTCTACCTGAGCTTGGCTTGGTATCAAGAGATGCCTGAATGTTCCACTTCTTAATAAGTGATTGAACATTACTGACTGGCATTTTCAAGGCTTTAGATATCTTTGTATATCCTTTCCATCTTTATAAAGTTCCATTACCTTGTTACGCAGGTCTTTTGACAGTTCTTTTCTGCTCCTCATTGCTCACTATCTAGCCTGCTCAGTGCATCCACGTGAGAGCTAACAAACTCATTGACTATTTCTACGCAGACACTAACTGCAATCTAAAAAGCCACAGGTGTTAACTTTTAATTGCCATTTAAACCTGTGTGTTTCACCTTATGTGTCTGTAACAAGACCAAACATTCAAGGGCATGTAAACTTTTGATCAGAGCCATTTGGGAGCCAAACAACTATGTGATAAGAGATGGCTTCATACAATCACTGTCGTTTAATAATTTGCATAATCAGTCATGTTTTCAAAATCAATGCCACAATGTCATAATTTCTACAAGGGTATGCAAACATTTGAGCACCACAGTACACACACTGACCCAAACACCATAACCCACAGATACACATACTCACACATACACACACCCTGACACACAGATATACACACAGACACTTACAGAAGACACAGACACATACACATACCTTGACACCCAGATACACACATAGACACATACATGGGGCTGACTGGAGCTGGGTTTCTCCTTGCTCTCCTCCTCCCATCTGTAACGCAGCCCCCTCCTACACCTGTGCGATGCTCTATGTGTAATTGGGAGGAAGTGACAGGCACACACCTATTCCAAGCAGTACACTGCCTGCCGATATGAGAGGGGCTTGGTCACCCTGTTAAATGGCCTTAGCACCTGACCAGGCCTCTGTTCAGCAATGTGCTTGGGCCACCCTGTGAACCCCACCAACATGTGGACCCTGATGCAGTCACACATGAGGTAGTTCCACCACTACTTCCAGCTTCTACTAAAGCAAAAAAAAAATTGTCTTAAAGGACCACTATAGTGCCAGGAAAACATACCCACCCGGCTCTGGAAGGGGGAAAAGGGATAAAAACTTACCTTTTTCCAGTGCTGGGCGGGGAGCTCTCCTTCTCTGATCCTCCTTCCCTCCTCCCCGTCGGCTGAATGCGCATGCGCGGCAAGAGCTGCGCGCGCATTCAGCCGGTTGCACAGGAAAGCATTATCAATGCTTTCCTATGGACGCTGGCGTGCTCTCACTGTGAAAATCACAGTGAGAAGCACGCAAGCACCTCTAGCGGCTGTCAATGAGACAGCCGCTAGAGGGAATGGGGGAAGGCTTAACCCATTCATAAACATAGCAGTTTCTCTGAAACTGCTATGTTTATAAAATAATGGGTTAAGCCTAGCTGGACCAGGCACCCAGACCACTTCATTAAGCTGAAGTGGTCTGGGTGCCTAGAGTGGTCCTTTAAGCAACTGCAAAGCGCATTACCTCTTTATGTAAATCATTTCATACTGAAATGGTTCACATACAGACTCCAAGCACCACAACAACTTTAAATAACTGATCTGTTTGGAGTAGCTCTTACAAGTATGTTGAAATACCTGCATGGACATACTATTTTTGGAAATAGACTGGCAAAAGGCTTGAAAATCCCTTTTATTTCTCATGAAATGGGCAGATTTATTCTGCTTTCTGATAAAATAAGAATTTTCTTATCACATTATGCCCAGGAATATCCCCATGAAGAGAAAAATGGATATAATTGAGTGCAAATTAAAATAACAATGAACATTTTTACTAAAAATAATTAAAGAACGTGATAAAGACTTTTCCTAATCCTGCACAGGACTGTTTATGAAAACCCCTTCTCTTTTTCTGTGTGCTTAATAGGTTTAATTTAATATAGATAATAGTATAATATTTTTTGCATAAGCCACAGGCATGAAAGGAATTAAATGCTGCTAAAATAATTATGGACTTGCTCTCCATACTCATAATCCATTCTCAGTTACTCTTTATCTACACATTTTAGGGACTGATGTAGACAGACAGACAGACCGACAGAAAAATAGATAGATGGATGGATGGATGGATAGATAGATAAATAGATGGATGGATGGATGGATGGATGGATAGATAGATAGATAAATAGATAGATGGGTAGGTAGATAGAAATAGATAGATGGATAGATAGAGCAAGAGAGATAGATAGATAGCTAGATAGATAGCTAGATAGATGTCATGATATATACTTACATCATTGCTTAAAAAATCAGTTTGTGTGGATTTATTTTGCCTGGAAATATTAGATGATTGATATCTTCTAGTCTTGGCCTGCATGAGAAGCAAAAATGCAAGGTTAGAAAGATCATGTTTTAGTCAAAGGCACAACTGTCTCCAAATAATATTTTCTGTAAAACACATGCAGGAAAGTCAATGTTCTGAATGTCAGACTATAAAACAAAACAAGAGAACAGATAGCTCTGTTAGTTTAACACCTCTATTCCCATTTGATTATGCATTGCCAGCTGTTAATCTTTGGAGTACCTGTGATGGAATTATGAAAGCTAAAGGTGAATATTTGTATATGTATATTAGCATGCCTATGGATCTGTACACCTGCATCCATTCACGGTTTGTAACAGTCAGTAGTCTCGAACAAGGAAAATGTGTCAAAACGGCTCTGTTTTTTTATGCAACAGCAATCCTCGGAAAATTATTTGACAATGCAAAAAGGTGAAAAGAACAAAAGCTGCAAACTGTACTTCACTTAAAGCCCCTTTCTTTGTTCCAGTAAATTAAATTTGACAGTTGAATACATAGGCTGCTAGCTTTTTAAAAACACATAGAGAGATAAATGTATAATATTAGTGCACCCTAAATATGTAAATAGAATAATGTATTTTAGTTCCCAAAATCAATAAAAAAAAAAAAAAGTTACCTCCAAAATAAATGCCAATAAATACTGCATTTATAATTTGGTCTTCATGCTTACAGCACTCACATGTCCATACAAAGATGCATTGGTTTTATTTTATATATTTAATGTACTATGTGATAATGTAGAGAGTAAACAATGTGCACCTGGAGAGCATTTCTTTTTTTTAAATTAAAAAGCATATTTGCAAAGAAAGGAAAAAATTCTCACCCCTCTTGGGTGGTATGTTTATTCCTCATTCTCAGGTCCTCTACCAGAGGCCTAGGAGTTTGAGGGTTTTGCAACTGAAACTCAAAAGCAAATATATATATATATATATATATATATATATATACCAAACTGTCCAAGTATGGGCTGCACTCAGGGTCTTAGTAAACGAATACTCTTTATTCCATCAAAAAAGGTTGAGGGGAGAGGAAATGGGACACGTGAATGGGCTGTGGGGGAGGAAGGTGTGGGACACATGGAGGGGCTGTGGGGGGAGAGGGAATGGGACACATGGAGGGGTTGTGGGGCAGAGGAAATGAGACACATGGGGGGGCCTGGGCGCGGCAATGAGACACCGGGAGGGAATGAGGCACCGTGGGGGAGTGAATGAGACACGGGGGGCAGAGTGAATGAGACATGGGGGGGATGAGTCACATGGGAGGGGGGCCTCAGGGCAATTTTTATACCGGGGCCCGGTGGATTCTAATTACGCCTCTGCCAACATCAATATTATAAATTAGTACATAAAACACAATGAAAGGTTCTTTAAACATGGCTACTTTTTCTACATTGCACTAGAAGAAGCAATTAAACACAACTTAGGTGTTTTACTACATCAGCAGAGAAAAAAGTAAATTTTTAACATACAAAAGAAAAGTTCTTAAAATATGAAATTGGTAAAACAAAACCTCTTTAAATGTGATTTATAAAAAACTAAATGATGTCCCCATGTGTCTACTTTTGCAAATGGTGGGCTTTCATTATTATTTGAACTTATGAGCTGCTAATGGGTGCCAAAATTGTACAGTAAATCAAGTAAAAAAACAAACAAACCTGAAGTAGGCAGATCTCTAAATTGGCCATGTAACTTAATTCAAATCTCACAAATGCATTTAATTAAGCACATATGAATTAGCACAGACAAACTGCAATTTTGTGAAAAACATACTACAAATTTCAGTTTCATAGTAAAAAGTCCATCAAGTTCAACTGTACCCATTCTTTCATGTTGTTGATCCAAAAGAAGGAAAAACAAACAATAAAAACAACAATTGCAGCCATATCCAATTATGCCACAAAAAGGAAAAAACTCCATAATGTCAGTTAGATCTCTCCTCGGATCAACAACTTATTTACATACACATCAATTATACCCTAAATATTCAGTTTATGCAAAAAAAAAGCATCAAAAACATGTTTTAGATTTACCTATAAAATCTGATAACACAACCTATTTAGGCAGAGGTTAAACTATTGTTCTTACTGTAAAGAACCATTTCCAGTGCTGCAGTAACAATACCAAGACCTCTTGTCTATTGTATACTTCTGTTAATGAACAGGTTACCACATAAAAATTTGTACTGACCCCATATATATTTGTAAAGTGCTATCATATCCCCTCGAAGATTACTTTTTTTCTAAAGAAAACAATTCAACTTTTTCTAGTCTTTGTTTTTTTTTTAGTTTTTTTTAAAGGACCACTATAGGCACCCAGACCACTTCAGCTTAATGAAGTGGTCTGGGTGCCTGGTCCAGCTAGGGTTAACCCTTTTTTCTATAAACATAGCAGTTTCAGAGAAACTGCTATGTTTATATTAGGGTTAATCCAGCCTCTAGTGGCTCTTTCATTGACAGCCGTTAGAGGCGCTTGCGTGCTTCTCACTGTGATTTTCACAGTGAGAAGTGGCCAGCGTCCATAGGAAATCATTGTGAATGCTTTCCTATGAGACTGGCTGATTGTGCGCGCGGCTCTTGCCGCGCATGCGCATTCAGCCGAGGAGGCGGAGAGGAGGAGGAGAGCTCCCCGCCCGGCGCTGGAGAAAGAGGTAAGTTTAACCCCTTCCTCACCCTAGAGCCTGGCAGGAGGAGGACCCTGAGGGTGGGGACACCCTCAGGGCACTATAGTGCCAGGAAAACAAATATGTTTTCCTGACACTATAGTGGTCCTTTAAGCTCGCCTATGTACTTTTTCTAGTTCTGCAATATCCTTCTTTAAAACTAGTGCCCAAAATTGCCCTACATCTTCAAGGTGGTGACTTACCACTGATTTGTAAAGAGACACAATTATATTTGAATCATGGATATCAAAACCCCTTTTTGATACACAAATGCACAATACTAGCTATTGCATCAGTAGACCAGCATTGCATACTGTTGCCTAGTTTGTGATATATAATTGTTCCCAAGTCCTTTTCATTTAATGTTATCCCTAACTCTACCTCATTTACTGTATAAATGGCTTGTGAGAGCCTTATTCCAAAATGTATGACTTTGCATTTTTGTCAATTGTACAGCATCAAAACAGCAGCAGATTGCTAATCCCAATGGAGGTTACCCCAGGAAATATTATTAGCGAATATATTTACCATACCCAAACCAGGTAAACTGTTATCATTGCAAAAATTTCCACACCATATAACGCTTACAGCATGTTTACTTTAGAAGTCCTGATCTTTTCCAACATTGTTACCTAGGCTAAAAAAAGACGAGTTCATCACGTTTAGCCTTTCTGACATCTGTTTCTGCTGTTGATCCAATAGAGGGCAAAAAACACCAAAAACCATTTGAAGCTCTTTCCAGTTTTGGAACAAACTGGGACAAAAAAACCTTCTCAACCTCAAACTAGGATCTTTCCTTGGATCATGAAGTTGTTAAATCATATAATAAAAAATTATATCTCTCAGTAGTGATGTCCCGAACGGTTCGCCGAACGGTTCGCCGAACGGTTCGCGAACGATTCGCCACGGACTCATCATTGAGTAAACTTTGACCCTGTACCTCACAGTCAGCAGACACATTCCAGCCAATCAGCAGCAGACCCTCCCTCCCAGACCCTCCCACCTCCTGGACAGCTCACTAAGAATACAGCTTCACAATGAATGTAAAATGGATGCTGTCCAGGAGGTGGGAGGGTCTGGGAGGGAGGGTCTGCTGCTGATTGGCTGGAATGTGTTGCTAACTGTGAGATACAGGGTCAAAGTTTACTCAATGATGAGTCCGTGGCGAACCGTTCATGGCGAACCGTTCGGCGAACCGTTCGGGACATCACTATCCCTCAGTATTATGCTTTTGCAAGACTTCATCTAGTAGCAGTGTTTTAAAATTCTATACAGACTCTGCTAAAACCACCTCTTCCAGAGAATTATTCTTACTGTAAAGAACCCTTTCCTCTGCCTTAGACTAAATCTTTTTACTTTGAGTCTAAATGGGTGACCCCATGTCCTATGAATTGTCCTATTTCTGAATAGAATTCCAGTCAATGGTTTGTATTGTTATGAATTTATTTGTATCATGCAAAAATATCACTGTTTTTCTAAACAAAACAGATTTAAACAGATTTAAATTTGTTTGCCTATCTTCATAATTAATATTTTCCACCCCCTTATTAATTTTGTAGTCTGCCTCTGCACTTTTCTAGTGCTATATATCATTCTTTAGAACAGGAGCCCAAAATTAGCAACTTTATATTTTCATCATGAGAATTAATGACCCTTTTTTTGCATGATTTCTACCTTACAAGCCATAGCAACCACTGATTGACACAGGACATTGTTGCCTAGTTAGTTGTCTATAACAATTCCCAAATCCTTCTCATGATTTATTTATATTAACTCACTACCATTTAGGTGTAAGTTGCTTGTGCATTCGTCACCCTGAAGTGCATAGATTTAATCTGCCATTTAAGTGCATAGTCCACTAATCTGTTTAAATCCCTCTGCAGTGAAATATTATCCTGCTCACATTGTATTACCTTTCCTAATTGTGTGTCATCTGCAAACACTGATACGTGAATTCTAATGCCTTTTTCAAGATAATTTATAAATAGGTTAAATAGAAGAGGTACCAGAACAAACTCCTGAGGGACACCACTTACCATGTTTGTCCAGTTATGCAATTTACCATTAATGACAACTCTTTGCACTCTATCACTCTCTAACAAGAATTTTAATCTAGACCTGTTTTTTTTATTTGAACATTTACCTATTGTGTGGAATTGCATTCAAAACTTTTGCAAACTCCATGTAGATCACATCCATGCAAACACCTTGATCTATACTTCTACGTACTTCTTCATAGAATGCAAGTAAATTAGTTTGACATGACTGATGATGATATCTGCTTGCATTGTTATTCCCAATACATTTCTGAATATTATCCCTTAATAACACTTCAGATACTGTCCCCAGCCATAGAAGTTAAGTTTACTGGTCTTTAATTTCTAGGCATACATTTTGAACCCTTTTTAAATTTAAAAACATCTGCGTTTCTGCAACCCTCCAGTATGATTCTTGAAATAAAATAAACCTGAATGACTAGAAAAAAGAGGATCAGTTATTTACACACTTATCTCCCTTAGTGTGTACATGCTATAGTAAGTGGGTGAATACTATACGGCCCTGGGGCTTTGTTTAGATTAACTTTCTATTGTTGGTGCAGCACCAACTTCCTACTTGATATAAACTAAAGAAAAATAATTATTTAAAATCTATGCTTTTTGTTACTGATCTTCATTTATTAACACACACATCATCACTTTTGGGAGTTGGTCTAGCTCTCTTTGGCTAGCACTTTTACAAGCATTTTGGCTTAATTATATTTTATATACAATGCCTCTGATTTATCGGCTATAAATGCCCTTTGCTTATTATTATTTTTTTTAGTTCTTGTATTGAGTCACATGAGTTTTAATTTGTTTTGTTTTATATATTTATTAACCAATGGTACATACTGAAAATTGTACATTTCTAGTATTTGTTTTAAGATATTCTATTTATCCTCAGTGTTTTGCTTTTCACTAAAGTGTCTATGCCAGACAATGTATTGTAAAGATGCCCTTATCGTATCGAAACTGGCCTTTTTTTAAAATCATATAGTTTAGCATTACCCACATGCATTTGCTTTTTTATAGTTTATTTAAAAAAAACCCACCAAATTCAAAACACATTTTGAAATGCATAACTACTAAAATGTGTTAACAATATGGATTACAAAAAGTCATTTCTGGAATAGTTCAGATATCTGATGGTCTTATTGTAAAGAAAAATACAAATAACATGATAATGTTTTCCTATAAAAAAGGTAAATGATATACTAAAGTTGTGCTAAAGCCATAACATGTTCTACATTGTGAATTGAAGTTTTAATGCTGAATTAATCTGAGAAAGAGCAGTGTTTGCATTTCTTTTAAACACCGCATCTATTGACTGTCACTCAGACTCACTCAATCTCTACAGGACTGGTATTTGACGTCTTCGCATTCAGCAGGAAGTCACCAATCTCTAGCCATAGAGATACATTAAGTCAATGCATCTCTTTGAAGAAATGCTGATTGACGCAGCGCAGTATTCATGCACATTTAACAGCATGCATGCGTACTCAAAAAACATCTACTTTAATTTAAAAAAGGGGGTCTTCAATCTAAATAATTAATATAGCACTCTAAAGTTACATGTTTGTGTTCCTAATGTTAGAGTGTTCCTTTTAACTAGAATTTGGAATTTCATTTTATTTAAAGCGAAAAAAATCAGAAGATAAAAATGGTAAGCACATTCAGAAAAAAAGACAGGCCTCCTTGAAAACATTGAACAAGTAACAAAAAATCTCAAACCAAAGTACTTCTACAAAGTATTTTTATATTTTTCTTTCTTTCACATTGAGCTAGACAGCGGTTTCCGACCAATCCTCAAAACACACCAGCAAATCTGTTTCTACTGGGATAGTGACAAAATCTAGATCACTTGTTTGCGTTGGGGACTGTTTTTAATAAAACCTTACACACCAACAGTTTGTGCCGTCATAATAATTTTTAAATATATTCCAGAATTAGTGTGGAATTAGAGTGTGATGAAGATTTTTGTGTATAATAGTCAAATTACATTAATTTGAATTCATGATGAGCCCTAAAATATATTGCTAAAGAATAGAGAAACTCTGATACAGCATACATACTATTGAGGATAGAACGCTATATATGTATTCAGTTTAATATTTTACCATAAGCTTCTCCAATTATCTAATATTTCTGGCTCATTTATAATCATTTATCTACATAAGTCACGGTTAAAGTCTATGGGGAATGTTAGTAGATAAATCATTTGAAAAATGTATCGAAATTATTTATTTCAAATTAGCAAAATATAAAAAATATATATCATACACAAAATATAACAGTATATCAAAATATATCAAAATATACAAATATCTTTTAAAATATTAAATCCTTTGAAAAGATGTGTGCGTGTATGTGCGCATATATAAATAGTTGTATTTACAATTGTTGCATGGATCAATAAATCCTGTATAATACACCTGTTCCATCCATGCCATAAAGATAATCATAAGCTAATGAAAGACATCACAAGTACTATTTTAATTTAACGAGTATGGTTATTTTATTAACGTATTAGCAAAAGACACTGCTTAAATTAAATGCTGCAAATTGTGCTATAAAAAAGGGGAGATTAGTTGAAACCTGTTGGCATTAACCATAAATTTGCAAAAACAAGATTTGTTGTTATTTATTTAACAATTAAATACAAAAGGGATAGTGAAAATTCATTTGGAATTCAAAGTGCATCAAAAATGAAATATTGGTGCCAGATTTTATTTGCCGCCATAATTTTCATTTGTCTGGGGTGATTTATGTTTGAGTACACATCATCATTGCGCCTTTTACAAAGACTAATAAAAATGTGGTGTCTATAAAAGCAGATGCAAGCTTCATTTCCCACAAAATATATGGGGGACACGGTTTTGTTAACTAATCACTTTGTTTATTTCTAATTACAAGACAAGAACAGTTTAGCTAATTAACTTTCAAATTAACTACTATTCAGCGTTTGTACAGCACTTTAGAATATGTTGGTGCATTATAACAGCAAATTCAATTACGTTTATTGCAGGCCTGCTGGTTTCAAGATATTTAACTCTTTCTTTGGCTTTTATTTTCAATGATGTGAGTCACGGGACACATTCTAACTTTGCGATAATAGCATTTTTAGTAGTCGAGTTTTTAGAATTACAAGCCTTCTTGGATGAAATTAGACCGGGACTGGGATTCCCATTTTTTTCATATCTATGGATCATATTGTCAAGACACTGTCTAAATGCTGCTCAGAAGCATTCCTAGGTAATATGGCAGAAATCATGCACTTCATCACAGAACGTCCAAAGTGGGTGGATCCTCCCTGTAATGAGGTGTATGATTTGTATTGTATGCAAACACAAATAACTTAAATTATATAAATAAAATAACAATAATAAAACAAGTCACTTAAATAGGCGCCAATTTTAAATTAATTTTAAACCTATATAAACTCTTACCAGCCAGGTTCAAATGTTTATTATCCATTGATAAAGCCTCATATTGGCGAAACGTGTTTGGATACTTTTTACTGTTTTATATACTGTCAATAATAAAGATTTTGGTTATTTTTATGTTTAAACCATCATCTTTTGTTTTTTATTACCTGGCCTTTTATATAGCATTTTTCCTTTCTTTTAAATAACACGTTTTATCCATTTTATTTTTTTCATTTTTTATTTTCTGGATACTATACTCCAAAGAATCCTAGGTGGGGATTATACCACCCACGCTGTTACATAGAGCAGTTAGCCTGCCCTATATATTGTGAGTATATTTTATTATTTTATTCATTCACCTAAATTTTATTGAGAGAACTATCGCTGTTTTATCTTCTCTCCGAGCTCCTGAGGTCCAAGTCAAGATCACTCACCTTATATCCCATAAGCGGGGATAATACCGCTGTACGCCAAATCAACTAGAGCTAGTTAAAGCTCTACCGAATGTGAGTGTATCTACTATATTTTATAATTTTATACTGCACCATTATTGTCTCTACTTTTATTTTTCAACTTGGTTACCTGCCACCACAAAGAAGAGGACACTTGCTGCATATCCTGAAAGCAGGGATAATACCGCTGTAAGCCATTCACACCAGAGCTGGGTTAAGCTCTGCCAATTGTAAGTAAGATCTCTTCTATTTCTTTACATATTTGGATTACTCTTCACACCATCAACACCCCTTGGATATTACTGAAGTAGACCCTTGGATGCGACAGAATAGATCCTACTGGACTTAATAATACTATTTATTGTGCTCATTGGCGCAGACCCATCCCCCCACTCTTTCTGTTTTTACTTAAATAGGTACCATAAGAACTACAATTTCCAATGTCTATTTTCACGTTCACTTCTGCAATGTCAATGACATCATCAAATTATATTTTTCTTCCATGTTTTTATTCATTTGAAAGTAAAGCTAGATTTGTCAATATTATCTGACTCATGGTGGAACAAAAATATTAATTAATTTCAATACTGAAGCAATTAATATACAGACAGTAAGAAAGAATCTTAAACACAGTGTTAATCTTGGTAATTCACAAAAATCCCACAATTTACAATACACTCTAGCAGGCCTGGTGCTTCCTGAGGCGAATTAGGTGATGGTCCAGGGTGCTTTTTAAAAGGGCCTGCCAAGTTAATTTCATGCTGCAGCCAACTGAAAGCTGTAAAGCAGCCGGCACAGCACTCAAACAGTCATGGAGAGGGAAGAGATGCTAGCCGGGAAGCCACAGCCAAAATAATCGTTAAACTGGCTGTAACAATTATGATATTGTTTTATAGGAACCTTTTTTAAGGAGAGTAAATCATTCATGTTCTTAAAGGATTCTCTTCATTAGGCATAGCTCTATGGACCTATTCATTTTTCTCCAGGTTTTTAAACTTTATAAAAAGGTTGAATAGTTCACCTCCATTCTTAACAAGGTTACCTCAGAAATTATCTGGAACTGCGATTGACTAAAATGCAACAGCAGAATGGAATTAGTGTACATTGATCTCCTCTTCTTTATAAGAACAACTACTTCCTTTTCATCAGTTGTACTAGAAGATGAGTTTCCACCAAGGCCTTGGAGCGATGACATTTGGATCTGGATTTTGTTAAATATTTAATATTTTCAGGACTCTGTAGAATTGAACTTGAGGTTGAAACCCCTGCACACTTCAAAACAGATCCAGACAGGACCAGAATCTGGTTTCTAGCTTTCTCTAAAAAAATTATAATTTTTTTTTTTTTACAAGAGACAAGCATATTACTAGTAACTGAATAGTATCTAGGTATTTAATATGACTTTCAATTAAAAGAAAAAACATTTACCTTTTTACTAAAATAAGCAGTCCTTTATTAATTTTAATCACCTCTGTCCTGGTGTACTCCTATTGATCTGCTTTTCTAAAACACCAGAGAATATACCCAAAGCATATAGCTACAACAAGCACAAGCACTTATTTACTCCTGTTTGCATGGGTGTGTAAGATGTACATTGTTGGCCATGTCTCTTAACAAAACAATTTTCAGGGATAAAATCTTGAAAACATAAATTATCAGTTTAAAATATGATGGAGTCATCTCAATACTGTATATCCATGAAATTGAACACCTTCGCTTTAATCATAGGAATACACATGGGGTGTGCCAGATGTACTCAGGCATATCCTAATGCAGTTTTAGAGGATGCCCTCAACAATTACAACCACACATTCCTCACTGATGCGTACAGTCACACACGTCACTCATTGTAACGGCACCCCCAGGCATAAAAGGGTTAAACCGCCGTTTAGAAGATCTTCCCCTTCCAGAGACACAGGCACAGCTACTGCAGAACACCAAACTCACGAACTGCATACAAGGGAATGCTCCAAACTCCCGAACTGCATACAGTAGAACTCCAAACTCCCGAATGGAACCTCACAAATAGCTGCTAGCAGATGAACAGGAAAAGCACCCAAGCGGCTTACACTCCTGGCAATCAGTCTCTATCAGCATACAGTAAATCCCCCTCCAAAAACGAGACAGAGCTCCGTGTTGAGGGTCAAGCAGTGGTCTGGTTTAATGAGGGTTACCTGTCCGGTATTTATGCAGGTCTTCCACCTGGTGGACACTCCCCTAGGGGACCAGATGGAAGACTGGGACACAAATGGTAAAATGACCAATCACAGGCATACAGGGTTAAAACACTCCCACAGTACATTACAATCCCTCCCCTCTATCCTGGAGATAATTGGGAAGTAATCCAATTATATCCAAGGACAGAGGCAAAACTCAATTGAACACATGGTTACAATAAAACACAAAAATACATAATGTTACATTTGTCACATAAAATATATACATGTAACCCATCCCCAGATAGCTGGGATCTGAGAGCACAAAAGTACCAAATAGCGCTCAGATCCTATGCACACAGTCCAATCGCTGTGGAGTTAAATTGTTCACAAAGTCTGTTCTCCATACGAATAGACTCCACGGGATGGCTATCTGGGGTAATGCTGTTCATACGGTTTAAACTACCGAATGAACAGGCATCCGGTTAAATGACCGAATGCAGAAGCAAGGAGGCTGACGGCTCAGCGGTGTTCGCGCAAATAAGTGTCAGTTTCCAGTTCCATAGTTTGGGCGCTGAGCACCGCTGGCCGCTCGGGACTTTAAAATGGCTGCCACGTGTTCGGCAAATGAACAAAGGCCACCCAGCATTTGTCAATTAAGCTGCGGTTAACCGCAGATTCTGGGAGGTAAATTGCCGACACACAGGTGGTCCAGTCAATCGGTTGTTTGTTCGGTAGCTTGAATCTACCGAACACTGGGCAGAAAGGCACAAACAAGCCTTTTCTGCAGGGGAAAAGAAGGCTTTTTAACATGGGGCCATAGTCCAGAGGCAACAGGCGGGCAGCCAGGCTTCTCCAATGCAATGTGGCGATATTGGTCTCGTCACATTCATAGTTACCCACACACATCAGGGACAGTTACCCACACTCATTACTCACAGCTATACACACACAGCAACACAACAGTCACAGCTACCCAAAGGCATCACTCACAGGTACCACAGTAACACACAACAGTCACAGCTTCTCACAAACAGCCACACACCAATAGCAGCTACCCATGCGCATTCCATACTGTACATACACACAGCAGCACACATCCTTCACAACTACAACACTTTCAGGCACCCTAAACCTAAATACACTGTCACCATGCACACGCTGTCACTTCAAACATGCATGCAGTTAGCCATATATTGCCACAATACCTACAGCCACACTATATCTAAACAACACACGTTCTGTCACTCCCCTCACACATAACGCCAGTCACATACAGTCACAAAATACACATCACACACAGCTACAGTACTTAAATTCCCCTTACAGCTAAACATCAAACACAGTCAGGTCCTAACATACACACATACAATGCAACTCTGTCACCCCTACACAGCTTTTTAACCCCTTAAGGACCAAACTTCTGGAGTAAAGGGGAATCATTACATGTCACACATGTCATGTGTCCTTAAGGGGTTAAAGGAACACTCCTATTACCCACTTACTACAGCCTGCTGAAGTTTGTTTGATATCAGTAGCACCCTTACACCTTCCCAGCATAAGCATGCAATCTGTTTAAGAACAGTTTGCCACTGGATGGCAGTGACTTAACAGGGTCATTACTGCCCACTGCCTCCTCCCTGCTGTCAGAAGCTCCTGCCATAGAGCTAGGCCATGCAGAGTTCCATTCATTAACTGATCATGATAAGCTGACACTTTCAGCCAATAAGCCAGCCCTGCACAGCAAGACTTAGCTCAGTGGATCTAACAGACTCTTCTTGCAGGAGAGGGAGCTGTGGGACCCATTGGGATCCTTTCATGCTGGCAGATGGTTTGGCTACTTATTCTGGTATGAGCACCAGGATACTGCAGGTACCACAACTACTATAGAAGGCTGTAGTTGGTATGGTACTTGGAGTGTTCCTTCAATAAATATTTCCCTCAATTATTTGGTGAACATCCTAATGAAATATGCTGAGCATGCCTATAAACATAATACTGCCTCTTAGAGTTACATACTAAACCAGGGATTGGTATGAATTAAACATAGTTTTGCATATTCTAGTGCTGCATTGTTTTTTTGCAGAGCCTTTCAGGCTCCATAGCCATCTACTGTAATTATTATCATCCACCAACAATGCTTACCCAGTAAAGGGAAGTGGATGACTACTTATAGCATCAATTGACAGATATACATAGGTTTCAGAAACCAGAATACATCCAGATCAATTGCAGGGCAGTTATGCAAATTAAAGAGGACAGTAAATTGGCTAAACTGTCATAAATTAACCAATAATTTGCCCAGATATCAAACCAATGATTTTCACTGAATTAGCCTTGTGAAATTACCTAATATCTGTGTGTGTCCAACTGTTATGTTGGAAACAATCTTTAAAACCTGTACAATGAGCAGGTATTCACATACCTCCTAACTGTCCCTGTTTATGAAAGATAGTCCTTGTTTAGAGGCCAAATCTCTCTGACCCTCTTTTCTATCCTAATGTCCCTCTTTTCTAGGATCTCAATATTGTTGGTGTGTTTTGAGTGTATAACAAATCTCCACAAGAGTAATACTTCCAGAAGTTGAAATACAATAAAGATGCTTCAAAATCAGTCTACATAAGATTCATTGTTCTTGTTTTAAATTACATTTTAGTTGCAAACATTGTTCTTAATAAGTCACCAAAAATAGCTCAGAACAGTCCAACCCCTGGCCACACCACTAAAGTTAGAGTGTCCCTCTGTATCTATTGGAAATGTTGGGAAGCATGTTACCATATCAGTCATCCTTAAAGGAGCACTCCACTGCCACCTTGTGAAAAAATAAAATTTATATTTAAAAAAAAAGATCTGTTTAGTAGATATACCCCCATTGCATGCATACATTAATTTTCATACATGTATTTATTGGGAGTATACATTAAAAGAGTTTGCAAATGCTGCAGTTCTTATGAACTGAAGCCTCTGTAAGCCCTCCCCTTTTTTCCTGGAAGAGACTTTCATTCACAGGAAAATAATATCAGAGGCTTCATATTGATAAATCTCTGACTTGGTGGCAATATGCAGACGCGCATTCTCATGTACGTGCGTGCACATCGTTGCATGCGTGTGCGTAGGCTCGTGCACGCCCATCTGGAGGAGCAGGTCTGAGGCCTGTAAGGGAGGGGGAAGATTGACAGCCACAGGGGAGTTCCCTAGTTAATTTATAAAAGTGCTGATTTCTTAGAGAAATCAGCAAGTTTATAAACTGGGGTTAAACTAGGTTACTCCACACCCATAAGGGTGTGGAGTGATCCTTTAAGAGAGAAAAACATGGTCACTAAACTGTGAACTGCTACAAATAAAAATCCAGGTAGCAAAAAGTAGATTGAAATAGTTGATATAGAAATGAAAAATCTTCAACTCATTTACAATCATAGCTTGATAATTGTATCCTAATTTTTGCCAACAAGGTTTTAATTTGCTGCAAATCAGGGTTTAATGAATAACTTGAGTGATGTTTTGATAATGAAAGTACATTGAAAAGGAGATAAAATAATGATAGTACATCATCATATTCCTAAACAGAATCTGTATGCAAATCAAACATATCTGTATGTGTGTGATCATGTTTTGCTCTTATGCAATGATTTGAAATGCCTAGGCAAATACAGGGAGTGCAGAATTATTAGGCAAATGAGTATTTTGACCACATCATCCTCTTTATGCATGTTGTCTTACTCCAAGCTGTATAGGCTCGAAAGCCTACTACCAATTAAGCATATTAGGTGATGTGCATCTCTGTAATGAGAAGGGGTGTGGTCTAATGACATCAACACCCTATATCAGGTGTGCATAATTATTAGGCAACTTCCTTTCCTTTGGCAAAATGGGTCAAAAGAAGGACTTGACAGGCTCAGAAAGTCAAAAATAGTGAGATATCTTGCAGAGGGATGCAGCACTCTTAAAATTGCAAAGCTTCTGAAGCGTGATCATCGAACAATCAAGCGTTTCATTCAAAATAGTCAACAGGGTCGCAAGAAGCGTATGGAAAAACCAAGGCGCAAAATAACTGCCCATGAACTGAGAAAAGTCAAGCGTGCAGCTGCCACGATGCCACTTGCCACCAGTTTGGCCATATTTCAGAGCTGCAACATCACTGGAGTGCCCAAAAGCACAAGGTGTGCAATACTCAGAGACATGGCCAAGGTAAGAAAGGCTGAAAGACGACCACCACTGAACAAGACACACAAGCTGAAACGTCAAGACTGGGCCAAGAAATATCTCAAGACTGATTTTTCTAGGTTTTATGGACTGATGAAATGAGAGTGAGTCTTGATGGGCCAGATGGATGGGCCCGTGGCTGGATTGGTAAAGGGCAGAGAGCTCCAGTCCGACTCAGACGCCAGCAAGGTGGAGGTGGAGTACTGGTTTGGGCTGGTATCATCAAAGATGAGCTTGTGGGGCCTTTTAGGGTTGAGGATGGAGTCAAGCTCAACTCCCAGTCCTACTGCCAGTTCCTGGAAGACACCTTCTTCAAGCAGTGGTACAGGAAGAAGTCTGCATCCTTCAAGAAAAACATGATTTTCATGCAGGACAATGCTCCATCACACGCGTCCAAGTACTCCACAGCGTGGCTGGCAAGAAAGGGTATAAAAGAAGAAAATCTAATGACATGGCCTCCTTGTTCACCTGATCTGAACCCCATTGAGAACCTGTGGTCCATCATCAAATGTGAGATTTACAAGGAGGGAAAACAGTACACCTCTCTGAACAGTGTCTGGGAGGCTGTGGTTGCTGCTGCACGCAATGTTGATGGTGAACAGATCAAAACACTGACAGAATCCATGGATGGCAGGCTTTTGAGTGTCCTTGCAAAGAAAGGTGGCTATATTGGTCACTGATTTGTTTTTGTTTTGTTTTTGAATGTCAGAAATGTATATTTGTGAATGTTGAGATGTTATATTGGTTTCACTGGTAATAATAAATAATTGAAATGGGTATATATTTGTTTTTTGTTAAGTTGCCTAATAATTATGCACAGTAATAGTCACCTGCACACACAGATATCCCCCTAACATAGCTAAAACTAAAAACAAACTAAAACTACTTCCAAAAATATTCAGCTTTGATATTAATGAGTTTTTTGGGTTCATTGAGAACATGGTTGTTGTTCAATAATAAAATTAATCCTCAAAAATACAACTTGCCTAATAATTCTGCACTCCCTGTATATGTATTCATGCCACAATTGTTTTTTTTATTTTGTAGAAAATAACTTTTACCTAGTATAACTTATCAAAAGAACAGCTGTCTTTGGATGGTTTGAGAGGTTGTAGAGATTTGATGAATATTGCAAAAACCAATCCCTTCCAGAAAGACGTATTTTTGCCTGGATAAACAAAATCTGGTGAAATTGACCAAATTCTGAGAGCAGTGTCAATTCTCGAATGTACTGAAGTAAATTACAGTTGTAATTTGATCAGCCCAATTAATTCTACAGCAATTGTCCAGATGCAACTGGTGTCTGGATTAAAATCAGTAGATCCATTTCTGGATCCTATGCAAAACACAGGATTTGGAAGACTCACTTTGGAAGACAAACTTTAAAGTTTGGAACTGAATGACTCTGGCAGAAAGCACATTCATAAATAATTGTTTGCTTGGTGACACTATAGTCCCCAGAACAACTTATTGTATTTGTTCAGGCTTTTTGTAGTAAACATTGTCTTTTCAGAGAAAATGCAGTGTTTACATTACATCTTAGGGATACCTCCACTGAACACTCTTCAGATGGCTACTAGATGTGCTTCCTGGGGAGTGCTTGCCATTCTGTGTCTCCACCCTCTGCATGCAAACACTGAACTTTCCTCATAGAGATGCTCTGTTTGGCTTGTGCTGGCTCTGCCCTTGATTTGCCTCCTTGACAGTCTTAGCCAATAAAATGCTTTCCTACAGGGAAGCATTCTGATTGGCTTTGATCAACACTTTTGATGATGTCAGACAAGCAGGCAGATTAGGGGCAGAGCCAGCAGCATCAGACTGGAATAAAGTCTACAATTTTCCTATATTTAGGAGGGTAGAGGAGGGGGGCAGGAGGGCTAGATGGTTTTACCACTATAGGGTCAGGAAAGCATGTTTGTGTTCTTGACCCTATAGTGTTTCTTTATTCAAGCAAATGATAATTTTACGTACTATTTCTCTGCAGGTCCTTCCCCTATTATTATTATATATTTGGGGCCCACACCCACCACCAATGAACTCTAGCTCATCCCCTATAATATTATAGTTAAGGCCACCACCCCCTAGCAAGGAGGTCGGGTGGGGTCAAGGGACAGAATGTATCTGATAAAACCTGGTATAAAACAGCTTCCATATTTTATTTTATATTTTACTCCATGTGAACAGAAATCTGTAAAGGTTTATGGTGAGCATACAGACATACATACACAAATAGATCTACTCTTGGGTTTTCATCCCTTCAAAAAGGAATGAGGACCTCTCACACATGTGAATAACAACTGCCTGCAGCCAACTTGGCTGATCTCGAGAGTGAATCACTGCAAAGAATCGATAGCCTGAATATTTGTGAGACTGACACTGGGAAGTTTTTTCTAAGTGTATTAAAATCAAAATAATATTTTTATGCTTATTACTGTTCTACTATGGTAAAGAATTGCTAATGTTGATTCTTTAAAGGGTCACTCCAACCACCATGACCCCTTCAGTGATTCGCCGGGTGCTGGATTCCAAGTAAGTAATCATTTTTTTTTATAGGCAAGTTATGTTTTTGTATACTTTTTTTTTTTAGCTAAAGGTGGAGGGGGGGGGGAGGCTGGCTAAAGTAGAATACTAAATAGGGCATTATATTTAAAAAGCTGAGAAATTAAAAAAGGCTTGGAGTAACCCTTTAAAGTCACCAGCATGTGCTAATGTGTATTTTAGTTTTTCTGTCTTCAAAGGTTGCTAACATTTAAGAAATGAAGTGATATAGGTCTATTGACAGAAATACAGTTAAGAAAAAGTTATACAGTTACGTCTTAAGGGAAAACACATTTTCAAGCAAATGGCTATGCTCTATAAAACTATATATATATATATATATATATATATATATAAACTCTATAGAACAATGCTGGAAATAGTGCTTTAACAGCATTCCGCTGGGTAGGTTTATCAAAGCAGAACAGGTGCTATTCTGGGAACAAAGTGCAAAAGATTAAGAGACATTCTAATGGCTTTTATGGTAATTGCTCCTTATTTAGCACTTTGTCCCAGAATAGCACCTGTTTTTACCTTGATAAATCTCCCAATATGTTTTATATTCCTAACAATTCTCACTTCACTGAATAACTCTACCAGTCTCTAAATTCTTTGATTCCTTCGATTCTCAAACACATGATCAAATGTCAAGTCTGTGGAAATAAAACAACATACAGTAATGCTCAGTTCACTCAGAGTAAGCAGTCAAGCCACATCTGTGGTCAGATACTATGGCAGCTGGAACAATAGCTGGGTATGTGCATATTTAAGGTAAAAATTACAAGTGACAAATAGAAAGATAAGGGGCAGGTGACCACCTACAATGACACTGGTGATTGAGAAATCAAATGACTGGGGTGAAAAAATGCTGTCTATAACCATTAACCAAGTTCTCACAACTACACATTTAAGAGAAATATCCACCTTTCACAACTTTTTCTGTTTTTGCCTCAAGCCACTTGAAGCACAGTATGTCAAATAAAAATCAGTACCATACATCAAGTTTCATATTCTATCTCACCCTGCAATAAAATACAATATTAGACAGTTGTCAATGGGATGGGTAAATTGTGTGACCTTCTCCAAAAGTGACAGTTCTTGTGTGTCAATATACAAACAACAAGAAGAATGTAAAGCAGTTACAAAACGTAGGGATTTGTAAATGAAAAACAACTGGTTTGCAATATTTTAGCAGAGATATTTCAAGTACCAAGGTACCAAGTCAGTCCTTGAGAGTCAATTGACTACTGCCAGTTTTTAGAATGTTTTCAAATAAAATGCATCCAAAATTACCTTATCGTATAAAAAAATAATAATAGTCTACAATTGAGAGGTATGAAATTAGGTCTTGATCACTCCTGCCAAGTGTCCTTATTTAGGCAGGACTGTCTATTTTGGACTCTCGTTTCTATCCTAATATCCCTTTTTTGAAGCAGCTTTATATTGTTGGTGTGTCTGAATGTTTAACACCGCTCCACAGCAATAATAAAATAATGTGTCTTTAAACTATAATGAATGTGTCTAGAACTCATCCTGCATAAATAAGAATAACATTATTGTTCTAAATTGCATTTCAGTTCCATAAATTGTTATTAGTAAGTCACCTAACATTTCTTGGAGCAGCTTTGTCCCAGGCCACATCTCACTAACACCCCTAAGATGAAAGTGTCCATCTTTTTCTATTGAACAATATGTCAATGATAATGTGTGATGCCCAGGGAAGGGGCATGGAAACCTGCCAAATAGAGATGTCATTCCTCTGAAGCTGATGAGGCTCTCCTTGAGCTGAAATGTCACAGAATAGCCTTACACAAAAACAAGAGCATTCAACAGAGCACTCATGACAATATTATCCAAAATGAATAAAAAAATTATTAAAAAAAAAAAAGTATTTAAAAAATATTGGATTGTTTTATTTAAGTCGGAATTTTTTTTTTTTTCAATTTAAATCAGATGTCTCTTAATAAAATGTTTTTAGAGGAGAATCTAAACTAAAGATAGTTTTCTGTTTAAGATACATTGCAGTCCAAAATGTAATTCAGCATGAAATATGGAGTCTGTTTATTCATGCACTATTTCTATTTTTTTTTTTGTAAATGTATTACATTAATCCAAATTGAAATTTTACCTGCAGAGATAACATGCACTTTTCACAGTGAAACTGTTATAAAATAAACATACAAAGTTCAGAAAAAGATGTTAATCGCATTGCAAATTTATACACACAATTAACACTTTACCTTAAAGGGTTACTCCAAGCACCATGATCACTACAGTGATTTAAAGTGGTCATGGTGCTTGGAGTCTATATGCGCATCTTTTCAATGTGAAACTGCCCATACTGAGATATTTTATATTGCTGTCAAAGCTGTGACAAGTGTTTCAGGTTGGCCAATGTCTATTTTGTGGATATTCCTTGCATGGAAGGTCATTCAGAGCTGACACTGCCAGCCAATTAGTGACCAGTAGAAGCCAGATGCCCATCACTAAGCATCAGGGAACACATGTTGCCCCACAATGTGGATCCAAGAGGGCAAACCATTGCAAATTAACCCCTTCAGGACAGAGTCAATAGTGCACGTTCTGATCAAAACAAAACGTAAACAAAAACTGGAATTTGCGCTATATGTCTGTTCAACCGTAATTCACCGCTGTCACATTAAGTGCACCCACACTTATTATATATCATTTTGTTCAGGAGAAACAGGGCTTTAATTTATCATTAACTATTCATATATGGAACATAATTTATTATGAATAAAATTTAAAAAAATTGAGAAAATAAGATTTTTTTAAATTTGTATTTCCGTCTGACATTTTAGCTGTGAATGTCATAATACTGTTAGGTTTTACTGCAAAAAAATGCACATATTTGTAATCAGCGATGTCTCACGAGTACAACAGTACCCCCCATTAACAGGTTTTATGGTGTTTTGGAAAGTTACAGGGTCAAATATAGCACATTACATTTTCAAATTGAAATTTGCCAGATTAGTAATGTTACCTTTGAGATGGTGTGGTAGCCCAGGAATGAGAATTACCCCCATAATGGCATACCATTTGAAAAAGTAGACAACTCAAGGTATTGAAAGTGGGGTATGTTTAGTCTTTTTTAGTAGCCACTTAGTCACAAACACTGGCCAAAGTTAGCATTCATATTTGTTTTTGTGTGAAAAAAGCAAAAAACTAATATTTGGCCAGTGTTTGTGACTAAGTGGCTACTAAGAAAGACTGGACATACCCCACTTGCAATACCGTCGGTTGTCTACTTTTGCAAATGGTATGCCATCATGGGGGTAATTCTCATTCCTGGGCTACCATACGCTCTCAAAGGCAACATAACCAATCTGGCAAATTTCAATGTCAAAAAAATGAAATGAAAAGCCTTATATGTGACTCTCTAACTTTCCAAAACACCATAAAACCTGTACATGGGGGGTACTGTTATTCTCGGGAGACTTCACTAAACACAAATATTAGTGTTTTAAAACAGTAAAACATATTACAACAATAATATAGTCCATAAAAGTGCTGTTTGTTTGTAAAAAATGCAAAAAATTTCAATTTTACTTAAAATATCATCTTTGTAATACAATTTACCAGTTTGAAACACTAATATTTGAGTTCATTGAAGTCTCCAGAGTAAAACAGTACCCTTATGTACAGGTTTTATGGTTTCTTGGAGAGTTACAGGGTCAAATATAGTGCTTGCCAATTCAATTCTCTGCACTTTCTCCCTGTGTTGTTAGGCATGTCAATCAAATTTTAATTAATCAAATCACATAATTATGTTAAAAGATTACTTAAATATACATGTAGAATTTTAATATATATGCATTTATAGGTATTTAAATTCTACGTGTATACTGATGTAATCTTTTATGTAATTATATGTATTTATCTATATATATATATTTGCGGTTATTTGTATTTTATATATAGATTGATATAGAATGTCATTCTAAGTGTATTTTGTTACCAATATATATATATATATATTAACAACAAAATACAGTTAGAATGAAGTTACATATGAATATATAATTTATATAAAATTGTGTTTCAATATTTGATATTATTTTATTTAATTATTATTGTAATTATATGTATTTATATATATATATATATATATATATATATGTGTATATATCTATTATATATATATAATATATATATTATATATATGTAACATCATTCTAAGTGTATTTTAATACTAATATATGTACTTATATTAATATTAAAATACATTACGTATGACGTTACATATATATAATGTATATATATATTATATATATACATATATTATATATATATATATATATATATATATATATATATAAATAGATTTCTATTTTATTTTATAACCTGTCTAATCATTTTTTTAATACTTCCCACCAACAGGGGGACTGTCTGACATTTCAGACAGTCCCCCTGCTGGCAGATCCACAGCCAGCTATTGAGGACCATGTGATCACTCTTTGAGAGCGATCACATGGCCCCCGGGGGCCTCATTTGCCGGGGGAGGGCTGTCTGGGCTGTAAGGCAGCCCTCCAGAAGAGGATCGCGGCGGAGGTGAGTAAATCTCACCTCCTGGGGCTGCAAGACGTTACGACGTTCTATGCCGCCGCAACGGCTTTAAAGCCCATTTAATGTGGGACGGCATAGAACACTTTAGTCAAGAAGATATTTGATATATAATTTTATTATTTTAGTTCAATAGAACAATATAAGTTGTTCTTCTATGAGTATATGAATATGAATAATTAACCTATCAAACTGGAGATACTCAACCTTCTAATAATTTCATCATATTCTATGTATTTCTAACATAATATAACTAAATAATTTCTGATATGACTGCTAAGCTAATTTAAAAAGTTATTCTAAATATTCATTCAACATTTTATTTTGGTTGCAAATATTACAGATTGTAACATGAATGCGCATTTTTATAAGGAAAAATCTTGATTCAAATAGAGTCTGACTTGTGATTTAAGTCATTATTTAAATCAACCTGATTTAAATCAAATCCACCATTATATTTTTAAAGTACTTAAACTGGAAATGTTAGTTTTAAGTACATTATGGTGTCTAGATTCTACATTACCCAGCTACTCATGTTATCAAAATCAGAGGGACGCAGAGCTGTGTCCACGTGTCAACATTTAATCCTGTGATTACTATTTTATCATAGTTTTACAGGGGCTCTAGTTGGGAGACAATGGCTGTAGTTGAGGGTTAGATTCTGCAGTGGAGGGTATGGGCTGTAATTGGAGGTTTAGGAAATGTAGTGGGGGGGATAGGGACTGAAGGAGCTTGATGGCTACAATTTGGGAAAGGGGCTGTAGTGTGGGTGATATGGGCTGTAATTGGGGGAGAGGGGTTGTAGTGGGGATGATATGGGACTGTAGTAAGTAAATAAGGGCTGTAGCGGGCGTGTGGGGTGTAAATGTCAGGTTAGGGCTGCAGTTGGAGGGATGTGTAGTAGGGGAGTTAGTGGTAGTTGCTACATTACCCAGCTTTATGTTACTCATGTTATCAAAATCAGAGGGACGCAGAGCTGTGTTCACGTGCCAAGATTTAAACCTGTGATTACTATTTTATCATAGTCTCTTGGAATGCAAGAAATAGTTCTCTAGTGGTAAAAATAACAGGGCCGGTGCAAGGACTTTTGGCTACACAGACAGACTCATTTTGATGCCTCCCCTCTTAAATAAAAATGCATCTTCACCTGCTAGTCTCGTAAACCCCCTTTTTTAATTTCTTACCCTCTTTAGTGTATTTTATACCCCCTTTACTATGTCTTACACCCCCTGCAGTGGAAGTCACGCCCCTTCTCCTGACATGACCAGGAGAGGCCAACTTCACTTGCTGCAGGCTTCAGGGAGAGTGAGGTGATTTGAAAAATCTGAGTCCCTGGCCGGATGCAGAGAATTATAATTTTTGCGCCCCTCCCCACTCTGGCGCTCTAAGGAGGCTGCCTATGCCGCCTTAAGGATGTGCTGGACCTGCTTACACACCTGGTATAGTGTCCTTAAAAACTGCTTTATTTATGGTCGTTATGGACACTATACTACTTGTAAAAGCCATTTCTTTTGTCCATTTTTACCCTTCGGTGAGATCTGGCAGTGCCTCCTGGGTACTGAAGCTTCACTAAGTGTCATATTCCCTGTTAGTGCTGCATTATCATGTGGTTACTTGTAATTCTGTTGGGAAGCATGAAAACATTTTAAATAATGGGTGTCAAATTGTATGCCAAGTTATTAATTATGCAGGGCTTCTAAAATACTTCTTTTGTTCTGATTTATAAAACATTTTAGAAAGATTTAAATAGATATAAAATCATCATCCAGTCAAGAAGAGTCAGTCAGGCGTAAACCTGGAATTATCATGTTCAAAGCACAAAGAAAAGTAATGGGATTATAATGTATCATTAAAGTATCTTAAAAATTGCTGAACCATTTAAGAGTATGCTAATTAAAAATATATATACACTTTTGTATGCTCTGCTGATTAATTAAAGTTAATTTTGATTTTCAGACTATCATATGAACAATCTTCCATTATTAAATCCCTCATAGTAACACATTTAAACCTGTTTGAAAGTGCAGAACAGTCTGCAGTATGGACATATCTAAGCAGATAGGTAGGTCAATGGCAAATGTAATGGGGTTGTCTATAAGTGGGGAGGTCTGGCATATCAAAAGGCAGTCTTGCTAAGAAAATGGATGTGGTCATCCCCAAGTGAAGATAATCACCTCTCGAATCCTACCCACAATTGTAGTGTCTCTCTGGGCAATGCTGGCTAAATTCTAAGAACATATATGGTTAATATTTGAGTAGGATGAACCTGTAGCTTTTGAGCAGAGTGATTACATTGGGAACACCGAATAAGCAAGAATATTCATTCATCCATAGAAGAACATACTTTTAACATTTATAGAGATATATCCATTTTTAAAGTAGCCAGAAGAAAAAAAATCTGTTTAAAAGAACAGCATTAAACATACAACCGGTTACAGTTATCTAACATCCATTTTGTCTTCAATATTTTTCATTAGATCTGAGCAACATTTGACCCAGCACATTGACATATAACATATATTCTATGTACCACCTTGCAACTCTGGGAGATGGGAATTCATTGCATGTTTCACTAACATAGACAAGTACGAATCTGCAGTGATAACAAATAATACTGCTTGTTGATTTGTAACAAAGGGCAGAAAGATACGTTCACATATGCAGTCACAATCTTTCCATTTGGAGTCAACTAATAGTCATACACAAAATATTACATTTGATGCTTAAAGATGCACTATAGGGTCAGGAACACAAACATGTATTCCTGACCCTATAGTGTTAAAACCACCATCTAGCCACTACGGCTCCCTCATGCCTCCCTAAATATAGTAAAATTTTACTTGTATACAAGTCTGGAGCTGCTTGCTTGGTCACTTTTTCCTTTAGACCTGCCCATTGCCTGCTGACATCAGCAGAAGTGGTAGCCTGATCCAATCACAGACTGACAAGGAGGCAGATCAGGGGTAGAGCCAGCACAATTCAAACACAGCCCTGGCCAATCAGAATCTCCTCATAGAGATGAATTGAATCAATGAATCTCTATGAGGAAAGTTCAGTGTTTGCATGTAGAGGGAGGAGACACTGGATGTTTGGATGCATTTTAGACAGCCATGACCCAGAAAGGATCTCTAACAGCCATCTAAGGAGTGGCCAGTGAAGTTATCACTAGGCTGTAATGTAAACACTGCATGTTCTCTGAAAAGACAGTGTTTACAGCAAAAAGTCTGACGGTAATGATTCTACTCACCAGAACAAATTCAATAAGCTGTAGTTGTTTTGGTGACTATAGTGTCCCCTTAAACTTGAAATGTAGGAACATTCAAAACAAACAAGGCACCTACAGAGGTTTTCTTTTAAAGAACACGTTTTACATTAGACCAGTGTTTCCCAACCCAGTCCTCAAGGCACACCTACCAGTCCAGGATTTAGGGATTACCCAGTTGTGTCTAAGGTGTTTTTTTTTCTTCTTTGTAAAAACACCTTAGACACAACTGGGTAATCCCTAAATCCTGGACTGGTAGGTGTGCCTTGAGGACTGGGTTGGGAAACACTGCATTAGACAAACACAATCATAGTTGAGTTTATATATATGCTAAAAGAGACAACGTATTTTTGTAGAAAGTATATCCCTCCAGAGTACTTACCTATATGTATTGTGATGGGGACTGTCCTGCTGAAAGTGGTACTGTTATGAGGCCTGTACACGTGCATTATACACATTATACACATCACATTTACAGGCAACTTGCATAAGGGGTGGCAAGATATATTGTTTGCCAGATCCGCCATGATTTCATATAAAAAATTCAGTACTCAAATTCTACAGAAAAAGCATTAATATCAAAGAGGTCACATGTAGCCTATTCATTCTATATACTGCAAAGCAGCACTTTTCAAATATGGTAAATATGTCAACCACAGAGATAAGGTATGCTTGAGCACACCCAAACATTGTTTTTTCTGGAGCTAGTGCCGGAAATCCAAAAAATACATTACCAGTCCAGCACTAGATGACTTATCTTCTGGGTAGGTGGCTAGGAACTTAAGGATCCCTAGCCACCTAAGTGGTTTTACTTTTTCTGAAAAGTAGCACAGTTTTGAGAGGGTGAACAACAGTACGTCCACCCTTCCTTGTACATTATATTAATAACCCCCACACGCACACTGCCCATGGGTGAATGCTGGTGGAGAGCATTAGGTCACCCTATTTATTACAGTTATTAGAGCCTCCACTGGCTGCTTGCTGTTTTGTGGACATGCTCACATTTTTGGCATATGAGGTCAAGGTGGAGGTACCAATATGACCTTAATAGGCTTTTATTTGCTTTGGTTTTTTTTAATGACTTGCAGGGTTAGTCATTAAAAAAGACCGAAGCACATTTATAATGTCTTGAGCGGCCAACCCATTTATTGGGTTCAGCTGCTAGATACTGAACTGGCAATAAATCTTGTCGAAATTCATAAAAAAATATGGTGAAAAAACAGTTGATAATGTCCGACTAAGTTTTGCCAATAATATTGAATCGAGGCCCAAAAATCAAAGAGTATTTTGCAATTCTATAAAATGTTAAATATCAGTATTCAATCAAAACAATGGTCATATTTCATTAATGAAACATTAAGTCTTAGAAATCAAATAATCTGAATATCATCTAAGTATTGCACAGGTTAGCACACTGCCTGAGACAAAATGCACACATTTTTCAGTATAGCTAACAAGTTTTTCAATAATTCTTTGTAATAAATAAAGTTATAATGGAGTCACACTCTGGTAGACTTGCAGCATGCCAATATCATATGAACTTCATCTAACCCTTGTGTAATTCTCAATTTCCAGTATACCAAGTGCCCAAACAGCTAGCTAATGGAAGCACGATAATAATCAGTGCAGGCTTTTTTAATGCATATTTCAAATGCTAGGCCCCAGAGCTCTACTGGCATTTTTATATTCTGAAACCTAAAGGTATGAAATCCATCAAACACACAATACATGTGGAATACTAAAGAACACCCTGCCACTGGCATCTGCCATGCTTTACTCTGAGAATCAAACATCTCACGCTTACCTGCACTGATTGAGTTAAACATTTTACTGAAAGGAAAACAGTGTTTATGTTGAATGGAATATGCATGCATGAAAACTTAATTTTAACATTTTTAAACCTCAGTTTAAAAACAAAAACAAAAAAAACACAATGTTGCATATGTAATAAGTATTTGTTAGAATATAATATTAAGATTATATTAATTTTGCAAATAGTTTATCACACCAGATATCTTTAAAACAAAATTACAAATACTACACTGTCTGTCTCTGCGGTGTAGGAGACTTGCTTTTGGCAAGCGCAGGGCCTTGATTGACCCTTACTCATTTATATTCACCTGGGTCACGATTTATTTTTCTTTATTGGTAGTTCTTTAAATAGCTATTGTTCCACACAATTTTGAAATGCACTGATGAAGCCCTTGCTATAACAGTCTATTGCAACCATTTATAGAATCTGTCTGCATTTTGGGGAAGCGGTCATGGGAGCAACTTTAGACACCTGCCATGTAGATAGCTTACATACCCCGGGCAGGGCAGCATTGAGAAGTGGGGCGGTGTGTACCTCCAGCCCACACATTCTAACTAGCTTGCCTACAAGGTGGTGTGGACCTGGCCCATTCAGGAGACATAGGAGCCACTCTGCTCAAACAAATTGCTACATATATGGGTATCACTGTTGGGGTTCAATCTAGATATGGGGGCTCTCTCCTATTCGATTTTAGCTAATATGATGCAGACCACACACAGGCTTTGGTTTGCCACTTCTTTATCCATGTACATTTTATTTTAGTCTTATAGTTGTCCTTATTTTTTTTATGTAAATATAGGTAACTATTGCTCTTTTTAAAATGGTCTTATCATCAACAAATATGTGTTATCTTCAAGTATGTTAAAGGGACACTCTAATCACCAGAACAACTTAATGAAGCAGTTTTGGTATATAGATCATGCTTCCGAAGTATTATTGTTCAACTATCTGCCATTTAGGAGATAAATTACAGTTTCTGTTTGTGCTTCCCCAGCCACACCTCCCTTGACTTGGACTCACGCAACCTACATGAAAAAAATGTTTACATTAGAAATTATCTCCTGCAACCTGTTTTATGGGATGCAGATGCCTGTGTGTGTGTGTGTGGGGGGGGAGGTGGAGTTGGGGAGGGGGTTATATTTTGTATATAACTGCACCGCAAAACAAAATACAATACAAGAAAAATATATATTTTAAATCCCTGCCTGCCTCCTAATACAGCCACAATAAAAAAAAATTCTGTTATAGAATACAGTGTGCATACATCTGGATAGGTTTTTCATTTAGTGGTAGCTGATAAGGTTTAAAGATGACTGACTATCATCTGTAAGATGGCTGGATTTTAATATGATACGATGCAGTCTTAAGTATGGTGAAGTGCACATATTCACTCCCCAGCTCCTATTTCAATTAAGTGGATGTGGTGACAAAATAACTCAGAAGAAACATGTATCCTAGGAATACTTAAACCCATTCTTTAGTAACCATCAAGAGCCATCATTGTAAAGTAAACTTTCCTGTATTATGAATTGTACCTCCTTTGTACATTTCTTGTTTCCATGACACTTATCCATGTTTAATTTAATCTACAGTACCCTGTTTTGCAAAGGAAGTCTTGTTGCCATACTTATGTAGAAAGTGCATGTGAGATAATGTATCATATTATTATAACAAATGTTCAAGGGACACAATGTATTCTATAATTCATAATATAACATGTATAAGTAAACAATATTGTGTGTACTATTTAAAGGACATATTGGAAATCATAGCACTGTAAATTGTTTTAAGTCTTAAACCTGGAGTATGCCATTCTAAGTGAATACTACATTAAGTATTGAAGAGTCGTTTGTATTGGACAATTAATTGCAGGGTTGTTCACTAACCGAAGTCAACTATGCTTTCAATTCAGCTACTCTGGCCTTAAATGTGAAATTCACTTTAGTAAACAATCCTGCAATTAATTAATTGTCCAGTGCAAACAAGTCTTCAAAGCCAAATGGGTTATTCACTCAAGGCATGCTCCATGTTTCAGACTCTAAAATGGCTCTCTAAAATGGCTGACAAATTAATATCCACCAAAGAAGTATACAAGACCTGAAGGTGTTAATAACTTACATGGCATACAAATTCCTATCTGACTTCAAGAGACGTCTGGCTGAGCTATCATCTAAAATGTCATCTCTGGAGAAAGATACTAACCCTCTTGAGTGCTCCAAAGCCGGATAACGAGTAGAATGCAATGTCGTACAAAATGTTACTGTGGACAGATAGTGATTCAGGCAACTTACTTTAAAACTTTGTATTCCTCCATTCTGAGATCAAAGGTTTACCAAGAACTATCATGCCACTGTTCCCTCTAAACAGAATAAAGCAACCTTTTTTATCCACAGCCATTTAAATGTTAGTATGACCATACTATGGAAGGTCTTGGAGGCTTTCAGGTGGATAGAAAGTTCCTAACAGGTATAAGAACACTTTACTAGGCAACCAAAGGCAACCATGACGAATAAAGGGCAAGATTGAACTTACTTGTCAGTGTTAAACTGAGACTTGTGCCCTCGCTTACCTTTTATTATTGTGTCTCTGCATTGAATTATTAGCTATGGTGATTAGACAGAACCTTGACATTGGTAACAGAGAAGAGGTCCAGGAACGCCAATAGCTTCAGGCACATTTATTAGAACCAAGAGGACACTGCAACATTTAAGCTGCAACATTGTAAAAATACCCATTCTTGGGTCGAAAAGATTCAGTGTTGCCTTGGTTATAATAAATGTGCATGAAGCTACTGGAAGGCCTGGACCTCTTCTCTGCTACTAGTATTTACTTCTGGTTGGCCTGTGCTGGCCCATGGTCTAGTATAGCGCCCTTTGGATTAAGTGGATGGAGGGCAGTTTCTATCTGTATATTGTAGTACCTTGACATTGGTGATATTTGGTAGGGGGCAGGGGGTGTTGCTATAAGTTTAGCCTTGCAGAAAACGTTCTTTTGTCCAACCCCCCCCCCCCTCTCCCGTACACATTTCTCTGCAGTTTGATAAAAATCAGTATATTTAAACACTGGTCTCTGGGACTTTAAGTAGTCAACTATCTTAAATTATTTCTCGTAACCATTAAAGATTAATATTCCACTCTTGCAAACTGTGAATTACTTCCTCTTTTTATTTTCGGCTGAATGTTTTATAGATAAAATTAAGTGAGTGCCAACGTATTTCACTTAAAATAACTAAACAAAAATTGTACCAAACAAAGTAGTTTCTGTGGATTTATAGTTATTTTAATTAACACTGGTTGCTAGGGATTGGCAAATGTATTTGGTCATTGATTAAATCTCCTGAATTTTATCAGATTTTGTCTCAGATAATTAAAAATATAGTGTGCACCAGCAGAACAATTTCTTACGGCAAATAAATTACCCTGAGTGGAATTAAAATCTGCTAATTGAAAATGATATTATAAATCTGTTTATTCAAAATACTGAAAGCTGCAGTTTGTATTAAAGCACAATGGATTGGAAATCCAGAGTGCACGCTCCCTGGGAAGATTCTGATTAAGGTCATATATTTTAAATCTCTCATTGTGAGAGCACCAGTTAATCCATTTTAGAAGTGACCTTGGAAAGTAAGAAGAATTTTTTACACTAATGTTGCAATTTGTTAGTTAAATTAGAAATATATTATGTTATAGTTTGATATATTAGGATTACTTGTTTTTGTTTTGTTTTTTTATCAAACGTTATTGTAGTAACATTTACACTAGTATAGTAACATGTAAGATGTGTGATACATTTCATATAAAACGGACATCAAAGTCAAATTTAATGTTTTTGTAAATAACTATTAACTCCTTAAGGACTGAGCCAATTGTACAAATTTGCGCGACATTTGGTTCAACCATAATTGACCTCTTTCATATTAAGTTCACCCGCACTTATTATATATAATTTTGTTCAAGAGAAACAGGGCTTTCATTTCATATTAAATATTTATATAAGAAACATAATTTAAGGGGGCGGGGCCTGGCCGCCATGTCGAGCAGACGCACCAAGCATAAGCTCTGCAAATAACTCGACATACCTCTAACAAAAGAGGAACCCCGACTGCTGATACTGGCTGAGTTGGAACCTGGAGGTGTTCAGGAGTCGCTGGGCACTTGTTGGCCCAATGCGTAACCTGTAGATGTCCTCGATCTGAGGCATAGCATGGGACCGGCTGGGAGTTGAGGACGGAATCATTGGAGGGACACCACAGACTGGTTTGTGAGCGGACCCCGTATCCCCCCACCCCACTTTGGACCAGTGGGGGTTATCCCGGTCCCCACCACTGCTGCACCTGACACTTACCCCCACATCTTGCACTATGCACCACAAGCCTCAATATGGCGACACTCACCTCAACACCACAAGCCTTGAAGACGCTGCGGGGCAGAGTGGTATGGAAACCTCTCTTACTGCCTTTGATGACATCTACACTTGATTTTGGCTCGCTATACATTCAAGGACACCTCAAGCTGCTCCATATATGGGGACCTCGGACCCAGAGGTCGGTACATCCAACGTCCCACATCCAGAGCTGGAGACCTGGAAGGGGCCTCAGTCTTGACATTCTCTAAGCACCTGGGGGGCATACTCAAGAGCACAAATAAACTGCTATTTCACCGATTATATTATCAGTAAAATACATTCTACTGCTCTAAAACACTCGTTCTGTTTTTGTAAATTGCTATTTGCCAGATTGGCTATGTTGTCTTTGAGAT
Source organism: Pelobates cultripes (assembly GCA_933207985.1). Lineage (NCBI taxonomy): Eukaryota > Metazoa > Chordata > Amphibia > Anura > Pelobatidae > Pelobates > Pelobates cultripes. Next base: position 168,947,985 of record OW240917.1, read on the forward strand.
GGTATGGCAGCCCAAAAAAGAAAGTTAACCCCACAATGAAATACCATTTGAAAAAGAAGACAACCCAAGGTATTCAAAAAGGGGTATGTCCAGTCTTTTGTAGTACCCACTTTTGTAGTCACAAATGCTTGCCAAAGTTACCATTCATATTTTTTAAACAAAAACTGCACATTTACTGGTGATATCATTGTCGTGATAAGTTTTACTTTTTAAAACACTCATATTTGTGTTCAGCAAAGGCTCCCAAGTATAACAATACCCCCCATGTAAAGGTTTTATGGTGTTTTGGAAAGTTACAGGGTTAAACATAAGGTTTGCCAATTAAATTGCCTGGGTTGTATGTGTATATATATATATATATATATATATATATATATATATATATATATATATATATATATATATATATATAGGTGATACTCGAAAAATTAGAATATCATGCAAAAGTTGATTTATTTCAGTAATGCAACGTAAAAGGGGAAACTAATATATGAGATAGACGCATTACATGCAAAGCAAGATAGTTCAAGCAGTGATTTGTCATAAGTGTGATGATTATGGCTTACAGCTCATGAAAACCCCAAATCCCCAATCTCAGTAAATTAGAATATTGTGAAAAGGTGCAATATACATTTAATACGTGTGTATATAATACGTGTGTGTGTGTGTGAGTGTATATATACACACACACTTTTTTCCTATATATGTATATATCTCAAAGTATACTTATAATGAAATTATATATATGCATTATATATGTATAATAGATTATAAAATGATTTAATTATTTTATAACATATTATACATATATAATATATGTACAATATATTTATTTGATTATTTTATTGATTTTTTTTTTTTTACATTTTAACAGCCTGGTGGACTGCCTGACAGCTCAGACAGTACCCCTGCAGGTAGCTCCATAGACTCCTATTGTGACCATAATGGTGATCACATGGCCCTGGAGGGCCAGAGCAGCTGCAGGGGAACTGCTGGGCTCTCGGCCAGTCCCCCCCGACCGGGATCACCATGGATCGCCGGTCCAAATAAGTCCAGCGGGCCAGGACAGCAGGAGGATGGCTGGGTGTAGTATGCCTGTTTTAATCCATTTGAAGAAACCATTTAGGCGTTATGGATGTTAATTACCTGGATTTTAATCATTAAAGAGATTTTTTTGGTCACTGAAATTAGCCTTTTTTTTTCCAATTAATCATTTTAATTTTATATTTTATTTTTAGTCTTACATAAAATTAAAAAATATCTTACCTCCTACTCCAAATAATCTCAGGTGGGGATTATACCACCAATGCTGTTATCATAGAGCAGTGAGCCTGCTCCATCTTTGTGAGTACATTTTTATTACTTTTTATTATTCCTATGTATTTTATTGAGAGCGCTATTGTTGCCTTTTTATTCCCTTCACCTTGAAACATAGAAACATAGAATGTGACGGCAGATAAGAACCATTCGGCCCATCTAGTCTGCCCAATTTTCTAAATACTTTCATTAGTCCCTAGTCTTATCTTATAGTTAGGATAGCCTTATGCCTATCCCACGCATGCTTAAACTCCTTTACTGTGTTAACCTCTACCACTTCAGCTGGAAGGCTATTCCATGCATCCACTACCCTCTCAGTAAAGTAATACTTCCTGATATTATTTTTAAACCTTTGTCCCTCTAATTTAAGACTATGTCCTCTTGTTGTGGTAGTTTTTCTTCTTTTAAATATAGTCTCCTCCTTTACTGTGTTGATTCCCTTTATATATTTAAATGTTTCTATCATATCCCCCCTGTCTCGTCTTTCCTCCAAGCTATACATGTTAAGATCCTTTAACCTTTCCTGGTAAGTTTTATCCCGCAATCCATGAACCAGTTTAGTAGCCCTTCTCTGAACCCTCTCTAAGGTATCAATATCCTTCTGAAGATACGGTCTCCAGTACTGTGTACAATACTCCAAGTGAGGTCTCACCAGTGTTCTGTACAATGGCATGATCACTTCCCTCTTTCTACTGCTAATACCTCTCCCTATACAACCAAGCATTCTGTTAGCATTTCCTGCTGCTCTATTACATTGTCTGCCTACCTTTAAGTCATCAGAAATAATCACCCCTAAATCCCTTTCCTCATATCAAATACTATAAGTGAGTATTGTACAACTGCACGCAAGACACACTAGAGCTGGCCAAGCTCAAATAATTGTGAGTTTAATATCACCATCTTAACTTTTCTATTATTTGTACATATTACACTATTGGATTTTTCTACCCTTTATCTTTCCATATGTTATGAACACTTGAGAAAATTGGAGCCAAATCGTATCCTCTGAGCTTAAGAACATCATCTTTCTACACCATACTTTAAGAAGGGTACTTCTGCATGTGAGATACTCTACCCCTTTGACTGGAACGTACTGTTCATTTATACACCTGCGTGGAGCAGCCTTTCCCTTTTTTTTATCTTTTTTCACAGCTCTAGGTTCCTAGTGTAACAGGAATTGAACTGATTTCTATCTAAGCAGAGGCGCTAAACATGTTTGTTCCTTTCAGAACACTGAGATAAGGTGATTAGTCATAATTAGAATTTGGAATGTGATAGATATCTTGTAGGTTTTTTTTGTGTGATGTAATAGCATTGGCTTATTAGAGCCAAACTTCAAAAACATCATATTTCAGATAACATCATATTTAATGATACTCCAGTATTGTATAGTCAATGAGAATGTCCACCAGATGTGTATTAGAATCCCATAGCATAGTTATAACGACAGCAGTTTTTGTCTATGGTAGGATTAATGAGGTGCAGAATGTGTTGAAGAAAGTAAAACTTTCTTAAGTATTACTAGATAATAAACAATGATATATATATATTTTTTACCTATTGCGAAGTATAAAAGATTTCCCTAAAACCATCTCCCACCTACGCCAAAAGTGTGAGTACAAAGTTATCATGGCATAGTGGACAATACTTCCCATGCAATAGGCAAAGGTTGAATGAATATCTGCCAAGAAGAATTAAAAGGAAGAGGGAACAATACCTGCCAACAAGAGAGAGTAGGCAGATGGTTCCAGTGGGTAGAGAGAAAGATCTAACCCAGAAAAAGTACTGCAGAGATCCCAGTTGATCTCTGGTAGCAAAAGAGAAAAACAGAATATTGTGCAGGCATTTCAACACTATTGAGTCTTATCTGCTCATTAGATTCTCATCTATCAAAAAAAAATATCATCCACCAGCAAAACAGAGGTAAAACATTACTTTTTAAGTTCAAAGGAGGCTGACATAAGTAGAAAAGATAGACAGAAAGTCCCAAGTTAGTGATTTTACAATCTGATGTAACCATAGTGCAGACTGAGCAAAGAAAGAATGTATAATCTAGATATAAAAGTTGGCCATCTCATAGAGTTACATTTATATTATATTGAACAATATTCATTGATTGTAGCTGCTGGATAACAGACGATTGTAAGTGTTTTATTTACAAAACCAAAGAATATGAGAACTCTGAGAATGGACAATAGCTTAGAGCTTGCCCTTTGGTAAATCCCTGCTCAGGTTTCAAAATAGTTTTTGCTCACTTGTGCCTTTACAGAGTGCACCTATAACATTGCACATTACATTGATAAGCCTTCTTTGAGCCTCATCAGTAATGTGTATCTTATAACCCTCTAGGCACAGTGAGGATGTAATGTAATGGCACAAGTAGGCAAAATCTATTTTGAGATGTGAGCGGGGATTTGCCGAAGAGCAAGGTAGTGAGTTTTTCTAAGCTTCTGTTTTCAGAGTAGTAATATTCTCAGGTTTTTTTGCATTTCATCAACTTGGCTCTACCCAAGTTAAAAGGGTAATCAAGAAGTGGATTACCCAGTACTCACTGTGCCTAGAGAGGTATCAGCTACATCTCGTTGATGAGGCCCAAAGAAGGTCAGAACAAGTGTCTGGGGTTGCTCTATCTCTCATGCAGAGATAATTTGCTGGCATTAATGTTCAGGACTACCCTTGCAGGTTGGGTCAGTCTGATGTGCAATGGTATAGGTTCACTCTGTAATGGCACAAGTGAGTGAAAAATATTTTTTGAAACCTGAGCAATGATTTACCAAAGGGCAAGCTATTGAGTTTCTCTAAGCTTTTGTCTGTTCTCAAATTATTTTACGACAATGTGATGGATATAAAAAAAATATATATATATATCAAGCTGCTTGTCAACATATCATGTTGGTACTCATATTTATTTTATGGTAAACATTGACGCAGAAAATAACAGTAGAGTACTTCTAATGATATCTAAGATTTCTTCAGTATATCCAGCTGAAATATAAAAAAAATATTTCTCGCTCTGCTACAATTACATTTATAATTATATAGCGCTATAGAATGGGAAACAAGACAAACATTAAATTCTAACAAAACATGTATGACATACAGGAACAGTAGGCCGTGCCCAAACAAACACACAATCTAAAGACAATGTCCTATCAATAATTTTAAAATATAAATGTAATTTATACATCTGAGCTGAGCATAATATGATGAAGTGACAGGTAGAGAATGTACTTGAAATCTTGCCACTCGTCAACTGGTTCTAAGAACACTTATCCATTCCATCATATCGGAAAGAATGAAATGCATAACAAATACTATGAGAAGAGAAACAACATTATCCAATAGATGTAAACATCAAGAATTCAATGTTCCAGAACCTTTCATCTTAAAAGCCCTGCAGTACCGTTGCCGCATGGTTAAAAAGATGCAAAAAGACACACATGAAATTTTAATCCAACAGAGCTGTCTTTATTTCTAAGGAAGATTTTTCAAACATGATATTTATTCAATTCATTTTGACCATTCGCGGTGTGTTTGATATATTTTGTTTCTGTTTATAGACAAAAATATAAGAAAGAAACAGACTGTATACCTGATTGTCAACACTTTATTCTAGATGTAAAAAAATGCTCAAACAAATACATATTCTTTTATTTATCAGTTTAATTGTCTTGGTTTTTTGTCAGCTTTATTATGACTAAACCCAACTAGAAAGATTATTTTGTCAGCCATGAGTATAAGTTGTTTATTTACAGAAATAAAGATTTCAGATGTCATTCTGTAAAACCGGGTGCAATATAATACACAGAAATTATTTTCCTATCTTTAGTAATGCATATATCCATCATTTCCAGCTTAGCCTTTGTTACACTTTTTTACTTGACCTTTTCGAAGTTATATCTGTCTTTTTGTTTCTGAGCTTTTCAAGCTATCCAAAAAAAAGTTATAAGATTTTATTAATACAGTTACATTAAAAACAATTAAAGTATGGTGCTTTAGGTGGACAACCTCTTTGAAAAAGGTCTTTAACAGAAGAAAATAATTTAGACCCAATGGCATACCGTGGGGTTTTTGGATTCAAGCTGTGCAAGCTTTTACACTTATTGATTAATAGGCAACATACAATAACAGATGAACATTAGGTGGTACTAGTAAAAAATAAAAAGTAAAAAGTTTTGTTGCTACTATTGCTAAAACTTATCTAGGAACTAGCAGTAATTATATTTAAAAAAAATCAGTAATAATGGACAAGAACAAAGAGATGCATGAAGAATAAAGTCAAGGACATGTCTTTTATAAGCATGTAAGTGCTTATAACAATAACTACAGACACGCTATTATTATAAAATGAATTATTTTAAATTAGGGAGTGAATGGATGTTCAATTCACCTTAATATTGTTCAGTAGATGAACAGAAAGAAAACTCATTTTTACCTGTTTGCAAATTGTAGCTATTAAGCATAGAAATGCAAACTGACAAAAAAGCAGGATGGAAATATGCTTCTCTCCCACCACACTACTGTTGCAAATGATATAGTGTTTCCATATCTGCAATTTGGATGTCACAGTGTTCTAAATAGCAGTTATTGAGGGAAAAAACTTCACACTGTTTTAACAGATCCCACTGTTCTAAATATCAATAACTGCAAAGCGGGAACTTTTTTTTTTTCATTTTACACTAACATTTTTACAGTCACACTTGATTATAAGGTTGCCTATGTATTTTGTTGCCATATTAACCACTACCTTTGTATCACGGTACAATAAAGTGATATTTATTGGGATACTGCCTGTTCTACAAAATGGCTGGACACATATAAGGACACCAAGCACAACCAATTGTACATAGGACAATGACGCATCGGTCCCCTTCAAACTAGGTGTATCGTCCACTGTTCAAAACATCCTTCAAAATCCCTTGTTGGAATCAACATCAGCTGCCTCGTCGTATTTACCTGAATCTCATAAACTGTCTGAAATCTCTTCCCTTTTAAAGATGATTTTCGTTTTGGGAACAGCCAGAAGTCGCAGGGTGCCAAATCTTACAACAGATTCTCTACCATCTTTGAAACATTTGTGCCACACTTTTTATTTGCGCTGCACTCATTGCATCACCCCCGAAAGCCTTATGAGTCATCCAAATAGCTTCAGAGGAGCAATATTTAAGCTTAATGCAAACATTTATGCAGATTGTTGCTCTACAGTACATATGCTCAGACAACAGCATCTAGAGACCCCACTGACTAGTACAGTGAAGTCGGCATTGTTCACTCCAGTCCATGCTCCTTGGCTGTTAGGTTACACTGATGTTGTGCAAACTATTCTAGTTATATTAAAGGGACACTATAGTCAACAGAACAACTTTAGCTTAATGAAGCAGCGTTGATGTATATATCATGCCCCTACAGTCTCACTGCTCATTTACGTGCCATTTAGGACTTAAGTCAATTTGTTTATGGAGCCCTAGTTACACCTCCCTGCCTGCGACTTACACAGCCTTCCTAAACACCGCCTATAATGAGGCATATTATGCAAATTCTGTTTAATTCATAATTCCCTATCACCTACTCTTCAAGCTATAGTTGACCGTTGAACCAAAGTGTACAAGTAAAAATAGGTGCTAAACATTTTTTTAATATAAAATAATAATAATTAGCAGCACCTTATCTAGCGTGATAGCCCCCCAAAACACTTAAAATATCAATGTAAGCACAGCACACTTTATATTGATATTTTATACTTGTCCATTACATTCAAGCAATGAAATTACAAAAAAAATAAACTACAAAATAAATACCAATGGATCCAAAGTTGGTAGTGAAGTTGGTGGTGAAGGCAACCCATGGACTAGGCAGTCTGCCTATATACAGTGTTTAAACTACAGGGTTCTAGGGCTGATTTGATTTTTGGGGGGAGGTGCATATTTCCAATACTGGATATAATGCTTTAGAAATATGTTTTTTTTAAATGTTTTTTATTGTGTAGGGTTTCAAACCAATCCATGAACATGTGCTATATGTTTTTCAGATGACTGCAAGGTACATATAACAGGTTATACCCAAGAATACAATACTGTTTTATGGGCAATAATTATCAGCAGAAAAATAGTAATAAGAAGAAGGTGAATTATTACAAAGTGCATACTCTGGAGTAGAGAGGATGTCTGGCAATAAAGAATGGACTGTGTGTATATGTGTGCAGTATATGATGGATCCTGTAAACAATACAATTAAACAGTATGGTACTGGTGTCGTTTCAAATCATGAAAAATTGTTGCCATGGGGAAATGTAAGCATAGCGTATAATGTTAACAGATGTTTCCTGAAAGGATACTGCGAGTAAAATTGTAAAGACGACTACAGTAATTGAGAATTATATTCTCAGCAATTTATTTTCTTTCAATACCTCAATGCCATTTCTGCTTTTATAACGATTTTAGTGAAATAGTGGCTGTATGTTCTAAGCAACTAATTCTCTCTTCCACTTTTTACGGATACCTTCCAACCTTCATGCCCCTCCTTGAACATGCACCAGTTTCATTTTATCTAGTTATAATTTCATACTAGTATATAATATCCTCATTCCCTATCCAGGGCTATAGATTCAGTTTGAACTCAGTGCAAACCAACAGGCTTATAGTAATGACATTCTTTCTATAAAACAATAGTCAATATGTCTAAACATACCCTCGTAGATTTCACAGTTAATAAGTCAAGAGGATTTAAAACAAATAGATTTCACTATTCATCGGAAGGACCTAAAATGCACTCATGGATTTCATTGGTAATATGTTTGAAAGGGCTTAAAACACATGCATAGCTTTTACTGGTAACATATTGAAAGAACGGATATATTTCAATGTTAATATGCAGAGAGAGTTAAAAATGCAATCATGATTTTTACTGTTGATTTGATGAAAGGACGGATAGGTTTTACTGCTAATATGCAGAGAGAGTTTAAAATGCACTCATGGTTTTTTACTGTTAAAAAGTTGAGATGTCTTAAATTGCTCTCATAGATATCACTGTTTATACGTGTAAAAGGGTTTTACATTGCACTGATAGATTTCACTGTTAATATGTTGAGAAAGCTTAAAATGCACTCATTGATTTTACTGCTAATATCTCAAGAGGGCCTAAAATGCACTCATGGATTTCACTGTTAATATGTTGTACGACTTAAAACAACTCATAGATTTAAGTGTTACTATTTTGAGAGTGCTTCAAACACATTCATACTTTTAAATGTTTGAGAGTTTGAATAGCACTCATAGATGTTGGGAGAGCTTAAAAATAGATTTCATTGTTAGTATGCTAATGGTCAATAGGTCTTGAAATGCATTTAATTGTGTAAGCTTTTGTTTTTATTCTCTAACATAAATGCAGCTTTAATTGAGATGCATAGAAAGAGATAGGAATACCTTTTTTTTATTATCATGGGTTCCACTTCTACAATTCTACTCTAGCTTATAAGCATTCCTTGTGCTGTGAATTATTTCATCTTGATTATACCTACATTTGGATAATAACCTTAGGCACATGGAAATGTATTCAATATAGAAAACCCTGTGAATTATGTTTCTAATAATATATTGTGCAATGTTACATGAAAAATAGATGATGTTTGTTTTTAATAAAAGGGTACTGAGAATTTTGCAGTGTCTGCACAGGTCATTTTTCTATTCCTTAAATGATTCCACCCACACATTGCACATTTTACATCAAAAGAATGGTGGAAAGATTAAAAATGTAATGGATATTCTGAAATACCTATGAGAGGTGACACAAAATACGTCTCCCTTTGAGCTAACTTTTATTTCTAAAATTCACATTGATAGAAGAAAAAAAAAATGTGAACAGTTACATAAATACTCCATGCTGTAAGCAGATGGATTTAGTTTTGCTCTGCCAAAATATTTACAAAACAAGATATCACGATAGCTTGTTGGCAGTGTATAGTTTGAATTTACTGCCTGAGGTATATGCTAAACTAAATATATTTGGAGACAAAGCATCTTTTAACAATAAAGGGAGCTGAGGAAGCTGCCACTATTATTATTATGATTTGTACACTAGAGTTTAAAAATATGTCTTCCAGTCCACTTAATAGTTAACACGGAATAGTGCATATAAAATATAGCAGAAGACAGTGATAATCCTTAAAACTTTGACTACTATTAGTGCAAAACTCGCTAAGGGAAATGTTACTTCTTTTAGAAATGCAACTGTATAATGTGTGCCCTTTTCAATCCAGTGTCGACTTCTTGTAGACAGTATCTGTATGAGGTGTCATCAATACACTGTCAATTGATTGTAGAAAAGCAACTGTATAAGATGTCCCAACTTCAATACAGTGTCCACTCCATGTAGAAAAGTAACTGTATAAAGTGTGTCCTCTTCAATACAGTGTTCACTCCTCAGTGTGAATGTTCTCATGAATCATCTGCACAATATGAATGTGCTCTCTTCACAACTGGTATGGCCCCTTTCTGCACAGTCTCTTATCAAATTATTCACAGTCATACAGAGCCACATATGCACCCAGTAACATAGCTATTTATACAAAGTCACACTCAATCTATATACATCAATCCCTCTACAAATTTAGTGCAAAAGAGCAATATATACACAAAAATAGACCATAACATGAAACTAAGGAAGACAGAGATGGGAAGCTATGGAAGAGAGAAAAAGAAAACAATTGGAGATAGGAGGGACTGCTGGGAAGAAAGGAGAGGAAGAAATAGAAGAGAATAGGAGACAATGCAAAGAAAGTAGAAAGCACAAAGTGAGCAATATAAAATAAGAGAGCAAAAAATGGGTCGCAAGAGTATTCTGAGAACGGACAGCAACTAAAATAGCCTGCCCTTCAGTGGGTCCCCGCTCAGAACTCAAGCTGGTTTTAGCTTATCTTGTGCCATTACAGAGAGAACATATCTGAAGCATATCAGACTGGTCTCACCCATACGGGCAGTCCAGATCCGAAATGCCAGCAAGTTCTCTCTGCGCGAGAGATACAGCAACCCCAGACGATCGTTTCAGCCTTGTTAGGCATCATCAGTGAGGCATAGCTGATATCTCTCTGGGCACCGTGAGCAAGGGGTCCACGTCTGGATTACCCTTTAAACTAATGGAGAGCAAAAAATGGGTCGCAAGAGTATTCTGAGAATGGACAGCAACTAAAATAGCCTGCCCTATATAAAATAAGTAACTTTAAAATAGAATTTAGAGGTGAAGAATGTCCTGCTTAAACAAGCCTACAATCTATTAGATAGGTAGACATATGTCGTTAGGTGTCTTGCCAAGAAAACATACGGGTGAGTGGTTTGACTGGTATTAAACCAGGGTTTCCCAGTTCTAAAGCAGTATCATAACCTCAAATACACAATACATACCAGTGGACTGATTGGACTAAGGTAGAGACCATTGGATGAGGAGTAGGATATATAAAAACAAAAGTTATAATCAGAAACAACAGGGGTACAAATACTTTAATGTTAAAAGTGAGTCACCATATTCAAGGAAGCCACAAACTGTATAATTTTTCTGTATCTGGGTCTGGTCAATTCTTAGGCATGGTAATTTTTAAAGCTGCTTCAAGAGAGGACTACAAAACTGTTCCACAGGGTATAATTATGGTGGGTGCATTAAGAACAGATATTTTTATTGAATGTATGCTACTGATGTAACTCAAAAATATATATATACTGGCTACTTGCACACCTAGTCTTTCTAAACATCTATGATGGAAACATTTGTGTATCAGGGATAAGGCAAAATAGTATCAGTCACAATCTAAGCAGCAAAAAGGGCATTAGACAGGTCAGAACTGTCCTGGAGTGGGGGAATATGTGTTGTTAGCATCAACAATATACCGATTTGTGTATTTAGTCAACATACCTGGGAGAAATGGGAACGAATGGCAGAATGTGTTAAAAACATATTTTTTAATCCAGTAGAAGTATGTGCTATCCTTGGAGATTCAGTACTAAATTATTTTGTGGTCGAAACCAAAGCACCGTCCTTATTATTTCTGATTTTAAAAGTTCGCAATCCGTATTGCATTGCATGCAGGGAAGATATAACTCCCAATATAAATGTCATCGGAAAGGTTTATCCCTGTGATTTTTGAGCCACTTAGCAATACACTTGACATGATTATGAATTTCACATGAATCTGAACAAATTAACATGAGATGGTGGGACCAAGTCTGATGGTTACACTGAGAAGTTACTAAGGAACAGGTGACATAATTGAGGCATAATTTCAAGGTAATTATAGTTTACATCTCATGCACAATTATAAGAACATTATCTGACACCATAGTTCTGCAATTATGGGGTAATTCTTCACTGCTAGACTAGATATACAAACATTATAGTTTCTGAACACATATATCACGCAGAAAAAATATGTCTGTAATAATGCAAAACTATTAAGTAAGTGTTTTGAACAGATTGCAAACATACACCATCAATATATCACAAATTTATAGCTTAGAAAACTACATTATATCTAACAATCAAACCTGTTTTTGGCAATAATTTGTGTTCATCATTAAAAGCTATAAGATATGCTGAAGGGTTAATTTTTATGAGAGTTTAATTTATATTTTATTTCTAGATGTGATTTTCTAAGGGAATTGACACTCAGCTATGAGGTGAGAAATTCTACTGGGCTTATTGATGCTGAGATAATATTTGGGACATTTGATATCCACACTCTTAGGAAATATGTAAACCTTATCTAAAAATCTAAAATCAAAGTGACGTTATCATTATTATTAATAGCAATGTAGTAGAAACAGTAGTAGAAGTATTAATTAATCAGCTAGAAAAACAATGACAAATTAAATATACAAATTAAATGAGACGAAAGGGGAACTGTTAGTTCCCAAGATTTTAATAATGTTTACTAGGCATGTGCATGGGGAAAATTTTCGGTTTGGTTTGGCATTTCGAAATTCGGAATTTTCGCAATTCGGGACTTCGGAACTTTTCTAACCATCTGGCTTGACTCAAGATATACAATTAAGTGTTTCTTACCTTAATACTATTAAAAGCACATATCATATTTTAATGTATTTCCTGTTAACCCTGTCTTCCACTGAGACTATCGTGTTTTCAGTGTATGTTTACTTGCTGTTGGACACTCCTGTATATCCCTGTTTAGGATGCACACATTTGCTTTCTTTAACAGGTTAAATGTCCCCAACACTTTATGTTGGTTTTGTGTAATTAAAACCTTAAAAATATGTTCTCTCTTCATTCTAAGATTACCTGTCCTAAGCTGCTGCAATAAATCATTATGGTTTTTTCTCTCCTCTCTCTGTGCTGTTGCTACTGCCCCTCTCACACAGAGTCTGCTTCACCTCCCTACCTCCCCCTTGCAGGCATTGCTTTCCCTTAGGCTGAATTCCTAAGATAAAAGGGGATGAGATATGCCCAGTGGAGAGTTTCCTAAAAGACATGCAGAGCATAACCTTCTTATCTTTATGCATAGAAAATTAGAGGAGAGTTTCCCTGCTAAAAGACATGCAGAGCCATGTGGAGCATAGCCTTCTTATCTCTGTGCTGATTGGCACAGGTTCAGCAGAGACCAAACTGATTGATATTAGAGAAAGCTAAACATTTGCTAGTAATTTTGTTAGCACATTGTATAGATTAAATTTAATTTTAGTTAAGCCAAATGGTTAGAAAAATGAGAGGTTCACTTTAAGAATTTCGACTATCAAACGACAATTTAAAGAGAAGCAACGGATCAAATGTTTCCCTGTGAAAATCATCAGATTAGTGGAGAATGCTAATTGCAGAGCTGATGATCTCAAATAAAGCATAGCAGCTACAGAAAGGAGCTACATGTTAGATAACATGTAAGTTTATTGGTCTTACTTAAAGATTTTAATTTTTTTAAAGGGGGGATTCTTAATTTAAAACAATAAAGGAACACTTGAAGGTTAAAAATATACTTTTAATTTTAACATCACATATGCCTAAACACGTAAGGATTTACAGGATTGAAATATTCTCTGATATACTGTATTGTAGTAACCTCCAAGGCATACGTCTCTAGTTCAGCAGCTACTCTTCAAACACAAGAATCTAACTCTTACAAAATTGAGAAGAAAGATATTCAATCAAGGTTTCAATTATATCCCCAGTCATATACACAGAAATCCTTAATGACTTAGGATGTGCGTGTGTCATACAGTTAATACTACATCCAGTACTTGATTAGAAAGGCTTGTTTAAAGGCTTGTTTAATTCACAAACTGACAGTGTACAATAAATTGGCAACTGCATCATAAATACTAGTTGACAAATACCTTCCCTGAACTTAAAAGGATGAATTAACATCAAATTCGTATTCTGCTTCCATACCCCCTTGAATTACAATATAATCAAAGGTCATTGCAGCAACGACACCCATTCAATGTGAAAACTATTTTAGTATTTGGTCATTACAACTTTCTGTTCATATATATATATATATATATATATATAAGGCCAGTGCAATTATATTTTTATTTTTCATATAACTAAAACATTATCATAACTGTTTTCATATTTCACATTTTAAGCCTGAGTGCCATGTGGTGGCAATATGTGATGGGGCAAAAGTAACTTGCACCTACCACCTAAACAATGAAAAAAAAAAACAAGAGACGTGAGTGCCGACAGCAAGAAGCAATCCGTCAAACAATTTGTTGGCACCTAAGGTGTTAACTAATCAGGAAGCACTTATTACTCTTGGTAAAAATGCAAATGTCACGGAATAGAAGGTAGGGAAAAAAATGAATACAGGCTTGTAGGGCTATTTCTTACTGACAGCACGCCACCGTGAATAAACCATGGGATGAAAAGCAATCATTCCACTTAGTTGACTTTTTCAAATGTGAAAAATTACCCATTGCCAACAGAGACACAAAGATTCATAAGCAACACCTTCCACAACACTGAACATATTAAGTGCATAAAACACCTGTGCTAATGCAAAACTAATTTATTTTCCACAGCATTCCTCTCGGTTACTCAGGAATTCAGCATATATCCATGATTAAACACAAAGAGGTAATTTGATGGACTTGGGAAAAGGTTGATGACCACAAGTTTTGCTTCTTTGAAGCGTATGAATTCATGTCATCTTTTATCCATATGTGAATGTAAAGGTATTCACTACAGTAATATTTTAACAGACAAAGTGATTCAAGAGAAGCATACAATTTAATTTATAGTAAATGGATCTACCAGGAATGGATCAATATGCTGAGTTACTTCATCAATGTATTTTAGTTCCACAGTAAAACCACCAGGCACAACAAATTAAAGGATACCTGTACTGTAAATTTGTATGCTCTTTTGCTAGAAAATGTATAGATTGGGAGAAAAACCCATCTAAACATATACAATATTTTTTCTTCAGGAATTAATCATATGGCCATGAGTAACAAAGTACCCTGGCAGGGTGTACAAGTGACTATATGTAGAGCACTAATACTTTGTTACCTATGGCCATATGATTACTTCCTGCAATATTAGAACCGGTTTCCACTATTACCACTGTTCTCTTTGATTACTTCTCCCTTATCTGCTATTTCTTATTTTGTCTATTTCAGTTACAGTGTATGTGAGGCACAACTTAATAAAGCCTGATTAAATACAAACTTACAGATTTTAGCCTCAGCCCTCCCTTAGCTATCCCCATACGCTATTTGATCTTTTTTTTTTATGCTGTATACAACATTGAACAGTTTTTGGAACCTAGTGTTCCAACATTTTGAGGTTTATTTTTTTGACTACAGGTTCACTTTAAGTGTTCTGGATTGTTTGATGCTTTACAGATATTATCCGCATGCAGCATGTGAGGTATATAGGAACAAGTCACATCAACATTGAAATATAGGTTATATCATTAAATGCCAAGCATGATAGATTTTAAAAAAAGGAACCAGGTCATCCCAAACCTAACTTTGCAGGAAACGGCATCTTATACTTCTACAATGCTAACCGCTAAATATAACTTGTATGACAACTATTTACAGTCAGGTCCATAAATATTGGGACATTGACACAATTCTAATCTTTTTGGCTCTATACACCAACACAATGGGTTTGAAATGAAATGAACAAGATGTGCTTTAACTGCAGACTTTCAGCTTTTTAATGGACCTGACTGTATGAGTACTAACGCAGCATGGAAACATTGTATGGAACACTAGAAGCTAGCTATAAATAAATAAATCATGTTTATCAGATAAAGCAGCTTAGAGAAAGTAGCTAAGAAACAATTGCTTTGCTTTGATAAGGAACCAACATATACTAGACAACAGAGCAACATACGTGTCTGTGTGCAGTTAGCTAACACTCTGGCACTCACAGAGTTAAAATCTGGAAATAGATTCCATACAATTTCTTTGAGAAAATGAAAAACATACTAATTTGCTATACACTGCTTTTTCGCACATAATGCAAATGACAGCTTGTTTGTTGTTAAATTGTTAACACAATTATATATTACACATCTAATATATACTTCTGTTAAATGCAGCAATTTCGTTAGTTATTAATACAAAACAGTAATTATAACTATGGGTAGTAAGGTTTTAGTGTAAATTCTCTGAAAATGTAATCTCTATTGTCAATTTAATGAACCACTCCATTTTCCAATCTTCTAAAGACTGCTTAAGGATGACTATTATTCAAACTCCACATTATATCTTATCTTAGTGCAAGTTTTCTTGTTACGTTCAAGGACAACTAAATGTGCTAGAATATCTCTTACTGAGAATAATTAATGGAATATTCAGTAATATTTCCACATTCTGGTAAATTAACTGAAAATCAGTCTGGGGTATTACATGGGATTATCTTACTATATGGGGTAGTTAACCTTGTTACCTCAGATGTCTGTGAGCTGTCTTCAGGCCTATGTGAGCAGCCATGGGTAACTTTGGCTCTCCAACTGGTATGTGGTTTGCATACTTACGAAATTCAAACGTTTCCAATCACTTGTCTTATAAGTAGGATAATTATGTACAAGGGAAGAATACAATTTACATGTAATGCTTGGTAAAATGTGACAAACAGGCTGTTATTAACTGTCTCATGATTTTTGCCTGTCAGTGAAAGGTGGAGTATCATGATGATATGCAGAGAGTGGCAGATGTGATGCCATAGGATGTTGAAAGCTACTATTTTTAATTTTACATTCCATTTGGCCTATGTTTACAAGACACTGTTCTATGTGCTCATCTTACTCTCAGAACTTGTTTGGGCAACCTTCAGCACTCCAGATGTTTTGGACTATTTTTCCCATAATGCAGGCAACGGATATGTAATTCACAACATCTGGAGATCTGAAGCCTGCCTACCCTTGACCTAGAGTCTTGTGCTTTGGGTGGACCAGCAGGTGTGATCATATACATATTTGGGAATGAAGGCCAAACTCCCCGGTTTTGTACCTCTGCCTATCACAAGTGCCTCATTGCAGGGCTTTATTTAACCTTGCCCTGCCGAGAGTGCCAGGAGGAAGCATTTCCTAAGGAAGTGGATTAGGCTCATAAGAGCAGGCATAGATTTCTATAGTAGGATCTGCAAACAATGGGGTAAATTGGTGTTGTGTCAGACTTATGCAATGTATGAGTATATACTGTAATTAAACTCCCATTATTTTTGCCTAGGTTAGGTGTTTAGCTCTCTCTCTCTCTCTCTACATATATATATATACACACACATATATATATATATATATATATACATACTGTGTGCCTGTTAATGCATGCTAGTGTCTATGTATACATTTTACAGTGTGTGTTACACTCAATAAATTAAAATATTTCTCCTACATCAATCAACATCTCCTCATAGAGATGCTTTAAGTCAACGCATCTCTAAGGGAAGTGTCCATTGCATGCATCCCAACTGTCCCTATTTAGGGGGGACAGTCTGTATTTTGAGAACAAATCCCTCTGTCCCTCTTTTCTATCCTACTGTCCCTCTCTTCTAGGAGCTCCATATTGTTGGTGTGTCTGAGTGAATAACAGAGCTACACATAAAGCTCTCCGGCAAGCTGAAGTGCTGCTTTTGTGTGGAGTGGTCCTTAAAATTGAAAAATACATCTAGGACAAAATGATCAATTTGGGCATAAACAATCAGTAGTTTAGTAATTAAATGCCCTGTTAATCTTATACTTTTATTTTTTTTAGTCAACAGAATAGTTATTTATCCATTGATATATTTTAACCTTACCTACTTATTTTCAGATGAAAGTAAAGGATTCAAGCTCTATATTTAATTGAGAATTTCCTACATGGAGCAGCTGTTACACAACGGTTCTAAATCTTAGGCGTATGAAATGGAAATTAATTTGTTACTTACCTTGCCTAAAACAGAGCGCATTATATGAGTACTGACATATTTCAATTGAATGTTCTCATACTGTGAAAATCTAACCTCTTCGCTCAATTATTCCCCTTTCGTGATCTGAAGTTTCAATTATTGCAACAGTTGCTTTAGTATGATAAATGTAAAGAACCCGTCAAAAAAGGTTTAATTACATTGTCCTCTAGAGTTTATCTGTTATGTGATCGGATATCACTTTCTCTAATACACCTGTTCTGCACAATGAAAGATATGCATAGATCCACTAAACAACTTAAAACAAATGACAAGTCATCTAAAAATAATCTGTTCAATTAATTCATACAAGATAGCTTATCATTATGGAGCCACACGTTTATAATATATTTCTTGAACTTAAAAAGCTATATACTTCAGTGGTGAGAACAAATAAATTGCTCAGAAAATGCAAAGTTAAAGGGTATTACATGCAAATATAATTTAAATATTGAATAGTTAAGCAATAGCTAATGTAGTTGTACAGAAGCTTAAAAATACATTTAAAATGAGAAATAAATGTGTCAGTCAATCCTAATATTTATGGGACATCCTTCTAAAAATTAATATTTTTCATGATACACACAACTTGAAAATTAAAGCACATACAAGCTAGTCTATAGATAGTATTTGTAAGTGTATACATTTTATGAAAAAGGTATATGAGGACATGATCACTTCACTTGCCCATTTATCTATTCTTGGCATAAATGGCTAAGCCAGTAGCATAGCTGTCTATGCCGAGAGTTAAGTGACAGGAGGGCAGGATAGTCCTACAAGTGGTTACAATGCTCTTCATCACAGCAACTACATCACACGCATTGTATTTGTTGTGATGATTAAAATGACAAGCAATACAGACACCAGTGTGCTGGCAAGTAAGCCCACATATTGGCAACATGAGGAAAGATTCCTCTGTTTGAAGTGGTGTTTCAAAGCAAGGCCAATATAGCAGTATAGGGGTAGATGGAGCAGGAAAGTAATTCAAATTTATCAAATAGATAGATAGAATGTATCCTTGTCATAAATTATATATAAATAGATCATGTATAATAAAAATATTAATAATAATACTATACTAAATAATATAATCAGTATATATAGATTTATACAAATAAATACAGTAATTCTTAACAGGTTCACTTTAATGTGTGACATATCATGATTCCCTTTTATTCCAGAAGTTTGGTCCCTAAGGGGTTAAATAAATAGATCACAGTTTTACTTAACACATGTAATCCCTTCCATCTAGCACCCCCATTTTTATCTGTGTCCCTATTATCCCCTAATCAGAGTGAGAGCTTCAAGTGTCATATGATTATAATCCACAGGCACAGTTTTATCACAACCAACTATATAGTCAATCTGTCTTCTATCATTACCTTATAATCCATGACCACAAATAATTATTTTAAAGAGCTCCAAGCTAGCAAGTTTCTTCCTGTAAAATGTATCAGTTACAGGTTGCTCTCCAGCGAAAGAGGACGTGCAAAAGAGAAAAGGCGAATGCACACGTCAGGTATCTCTCACAACAACTGTTTATTGAGCAACATCTTGGATCACATATGCTTTACAACATGTAGCATTAACTATGAATTAAAACCATTAGAGGAACAGCATCATGGTATACACCACTGACTAAGAAACATAACATCTGTTGGCTACTTGACTGCAGTGATATAACTATGATCCACATAACTAGAATGAAATCTCAAATCAACACACAGTTTGAGAATAAAGAGAAAAATATTGGATACACTAAAGTAGCACTTTGCTCAGACTATGAAGTGGTTTAAAATGTATCAAGTTGGATGTATGAGACATTATGAAATAGTTTCATAATTCGGCACAAAAGAACATTTTATTAATATAGACAGATCTGGAAGGACAATTTGATTGACTATGAAGGGCAATGTATTATATAAAATAAAAAAACACAATTATATATTTGGCGCTAAGAACAATGAGAGAACTAATGGAGAGAGTATCGTTACATCACTTGAAGATAATAATACCACTAGTAAATCCATTCTATAAGTAGGATTTCATTTTCTTCGTTTGTATAATGCATTTCAAGCCAGTAGCCAAACAGATAGTGAATAAATTATGTACAAAATGATAAGTTGTCTGACTGCTTACAGGACTTTTTGTACAAAGGAAGAGAGCCCTAAATCAACCACAACCACAGGAAATCTATATGGAAAATTAAATGGAATATGTCAGCCAACCACTTTATTCAGCCGTCTAATTAAGTTTACACTCATTTTCCTGTTCTTGGTTGAAAATAATGATGTAAAATTCCTGTTTAGCTTCCATGGAACTCTCAATACCTTTCTTTGCTAATACGTAACCATAGAGTTGCCAACGTTGTTGCCAAGTTATCTGTTCTATCTCAAGAAAACAATTAGATTTTTCTATTATAAATCTGATTGTCAGTGGTTACAAGGACAGAGCAATCAATTAACATCATACTCTGCGCTTGCAGTGATCTTTCAAAAGCAATACCTATAGTAAAAAAAGTAGTTGCTTAAAATGTACATATCTCTACAATGCTTACACAATTCAAGGATTTTACTATTACCATGATGTAAAGTCATGATTTTATTTAATGACACGGAGGCGAGTATTATGCTGCACTCTTTCTTTATTTCCCTCAGCAGCAAAGAATTTTTTTTAACCAGTAAATAATAGTCTGAGGTGTATTCTTCTCAGCAACAGGCACAGCCAATCAGGTTCCACGCCTCCCGCATAATAGGCTCGCACCGGTCTCGGTTTCTGTGCTCCGTGGGTGGCGGCCGTTTACGGCGGTAAGGAAAAAAAGCCGTGAAGCGCCGTGACAGGATAACCGCAGCTCCAGCCGACGTCCCTGAGCCCGGTAGAATTAGGCTCAGTTGGTCAGGCTGGGCTAGGGAGATTCAAAGGGGGGAAAGTAAAATAGTACATATGCAATGAGCAGAATAGAAATGAATATAAAAGCTAATCAGAAGCAATACTACAAACATAATACAATGATGTTATAAACTAATAATATTAACAATAATAACATTCATATTAATAATAATATCAATAATATTAATAATAGTACTAGTAGTAAAAACTATCACAACAAAACAGTAATCCCACAGTTAAGGAGCCTGAGGGATCAGATATACTTAACTGAGGGAGCAGCAAAGAAAGAGGAAACGGATTGGTTGTCAGAGCCTATTATGCTGGAGGCGTGGAACCTGATTGGCTGTGCCTGTTGCTGGGAAGAATACACCTCAGACTATTACTGTTATTTACTGGTTTAAAAAATTTATTTCCTGCTGAGGGAAATAAAGAAAGAGTGCAGCATAATAGGAGCCTCTGTGTCTTAATAAAATTCAGTTTATAAATTAACCTTATTCAACTTGTATAATCATACATTTTCATCATCCTGACAAATATGAGCTGGTTGGATCAACACACCATCTTAAGGGAGCTATGCATGAGAAAGCCATAAGGTCAATTACTGACTTAGGTCAAATAACTGTTATCTACTTTAGAGAAGGGTATGAAGAGACATTCACCAACTGCCAACATGCATGTACAATGCCATGTGAATAACTCATGCACTAACAAATTACACATAACACAGTCTTTTCAGTTATAAATGTTTTCAATATACTTGCTTACTATTAACTGGATATATAAATAAATGGGCTAATATATATTTCAAAGATAGAATGCAAGGTCAAAACAGAATTGAGATGAAATAATGTAATGTACTGATTGCTGTTCAAGGATACCAAAAATATACATTATTAGAATTTACAGTATTTATGTTTTTTATTTATTTGGTTTGCAGATGATGTAAAGTAAAGGAGAAGGTTGCAAAGTAGCAGAGAGTGTACAGTGCCCCTTTTTTTGTCATTTGTCATTCAAGGTTGAAGAGAATCGAAGGCATGGTAAATGTACTTTTTCACATATTTAAGTACCACCAGCTAATCCAGTAGACACCCCCCCCCATATGAGCCGACGGATTGGATAATGAAAAAACAAGAGGACCAATCACAGAGGAACTGCCAGGTATAAACCGGCAGAGTGTGCACAGGAGACGATTCCGATTGAAAAAGCCTTTTGGACTAGGCGAAACGCGTCTCAGACGGCAAAGACCTCATTTGGGACTACCTATTTGTGGTATTTTTATTTGTTTGTTTTTAGAGCTTTTGGTATTCTCTTTAAATACCCCTGCGCTTGTGATCTGAGCCTATCCCCCCTAAGGCTCTGAACCATGTGAGTGAGTCACATATATATCCTATAGAAACTCAGGTGTCTAGATATACTGCACCAGATAATGTCTCTTTTAGATACTCTGTTTAATTTACATTTCCTTATTTAAGGGTAAGTGTATAACTTTAGCACTCCACTGGGTATATTTTGATGTGTTTTTTTCTCTCCACTCAAATATCACTCCACAATTTGTTTTGTTAACTGGATGTACATGGGGCGATGAGCAAGTGCTCATAAACCTCCGTTGGAGTGAACTAGTACTGCAGGGAGTGTAAGAGTGCTCATCTAGCCAGTAGTGATGTTGCTTGAATGTGTGTAAGTACCCTGCGCTCTGCCCTTTCAAAACTACTAGTGTAGTGTGCCCCTCACCGGTGGTACCCTTGGGTGTTGAGGATGGGGGGGAAGGGAGAACAATGGGAAGCATCCAGTCTGATTGGGGCATGGGTTAATGCACTGTTGTGTAGTTAGGCCTACTTTGCTGTAAGATTACAATGCTGGTTAAATGAACTGAGAGAAACATATAGTAAACTAAATTAAACTAAATGGCAGACTAGGTGTCGCATCTGCCGTTCATCGTTTAGGTTGTGGCTAACATAAGAGTTCGTTGTGGACGTTCTTGGGACAAACTCGGGGGCTCCTGCCAGGTTTCACAGATGATGTTGCTTGGGGGTTGCAAGTTGGTGTAGTGAGTCAGCTGGTAGTCCCAATTCTTGCAGGAGCATCTTGCTCTCTTGGGGTTTCTGAATCGTGTATGTTGTGTCTCTAGGGAAGACTGCTCTGGAGGAGCACCACCGGTATTGGATGTTATGGTGTTGCAGGAGAGTGGTGAGTGGTTGAAAAGAGCATCTATACGCCAGAGTGCTGCCAGAGAGGCCTGAGTAGAAGGTTAAGTCAATTTCGTCAAAATGGTAGGGGGACTGACCTTTGATGGCAGTCTTCACCGCTGTTTTGTCTTTCCCGCTTTGAAACTGAATTATTATATCTCTGGAGGTTGTGGCTGGTGCTCTGGAAGGTCGGGGTACTTGGAACATGCAAGTGAGCGCCACAGTATTGATGGTTCTCAAAGGATCGGCTCTGCTGCTGTAATTCCTTCACCACCTGCTGAAGTGAAGCGATTTGCTGGGTTCCGTGTGGGAGGTATGCTCCAGCTTGTTTATTCTGCACGTTAGACCCCGCAGGTCTTCTTTCAGCCCTGTCGTGTCTGCCGACATCTTTCTATGGTGCGCCACTAGAATGTTTCTCAGGATCCCTGTGGTCACTGGCGCGGAGTCTAGGTTTGTCTGCGGGGATGCAGGTTGGTGTGGCGGGTGCGAAATCAGAGTGGGTGTAGTGCTCAGTTCAGTGTCACAAGACAGGTCCTCATAAAAGTCGGAGCAGTCTCCCATGAGGGACGCCATTGTGGGTCCATGTGTGCTTTGGTCCTGCCACCACAGATCGCCTATTGTTGGCCCCGATCTGGGGTTATCCGACCGTGATATTTTTTTTTGCACCCCAGTATGTCTGCTAGAGCCAAGGGGTTCCTCCCTGCTCTGTCTAGGTCGGTTTTGGGGTAAAATATGGGGTTTGAAGGGCTGTTTGGCTCAGAGCTCAGTTATCATGCGACCGGTTGCTTCTGCAGCTTGGCTCTGCTGAATCCACAACTTACTATCAAAACAGATGAACAAAGGCAACACTCCAGGATCATGGTGGTACATTTATTTATGGGTATCTCTATGTGTGTCAGTATCTGAGTGTCTATGTATCAGCATGTGTGTCAGTGTGTGTTCTGTATGTCTTCATCTGTGTGTACAAAAGTAAAACACAGATAAGGGCTGGCCACATAAAATACAATGGAATACAATATAATAAAAAGGTAGATAAGAAATAAAAATAATACAAGTAAATGAGTCTTATTCCAGACTATGAGACTATGAGTCTTATTCCAGATGTGCACATAGTCACAGTTTGGATAGTCTCTTATTCCAGAAGTGTGACTATTTGCACATCTGGAATAAGACTCATAGTCTTTACTTTTATTATTTTTATTTTTTATCTACCTTTTTATTATATTTTATTCCATTATATTGTATGTGGCGCAGCCCTTTTCTGTTTTTTACTTTTGTACTTGTTCAAATGGTTGAGGGGGATCCCCTTTTACAGGGTTGCTGCCTTATTGTCCACCCTTCATTGTTATCTAGCGCTGACCCATTTGTGTATTTCTTCATCTGTGTGTGTCATTGTTTGTATCTGTGTGTCTGAGTGTCTACAAGGATGTCAGTGTTTGCATCTGTGTATCTGAATGTGTATCAGTGTATGTATCGGTGTGTCTATATTTGCATTTTTGTCAGTCTGTGTGTCTGTGTATCTGCATGTGTGTCAGTACGTATCTGTATTTGTCAGTGTGTGTATCTGTTTGTGTATATGTATTAGTCTCAGTGTGTCTGTATTTGTGTGTCTATGTATCTTCATATGTGTCTGTGTGTGTATCAGTGTCTGTGCAACTCTATTTGTGTTAGTGTTTTTATCTGTGGTAGAAATAGGATCCAGGCACTCCAAGTATCTTCAAATGTATTTATTGAGACATTGCAGCGTTTCTACTCCTGAAAGGGTTTTTGTCAATTTTTTTTATCTGTCTGTACATTTGCATGTGTGTCACTGTTTGTTTCTGTGCCAGTGTTTGTATCTGTGTCTTTGTGTGATTTTATGTGTGTTTGTATCTCTATGCGTGTCAGTGTTTGTATCTATGAAGCTGCAGTGTGTGTATCTGCATGTCTCTGTATCTGCAAGTGTGTCCGTGTATTTGTTGTGTTTTTTGTGTTTCAGTGCGTGTATCCTCAACATATATTGGATGATATATAGGATGAGCCTGCAGCAGAGAAAACATATAAAAATGAAATAACAGCAACTATATTATTTACAAACACTTTGTTAATATGAGGAGTACAATTTATGGAAACAGGCTGTTAAGGTGTTCACAAGTGAAATAAGTTTGGTAACTACTGACTTAGGCAGTGGGATTATAATTGTTTAGAGTTAAAAGAAATATAATTTATCAGTTGAGAAAAATATAAAAATACTGGCAATAATATGGCAAGTAGTTTATTCTGCATGGACACATAGGGATAATAATATTATATAAAATATTATACACACCTTGGGTTTAAGAAAATTATTCCCTTGAGCTAATAAATAAATGCTCAGTTTAAATAATAAAATGAAAATTAAAGAGTTGTTATTAATGTTTATGCATTTTTCTTATACATATGGCGGGGGATTGGGGTCATAATGGAGAGAAATAAAACAGCATAAACTTTAATTGGTTTACTGATGGAGAAGCACAGTTGACTTTTAGATTGCAGTGCAATTAAAACCAATTGTTCTCCAGTCCCCTGCTAATGAGGTGAGAGGTGAGAGAGACTGTCAGAAGTTTTAATCCTTTGGAGGACTCCCATGTAATTGGTAAAGCCATTGCCATGGTAACATTCAATTAAACTATGTAATCACTTCCACAAGACCATTTCTAGGTGCATTATTGGTCATAATTCAACATTAAGGTTATAGAAAAACTTTGGAATTTAATAGCTGTGAAATGCATAAAACCTTCAAATTCTTGTTTCTCCATTCTAAGAATCGAAACAACTTTTGGTCCTTGCTCATTCTGAGATGTGGGGAGATTCCCAACAATTGTGTCCAGTGGAGGCTGGTGAAGTTGTAAGATGGTGCAGTACAAGACTCCTCCCGAAAATTTTGACTCTGCTCTTTAACTCTGTAGCCACCACCTTCTGACTTATGGTCTCTGTACACTTAACTTGTGCACTCAACATCGTTTTCAATACAAATGTACTCATACAATATGCAGAGCTATATATAACATAAAGATAGCCATGCAACATTCAAAGCTAGGTACAGTACAGAGATACCTATACAAAGAAACATAACTGAGTACAATACAGAGATACTCATACAATACAAAGAATACAGTAAAAAGGAGTTACCAAAATATGCTGAGTGTTATCCAGAAATAACAATACACAAATCTAGACACAACACAATGATACCCATTAAATACACAGATTTGTAAATACACATGTAACCCTCCAGAGACCACTGCATGAGCTGGAACAGGCCAGGAGTCCTGAGCATCCATAGAGGTATAGGGGAGATTGGGACATATTAATATCAAACAGTGCCTCCATCCAGTGATCATTATAAACTGATATACACCTTGCTTGCACTGGGACAACAAGGCTATACATTCTAACCTCGTTGACAGGTTCCTTCACAGCTTAGTATATCCTTTTAACATTTCTGACAAATGGAATGAAAAAAAATATAGTACAATATCTTCCTAGAAAAATGTTCTTTTTTTTATCTTGAATGCATATACAACTATGTCACAGGATACTGCATATCTCCCAAGTGTACATATTTAGGAGGCACAGTCAATACTTTGGGCTCAAATTCCTCTGTCCCTATTTACTAGGAGCTCTGTATTGTTGGTGTGTCTAAGTGTATAACAGAGCTCCACAGCAATAATTCACAGTGTCTTTAAATTACAATAATGTGTTTAGAAATCATTCTGTGCAAACAAGATACATGTTCTTGTTCTAAATTATATTTTAGTTGCATACATAGTTATTAATAAGTTACCTAAAATTTCTGAGTCACACCTCCACCCCCACCCTATAATAAAAGTGTCCCTGTGTGTCCATTTGAAATGTTGGGAGGCATTGATACTGCAGTCAGAAGGGAAAGACAGAAAAGGCACTGTGCAAAAGCACTGTTACCCGGAGGAAAGAACTAGCTTAGAACAGAGGAAGTGGTTAAGATGAAGAATTACTAAAACAGTTTTGTTGCTACCAAACTAAACCAGACACCATTTCTAGTAGCTCCTGACAAAATTTACCAATCTTGGCGATATCAGCGATACTGGCACCCATCCAGCCTTACAACCTGCATAGCCCGAAACCTGCAAATAAAGCTGCATCGTTTAGATGTCATCCTTCCAAGTTCAAAAGCTCTGAGTGTAATGCAAACCCGGGGCCTACGGTAAAGCAAACCCAGGGCCTACGGTAAAGCAAACCCGGGGCCTACCTCATGCCCTTGATCCTGGGCTTTGAGGAAAGTACACCACAGTGCCTTACACCTAACCTGCCTGCCTAGCATCCTCCCCAGTATGCGAACTAGCCTGTTATTTGGTAGATACTACTTTTCATCACACAATCTACAGAGCCTCACAAGTAATACACCGATACAACCACACTTGACCATAACCTATAAGCTAAGATGGGCCTACTTAACTATGTGGATGTGACTAACTAAACTGTTTACTGTTACTAATTTTTTTAAACAATTTCCAATTACTATCTGTGCCATGCTAACGTTACACCATATATACAACATCTCTGCTTGATAATTCTGATGTGGCATCACAGGCATGTCAAACTATTTTGCACTACAAAATAAAGAATTTAAAAAATAAATAAAAACAATTTAATTTTACAAAAAACTATACGGAATTGGATGCGCACAGAGCTAATTATATAAGCCAAAAGCTATAAAATATCTAAAAGTTGTGTTGGTGCCTGGAATGTCCCTTTCATATGTATTTAACATAGACACACACAACCTCACAGGAGACCCACATTGTTTTAGTATGCATATGTTTCAATTTGCAGTTTTTACAGCCTTTGTAACCTAAACACAATACATGTATCATAAATAAAACAGCTATTCAAAACTAACAGAATGTATTACAGTGGCTTCGTATGGATTCCAATTATGTCCATTATCTTTTATGAAGAATGACAAGTTAAACTGTATTGTCACTCATTAGATCACAATCTGCAGGTACTTCTAAGCTTTGCATGTCAAGCTCGGCAAGCATTCATGAAAGAAATGTAACATCTTTATTGATGAAAATGTTCTCTGTAGATGATTTGTAGATCACAGAAGATTTAGTGATAATAGCTTATTTGTTTAGATGTAGTCCACTGGGAATATTGCAAAAAAAAAATTTCCACGAGCATCACATCATCTAAAAATAGCAAAATAACAGTTTTCTAATTGCAAGGAAAATAATATTTTTTAACCAACATAAAAAATAAAAAATGTTAATTTGTTATTTACTTTAAGAATACAAAGCAGTGTCAAAGCTATTTATGTAGCAATATATAATAATCATCCATTAGATCATGCTGAGTTTAATGTTAAATTGCATGAAGCAGTAGAGGTAATAGCTTGTTGCTATTTTAAAGAGACACATTATCTCAAGAATAATTTTAAATATATAACCCCATGTGGAAAAATGCATACGCTATCAGCAAAATCTGTAGAGATCTACATTCAGTCAATTTGTTTATTAATCTGTTATTATTCTTACTGTTGTTGCACTTATTATGATTAAAAATATGATGACTATGCATCTCTTTTCTTGTACTGTATTTACTTGTGGCTGATTTATGAATAGGAGCAATCATTTTATACAGGAAACACCCTTATTTGAGGAAAACTCAATAAAGTGATCATATAGTTATAAACGCGTTTTCACTCAGATGATATATTTATTCAACACATTTTAAAATGAAATAAATTTGAAATAAATAACATAAAATAAATACTATGATATAAGTGCCATAGTTAAAGCAAACTAATTCGATGAGATGCATTATGCTGTTGACTCTCACTAAGCACCAGAGGCATTACAGTTTAATGTAGTGGTTTTGGTGCAAATAGCCTGTTCCTGCAGCCTGTTCCTGCAGTCTCCTAATTGTAAACCTTTCCTGAGAAAATGCAGTGTTTACATTGCTCTCTAAGCAAATGCAACTCTGTGAGAAGATGTTGATTGGCACAGCATGCAGCAGTTGCTGCACATGAACAGACTCCCACCCAGTGCTTCACTATAGAGAAGCAGTGGGAAGGCTAAGACCATTGTCACTGATGATCTCAGCCGAGGGTGGAAGACTAGTGAGGCATGAGACGAAAAAGAGAAGTTTTTATAGGGAAGAGAAATTTAAAAAAAAATGCAGGAGAATGCTCTAACAGTAAAATATTTAAAAAAAAAACATGTTTGTATTTTATTGTTAGAATGCACCTTTAAAAAAAATTACATTGCTAGTACTTATACAATTGGGCTGATTGAACATAACATCAGTCATAGCTAGCAGAGGTTGCAACCTATGACATAAAAGATTTTTTTTTCCAGTAATATTATATATGTTTCTAGATATTTACAACTGGTAAGGTATTTCTCTTCTATTGCCTTACACTGAACTGCATCTCACCCAAAGATGCCACTTATAGATATATAAAATGTGTGTGTGTGTGTGCGTGTTTATGGGTGTATTTCAACTCGTTTTCTACACCAGCGTACCTGATTAGATATGGACAATACTATTTTACCAAAACTTTTACCCAATGCTAATCTAGCATAACTGATTAGATACAGACACTACAGTTTTGGCATTATTACTACCCAACAGTAAA
This sequence comes from Pelobates cultripes, assembly GCA_933207985.1. NCBI lineage: Eukaryota > Metazoa > Chordata > Amphibia > Anura > Pelobatidae > Pelobates > Pelobates cultripes. The sequence continues at coordinate 168,977,412 of OW240917.1, forward strand.
CACTGGCCTCTAATAAATGCATATATGTACACACACACACAAACATTTATTTTTTTATATATATACATATATATATATATATATATATATATATATATATATATAAAATGTAAAAAATTATATGTACACAAACAACAGTCATAACTTTTTATATACATAGATATGTATATAGATATGTATACACATTTCCTATAAATTAATTTTACAGTTGTAAAAGCTGATGGATTCTTTTATTTTACCAAAAACAAATTCTGAAAGTAATAATAATAGGCCTAAACACATTTTAAACACAATACAACATGTCTAATTCACAACTATTAATTAAAATGTATCCCTATGGGGTTTTTCTTTTCTTTTTGTGTTTTGTGTTCGTGTTTGTGATTTGTTTTTTTTCTAATTTTGGGATCTGGAAAATGGTTTGTGACTAAGCTGAATATTTTTGATCCTGCAATTCTTTTTGCTTGCCATATTTTGTGTGAGCGTAAAATAAATATATATATATATATATATATACATATATATATATATATATATATATATATATATAGGCAATGGCCTTCACTCATGAAAATCCAAATATCTTCCTGGTGCTGTATGTAACCTGCAGTAATCCCATACAAACTTCCAAGGATGGTCACCACTCAAAGGGCTTACTTTCTGTTAAAACGTAGCTTTTATTGCACGATCTGTCAACATTTCACTTTAAAAACAAACTTTTATTTTATATATATATATATATATATATATATATATATTTAACAATCAACATTACTGAATTATAGAGATCTGACATTGTGTGATGTCATTATAACTACTTCCATGGTGAAACATGAGAAACCTTCAATACTCAAGAATTGCTAACAATCCTTGCACCCTTAATGCATCTATACATGTGGCAAATATGTCTACTGTGAACATATATCAGACATGGTCAGTATCATTTAAAATATGATTTTATTTTGCTGTAGAACTATTTTATTATCTGTGCTGCAAATATGTTATTTTTTTTTTATCCCAAACTCCTCTTTTGCAATAACACATTCACACATTTCACTTACAGGCCATCTGTATAAAGATGATCATAAAATACATCTCACTATAGCAGTTCAATCCCCACCAGCCACATTTTCCATTAGTGTCAGCAATATCCATCTCTGATGCAATGGAGTGAGACCTTATCCATAAGGATGCGTTATATTCCGCATGATAATAAATGCTGTGTAAATGAACTCAATTTCATTCACAGTATGTGTGTCCCATTATAAATGTATTGGGAAAACTTACAGAACTCTAATATGAAACTGGATATATATATTAAATGTATAGCTAAATTTATTGCCAAATTAATACATATTGTAAAGAACAATAAAATATTAAAAGACATAAATGCACAAGAATTATTTTTTTTCATATTTGTATGGATCACCTGGGATATGTATACGTACTACATACCCACAGCCATTATTATTAATTTTATATAACTACACAGATCAGTTTGATATATTTTTCCGGGCACTGCTCTAGGCGGTAGAAATAGTACATATGATGCTTAGAGACTAACAGCACTGACTAATTTACATTTATGGAAATTAGCATGTCTGAGTTGTACAAAATATCTTAAGGGAGACGGGAGATCAGGGTGCAGTGATAATATGCCTACAGTGCAAATTTAATGCACCTGCACAAAACGTTAGCAGAGTGCTATGACATATTAAGCAAAGAAAGTTTGCATGGATTTGTCAACTGTATTGCATTATCCATTCTTTTAAAGACATAAAAAATTAAAAGCATACAAGCAAATCTTAAGAGAAATGTGGAAATTAGAATACTTAAGAAAAATGCATCTGCTGGTTTTCCTAGCCTTAAACTAGAAAAGTTATTAGATATGTAAGATTAGCCCTATGTTCTCCACAAGGATGCTGACAACTTGCCATCACTACTTTTCCAACTTCTTGCAAATTAGTTAATTTGACTACCAGGAAATCCATGACACTATTTTTGGAATTGAATCTCAACACCAGCAATTTATTCAACCAAAAGTAGTGGTTCCACCCAACACAGGGGTCTTTGTTGAGCTTGGCAAAGACCCCTGTGTTGGGTCAAAATGTAACAAGGTCTACTTCTGGTGGAATAAATCCCCTTCACTTTACTGCTGGTGCTAGGATTCAATTATTTGTATCAAGAATGCTGGGCTTCTTTATTGCTACTTTGGCTACTTGTGAAATATGCAGACATTGAACCACTAAAAGTAGTAACAGGTACTTTAGGAAGGAGCGGTTGTATGCAATTTCTGCACGTAAGTTGCTTAGTCAATCTAATAAATACCTTTATCCAGTTCTATTTTTATGTTTCTCTATGGGCGATTTTTAAATCGTTTTCTACATTAGTTTGACTGATTAGATATAGACCATACTATTTTAGCAAAACTTTTACTCAATGCTAATCCAGTGTAACTGATTAGACACAAACACTACAATTTTGGCATTACTTCTACCAGATGAAAAAAAAATCTAATAAATCAAGGGATTTGAACTTTAATAAACACCCAAATGCCACATGACATTAAGCTAGATTTTAAACCAGGTTAGAGATAATATGAATTCAGTGATTTTTTTTATTTGTTAATTCAAATGTTGTAACAATCTTTTTCCGTATTTTACATTATTAATGATAGTTATTATACCCATCAGTAAGAGAGAATGTACTATAGCCTAATTCTTTCATAAATTACTGAATATTGGTTTTGCATGAGGATATGCAAAAAAGTTTCTAATTATCCTTCGCAGTTTCAATAGAATAATGGGGTTATTAGAAACTAATTATTTTTAAAATAATAATATTTTTCAACATCCATTTATACTTATCCTGTGCAGTCTCAATATGATAGATAAAAATCCATAATGAAGTCAATACAATGTAAATTTTCCGATCCTATGATTACACATATTTATAACATACATATCAAGTGAGCTATGAAGAATATCTATGTCTATTTATTGATTTATTTATTGTTTTGGGGGTGGTTTAATATTGATTTACATCTTTTAAAGTATTGGAATTCACTGGAAGTTGTAACTGAGTTGCAGAATATTTCCATATCGAAAATGTGGGCCTAAATCTTACAAATCTGCTTTCAGTCCACCAAAATGAAGCTTTTAGTGAGCAAACCCCATGTGTTTTAGAATTAACTGTGCCAATTATTAGATAAAATTTAATGCATTATATGCACAATATACAGAGACGCTATATCTGCAAAAACATCTATGATCATATTTTTAAGTTTGGTTTTGTTTGTATTTTTATTTGTATTGTCCTTTTCTTTTTTATTTGTTGGTTTGCAGTACAACACAGCTGTTAATTTGATTGACAGTGTGTTCTGCTGCTAAGTGCTGCTATTAGGACACATCACTTTGTTTGGAGCTGAAATACTATTTGGAAGATAGCTTGAACACTGCCCTTCCATAAGAGTCATTTGGGCTTTTAAAATCTGCAGTTTACCAAACCAAATACTATCAAGTGAAACAGACAACACAGATCAAAATGCTGTAATGGAATAAAATGATTGTAATTTCTCTAAGAGAACCATCGTATTAAATGGAGAACAATAATTGTGTGAATGCAAGGGTTTTTATTCTAAGAAAGGTTTGTCCACAAACTGTTTCTGCAAAAGAGGCTGGTAATCTTACGGCAAGTTTCCAGCATAAGCTAACATCTTGCAAGTTATGCATGGCTTGAAACAAATGTGTTAAATTGAAAGCATATATATTTCTTTGATTGCTCTAAAAGCATTATCTCAATGAAAAAAATGTGTTGACTTCTTTTGTAGTGTACAAGAATGTCCTTGGAACATGGAATACATTCTTTGGGGATCACGTATAAAAATTGTCCCATTTGTTTAAACATTTGCATCAGTTTTTTTTTAATAAACACCATATTCTTATGGTATTTATACAACTGTTACTTTTTTCAGTCTTTCCGCCCCTTTTATTACTCTTTCGTATATTTATTACATTTAAAAATGAGACAAATTGTTATGATTACTAAAGGAAAATAACAAAAAAATAGACACATTCTCAATTTAAAATATTTTATATTTCTTAAAAAAAAAAGGAAGAATGTGAAAGCCATTTACCTGCCTAAAGAACCCACCAAACTGTCCGGAATAAGGCATGCTTTTCCACATGTTGTTTTACACATAGGAAGTGTCAAATTTCAGAATCAAAATGGAACACAAAAAATAAAATGACACAAGAAGTGCAGTAAGGAATATTTTGGCAGACACATTTGAATAAGTAGAAACAAATAGGTATAATACAAATACAAATAAGTGTTGAAAAAACAGCCTAAAAAGAATTACAATATTTATAGATAGCATCCTTTGTTTCTTTAAGCTTTTATTCAAACTTAATCAGTTTTAACCCAATAAAAGCCATGGCGTTCATGAGTGCACATTTATTACACATAGACACTAAAATGCAAAATTTAGGCCAAAATGACACAGATGAAACAAAAATGGAAAATTTATCATAATTAGAGATGTTAGCCAATTTGCATATGTTTTTGCACAGATTTTTGAAGTTCTTTTCAGGACTTGCCTTAATTTTATCATGTTAATTTACATACAATGAGAATTGCAGGGAATTCAAAGTTAATTCAAGATTTAATGCCAAAGTAAATGATCTGATGGCATAGCTCACACTGAGAATTTTTCTATTTTGGCAAAATTGACATTAAATTTGATATACCCCACAATTCTCAATTTAGTTAATATCAACTTACTAAATACTTATACAGTAAAGACAGTTAAATCATATATTTCCAAATCAAAGGTATATAACTGCTATGGCAATTGTTATCGCTCTCTGGACTGGTAATGTAATGCTTACAGTGAAATGGTAGACTATTCACTACTCCCTCTTCCTAACTGTAGGAATGATATCATTAATTGAAACTTAATTTACTGATTGAAAGCTAGTGTTAGCTTACATTTTCAGGAAATGTACAGGTATCATATCAGTGACTAGTGGCTTCTAGCCGAGAGTGTGTTCCTATACAGGCTACTACAGTATAAGTGAGGTTGAATGAAGCTTTATTGTCTAGATTTTATATTGGAAAATACATGGAAATAAAAATGTTTATACTCAATTTGGATATTGAAGGGTTATATATGTATCTATAACGTAATTCTAAATGTATTTTGATTTAAATATATATGTATATTAATATCAAAATACAGTTAGAACAAATTTAAACCGATATATAATTTATATATTGTTTTCAATTTATTTATAGATTATTTTTATTATATGGAAGGCGTGGCCTGAAGTAGGAGGGGATTGGTTACCCTTCTTAAGGGGCTCCAGACCCTTCCCTCACTACCTGTTAGGTCTGACGAATTGTGGAGAAAGAGTTCGTCACTTCCGGTTTCGGACGGCAGTTCCGGTTTTTCATTCAGCGGCGCCCAGGGTTCTGTTACCTCCGGGTGCGACGGGCTGGTGCGCATTAGGTCGGGCAGTCAGAGGGTGATTTCGTGCGGCAAAATCGTAAGTTAAACAGCCGTCGCAAATTTGGCGGCGCGGCCGTTTCACGTCATCATTAAGTGTCAATTTTCCGCACGCTCACATTACAAGTATAATACAACACTATACTGCCAGCAGTCACGTCTATAAACGATTTTTCGCTGAGTACACTTATGCTTATTTGCTCACTCCATACGTTACAGGTCTTCTTATGACCACTCATTCAAACGCTGTTACTTAAAGGCATACACGGGTATAGGCACTAGAACGACCTCTGGTGTCTAATTTTGATTAGAGTTTCTTGTACATGGATTTTCAACCTGCTATTCATTGATGTTCATTAGAGGTTTTGCAATTCATTTAAATAGCACGAGTTATGACATTTTAGGTTAAAAATCAGTCCAGAGGGGTCTTTTATGCGGGGCACATATTAGGGGGTAGATTATAATTAGGATATGAGGCTAAAGCAGGGTCTCCCATAATTAAACAATGACTACGGATTATGGCGGAGGCAAATTACATATATAGATGATTAGCGCTTAGGATGTTTATTGACCTTTTTTTTTTTCAGTATTTCTCAGCAGTACCACGGTGGGCAGCTATTCTAACAACTTCACTGGACTTAGGTCAGTTATCTGGAGTTATTTACTACTAAAACAGTCACGCAACACCAGGGTCCTTATATGTGTTTTTCTGTATTTTTTAGGTATAGGCATCCTTGCTCTATTGTAAATTGGTGCCCAGTCCCCTGCTAGTGAAATACTACTGGTAGGTATCTGAATAGCAGGGGAGTTAGGGGTCATATTTATTTGCCCGTACAAATGTTTATTACTCTTGTAGGTTACCACAGATCGCCTGTACCCACTTTTTTCTCCTCATAATATCTGGCAACTCGCTCATCAGGTACGCCATATCTTCTCGACTATTATTCCCCCCTACCTACCCTTTCTGGTTTAGTACAGATATACTGGCTTACAATAAATAGGACCCACTAGCTATGTTTTTCTGGCCTCTTACGCCTTACGTTAGTGGTCCCGCGAGGCCAACATCCATCCTCATTTCGGAGGTACGGCATCTCCTCGGGCCCATTCATAGCTAGCCGCCTCGCTTAGTTGCATAGAGAGGGTCTCACTTGTCACTCCCATTCTGTCTTATGCTGAGGCCTTCACGGAGAGGCCTTCACCCCGCCATAATGCCAATGGCCACGTACCCCACACGAGCCAAATCATAGATAGTGCCTCTCATAGCCGCTTGGCTACTAGCAGGGCCTCACCTGTCACGTTGCTTAATAATTCTTCGCCGCTTGGCATTAGTTATCATAAGCCAGTTGGATAGCACCCCAGGTAACATGTAATTTTATGTTGTAGCATGTTCCAAGTTCCGGAAGGAAGGGAAGATGAGTCCATACCCAGTACACCAGCTAGATCAGTCACTCTGTCTCGGGGTGACAACAACGCGAGCCCTTCCTCACTCAGGGCATGGACTATTCCCAGGATCACGGCCGAATTAAGGAAGAGAAATATTCCTTTCCCTACTACAGCTAGGAAAGCAGAACTGTACAGATTGCTGAATACACAGACTGATAACGTGGGGGCGGGGGAAGGGTCCAGTGGCACCCAATCTTCGGATCTGAATACGATTCTATCCTCAGTCCTGACCTCTTTAGGTCGTATTACTGACAAACTAGACAAAATGGATGCAGAGAGCCAGCAAAAGTCGCTGGCTGCTGCAGTGGATCCGGTCGCTTCAGTGCGTTTGGACCCCCTACCGGGTAATTTACAAAATAGTTTGAAAGACCCGCATATTATTAATCCCGCACACATGGTGCCTGCTAAAACAAAAAAGGACATCCTGGAAGGGAAAGATATCAATTTGGTATCACTTCTGATAGCCTCACAAGATGTCCTTGAGAATAAGACCTATGCATACGGGGATGTGTCAGTAGTATTGAAGTCCAGAGACCCCATGTTGAATCAGAAGCTATTGATTCCAGAATTTGTACTAGCTTTCGGGATATACAGAGATGTAATATGCTCTGTATACCTGGATAGGAGGGAGGAATTGGACCTGTACCTCCACAAGCTGGTGGATTTGGGGCATAAGTACGGTGGTACGTCTTTTTACGACTACCACCGTGCCTTTTCCGCGAAGGCGTCGGCCGCCCTTTCACAGTTCAATTATCAAGCTGATTGGGGAGTGCTGGATACAGAGCTTTTTTGCCGGCACTTCGCGGGCCTTAAAACCCCAGCTTGTGTCATTTGCTCGTCCAACTCCCACACGGCTAATCTGTGCCCTAATTCTCCAGAGGTAAACGCAGTTTTTTCACCTCCTAATGTAGTACCCACAGGGAGACCTGGCAGGGTGCTTAAAGATAAACTAGGCCGTGACATAGTGTTCTTGGGTAAATCGCGGGTCTGTAACAATTTCAACACCGGCACTTGCGGTTACAGTGCCTGCAGACTCCTACATGTTTGCTCACAATGTTTCAGAGCTCACTCCAAGGCGATGTGCCCCAATAAATTATATCCTAAGCAGTACTTATCGTCTCTTCATGTCTCCCTACTGAAACAGCTTTTATGTGATCACCCTTCACAACATCTTGTTGATTTTTTGGTGGCAGGGTTTACGATGGGGTTTCACACAGGTATTATTCACATGCCTACGGGGATCCTGGAATGTAATAACTTGCAGACAGCCTTAGCTGCGCCCGACACTATTGACCTACTCCTACAGAAGGAAATTGACCAAGGTTTCTTGTTAGGCCCTTTCGACTCCCCGCCTTTCGCGGTCTGGAGGACGAACCCCATAGGACTGGTCACTAATAAATGCTCCAATAAACAAGATTAATTCTCGATCTGTCCGCCCCCCACGCATCTCATACCCCAAGTCTGAACTCACTAATTCCGTCTGAGGAGTTTTCCCTCCAGTATGCCAACATAGATAATGCAGTCACGGCCATCCTCTCAGCAGGGGTAGGGGCATGGCTGAGTAAAACTGATATTGTCAACGCTTTTAAGCTGCTCCCTATCCATCCATCCCTATGGCATTTACATGGTGTTAAGTGGCGAAGTTCATATTACTTTTTCACACGTCTCACGTTTGGTTCTAAAAGCAGCCCCAGGATTTTCGATATCTTCACTGAGACATTGTGCTGGATGCTGCTTAACATCTGTAAATGCCCCACAGTTATCCATTACCTGGATGATTTCCTGACCATAGAAAGTAACCTAGTACCTCCCAGTAGTCTCCAGTCTATCACACAACTATTTACACAATTAGGAGTTCCTATTTCACCTACTAAGACTGAAGATCCAGATACTATCATCAACTTCTTGGGGGGGTGCTGGACTCTGAACACATGCAGGCTAGCCTTCCCAGGGAGAAGATTGAGCGCATCCTGGCAGCCATCGACCTTTACCTAGGAGGAGGTTAATGTAATAGGAAGGAGTTGCAATCCTTGTTGGGTTCATTAAATTTCGCTATGAAAATTATTCCACAAGGTAGAGCATTCATTTCAAGGTTACTTAGCCTGTTTCCAATGTTGCAATCTGACACATCCCGCATTACTTTAGACGTACATACCACCGCTGACCTACATATGTGGAGAGAGTTTTTGCGAAATTGGAACAGGAAAAGCATTTTTATCCCGGTTTGGTCAGAGAAGTCGGTATCAGTCTGGACGGATGCCGCAGCCACATCAGGATTTGCCGCAATTTGGGGCAATGAATGGATGTGGGGAAAATGGCCTGGGGAAATTGCTGAGACCCCTAGGTTTAAAGACACTTCAGCCTTATTTGAGCTCTATCCAATATTAGCGGCAGCAGTTAAGTGGGGAGCAAGCTGGTCTGGGAATACGGTTCATTGCTTCTCGGACAATATGGCAACATGCCATATTGTAAACAAGGGGCGTTACTCTTCCCTCACCATCATGCGTTTCATGAGGACTCTCACATGGCTTGCTGCAAAACACAGTTTTCTTTTAACTTGCATTCATGTGCCTGGGGTTCTCAATGTTGCACTTATCACGATCTCTGTTTCAGGAGTTCCGGGAGGCTCTGCCAACAGCTACCCTGATACCAACTCCAGTTCCAAAGTGGCAGGAGATGGTCTGGGACTAAAAGTACTGCTATGTCAAGGGCGACAACTCTCACAGCTCGGTCTCTCCGATAATACCAGGAAGGCATATGTCAGGGCTTTCCATGTTTTCAATAAATTCTTGTTGGACTTTAATGTCACTGACCAGTTTTACATGGAAACCATTATTGCTTTTATTTCTTTTTGCCACTTTCTTCTAACATTATCATTCAATACCATTAAATTGTATATCACAGGCATTCAGCATCACATCCTCACCACTTGGCCTAACAAACAATGCTTTCTGTCGTCCTACCAAGTTAAGGGTATACTTAAAGGCATCAAAGACTCCACCCCTATACCCTCACCAGCTAGACTACCCATACACAATCTATTGTTTCAGTCACTGTCAAATCTACGAGACACCTCACCATTTGAAGCCCATACTAATCGTGTAATTAAAGCCGCCATCTATTTAGCATTTTACGGATTTCTACGGCCCAGAGAGTTCACCACTACTAGCTATAACTCACCCATCTTCCTCAAAAGGTCCAATCTGGTAAAGGTCCAAGATCACTATCTACTATCCCTGCACCATACCAAAACGAGCGCCACCGGTCAGACGGTCACTATACCCTATTACCCCACTAGTAATACCTGGTGTCCGGTGAAAGTTTTCGACACTCTTCTTGCCTTTGACCATATGGCTCCAACACAACCACTCCTGTCCTTACACGGTAATAAACTCACTACGAGCCAATTCATGATGTATGTTAGGAGATTGTTAGTACGGTTAGGACTGAACCCGGCCAGCTACTCTGGTCACTCTTTTAGAATAGGAGCCGCCACTACCGCTTCTAAAAATAATATCCTGGCTCACATTATTAAGATATTAGGACGTTGGAAATCCACGGCATACACCAGATACATTCCTCAGCCCATACAAGAAGTACGCCTGGCTTTCAAAACTATGAATATGTAATCTGTTATGTCCGGTTGCAGGACGAATAAATGGTTCTCTCTTTTTGCCCTCTTTTATTTCAGGCCTACTTCCTCGTCAGTTCCGGCACACCACAACTGACATTTCCTTTCATTGTTTGTCCTATATATTAGTTGTACTATGGCTTATGCCATGACCATAAATGGAAGGCGTGGCCTGAAGTTGTGGGAGGGGCTTGGTTACCCTTCTTAAGGGGCTCCAGACCCTTCCCTCACTACCTGTTAGGTCTGACGAATTGTCCCACCCACCACACCCCTTTCATAAGCATTTTATAAGGTAGGCCCTCTTTTATTTCAGGCCTACTTCCTCGTCAGTTCCGGCACACCACAACTGTCATTTCCTTTCATTGTTTGTCCTATATATTAGTTGTACTACGGCTTATGCCATGACCACAAATATATATATATATATATATTTATTATTTTATAAATATAATTAAAGTTATTCTAAGTGTATTTTAATATTAATATTATATAGTTTAATATTTTTACAAACTTTATAAAACTTTTATGCAGGCATTAGGGGGACTGCCTGAGAGCTCAGGCAGGCCCCCTGCAGGCACTGCACAAGCCGGCTATTCCAGCCATGTGATTGCGAGGACCCCACGATCACATGGCCTGGGGGAGGGGCCGGAGCAGGCGCAAGGGGACTGCCTGGTATGCCAGGCAGGTCCCTACATCGCGATCGTGTCACATCCTGTTCCTGGCTGCGGATCATTTCTGGCAATGGTTTCTGGTATCCGGTACTCTTTTTACAATTCTTGTTTAGTTTTTCTTGGTTTTTCTTGTTCTCTATTTCATGTCTGGTTCTCTTAATGCTGGGTTTTCTGGGTTCATTCCTGTATTCTGTTCCCGGAATTCCCAGTCTCTTGGATTCCTTTAAATGTTTGTTTTATGTTGCCACACCCGTTCCTTTCCCATTAATTCTGTTTGTTTCAGTTGGTTCCTGCAGGCAGTTGCTCCAAGTCCTCTGCCCCTTTCTTGCAGGTTAAGTGCTGTGTGTGTTTTATTACTGTTTATTTAGTCATGCATATCTAGGCAGTCTAGGACCCACCGTAATTGTATTACTTTGGCGCAATGGTGGGCTGCATACATCTTGGCCATTTATGAATGTCTAAATCTCCAATGTTTATTGCACATATTAGTACTTAGTTATGTCTCCTCTTGTCTTGCCTTGTATCTCTTGTCTTGTTTTATTTTGTCTTGTATTCCCAGTTCATGTAGAGTCCTGACATGTCCTGCCCTGTCCATGTCCTGTTCATGTTTTCCTTACGTATTGTGTACATGTTCTGGGTTCTGCTTTCCTTCCTTCTCCAGTTTTGGGTTCTTCTAGTCTTGTCTTGCTGTCTTCTTTGGTGCCTGTTCTAGTCTAGCCTTTTTTTCTAGTACTTGATATATATCTGCTGCAGAGCCTCCCAATTCAGATCATTGGAGGTCTGCTTATTGTCATCTGGCACCTGGAATCCGCAGAAGCTGTATCAGGGCCCTGGTATGTGGCCGCACAAATGCTGGTGCTCAACACCAGGGGGCATGTGGTTACCCTGCAGCAGGCCCTGATAATCCACCCCAGACAGAGTGCTGACGGGGGATTGCCATCAATAAGGTAAGTGCCTATATGCTATTGGACGTACCAGGTACGTCCGAGGTCGTTAACTACCATTTTTTGTCGGACGTATTTGGTACGTCCGAGGTCGGGAAGGGGTTAAGTAAATAACCCTATTTAATTTGGAGTTTAGAGGTAATACATATATAAATAGTAAAATGCTAAATATTAATAATAATGATATATAAATAATAACATTTAAAAATCTATAAATAATAATAATAATAAAAATATTAATAATACCACTGTTGTGTTGAAATGGGGGATATTTTAATGGATGTTGACTACACACTTGTAGCACCCAGTGCAGTGTTGCTGAGCTTTGTGACAGTTATCCATTCCTGCCCTGATGTCATTTGTATGTATGTGCAGTCACAGCTTTTCAGTTATATACATTGAATGCCTTTAGAACTTCACTTATGATGGTAAACAAAACAAACAAAAATACAAAAAAGTTAAGGCCCAATCCACAAATTCATTTAGATTCCTCTACAATTTTTTTTATTATAATTTAATTTTAGAAACTAATTAATTGAAATGATTAAGTATCTCAAACACTTGTCAGTGTTTGTTATTTAGTTTATGCGATAACGGTTCAATTAGATTTTAAAACAATCCTTTCAAAAAGTATATTAGAACTAACACAAGTAGTGTACAGGGAAATCATTTTAAGAGCAAAATAAAATATTTCTTCTGATGAGTACACATGCAATGATTCACTCCATCTATGGGAATGATTGTTATTAGTTCTGAACTTGTCTGCATCTGTGTCTGTTCACACGTATCAAACTCTGCTATGCCCTAAATAAGAAACTATAGTCAAAATTATTACAGACAATCAGACCTCTGTAATTTTCCTCTAATATAAGACACGAGAAAAGCCTACCTTATGTTTCAGGCAATGTCTACGTCTTGAAGTGGGCACAAGTTTAAAGTAGGTGCAGAGTACTTTGCAAGGACAGGGCGATTGTTTTTCATTATGGTCCTAATGGAGACCTAAGTGTACAGGCTATGTCTGTTATTGTGACATCACTTGTGACATCACCTATATCAGGGATATCACCTGACTTTATGACATTACTGGTGGCATCATTACATTCTGACAACCACTGTCATGTGAATTAACTAGTGGTGTGGCATCCAGTACATAATCTCAAGCTATGGTAAAAATCAGGATATAATAACAAAATCAATATAACCATGAAAAAAATACATAAAACAAATGGTACATGACAAAATTTATAAAGATACTAAGCACAAACAAAAAAAACCCATTCATTTTCATTAGGTTCCTTAATAAGATTCCTAGATAAGCTGGAGCTTTGTTAATTATTTGCAGAAGGTTAAACAATATGACAACTGCTGCATATGAGGGCAATTATACTCCTCTACTAAGGATGTGGTATTGTGATCAGAAAATTAGTTCGTTTATGCAGCACAATTTACATAAATATGCAATTAAATGTGCATACTGCTAATTATATGAAAATAAAAACAACATTCATTTAAATGACTAGCATCTGTAATATCATGATGCATGTGCATATACGGGTAACATTTTACGTTAAACACAATGTTTAAAACAGCATAAAACCTCTATGTCCTACTCACATGCAGCAAACGCATTCTTAAAGAGACACTATAGGCATTACATTAACATAAGACCAGGTTGGAGGCCATTTGGTGGTTATGACAGGGAAAGAGACCACTGCATGTAATTGATGAAGTATGGCAGTATCCATATCCAAATTAGCCTTGCAGTGTAAAACATTGCAGTTTTGTCTACCAGACAGTCACTACAGCTTACTGTAGTTTAACAGAGTACTTTTTAGCTTTTCTATGTAGGAAACCAGCTACTAAATGAATCAAGAAACCTGCAGCATATAGATTCAGCATTTTCATGTATAGCCAGTCAATATTATATGTGTTTAGTCACACACTCGCGATTTAGCTCCCTGGTGCCTTGCATCTTACAACGCCAGATAACTGGGCGGCGCAGTACAAATGCTTCATTAGAAGCATCATCAGCCCTATGGACACAAGGACCATCCATAGAATCCCATAGAATCTCTGTCAACGCCCCAAGGCCGCCAACCTGCATCTTAAATCCATATCTCCCAATGTTAGGAGGTATGGAATTATCCTGCAAGTTCTAAAATCTTCACACTTGTGTTGAAAGTGAAAACCATTTGAAGTACTGTTCATCAGAAAAATTACCATTTTGCTAGTCAGCAAATCTGACCTGTCTAGAAATATGTCATCGTGTGGTGGGGATATACCAGTTAGCAGGAGCAAAAATAGAAATACCACAAATTGAGAAAAGGTACAAAAGTATGGTGGGATTATTGAGTACACTGACAATAAATAAATATAAAGATATTCCCACTCAGATTAGCTGTTAACTAACATTTACATTTCATATAACATGTGGGTGCCTGGACTTCTTTTTAAATACAAAACACAAAAAAAAAATAGGTAAACGTGTAATTTTTGTTTTTAATGAAAATGTCTTCATTAGTGATGCCGCGAACATAAAATTTTCGGTTCGCGAATGGCGAACGCGAACTTCCGCAAATGTTCACGAACCGGGCGAACCGCCATAGACTTCATCAGGCAGTCGAATTTTAAAACCCACAGGGACTCTTTCTGGCCACAATAGTGATGGAAAAGTTGTTTCAAGGGGACTAACACCTCGACTGTGGCATGCCAGAGGGGGATCCATGGCAAACTCCCATGGAAAATTACATAGTTGATGCAGAGTCTGGTTTTAATCCATAAAGGGCATAAATCACCTAACATTCCTAAATTGTTTGGAATAACGTGCTTTAAAACATCAGGTATGATGTTGTATCGATCAGGTAGTGTAAGGGTTACGCCCGCATCACAGTGCCAGACCAAACTCCCCGTTTAACGCACCGCAAACAACCGCAAACAGAGGCAGCTCTCTAATTAGGCAGTTTAGGCGGCCGCCTAAGGCCTCGCGCTGGCTGGGGTCTCGCGGCCGCCTAAACTGCCTTATGGCAGACTGTGTCAGGTCCTCGGTCAGTATGCCGCCGGGTGCGAGGCCCCTCCTGGCTGCCCGGCCACCATCGCAGACACAGGTCTGCAGTTCCGCAGTGAGCAGAGCTGCAGACCATGTGTCTCGCGAGAATTGGCCAATCAGAGCGTTGCCGCGGGTTACCACGGCAACGTTCTGGTGGTCTCGCAATATTACACGGTCTGCAGCTCTGCGGAGCTGCAGACCGGAAGAAGTGGCCACTGGACCACCAGGGAAGAGAAGGTAGGCTCCCTCACCACCCTCAGCCTCCACCCCACCAGCCTCCCCACCCCCTCCACCAGCCTCACCACCCTCAGCCTCCCCCCACCAGCCTCACCACCCCCCAACAGCCT